>OX465299.1:53365128-54615128 GCA_949987735.1 Leucophora obtusa
TTTATTATCTTTTATGCATTGGAGATGCAATAAAATTTTCTGAGTTTTATTTCCAAACTAAGAATATATCAATAATTACAAATATAAACTAAATAATTCTAATTCTAAAAAATCAACGGGTTCTTGTAACTAAAATTTCCTTAAAGTATCCACTTGTTGTTTAATATATTTTTTTGCTAAGTTTAGCACTCGGTTTTGAAAAATTAGTAAAATGTTGTGATGAAATCAGCAACGTAAATTAGTAAAAAAAATCCGTAAATTGTAATAAGAGAACGCAAAAATTATTATTAAAAAAATTTTTACTAAAAATCAGTACAAAAATCAGTTTACAATTTTTTTTACTAACTTTTTCATCTGAGTGTAAGACCTCTTCAGGATTACTAGATCCAAACATGGAACGATTTTAACCATTTTCAATAGCATTAGTCCTTGATGAAATACAAACTTATGCACCAAATTTCGTCAAATTATCTTTTAAAATGCGATCTGTAGTTTAATTATAAGAATCGTTAATTTTATATGAACAGACGAACTGAGGGGCAATTCTGCAACTTTTTAACGACAAAATTCGGTAGTTAAGTGTCAGTTTGCTATGAAAACTTGTCAATTGAACTCTCGAATTTTGTCGTTAAAAAGTTACAGAATTGCCCCTCTGACATCATAAGCACCAACTGAATAAACCCATTGAGTGGAGTAGAATACAAAAAATATTTTTTGGTACTATAGAGGTCGAAAAAGTAGTATTTTTTAAGCAGGTTGGTATTATTTTAAAAATACCATTTCTCATCCCTGAATAGTCTTGTAAATTTTCGAGAGAACAAATTCTACACAATTTTCATACGAAACTCATTATCGTGAAAAATCTTTTTTTCCAAAATTTGTATGGAATTTGATAAGTAAATACGAGTAGTTTTTAAAAACTACTAGTTTCTGGTTAAGTGTAAATCTAGTATGTGTAAGTTCGAGGGCTTGTAAACTATTTTGGACATTAAGTTTGCATAAGCCGAGTTTACACGATTCGGAATGTACATACGAGGTTAAATTAAAACACCTATTCCTTTTTGAACCTATAAACAATTTTTTTTTCTTTGATTAATGTTGTTGTTGTTGTAGCAACGCCTCCTACAATATAATATGTAAGCATATATAATATAATTAATCAATCTTCTTCTTCATCTTGTTCTGCTGACTCAGCTAGATCCAGCTTAGGGTTTGCCTCCGTTAGATGGTGATTTGGGTGGTTCCTCCGATGACATCCCAGCAGGAACTACTTCGAGAGCATTTGGCAGTGTTCCTTTACGGTTAGGACCTTCGTTTCCTCGTGAAGATGTTGAACCGAAGACATTTGTAGGCATCCTGTAATTGTCCTGGCTCTAGGCGACCAAATGGCGCAGCATAATTATCCACTGACCGACCAATTGTTTTGTAGGTTGCCAACAAGGTTTCTTTGTCCGTACCCCAAGAGCTGCCGGCTAGCGACTTGAGGACCTTGTTCCTACACTCAAAAAAATAAGTTAGTAGAAAAATTAGTAAAACGTCTTGTATATCAAGTGTACTAGTTCTCAGCAATTTTTTTTGTTTAAATTCCGTTTTCAGCAAAAATTTTAGTTATATTTTTTTAACACTAAACTAATTTTGAACTAATGTTTTACTAATTTATTTTGCTACAAAAATTGTGCTGATAACCGCATGCATAGCGTGGACGACAATCAGATAGACAAGATATAGATGTCACAGCTTGTGTGGAAACGGAAATGACAAGAAAAGAAAAACAACTCTACACATATTCTATATTTAAATTTTCAGCAAATAAATTTACTAAAGTAAAATTTCGCTACAAGTTTTTTGAGTTTTTTTCAGTCTACTAATATTCAGCAAAAAGTTTAGTGATTTTAGCAAGGATTTTTTTCATTTGCAGTGGACTAAATGTCAGCAAAACTTTAGCTGAAGATTACTATTTTTTTGGTAAAAATCAGCTCGCTGATTTTCAGCAAACCTTTTGCTGAAATTACCAACTTTTTTGCAAGCACGCTCCTGACTAAAAATTTGCTGACACAGCAACATTTTTTGCTGACTTTACTGACTTTTTTTTTTAGTGTACTCTGCATCTTGTTGCAAATTGCAGTGGTGTGCGCTGGGGACATGAACAGGCTGTCGAATGTAACCCCAAGAATTTTGGGGTGGTTGAGTGTCAGAATTCGCACGCCATCGACTACTACATTCAGTTCCAGCCTTACTTCTTTCGTCCAAGTCGTAACAAGAGTCGCCGAGGATTTTGCAGGGGAGAGCTGCATATTCCTTCCAGTGAAGAAATTCGTAAGATCATGAAAATAACTGTTCAACCTACCGCATAAGCCATCAATGTCGTGACCCGTCGCCAGTATCGTACAGTAGTCGGCATATGAAATCAATTCCACCCCTTCTGGTGGTGCCGGGAGTTTCGAAACGTAGAAATTAAACAATATCGGGGAGAGAACTCCACCCTGAGGAACTCCTTGTTTAATTCTACGAGGTTTGGATCTTTTGTTACGAAACTCCACAAATGACTGGCGACCACACAGATAATTTGCTATCCACCTCTTCGTACCATTTGGGAGACTGGATTCGGCGATGTCACTGAAGAGAGTCGCATGGATGACCGTATCAAATGCCTTCGATAGGTCAAGCGCTATTAGAACCGTCCTTTCGCAAGGGCGGCTCTGATTTAGACCGCTGGTTATCTGTGTGGCAATGGCGGTTAAAGCTGTTGTTGTACTGTGCTGCTTCCGGAATCCATGCTGGTGCTGGGCAAGCTGAAAATGCTGTGTGAGACTGGGAGTAGAGCCTCAAGTATCTTAGCGACCGGTGATAGTAGGGATATTCGTCTGTACGATGCTCCCTGGTTCGCATCCTTTCCTAGCTTCAAAAGTGGCACCACCCTGCCCATCTTCCAGACCTCGGGCACAATTAGGGTGGATAGGGAAAGGTTAAAGACCTTTGTCAGGTACTCTACTGCTGGCATCTCCAGTTGTTTGATCATCAGCATGGAAATTCCGTCGTAAAAGCTAATGGCTCGTCATTGACTCGGAGTTCGTGCATTTTCCTCACGACACGCCTTTTCGCCTTGTCTCTCTCGGGGTGCTCTATAAACTGCCGGCTAAAATAGCTCGCGCACCTCTTCGGGTTCGAGAGAGCTTTGACCGTTGACCATAGCTTGCTGGCTCCGGTGCTGAGGTTGCATGTTTTCAGATGATCTACTTATTTGTTCCTTTTATGCTCGTTGACCAACTTGCTGATCTTCCGGTTGAGTTCGCTGATCCTGGGGTAGCTGGGGTTGGTCGAACGAAGCTCGTCCCGCTCATCTGCGAGTTCTGCCGCTTCGGCTGGGAAATTTGGTCTGATGTTGGCGATCCTTCCAGCCGGAATGAAGCGAGCAGCCGCTGCGTTGACGATTTCACGGAACTTCCTTTCCGCGGATCGCACATCGGTTGGGGTGGGTAGGTCACTGAATTTGCAGTTGGTGAACTCTCTGAACGCTAACCAATTAGCTTTCTTGTGGTTAATGTACGTGCGGCGTTCAGAGACGATGAAGTCACTTGGTCTATCGAGCGCGATAACTATAGGAAGGTGGCCTGAGGCCAACGATATAATCGGCCGCCAGGAGGCGTAATTTATCAGACCTGCACTCGAAATTGTTATGTCTGGCGAGCTACTGCAACTTCCTACAATTCTGGTGGGGGGTCCTCATTCAGTGTGCAGAATGTGGAGTCATCGGCCTGTTCCGCCAGGGCTATCCCTCTCTACAGTTCGATCTCGGCAGCTCCTGACCTTACTGCTATACCTTGATGTTCCATGTATACGTCACGTACGTTTGGGTCAGGCGAGATCATTCTGTACTGCACGGTGTTGTCGATAATGAATGCGAGGCCCCCGCATCCGCTCCGTGTGCGGTCCTTGCGCAGAATGTTGTAATTACTACAACTCTGGAGTCTACAGGTGGCATTGAGTTTGGTTTCCTGGACCTCAGCGACCATGACTTTGTGGAGCTGCATAAATCGGGTTATCTCCGTGATCTTACCTTGGAGGCCGTTGCAGTTAAACTGCATAAGTGTTATCACCTCAGGGCGGGGACAGCCACATGCGGTGTTAGTTGTGGTGTCTGCTGTTGGTGTTGTAGCTGTTGTTGTTGCTGTGGTTGTTGCTGTTGGGACGAGATCGGGGTCATCGCGACCGATGATGTCGCCGACGTTGACAACTCCGATGACGATGAGCTGTTACGTTGGCCTATACAGCATGGGGCCACGTAATTACCGTTCCAGTCCCTATGGGTTCTTAACCCACTGCAGTGTCTACTGCTGTCCTTCCTGAGGTGAACCCACTGATTGCAGATGTTACACCTAACTGATGTTCCGCCAGAGTGTAACCGGTCCTGGCAAACCGAGCAGAACCATGGTCCTGGATTTTGTTGGATTCCGGCACGGACCAAAAGGATATGGAGCAAGTTCGCCGGATAAAGTTGCTCCAGGTTAGAAAAAAGAAGAGGGCATACATACGTATTGTGGGTTTGTTGAGTTGGCATTCCTTGGTCGGGGCTTGTTGGGCTCCGAGTCGTTCCGGTACGAAGAACCGAGTGCCGTGGGAACGTCTTTGATTAATTATTGAGCTTGGTTGCCTTCCGTTATTTCAAGATTTGTAAATATTTAGAGAAAATTTCTTTAATAATTCAAATATTTTTTAGAAATTTTGAAATACTTTAATAGACCCAATTTGATTGACTTTAATTTAAAATAATACGCATATAATTTATTGGAAAATTCTTCTGATTTTCAGCCTAAAATTAAATCTTTCAATTAAAATTTTTCATTTTTCCCTAAACCGAATTCGAAATCCCTAATTTGGGCCTAAATCTCCTTACCTGACAACTCTGTTTAAACCTCATTTGAGAAAATAAAATCCTCCCTTGACAAAATTTGACAAAAAAAATCCTACTTTGACAAAATTTTCTACATACTAGCGAAATCTGCAGTTTGTTTAAAAAGTTATCGACGTCACATCGCAATATTATAAATTTTTTTGTTAAAATTAACTACCACATATGCCGCATTTTTAACTACATTCAACTTTTTTTCAACAGTAATTTTCAGCATTCAGAATCTACCGATAAACTTGTATTTAATGTATTTTAGTATCCCAGCTAGAAATTGCCAACGGTACAAACAAATAGTATGGGACAACACTGTTTTTCGATATGCCATTGTCACTCAAAAAGTGCGTTAAAAGTTCTATTTTCCGCAAATTTACTACAGTAATTAAAAAAAATTTAAATGCAAATTTAGTTTATTTAAATATTTTGAACCACTTAACAAATAATTAATTTAACGAACGACAAATTTTCTACACTGTTTACCGAACATGCCAAAACAATTATTTTGCTAGTTAGTGAATTTGCATTTTAACAAACGATATATTGGTAGATCATTGTTACCAAATATTAGCTGCGTTGATTAGAAAAATCGAAATGAAAATTTTGTTAATTCCTAAAATGTTTTCTACCTTTAAAAAAATAAAAGATTTTATATGAGCTAAGGGACAGTTCTATTGTCAGAACTAAACGATTTGTGTCTTAAATATTTCTTAAGCTAGAAATTTTGTTTAAAACTTTCTCAATTAAGTTAAATTTAAGAAAGAATTCGTTCTTATTCGTTAAAAATTTAATGTTATTTTCAAAACGGGGTCGTTTTTGACTCTACTTGATGCTCACGAGAGCGTGAGCTGCCACTTATAAACAAATATTTTGAAACCCAAAATCATTGTTTCAAAATCTTTCAGAATTTTTCGGTTGTAGTTATTTTTTTTTTTAATCAAACTATTATTTCTTACCATACCCTTTGTAAACATTTTTAATCTTTATAAAAAAACATTGTGGTGGATATAAAAAAATTTGGTAAAACAGAATTTAGTGTTTTTACTTGTTATTTTTTATTTGCGTTTCAAAAATGTTTGTTTTTACCCTCTAATTTAAACTCGTAAAAATACGTAATAAAAACACGATTATGCACACGAGCCATTATTTAGAAATTAATTCTTTAAAGGTCTGGTGTATGAAGATAAATTACAATGTTTAACAAAACCAAAGGTGACCTAAATACAATTATCGTCTGTCTCATTGGCGCGTGCAGCCGAACTTAAGGCAGTTTTTCGCCCAAACATGGTTTTAGATTTATCGCAGTATTATGGTTTCAAAAATATCAATTGCAAAGTGTTCGAATCTCTTGCTTAAACTTTATTGAATTATTGATAATAAATTTTTAAACTCAAGATAGGAATAAACCTTTCTAAGGTTGTTGTTTAAAACATTGGCATTCAAATAAATATATTCTTATCTAAAATTATCTAGAAACGGAAATTATGTAATCTGAAAATAAATTAAAAGTAAAGACAAAACCTAAACGAAAATTTTTTTTTTTTAAAGAGTCTAACAAAACAGGACCAGCCATTTAAAAACTAAAATGTTTATTACTATGGGAACTATAAAATACGTTAGGTTAAGAGATTTTAGCATTAGTTTTTGTTTTCTTTCGAGAGATTCATAATTATTTTTATTTTTTTTTTTTTTTGATATGTACTTTTGAAGGAATTAAATGAGTATTATTTTTTAGAGAAAAAATGATTATGTTTTAAGGATGATTTGTTTACGAGTACACTGGGTTTGGTTTTTTTTCACGATTTGAGCATAGTTTTCTTATTTTTGTATATAATAAAAAGAAAAAAATACCATAAAGTAACTGACCTTTAACATTTTCAATGCAACTCAAATTTTTAATATGAATTCTATACGAAAACATGCAAATATGAGGATTGAGTAACATTACTGTGCGTCGGTGTTATTGTTGGTGTGTGAGATTGCTGTTGTCATACAGATGTTTCCGAATTAAGTTTCAATACAAATTTATTACTTTTAGGATCCACCACCTCTTCGGCTATATTGAAATGCGGTAATTTATGTATTGAGACCATAAGAGAAACATCATTTTGTATAAGTTGAAATGTTATATCACCCGCTATGGGTCGTGATACAAGTTCATCGCATATAAGGGACCATGATTGTACCCATCTGCGTTCTTTCTCACTTTGTAATACAGGTGATTCCGTTAGATACGGTTCTAAAAATGCTCTTGGTGATAAATCATGCTTAAGGCAATGTGCTAAATGTTTCAATATACTTTCAAATGTATGTCTGGGTTGTTGTCTTGTTACACGTAAGAATTTTTGTAAAGCACGTGCCATCGATGGAAATACCGCTTGTGCAGCTTCATTTGGATCCAAAGGTACTGCTGGTGCTGGTTCATTATGTATACGTTTTATATGTGTAAATGCTTCTTCTGCTGCTGTTATCAAACGTGCTCTACGTTTCTTAACTCTACGTTCATATTCATGTTCTTCATAGAAACGTTCATTATGTGATGAATCGCGCCGTCGGGCATTCGCTGCTAATACTGCTCTGCTTTGACTTTGCTGTTGTGAATTATTAACACCGTCTACTTCATAATATTTAAAACTGGTTGTAATTTTATTTCTTTGTGATTTTGATATTGGTATTCGCTCCAAATATGGATTATATATAGGGAAATCTACATAATAACGTTGTAGGACCCAGACTGCTGCTCTTTGTATACTCAATTGTCCCAGTGTATATGATCGTGATATACCATCTGGTGAACGTATTATTTTAACATAATACATAGATTGATTATGTCGTAGTTCCAGCAAAACTACTGCTATATAATGAATAAAAAGTAAGGTGTCAACGAGATTAGTAGCATATGCTACTAATGATTTGTAATCGACGGCATCACCACCAGTTTCAACAACAATTTTTGCTCCATTTGTGACCTAGAACAAGAGAATGAAAATTTAGTTAAATAATAACAGAAAGAAACAAATTAATTTGTTTATTTTATAACTTTTTGTATTTTTATGGTTCTATTCAACCCAAATTACATACACCAAATCTCTTCTTAAATGTTATTAAAAACTAATTTAACCCATTCATACTCACTGTCACATAAACATAAAGGATAAAATTCGATGGTAGCTGAGGTTAAAACACGATTTGTAAACTACAGAAGCATGTTTGTCTTTTTTGGTGTGTGTATCGTGTGATTTGAAATATGTGACCCGGCCTATGAAAAGGTGGCTTATGACTCAAAAAAGAAATTGCGAGAAACAGCTGTTAAAGATAAACAATGCATTTCTTCAGTTTCTTAGTAGTTTTTCTTTTGCATTATGAACAGTCATGCCCAAAAGGCAATCAAAAAAGGCAAAAAGAGCATAAATGAGATAAGTTCGTGTGTGTATATAAAGAGCGATGTTTTTTTCAGTTCAACTGCAATAAAAAAATCAAGAAAACGTAAGGCCTCATCTCCAGAAGGAGATTCGAAAAAACGAGCAATTTCAAAGGTTTCAACAAAGATAGCGACGAAGAAAAGTACTTAATACTGCAAAATAAATATTTTTTGTGCAAAACAGCTTTTTTTTTGGTAAAATCGTTTTTGCAGCGTTCAATCCTGTTTTTAAATTTTTCAATTTCATTTATTATCTTGATTCTGGATTTTCAATAAAATTCTGTTTTTCTTTCATTTGTGCTCTTCTTTCTCTACATTTTTAGTACACTTCTAAGCAAGTTAGGACTTTCTAGTTTTCACCACGTGAAAGAGCGTCTCAAAAACTATCGAAACCAAAAAAAAATTTTTTGAGTCATAAGCCACCTTTTCATAGGCTGGGTCACATATATTGGTCGAATACAAACCTTAACTTATTCAGTTTCATTCTTGGTATACTAAAACTACAAAAATTATATCTTTCTTTTTCTTTTCATAAAAGGTTAATGTTTTTCGTTTCTTAGCGTCCTTTCGCTTAATTTTAATTTTTTTAAATTATTTTGATTTTTTGGAATTAATTCATATTTGTTTTCGTTCAATTTATTTTGTTGCGAATGAATTCAATAGCTATAGTTCTTTTTATTAAATCAAATGAATTAATTCACTGGTAAACGCATTCAATTTTATAAATCGAACAAAAAAAAGTGAATTAATTCCTTACTTCCTACATTCACCACTGAATTCGTTCAATTTCATTTTCGTTCAGTGAATTAAAAAAAAGTAAAACTACGTTCAGTTAATTAAAAATAACACGTTCACTTAATTAAAAAAAATTACGTTCACTTAATTAAAAAAAATTACGTTCACTGCATTAAAAAAATTACGTTCACTGAATTGAAAAATAAAATTACGTTCACTGAATTCGAAGCCTGTTTTCTGCCGTTCACTAGAAAAAACATTTATTTGTAAATAAAATTTGTAATACGAGTACTAAGCAATTTTACAGCGTTTACTACACGCAGAAAAAAAACAGGTAGAACTTTATCTAAGTGCTATGCAATTATACAACTACATAAGTTCGAAGTAAGTTTTACAATTTTCTAACAAAATATATGTAATTTTTCGGATATTTTCCGCTACATATGTATATATTTTGCAAGGATTGTATATATTTTACAAAAAAAAAATTGCATATTTTACTAGAACTTTGTAAAACCAACTTCAATATTATGTAGTTGTATAATTACATAGCTCTTAGGCAACATTCCCCATGTTTTTTTCTGTGTGTAGTAAAAATAAACAAATTATATATTAAGTCTTAAAGAAACCCGAGGCAGTTTATCAACCTACATGATCAAAAAACAAAGCCTTTTACTATTAAAAATAACACCTTTACAGATATAGATTAATTTGAAAAAAATAAAAGTATTAATTTTTCAAACCCGTAAAATTTATATGCTTCACTATGACGTATTTCATTTATACGTTTTTACAATACCAACAACTCTACAAGCTATTAAAATATATTGTTGCTTCTCATTTGAATTCAGTGAACGTAATTTTTTTTTCAATTCAATGAACGTATTTTTTTTAATTCAGTGAACGTATTTTTTTTTTTTAATTCAGTGAACGTATTTTTTTTTTAATTCACTGTGAATTAATTCATTTGATTTAATAAAAAGAACTACATATAGCAATTAAATTTTTTGAATTTGTTGTTTGATGAACGAATTCAGTGAATTACTTAAGAAAAGGAATTCATTTAATTCTAAAGAAAATTGAATTCGATTGGTACCACATTAAAGGGAACGTGGCCAAAATTTTTTTATCACCATTCCACTCAGCGTGGGCATTTTAGTCGATAAACAATTTTTTTTCAGCCTAATATTCTTACTAAGGTTTTATTCCAAAAGTTTATTCTTAATATTGGTATATTTATTTTTCACCTCACCTGCACTATATAAAAAAGCCAATATGCAAATGTTGATAAAGTGACCAGCAATAATACCACAGCCCGATAAAGGAATATTCTTGGCATTGTTGCTGCCGAATGGCGCATGAATAGAGCCCACAGACCAATGGCCAGCAGTAGTAAACGTACAGCCATTGATACCAATAAACCTTTACATTCACTACCACAGGCCAACAATTGAGTTCTTACGGTCTGTGTTAATTCTGGATGATCAAAAGCTGAAGGAAAAAATCCCAAATGAGGCATCACCACCATAGCTACCGGTGAGAAAAATGCACCAAATCCAAGAAAAAAGGAAAATATTGATTCTAAATAACGACGGCATTTGAAACCCAAACCAGTTTCGTTCATTTCACGATGCCATCCATTATTGATGTCTTCCATGGAAATACTTTGCTCTGATGTATTACCAGTTACGGCTGTGGTATTTTCACCCCAATTATCATCTTGTGGCAAAATTTGTACCTCGATTATTTCTTGGCCTTCACGGCCCTCATCACCGGTCATATTAACTGTAGTTTGGTAAGGATTTATATCACTGTTGCGATTATTTTTAGATTTTGAATGAGAATTACTACGATGTGAATGACGTGTACGATCTCGATGATAAGCATTATTTATTGAACCTCCACCACTTCCTCCTCCACTACCACCATTGTTGTTGTGATTCCTTGAACGCCTAGAACGACCACTTTGTTCTGATTTTACAGATTCATTTTCCATGGCTAAAAATTTGTATACTAAATGGGCGTTAGATGTATATTTTGTTTATGCCAAACACGCCCACTTTGACACCTGTTACAGTTTTTCGTCGTCCTTCTTTTCACAAAAAACACAATTATCTACTTGTTTTCTCTGTTTAGAAAAAGGAAGTCAAAAAGAAACAAGTCTATGGAAATGAAAATTCTTTAACGCATACATTTACACAATCATAACACAATCTATAAAGCGGTCTGTTGTAAAATAAAAAACCACAGGTAAATTTTATATTACACGCCACAATGAATGGCTGACTGACTGGTTGCGGCCGTAACTGTTCATATGAGGCTTTTTCAGGTTTCTTTGTATACTTTTTGATTATTAAGGGTATTTAAGTATAACGGGGGTGCGGTCGGTGCCGTAGAAGTTCTTTTACAATTTTTCTATACATTTCAACAAGTTTTTTGATTATTCTTTACAATAGTTATCCATTATTTTTTATTATATTAATAATTAACTTATTATTTTATCACATTTTCGTTAATCAAAATATTTTTCTGCAATATATTTTAGTAAGAATACAATTTTCTTCGCCTGATTTTCGTACAAACAAAATTTTTTTTCCAATTGAAAGAATTTAAGTGTTGTAAAAGTATTGAGTATCTGATTAACGGGTACGCGATGCTAATTATTTTGTAGCCGTAAACAATGTTGCCAACTACTTTAGAAAATTAGCTGCAAAAAGTATCCCCCAGTCTACATTACTTGGTGTCTCCACGTAAAGTCTATATACGGTCAAGCATAGGCTTGCCAGACGTACTGTTTTCAGCAGTACGCGTACTTTTTTTTACTGACTGTACTGCTTTCTGCATAACTCCCAAAGAAGTACGCAAAAGTACTTTTTTCTAACCTCTGTACTTCTTTTTGTACTTTTTTTTGTTAAAAATTTTAAATAATAGAAAATTTTTCTTTATTTGATAACACTATTAGGCAAAATTTATATTTTTTGAAATTCCTGCTCTTGCAATACGTCTTATGTTTATAATATTGAAGTTTCAAACACAAATTGGCAAACAAATTTAATGGGACGAGCAGTTTTCGAAATTTTTCGAATTTTAGATTTTGAATATCTTGTTTTTTTACCAGTTTTGATTCAATTTTTTTTAACGTTTTTGAAATCAACTGAAGGTAAGCTTGATTAAGGATGTTTCCTGAATTTTGTAAGAATTCAGAAAATTCTAGTTCTTTTGTTTTAATCCTTATATTACAACAGTTAATTTATTTCGGTGTTTTGTATTAATATAAAAATACACTCTTTAATATACTATGTTTATTTTGTATCAAAGTTGCAAAAACATTAGGTATGTATTAAAATATTTCAAAAGCAAATCAAAATATCAACTTTAAATTTATTATTTTTATAATTATTATATAAACAATTTATATAAAAATTGATTTTATTTGTTCAAAAATTAACTGACAAAACTCCATTTTTTGATACAAAAAAATTTAAATTTTGGTTGAAATTTCGACTTGTTTTTGAAATATTTTTGGAGATATACAAAGGATTTGCAACTATGATAAAATAAGTATTGAACGCGAATATTTCTAGTTTATGTATTATCTTAAAACAACGAAATCCACTAACTCTAGTAAAAACGATGAGAATTAAACAACAAAATGAGAATTGCTTTAAAAACTGGGTTTTTAATGGGAACACAGAAGTCGAAAAATCTTGAAAGTTGCGATTTTATGTTAAGTAGACTATTGGCCATTAAAAAACTCATCATATGGAGAAACTGCTCAGTAAATTAATACATACATAATAAAACGTGATTGACATATTTTGTTATGAATTCTAACTCGTAGTCTTGACTAGTCATGGATTTGTGCGAACATGAAACAAATCACACGTGAAACAACAACAAATTTAATTTGTAGTTATTGCTTTGCATGTAATTCGTTTCATGTTCGCACATATCCATGGCTAGTCAAGACTACGAGTAAATACCTACATAAGTTGTTACTTTTATGTACTGAATTTTATAATATTTTTAATAAAAAAGTACTTCTTTTTTACTAATTGTACTGCCTTCTTTTCCTCAATGTACTTTTTTCATCGATTTCATATCTGGCAACCCTAGTCAAGCATGCTGTACAACATTTACAGCATTTGATCGTGTAATGCCTTGTTTGATGGAAATTACAAAAAGAAATACATGGAACCACAAATTATACCAGATATGAATCAGCTGATTTGGGCAATATGGCCGACAGAAAATGAGCAAAACAAAACTAAAAAATTTAAGAAAAACACAAAAGATAAAGCACAATAATCTAAAAAGAGACAGATGTATACAAAAAATGCGCAATACAAAATGTATGTATATTTTATATTGTTATCTCCCTCTTGACTTGACTTCCATGTAAACAAAACCATACGGTTCGAGAATACTTTTTTGACACCTGTGATTGGTTTCACATCTGGTATTAATCTGTGCATGGAACCATCAAGCCAAGCTGTTCAACATGCTTGATCGTCTACAAGCACCTTTAGCTGGCACGACAAGCAAAAAAAATATAAGGTGAAATTCGACGGCGGCGACACATCGATTGGCGCCACTCAACTTGTATCTTTGACTACCATATTGGTCAGCACAGATTACCCGGTGTCTTCAAATGCAATAAATTATATGATATGAAATGTCAAAACCATTACAGCGAAACGTCAAAATGATTGATGACAAATAATAAAAAACTAAACACTTTTCCATTCCTTTTTACCAAATTTTTTGTTGTTTTTCTATTACAAAATTAAAATGAAAACTAAAAGTGACATTTGATCTCTGGCATCATTGCAAGATCCGATGGCATGTCAGCGATATCATGATATTGCAATAAAATTGAAATTGAGTGTCTTCACTTGAGATGAGAGCATTTTGACAATTGCTTGCTATGATTTTATTGCATGTCAAGACACTAGGTTAATACCAGATGTGAGGCCAATGGCAGGTGTATGCCATTGTATGTTATGCCATGTAAACCGTATGTTTTTGTTTACATGGAAGTCAAGTCAAGAGGGAGATAACAATATAAAATCTCCATACATTTTGTATTACGCATTTTTTGTATATATCTATCACTTTTTAGATTATTGTGCTTTATCTTTTGTGTTTTTCTTAAATTTTTACGTTTTGTTTTGCTCATTTTCTGTCGGCCATATTGCCCAAATCAGCTGATTCATATCAGTACCGATGTTCTGTAACTATGTGAGAAGTTACTCACATAAAAATTGCAACTCTACGATGTGTCTACGATATTTAAAACAGGGTGATTCACAAAATTTCAAACTGAATATAAGTAAATTTTTTTTACATACCAATGGCTAAATTTGACATTATGATACTCACTCTGTTTTAAATATGGCAGAGTTGCAATTTTTTGTGAGAAATTTCTCACATAGTTACAGAACACCGGTACTGGTATATCTGTAGTGGTCAGTTTTGCCAACAAATTTTCAAAATAAATAGCTAGAATATCACTTTTTCACAAGAAAAATAATAGGCTTGTATATTAAATTTGCGTGAAAAAAAAGTCTACACAATTTTCACGTGAAACTCTTAGCGTGAAAAATAATTTTTTTTATATGGAGTATAACAGTTTTTTCACGTGAAACTCAAACAACTTAAGCACCATAAGTTGATTGAGGTTCATGTGAAAAAACTGTTACACTCCATATAAAAAAACAAATTTTTCACGACAATGAGTTTCACGTGAAAATTGTGTATACTTTGTTTTTACGCAAATTTATCCCTAACTTCATAAACGCTTTGTAAAATTATAGGAGGTTTAATGAACAAATTTTGTATGAAAATGACGTTTTGTAAACCTGCTATAACTTTACAAAGCATTTATGAATTGAGGGGTAATATACAGGACTATTATTTTTTTTTGTGAAAAAGTGATATTTTGTGTTTAATGTGATTGTTGCTTTCTAATTACATAAAAAAAATTTTCATTTTCGGAATTTAAATTACTATTTAAAGTTTTTAAAGTTTGAGTGAAAATTTTTTATTTTTATTTTATTTTTATTTATTCATTTCCGTAATATAAAGCCAATAAGGCCACGTGAAAAACAACTTATGGTGCTTTTTGAACAAAATACTGAGGGCGAAATAAAATCGCCGTTATGACGACACTGATAGTGGTAAAAGCAAACAAAATAAGAACAAGCAAAAAAAGTTTTGACAGGTTGTTTTTTATTGGTGGGTGCATTCATTTTTAATGCGTTTGCAGAAAATATATTTTATACGAAAAACTCCAATACAAATTTTGGTATTTATTAATATTAAACAGTGATGGATGCTGAACTATTATCTATTAATGATGTAGATATAGAAGAGGGGGAGGTAAGTTTTAAAAAGCAATTTTTATCCTGAACTTTACATCATTCCAAAAAAGCCAAATCAATGACGGTCACTCACCTTATTTTCCCCACTCACATACATACACATTTGAAGCTTTCAGATACATCAGAAGAAGTATATACGCCACTCCAAAGACCAGCTTCATTGACCCATAATATACATGGTACCCCAACTCCGGCATCAACAGACACATCAGCCGAACCAATAAAATGTACTAAAATGGAGGCAGATTGTACGGAAGATGAAATTTTAGAAAATAAATCCTTAATAAACAATCCTGATGATGAAGATGAATGTCAAAGTGATAGTTCATCGTCATCATCGGAAGATTCTTCCGATACGTGTTTGGATAAAGTGAACAAAGAAAAAAAATCCAAACATAAAAAACGTCATGTTAAACGCACCGTCATGGTACGTATTCATCCCACCACATCAGATGGTGGTGCTGAACAGAAAAAAACCCGTTTTAAAAAGTATGATATTTGGACAGCTGCCCTACAAGAGGAAGCTCTAACCGAAAATATGCGTGGTTGCGATGTGACCCAGAATGGTTTTAACGATCGTAATGTGGAAAACTATGATTTTTCTTTACGATATCGTTTAAATGGTGAAAATAGTCTTAAAAGGCGTTTATCGAATTCTGCCGATGATTTTTCAGATAGTGACCAACAGCAGCCTCATAGCAAACGTCAACGACCTTCAAGTCATCGAGAAACTAAATCATCGGCATCAACATCGCACTTTAAACGTTCGGTACACGATCGTTTGGGTAAACGTCGAGATTTTCGTAATCGTCGACGTTCGTCTCCCTTTAGTGGATCCGATTCAAACTCATATGATCCTAAACACATAGAAGATTTAGATGGTATTGGTAATCGTGATGCCGTAGATGTGGCTAGAGAAATGGCCATGAAATTACATGAGGAAAAGGATGATTTATTAGGTAGGGAAATTATAATAGTTTATTTATGTACTGAAAATTTAAACTTTACTTCCAGTTCGCGTGGTGGAAATTTTAGGCACTGAATTGCCTTTGAAGATTTACAAAGAGACACAGCGTATTGAAGCAGAAGGTGGCATGACTATAAAGGTATATTTAATATTTAATAAACATAAAAATAGCTATGTAAAATTTTTTTAAGTTTGGTCTACCTCAAACACAAGAATGCAACTTGATAACAGTGGCCGAACAGTGAAAAACATTGCCTTAACTAGCCATTTTTCATTTTTCCATTAGTAAAATTTGTCGGTGAAAAAAATACACCATTGCCACCTGGATCCGTATACGGATCAGAAAACGGAATTTAATGATTCAAATCCGTTGAAAGTCCGTCAATGAGGTACTGATTCCGCTTTTAGAATGCCGTATCCGTAACACTTTTTAAACAAAAACAGACTTGTTTACCTACCTAAATTCTGAGTTTTTATGTTTTTATAGATTTATAAAAAAATTATATAAATTTGTTTTTGATTTATTCACACGGTGTAAATTCGCAGACTCTGTTACGAAAACAGCTCAAAGTGTCAGTAAATATTTCTCAGATGCATTCGCGTACACAAACCATCTTGAAAACATGTTTTGAATTTCATAAACCTTACCTCCTAATGTATGAAGCGACATAACCTAAATTTTTTTAAATGTTTTTTTTTTACCCTTAAGATTTTTTCCATTAATTTTTTAAGAATATATCGGTCTAGCCATTATTAATGATCATTTGGGCTCTTAAGAGAACTTCGCCAAAACGAGACTTTCAAAATGTCCATTGTCGTGCGGGCTGTGTGTGATGTTGCGCTGTCCGTTTGGAACCACATGTCCTCCAGTCCCAATTCATCAATTCGCGGCAATAAAACTCATTGATTATGGTTCTGTATCGCTCACTAGTTAGAGTAACCGTGTAACCCAAGGCGTTCTCGAAAAAATAAGGCGCGATAACACCTCTGACGTAATTGGCGCACCAAGCAGTGGCTTTGAATTGATGTAATGGCTTGGACAGAAAATCGTCCATTGCGTCGTTGAGGTTCAGGAGAACAAAAGCGTGTATTCTGTATCTTTTTACTTCACAAATATTAAAACAAAACTGACAGTTGCCATCACTTGCAAAAGTTATAGGGGCCATTTTAGGCCACTTTGTATAAGCAATATATTTTTTTTTTGTTGTATCTTGGAGTTTTCTAAAGTATCCCAGTCAGAAATCGCCAGTGGTACAAAAAATCAAGCACTGGCATACCACTGGGTAACCACGGTATTAAAAATAAATGACTGGCAGAACACTCATCTGGGACGCTTTGCAAGCGTTTGCGAAAAGCGTTTTACCAGTATTTTTTTTTACAAAAATTTCGGTGGTTTATAAAAAAAACCACTGGCAAAGAATTGGCTTAGAGTGATATGCCAAGGTTTGCAACCAGTGGTTATCCAGTGCTACCTAGCCTATGCTACCAGGCGTACAAAAATCAATTCACTGGAAAACCAATGATTTTATAAAAATGCTGACGCTTCGTTAAAAAATGTTTGTAGTCGGAAGGTTCCGAGTTCAAATCCGGTTGCAAGAAAAAATTCGTCTGCCAATCTGACGGCCTGGGTTCAAATCACGGCAGGACCAAAAAAAATACATATGAACTTTTTTCAAATTTTATTTTGGAAAATATATTTCCAGACCACCTATTTATTGGTTTTGCCAGTGTTTTGCCAACGTTTAAAAATTTTGTTCCTCCAGTGCTTTTCCGGTGCTTTTTGAACAGTTGGTCCTTTTGTCTAATGATGTTATCATTTTGGGAATGGGAAAGCACTTTTTGCCAGTACTTGTATCACCTGTTAAAGTGCTTTGCCACCGCTTTCCCGTTTGTATTTTTCTGACTGGGATGTTTTCTACAAAAATGTCAACAGTATGCATTAGAGCGTACCACCTTACAGGCAAAAAAAAAGTGAGCCGTACACTCTCCAATATAAAGTATTTTTGCAAGGAGGTTTAAAAAAAATTTTTTTTGCCGAACGTGGGGGTCCCCATTTTACATTTTTCATTATATCTTTGGCGTTATGAAACATCGATGTTTTTCTCTCGAGGAGACCAGTGTTTTGCTCTAAGGGCCATTGACCTCAAGTATCCTGTTCTAGTAGTTACCCACCAGATCTCAGTTGCTACCACCCTAATATCAGAAAATTAAAGCTCGCAAAAAATCATTACACTTTTGATAAGCAAGTTTTTCGATAAACCTATTAGAAATTTTTTTAAATATTGGTTGCCGAACGTAGGGGTCGCCTTTTTAAATTTTTTTTCATTGGATTTTTCCTTTATAGCAAAACATTGGTCTCCTCGAGGCAAAAAAATCGATATATCACACTTTAAAATCCGACTTTAAATGCCGAAGCTATAACGAAAAATTGAAAAAGGCGACCCCTACGTTCGGCAAAAAAATTTTTTTTTTGAAATACAAAAATAATTCATATTGGAGGGTGTACGGCGAACGTTTTTTTTTTTTTTGAGATACGGTCTAGTATGCATGTAAGTAATTAAGATATAATTTTGATTATATTTAATTAATAAATATTTTTATATATTTTTAGATTTTTATTTAAATCGTATCGCTAATGTGGAAGTCTCGATATTTTATATTTTACAAAATTTTGTAACTAATATCCAAACGAATCATAACAAACTATTTCTAAAATTTAAATTTTCAGCAAATAAATTAATATATAATTTTTCTACAATTTTGTTGATTTTTTTTTGAGTCTACTAATATTTAGCAAAAAGTTTTGTCGATGTAAGGTTTTTTTTAATTTGGAATCGACTAAAGCGGTAACCACAATTCAGTACCGAAAGTCAACAAAATAAGTGCGTTCCTTTACTTTTTTGTTAAAGCGATAAAATAAGAGTACGCACAAAATCCTCTTACTAAATGACAAAATTAGCCAGGAGTAGAACGCAAAAAAACACTTTTCTAGCCTAAAAAATTTTTTAAACAAAGATTGTGTACCCGCGATAACTTAAAGGAACGGGACTAATATTTAGCTTAAGTTTGGTTTGAATTATAATATGACCATTAAAGCACATTTACACGCGAGAGAAAACTGCTAGATATAGGGCAAAAAAGAACCCTAAACAGCTTAAATCATTCACAATAGAGCTATTTAGAGGTATTTTTTTAGATCTGTTTATTGTTCGGATTATTCAGTGTGTTCGTTTACTCGAAATTCTTACTACTTTTACTACAATTGGAAAGTTTTGTTTACTCTTTGTATTGAATTTTTCCAGCTGTAGTAAAAGTAGCACTACCCAGTCAGAAAAATACAAACGGGAAAGCGGTGGCAAAGCACTTTAACAGGTGGTACAAGTACTGGCAAAAAGTGCTTTCCCATTCCCAAAATGATAACATCATTAGACAAAAGGACCGGCTGTTCAAAAAGCGGCGGAAAAGCACTGGAGGAACAAAATTTTTAAACGTTGTCAAAACGCTGGCAAAACCAATAAATAGGTGGTCTGGAAATATATTTTCCAAAATAAAATTTAAAAAAAGTTCATATGTATTTTTTTTGGTCCTGCCGTGATTTGAACCCAGGCCGTCAGATTGGCAGACGATTGCTCTACCCACTGAGCTAACGAGACATATAATATTTAATGGCTAAACACATAAATGAGTGATAATAGCTGGACAACTACTGGCTGTGCCAAAATGCTAGTACTGGTAAACAATTTTTTGTAACTAGTATGCCAGTGTTGGGAGGGCAAAAAAAGTTGGTCTTGAAGGAGCTTTTCCACAAACAAAAAAATTGATTTTATAAAACAAAAAAAATTTTAAATTAAAAAAAATCCAAAAAAGATTTTTTGCTTGCAACCGGATTTGAACTTGGAACCTTCCGACTACAAACATTTTATAACGAAGCGTAAGCATTTTTATAAAATCATTGGTTTTTCAGTGAATTGATTTTTGTACGCCTGGTAGCATTGGTTAGGTAGCACTGGATAACCACTGGTTGCAAACCTTGGCATATCACTCTAAGCCAATTCTTTGCCAGTGTTTTTTTTTAAAAACCACCGAAATTTTTGTAAAACAAATACTGGTAAAACGCTTTTCGCAAACGCTGGGAAAGCGTCCCAAATGAGTGTTCTGCCAGTCATTTATTTTTAATACCGTGGTTACCCAGTGGTATGCCAGTGCTTGATTTTTTGTACCACTGGCGATTTCTGACTGGGTACTTTCAAAAGTTATGTGGTGCGAATTCGAAAAAAAATCGGATAATTTAAACCTTGCAACACATCATTTCTAATTAATTTTGGTATATCTTGAAATTTTTCGGGCCAGTTTTTGAGTTATTTTGTCTTGATTTTTTTTACTAAAAATGCACGTTTTTATTCTAGAAATAGGTCAAATAATCTCTAAATTTTTTCTATAGAAAATTATTAATTTTACTTGTAAAAAGAACTGGTTTTTGGGAATATTTGAAGTTGGGTTTGCGAGATATCCTTTAACCGTTACCAACATAATTATGCTCAAATGAAAGCTCGTTTTGTTGAGTTTTCTGAACCATAAACAAAAAATTGTCAGAATAATACCATTTTTATCAAAACAAGTAGCAATATCTCGAAAACCGTTAGAGTAATTTTTCAAAAACTTAAAAATATTCGTGTGTAGCATGCCAAAATTACCCAGTCAGAAAAATACAAACGGAAAAGCGATGGCAAGGCACTTTAACAGGTGGTACAAGAACTGGCAAAAAGTGACTTTCCATTCCCAAAAGTGCTTTCCCTGTTCAAAAAGTGTCGGAAAAACACTGGGGAAACAAAATTTTTAACGTTGGCAGAACGCTAGCAAAACCAATAAATAGGTGGTCTGGAAATATATTTTCCAAAATAAAATAAAAAAAGTTCATCTGTTTTTTTTTTGTCTTCTGTGATTGGAACCCAGGCCGTCAGATTCTCAGATGACAGCTCTATCTAATGAGACATCCCAATCAGAAATCGACAGTGGTACAACAAATTTGAGTATTGGCATACCACTGCGTAACCTCGGTGTTAAAAATAAATGACTGGGAGAATACTCATTTGGGATGCTTTGCCAGCGTTTTGCAAAAAGCGTTTTGCCAGTATTTGTTTTAAAAAAATTTCGGTGGTTTATAAAAAAACCACTGACAAAGAATGGGCTTAGAGTGATATGCCAAGGTTTGCAACCAGTGGTTATCCAGTGCAACCTAGTCAGAAATTGCCAGCGGTACAACAATCAATTCACTGGTAAAGCAATGATTTTATAAAAATGCTGACGCTTCGTTAAAAAAGGTTTGTAGTTTCTAATGCCCATATTTAACTTAACAGACTTTTGGAACTTTATTTCTACTTACAAAACTTTTAATTTTTTTTTGATTTATATTTCCAAATTTTCTCCAATTCTTTTTCTGTTTTAAAATGTTTTAATTTGTTTTAATTGCCTAGTATCTTCAAATCATACTTGGGACTAGTTAATTGAATGGACCAATTAATTGGTGATTTCATTGGCATTACAATTGACCAATGCCAATGAAACTTTTTCAATTGTTCAATGCCTAAATCCTCAATTATAATTGACGAAAAAAGCATTTGTTTTCATGTTTTGATAAAAGAACAAATTAAGAAAAAAAAAAATTAAAATTCGGGTATTTCTTATCTTATATTCGCTATTTCGTCAAGTTTACATTACTAAAGGCTGGTCCATCTAGTCCAGGGCTGGCAAAACTATGACACGCGTGTCAGTTGTGGCACGCGAGTGGCTTTTAGGTAGCACACCACATTTTGTTGGATATTTTCAAAAAATTTAAACTATTAGAAGACCGGCAAAAAATTCAGTTAAATGTTAAATTTCGTTACAAAAATGTGTGATTTAACTCCATAATGGTGAAATTTTTCATAGAGCTTGTAAATCGTCTTTTAATATTAATAAAACTCTGTATTGCCACCATATTTTGTTTAAAGAAATATGATTAATAAACAACTCGCAAGTTCGATTATCAGAAAATTCTAGATTGAAAGAAGTTTAAATGTTTCGATGAGAAAATGCCTCTTAATCGGAGAAATAAAAAGTACCAGAAAATTGCACAAAAATGGAAAAAAATTGGATCTAAAAAATTAAGTTTTTTTAAAGGGAAAATAGGTGCTACGAAATAACCGTCAATGAAATAAAGGCTGAAAATAAGTTTCATAATGAAATAACTCCCTTTGTTGAAATTTGAAATTGGGTTTTGATAGTGTTTCGTAGAGCCATTTCATCTGAAATAGAAATTTCTCTGTTCAAATTCATAATATTCGCTTTTTATTCATTATTATCATGATAACAACCGCGCAATTTATTTTAACAAAACCACCGAAAAATGGAATAACCCCCCAAAAAATGAAAATCCAATAATGTTCAAACTGTTTTAATTTTATTTCATTGGGGATTTTTTCATAATGAAATAATTTCAATATTTAAAGATTAAATAAACCCTCAAAAATTAAATTACAGGGTTGGCAGGCAATACCGTTATCGATTCAAATGACTATCGTTACCCCTAAAATACCATTACCGAAATAACTAAAAAACCGTTATCCTTAAAATACCGATACCGAAATAAATGAAATAGTGTTACCCTTAAAATACCGCTACCGAAATAATTTAAAATAGCGTTACCCTCACCGATAACCGCATCGTTTCGGTTACCATCCATGATAAATTACCGTCGAACATTTTTACGTTATTTCTTGGATGTTATTTCATTTTTCCCTTTGGGGTTATTTCATGGGGGTTACCGTAGCGCTGATAAATATGTACATCTGCGATGATGTTTTTAAGAGAAATTTTCCAAAATTAAGGCGGCACGCCAGAATTTTTTACAAAAAAAATTTCCGTTTCTGGCACGCAGCGAAAAAAGTCTTGCCACCCCTGATTTAGTCTGACCATAAAAATCGTGAATATTTTTACATGGTTATTCACAAAAAACTTTTTGTCTTATTAGAGGCTAATTGAACGATTTTTGTTGTTGTTTTGCATGTTAATTTGTTTTATTAAACTGTAATAAAATTCAAAACATTTTTTTGAATACAAGCCTTAATGTTTATAGCTCTAAAATTTTACATTCTTGTCTTAGGTGGTGTTTCTAGAAGACGTTTTGCTTCACACGAACGAAAATACAATAACAAAATATATGCAATGCAAAAACAAAATACATGTAGTCACTCATTCGTGTGACAACGAACGTCCTCTAGAAACCCCATGTTAATATCCTTTTGATAAAACAATTTTGTTTGTATACAATGCTTTTTTCTTCAATTATATGTACATTTCATTACCATTGAGTGTACATTTCATTACCATTGTTTCAATCAATGCCAATTGAAAAAAATTTCATTGGCATTGAATGGTAATGAAATTTTTGGCATTGGCATTGAGATCAAGTAATGCCAATTAAATTTCAATGCCAAAGAAAAATTCCCAAGTACCTATGCTTCAAATACAATAAAATATTTAAGTATATAAAATTTCATTTTGGTGTCATAGTTTTCCACAAGCACATTCCAGACTAGCTCAGCAAACTTTTTGCTAAATTTACTCACCTTTTTAGTGTAGTTTTTTAACTCTTTTTTTTTTCAACAGAATGGGCAACGTCGCCGTACACCTGGTGGTGTTTTTTTCTTTTTACTCAAACATAATGAAACTCTATCATGTGAAGAACAGAAAGCTATATTCTCGGAAGATCGTCACAATGCCAATAAAAAACATAAAGATATGAAAACCATAATGCGTGATCGTAAAGTAGAAGAATTGAAGAAACGTCTATGTGAACAAGTAACCGAATTACCCAGTCTTAGCACTCGCAAAGAACTAATGCTACTAGGAGTTGATACTAATCAAAAACAAAACGAAGGAGCATGTAAGTTATTAAATAAAAAAAATCTTATTTTTACTAACACTCCGTTTACAGTATCAAATCCTCCACCGTCACCGGAAGCCTGTGAAGAAGATTTACTCGATTTAAAATCGATACCAATCAATCATGTAGCGGATGATGTTGAAGAAGTTGATGTAACTGAAAAACCCTCAACTTCTCATGGAATCAAAACAAATATATTGCAAACATATGATGATGACTTATTGGATGTCAATTGCGGAGAAATGGACTTTTTTTAAGAACAAATTTAGAATTTTTTTAAGTGTATAGCGCTATTTTGTTTTTCATTTTGTAGCTTACACTTAAGTGTAAACTAATTATAAAATAATAGAAATTTTGTAAAAATATGCATTGTTAAAAATCAAAAACATTTTGTAATAAAGACAAATTATTATTAATATTAAAGCAAACATTTGGAATTGGAATCCGCAAAACGTAAATGGAATTGGATTGGACATACTTTACGTAAACAACCCAATGATATTCCTAAACAAGCTATAGAATGGAACCCGCAAGGCAGTCGACGTATAGGAAGACCATCGCACACCTGGAAACGGCAAATTGAAACCATGCATTGTTAAAAATCAAAAACATTTTGTAATAAAGACAAATTATTATTAATATTAAAGCAAACATTTGGAATTGGAATCCGCAAAACGTAAATGGAATTGGATTGGACATACTTTACGTAAACAACCCAATGATATTCCTAAACAAGCTATAGAGTGGAACCCGCAAGGCAGTCGACGTATAGGAAGACCATCGCACACCTGGAAACGGCAAATTGAAACCGAAATGTCCAACTTACATCTGTGTTGGAATGAAATTAAATATCGTGCATCAGATCGAACGTATTGGAATAATCTTGTTACGGCCCTATGTTCCTTGCAGGAGTAAAAGGAACAAATATATATATAAACATTTCTCAGTTACTGCCCTACGGGAAATTTTAACTAACTGTCACCGTACGGGCCCCTTTATATGAAATAGACTGGTCACTTTTACATGGCGTTGTCATAGGAGGGGGAAATTGACCCCTTGTGACATGTCACAAGACAAATCCTAGGACAGGTTACTGAACTTTTAAAAAATAAATTAAATTAAAGTTTTTCTGTTGTCTGCTATTAAGGGAGATAAAAAATTGGAAAAAATATATTTTGTGCATTTTTCAATTACCCTTTGATGAAATTTTTAGGGGTTAAAGTGGTATTCTCGCAATAAAATTAATTTTGGCGACAATACCCAGCAAAAAAATCTATTACAAAAAAGTTATTTTAAAAGCACTCCGAATAGCATCAACTGATTGTGAAGTAGTTACAATTTAGCTTTAACACTGATTCCACTTTGATGAATTTATATCACATATGGTCGCAGACAGACGTGTTTTTGTGTTTTTTGGGGTGCCAAGAAAATAATAGGAAGCAACTACATTTTGCAATAACTTCCTCAAATCGTGTGATAAGAAAATAATTTTTCATTTAGGTTGTTCACAAGAGGTGTGTGTGTGTGTATCGTTGTATCGTCCTAACAAAAAACAGAGTTGTTAACATTTTTATTTGACTTTAACAACGATTTCCTATTCGGTTTTCTATCTATTAGCACACTCAAATATAGGGCTCTAAACATACGTAAAAATGTTGTACCGTGTTGTATTTTTTCAGTTTAAATTTTAACAGTTCTGTTTTTTGTTGTGAACAACCTTATTATGTTAGACCTACTATCCTAAGGTTTCAAAAAATAATAATTTGATTTTAATAAATGCTTAAAAAGTGTGACAAAATATTAATTTTATGTTAGTGCCTGTCCAATCACCAGATGGCCCTTGGAGCTACAAAGAGTCGGTGCATCCCTGCCTAAAATGCTCTATAAGACTTTTCTGAATGTTTAAAATATGTTTAATAGTAAATTGGAATTCACATTTCAATTTTGCATCAAGCCACTTTTTTGATGTTTTCATAAATTAAACACAGAATTTTTTAAATTTGTATCATTTAAAAACAAATAAAACAGGAAATAAAAAACAACAAACAAAACAATACGAGAGCTCGTAAACTAGTTTTGACATTAATCGAGTAAACTTACAACATATACACAGTATACGAGGCGTAAATACTTTAAATGAATACCTTTATTAATTATTCAGTTTTTTGTAATTTTGAAGAATTATATTATAGTTTTAAATTATTTTTTTTTTAATGTAGTGGAGATTTATTGATTAAAAAGAATCACATATCTTAAAGCACTTATTATAAATTATTTATTTCAGTCATTAAAAGATTGACTTTGCTGTATTAACCATTTTTTTTTTGTTGAAATTGTATCTGGCTCTTTTGGCGAATATACCCCAGGTTTGGGGCAGTTACGCCAAATGCAGTTACTTTGAAAATCATTAAAAAATAATAGAAAATATGCAAATAATTAGAATAAAAATCATAGAAATTAAAGCCAAGATATATAGATTTTCAATTTGAAAGTAATTTTTGAAAAATAATTAGAGGTTAAGAAATGACAGTGCTTTGAAAAAAAGTAGCGAAGGATCCCCCCTCTACCCTATATCCTAAGCAATCCGATTTTGACGAAATTTGAATAAGTGATAGAAAAAAAAAAAAATCTAAGATCGACCTGTCTTAGCTTATCGGCCACCTCGGAATTTTAACGGTGG
Organism: Leucophora obtusa; assembly: GCA_949987735.1. Taxonomy (NCBI): domain Eukaryota; kingdom Metazoa; phylum Arthropoda; class Insecta; order Diptera; family Anthomyiidae; genus Leucophora; species Leucophora obtusa. The sequence continues at coordinate 53,392,142 of OX465299.1, forward strand.
GTCTCATACTGTAGGTTTAACTTTAACTTAACTAAAAACAAAAGAAAATGTCAAAAAATATGTTCACAAAACAACAACAAATTTTTGGGTTAACTATTAACCTAAGTTTAAACCTGCAGTATGAGATCCACCGTAAGGGTCCAAAAAGGGGTTCAAAGGTGTTTTTTTTTTTGTTTTTTTTGCTTTTTAAAGAATTTTATTTTAAATTTTATGTTAAAATGCCTTTAGTACGATACTAACCTTAGTAAAAAATGTATTTATTGCCATAACTTTTTTGCTTGAAATTTTGCAACAACAGTTTTTAGAGGTGACCGCATATTATACTAAAAGTTTAACTTTGGGGACATCTTGGAAAGCTATGTTGCCATATAAATCATTTCCATTTTTTCTACACTACACTCAAAAAAAGTCAGTAAAGTCAGCAAAAAATGTTGCTGTGTCAGCAAATTTTTAGTCAGGAGCGTGCTTGCAAAAAAGTTGGTAATTTCAGCAAAACTCTTTGATGAAAATCATCGAGCTGATTTTTACGAAAAAAATAGTAATCTCAGCAAAAGTTTTGCTAACACTTAAGTGGTGTTTCTAGATGACGTTTTGCTTCACACGAACGAAAAAACAATAACAAAATACATGCAATACAAAAACAAAATAAATGTCACTCATTCGTGTGACAACGAAAGTCTTCTAGAAACCCCATGTTTGTCTTTTTTGGGCCGGATTTGGAGATTCGCGTTATCATTCGGTCGGTATGTGCTGGTGTGTTTCTGGGTCTCTTCTTTCGCGGAACATTGGCTATGGTCTCATATTTGTTGATATGCTGTAAAACATTAAAAACTATTTTTTTGGAACACTTTAGCTGCTCTGCTATTTCTCTATAAGACTTTCCTGACTTCTAAAGTTCACAAATTGGGCTCCGTTCTTCAGGAGTGCAGCTTTTGCCTTTTCCCCCGATAAATCTTAAAAATTATAATTTCTTATTTGCTATAAAACATTAATTTGGAAAAAAATAACCATAAAATAAAATTTTTTTTTATCAAAATAGCTCTTAGCCAAGAAGACTTTAATAAACAATTACGCGTTTCTAATTAGTTGTCGCACTTTCTTAGAATTTTACCATGGATGGTAACTGAAACGAATGCGGTTATCGTTAGGGTAACGTTATTTTATGTTATTTCGGTAACTGTATTTTAAGGGTAACGCTATTTCATTTATTTCTGTATCGGTATTTTATGGATAACGGTATTTGAGTTATTTCGCTAATGGTATTTTAAAGATAACGATATTTGGGTTATTTCGGTAGCGATATTTTAAGGTTAGCGGTATTTCAGTTATATTGGTAACGGTATTTTAAGGTTAACGGTAGTCAGTTTTTTCGATACACCCCAAATTTTTTTTTTTTACAAAAAACAAACGAGATTATAAACAACCAATTTATCAATTTAATGTACAAAAAATACTTAATAACCACGTGAAATCAGAACTTTGAAGAATTAATTCCTTAATTCAATTTTTCAATTCTGAATTAAAAATTCGATGAATTAATTCACAAATCACCATATATTGAATGGAATTAATTCATATTGGTTTTCGTTCGGTTTATTTTGTTGGGAATTAATCCAATTGCTATAGTTCTTTTTATTAAATCAAATGAATTAATTCACTGGTGAACGCGTTCAATTTTATAAATCGAACGGAAAAAAGTGAATTTATTCCTTACTGAATGAATTCACCACTGAATTCGTTCAATTTCATTTTCGTTCAGTGAATTAAAAAAAAAAATAAAATTACGTTCAGTGAATTAAAGCCTGTTTTCTGCCGTTCAGTAGAAGAAAACATTTATTTACAAATAAATTAACTGAATTCGTTCAATTTCATTTTCGTTCAGTGAATTAAAAAAAAATAAAATTACGTTCAGTGAATTAAAGCCTGTTTTCTGCCGTTCAGTAAAAGAAAAAATTTATTTACAAATAAAATTTGCAACTAAGCAATTTTACAGCGTTCGTTAGTAAAAATAAACAAATTACATATATATATTAAGTGTTAGAGAAATCCGATGCACTTTATCAACCTACATGATTAAAAAATAAAGCCTTTTACTATTAAAAATAAAAACTTTACAGATATAGATGAATTTGGAAAAAATATAACTATTAATTTTGAAAACTTATGCTTCCCAGTAAAATGTAGATAGATGCTTGATTATGACGTATTTATTGGAAAATCTTCTTAGTCCTTAATAAATTTGTTGACCACAATTGTTCTTTTTTATATAAATTTTATTTAACACAAAATATCTAAAAAGTCATAAAACGAAAACTGAAAAAATTATTTCAAAAACAAAATATTTACATTAAATATTTCCCAAAGCAAACTAAAATATTCATGTTGGTTTAGGGAAGTGTCTTTCGACAAAGTATATTTCCAACAGTATTTCATTTATACGTTTTTACAATACAATGTTTTCTTCTACTGAACGGCTTTGAAACAGGCTTTGAATAAACATGTGCACAGATATAACTACTTGTACAAGTTTCGGTATGTCTACTACTGACGTGAATACGTAGTGATAAGTAGTTTAGTGTTTCTGGTATAGTTGATATTGTTATTCTTTCTAGTAGATTGTGTGTAAATCAGGCGTCGGCAACACCTATGCCCATGGGCGCTCTCTCACACCTACATAAGCTCACACATAGAACAAAAAAATAACTTAGTCGCAAACAAGCATTCAATGAAGTAGGTTGTCAGATCGCTTGTTTTCCAGATTTTTTACACTCTGCATAATGTTTATTGATACATTTTTTTGGTAATTTATTTTTAAGTTCTTTTGTTTTTATTTTTTTTTGTGTTGTTGTTTTTGATAAGTGTTTTTGAAGTTGTTCTTTGCTTTTAAATTTTTATTTTATATTCCCATTATAAACATTTAAAATTTTCAAATTATTATACAAACGTTCTTTGTCAGTGCATTGAGAGAGAGAGAGGCTGCAACTTACTCAAACAAGCACAAAATAAGGTTGTTTATATTTGCCGATCCCTGGTGTAAATGAATAAAGAGAGAATGAGCGTAATATATTTGTTTTACTATGGTATGATCAAACAAATAAAACAGATAATGAAGATTGTACAATAGATACTTATTGTACACTCAGAAAAGTTCTGCAGTTACTACATGACAGTTATTTGTGTAGTAATGCGGTTGTAGTTATTTTAACTGCAATTGTAGTTAATTTACTTAGAGCAAAATATTTCAATGTTTTTGACAGTTATTTTTTCAAACTAACTACAAAAACTACCACATTGTAGTAACATTTATTTTATGCAGTTATTTTGAATTTTTTTACAAATACTTATATTTTCAAGTGTGTGTGTGCACACACACGAAGCAATCAGGAGCATGTGTATGAAGCGCTTGTTTAGAAATTTCTAGTGAAAGAATATGAGTAGAACATGTTTTCTCTTGTCTTAGTCATAAAACAACGCCAAAGAGTGAGGACGCGTAATACGGAAAAGTTTATATATTTTTTATTAAGTTATTTTATAATATAAAATATAAATTTATTTATGGGATTGTTAAAAATTATTGTATTTATTTTCTTTCAGTTCTTTTATAGTCTCATCTCTTTCTTCCTGGAGAAAAAAAGGAAGCCAAACAACGCCATATTTCATCCCTCACAGACGGACATCTACAACAATATCTTACTAGTGAAAAAAAGGGAGATTAGTGTAAATTTTGATTTCTCAATTTTAAATAGAATAAAATTAAGTTAGGAGTGTTTACATAAATTTGTTTTTTATTAAATTAATAATTTTTATTTATGTTTTTTAACTACATTTGCAGTTGTTTGTACAGTTTTACAATAATTTGCATGTATGTTGTTTCAATTGCATTTGTAGTTGTTTTTACTACATTTGTCAGTTGATTTTTAACAGTTAAAAATAACTTCATATTGCAGTTAATTTAACTGAAGATGTAGTATACACCTTTTTAAGTGCAAATGCAGTTATTTTAACTGTCATTTGCAGTTGATTTTACCTACATAATTCCCTGAGTGTACGCTGCCAATAAATATATTGTGAAAATTTCGACCAAATCAACCCCATGTCTTCCTTCGACCTCATTTTCACTAATTTTATTTAAATTAAATACAATTTTTTGTTTTCATTGAATTTTATTAATTTTTAAATACAAATTTAATCTTTAGTCACTTGATTATTTGTTTCCACAACAATTACTTGAAAATATTTGTGGTACAATAAGTATTTGAGAACAAGAAACAAATAAATGCTTCACTCAATGCAAAACAAGAAATAACTGGTATTGTGTTTATGAATAAAGTGAGTGCGTTGAAACAAAACATAACAATATCAGTTACACTTCCCAGTCCCAGTGTAGAAACGGTAATGACATATCATTATTTTTTGGACTACCAGTAATGACACCCACTTATCTTCTTCGTTATTTTAAAACATATAATAATGAGTTACTGATAATGACTTACTTTTATCATTATTTCAAATAGAAAAAAAATGTCTAGATTTTTTTAAAATTTTTTGAAATCTATTTTTATACTCAATATTTTTTAAACACTGGTAATGATATATGTAACCACATATTTTTTGATTTTTTGTATGTTGGCGAGTAAGCTTACTTGTGTGCAGCAGATCAATTATGTTTTTATCTATTAAATATTACATGTCGATATAGCTCAGATGGTAGAGCTATTGACTGCCAATCTGTAGACCCAGGTTCGATTCCCGCACCAGCAAATTTTATTAAAAAAAAAAATACAATAAAAAAAATTTTTTTTTATATAATTTATTTTTTTGAAAATCACCCGCTCAAAGTCAATGTATGGTGTGCTGTTTTCGCTGGAGGAGTCATCGGACCTTTTTTCTTCGAAAATGCCATAAAAAGGGCTCAAATGACAATCAACTGTGGCGGCGGCCATTTACATGACATCATATTCTCGACTTGATGTAAAAAAAATTAAAAGACCAAATAAAAATAATTCACAAGAAGAATCAAAGTTTTTCATTTTTTTTTTTAAATTACAGCAAAAAAACATCGGAAGGTTATTTTTGCGCCACCCTGTATGTCTGTTCCCGTACTTCACCGAAGTTACACAAACTAGCGCAAAGGCTTTCCCGTACTCAAAATGCGTGTAAATTGTTGTTGTTTGGGCTGTTTTCGGTTCCCGCGGGTACCCGCGGTAATGTACGGGAACGCACATATTATATATATAAATATAAATCAGTTCTTTATGCAATTTTGTTAAGTAACAAAGGAATAAAAATTGTTTTTGTTGATTTTTAAGCGGCTTATTAAAATTGGTAAAATTAATTTAAATTAAACTAAAAAAGAAAATAAATTTTCCGAATTTACTCAAAAGCGTTCCCACACTCGAAAATTGAGTAGGTAAATGTTATTGTTGAAGATTGCCCAGAAGGGTTAAACTTCAAAAATTATGCTATTTTACAACGATAGCACATTAGCACTTAATTAATTTGTTTTTTTTTTATTTGTTATTTGTTTCCATTAAAATTAACTTATTTAAAAAAAGTTAGTGAATTGCCCCTTAAGCACCGTAAGTTAAGTTGCCCAGAAGGGTTAAACTTTAAAAATTATGCTATTTTTTTATTTTTTTATTTGTTATTGTTTCCATTAAAATTAGCTTATTTAAAAAAGTTAGTGAATTGCCCCTTAAGCACCGTAAGTTGTTTTTCACGTGGAAAATTTTCACTCGTACTTAAAATGCCTCAAAAGTTACTTTAAATTCGAAAAATTAATAATTTTTTTATTTTATTAGAAAGATCCAATCACAATAAACACAAAATGACACTTTTTCACAAGAAAAGTAATAGTCTTGAACATTAAATTTGCGTGAAAACAAAGTCTACACAATTTTCACGTGAAACTCATTTCACGATAACGAGTTTAACGATAATGATTTTTCACGATAATGATTTTTCACGATAATGAGTTTCACGTGAAAATTTTATAGAGTTTGTTTTCAGGCAAATTATTATGCAACACTATTATTTTTCTTGGGAAAAAGTGACATTTTGTGTTTAATGTAATTGTGTCTTTGTTACAAAATTAAAAATTGTTAATTTTTATAATTTAAATTGAAATTTGAGGGCTTTAAAGTTCGACTGAAATTTTTCCACGTGAAAAACAACTTACGGTGCTTTAGGTCTTAATTTTGTTGAAGTTTTCAAACAAAAATTTATGTAAATATATAATTTATTGTCGCTTTGCAAGAAGAAACACAAGGGAAATACAATAATTAATTTTATTAAAAACTGTTCCAAGTCAAACTTGTTATCCAAATGTTAATGTATTTTTCTCAATTTAAATTGAATAGTAAAAGAATTACAACTTCTAATTATACAGAAGTAGTTTCAGTATCTAATTGGATCTTATTTCAAAATTATTTGTAACCGGGATTTGATTGTATTACTTAAATTTGAGTGTTATATATACTTTGTTTTTTGTTCAAATCCTGGAATTCTTCCGGTTCAGTTTCACCCAATGGACTATCATCGACACCAAAGTAATCTGTATCTCGATGCTTTTTGTTTGGTATCGCAATTGAAACCGTATCCATTTTTCGTTTACGTTGTTGCTCGGTTTCACTCAGTGAAGCCCGGGAGGTGGCATACTTATTTTTACCATTAAAAAAATGCACATTCGACTAAAAAGATCCTCTGGTTGGTTTTTTTTGTCATTTAATGAAGTTAATTTATTTTTGGCATATTGTTACCTTTGTTTTTGTAAGTAATAAAAAATGCTATAATATAATGCTCTTATATACAGATTTAATTATTTTTTTTAAGATTATAGTTCTAATGGATATTAAAAGTAACTACTTGTTAGGACCATAGGCCCTAAAGGGCTCAGTTGGTTTATTTGAATAATAAATAAATAAATAAATAAAAAAATTAATAAATAATAAAAATATTGTAAAATTTATTTAACTTACTGATTAATTAATAATCAGCAATGCACAACAAATGGAGGGAAAAAATAAACTGTCACAGCTTTTTTGAGGTTTTCTTTTTTTTTTTTTTGAAAGGTACTTATTACAAACAGTACTTTTAAATAAATTGACGTTTTTTGCTTGATTTGCATGACCGCGTGCTTGAGCTTTAGCGGAGCTGGATTCAAGCAATTCTGCAAGCAATTCAAGCAAAATAATCCGAATTTGTGGTACTTTTTATGCAATTCTGATACTTTGTTTACAAAATTCGGTAAAAAGTACTAGATTATTTTTCCGCATTCAATATAAAGTAGATGGCGCCCTACTTTTAATGAACACTGCCAAATAGGAAGAAAATACAGGGAAATTATTTACTAAATAATCTGGCATCTATATATTATCTATCTGCATCTATATGTGACAGCTGTTTTTTTTTTTTACTTTTTAGTGCACTATTAAAAACCCAAGAATTATACGACGGAAAAAGGATCTGCAAAAATTTTCCGCCGTTTAAAATTATATGAAAAGTGTAAGAAAAAACGATTTTTAAATTTTAATTAGAGACGAAAAATATTTATTAAGTTATAACAGTTATACTAAGAAAACTTTTAAAAATATTTATCGGGTTTTAAATAGAAACGCGTTTTTTATTTAAAAAAATCTTGTGTGTGTGTGTTAAATTTTGTGCGTGTGTTGTAAAAAATTTTTCATTTAAACGTTTGTAATGCGTAAGACGCGATCCCAAACCCAAGCAGAAAACGCGGTGCTGTCGGGCAGTGCCACGAACAGTTCGCGTTCTGGTGTTGTATCCTCTTCCACTTCATCCACGAGTCTTTCTCAACAACCGCAGAGTCAAATGAATTCCAGTATTTCTCAAAAACGGAATATACAACAGTCGGCGTCCACGGCACCCAATTTTATAGACCCGGCCAGGCTTAAGGTATGCCTTTTAAAAAAAAGTATATGTCTAAAAATGTCTATAATTCCAAGCATATTTTTGAATTTGTTTTTATTTTATAAAAACTAAAAATCAAGTTTTTTCCATTTGTTTATTGCGAATTCTTTTTTTCTTGGTAATTTCCCAGTATTTTTAGATTTATCCCTTATTTTACTTTGGTTGTTTTTTTGTATAGGCACATTTTTATATAAACAGCGTTGTATAAAAGCGGCTACAAGTTTAGCTTAAGAGATTAATCACAATTGGTCGACTGTCGACGATACCCCCAGTCTAGATAAGCAGTAAATATGTTGACATATATATATTGTAGCAAATGTTATCTTAGGGTGCGTACAGAGTGGCCGCTTGTTGTCGAGCCGAGCCGACTGAAGCTTATTGCGAGAACCAATGCGAGAAAACTGGTACTATACAAATTAGTACAAATAAGCGCGAACAGGTCATAGTGGGCGCCGAGCTGGTCAGAGCGCAAAGCTGATTGAATGCGAGAAAACAGTTCCAAAGCGTTTTTCAGCGCCGAAAACATTGTTTATGTTATGTTAATAAAATAAAAATTAAACAAAAAAATAAAAATTCAAATAAATAATAAAAATTAAATAAAATTATAACAATTATAAAAAAATTAAAAAAAAACTTATAAACAAAATTTAAAAAAAAAATTAATAAAAATTTCAAGAATAATTGAAGAAATGCGTTAATAAGTAAAATTTTTTTTCAAAAACACGAATGAACAACAAAACCAAATGCATACAAATATACATAAAACACAAATAATAGATAAAATATCAGCGCTGATTCTCGCATCCACTATGTACACCCAAACTTGTTGCTCGCATGAACAAGTTCTCGCAATAAGCGTCAGTCGGCTCGGCTCGGCAACAAGCGGCCACTCTGTACGCACCCTTAAGTGTAAACCACTCAATTGCGTATAAAAGCGTATAGAAGTTGAGCTTAAAGCCACACTCACAATGATAGAGTACTCCACTCTGCAGAATGAATTTTGTTCCTTTCTTTTTCGCACTTACATATTTTTTGTATCCTGCCATCTCTATTTTAGTACACTCAACTCTGCAGAGTGGGATACTCTATCATTGTGAATGTAGCTTAAAGCGGAAAATACATGAAGGAACATTGAATACACGCAAAGAAAAACCTATAGTTACTTCAACAAAACATGCCATGTAAAAATATCGTAGGTTTAATTTGGTAGTATCTGTAAAGGGTTGCACTCTAGTGTAATAGGCAGTAGCCAATATTTGTTATTGTATATTATCTTTTTGCGGGTTAATTTATTGAAGTAGTACTTAGGCAAATTACCGTTGATGAATTTTGGCGAAACATCAAGCTGTATGTTCTTTAAAAAAAAACAAGATAATTGACAAAAACAATTAAGATTATTCCTTGACATACAGAAACCAAGATGGCTGAGGCATTTTTTTGCAGAAATATATAAAGGAAGTGATTTTCAACTTTTTTTTAAGGGTAATAAAAAATGGAATTTGGATTAAAATGAAAAATAAAAAATCAAAAGTTGTGAGAAATGTAAGTAATACATCCAAATAAAATATTCAGAGTTGATTTTAAATTTGTTGTTTTTTTAAGATAAAATGTACTTAAATGTGGATGCCTTATATTTTTTTACACAGTAGAATAAGCAAGAGGAATGATGCCATTGTTTAGGTATTTAATTGTAATATATTTAATTGTAATATATGTAATATTAAATTAAAATATTAATAAAAATATAATTTCCAATTAAACAGGAGTCATTTTGTTTATAATAAATAAATAGTTTATTGAGCCTGGAAAAAAGATGTAAATTTTGTCAACGAACATAGACATTTCAACGAACATTTGTTTTTGGAAATTTGCTTAAGTGATTTTATAAGTTATATTCTTAACTTTTGTAGTTGTATAGTATGCAATCAACTAAGGCAACTTATACGCTTATTTTATATGAAAATACTATAGTTTTTCTTTGCGTGTGGGGAACAAAAAATATCAAAAAAATTTGATAACACGAATTGCACGAATGTCAACACGAACATTAACATACACAAATAAACATTCGCAAAAAAATGGGATTTTTTTCACGAATGTTCCTTCGTGTATTCTCCGCTTAAGAGATTAATCAGAACTGGGTCGACTGGCGACCGACGATACCCCCAGTCTAGATTAGCAATAAATATGTTGACGTATATATATTGCATCATATGTCAAAATTATATTATCTTCAGTGTAGACCAGAGAACTGCAACTGCTGATTGCAAAATCATCATACATAGTCAACACACGAATAAACATTCGTTTTTGTTCAAGCGCCGAATATACTAAAATACACATATTCGTTGCTGATTTTAAGTAAACCAAGTGTTTTTTTTTTGCATCATTGATTTAATTATTTATTGCTTTCATACCATTCATTTCATCAACGACCATATAGACTAAAGACAAACCACCCGCCTCAACTGCTGTTAAAATGTCTCTAATTTTATATGCAAACTGGTTTTAAGAGAAACAATTTTTAGTGTTTTTTAACGCGTATTTTTTAATATTAATAAGCAAAATTTTGTGCTAATTATACAAAACTAATGCAAAGAACATATTAAACAATATAAGTGCACTTTACAATTTAATTAAAATTGCTCAAAAATAATTAATTAAAAACACCACATTTTTCATGTTTTTTGTTATTTTACACTGAAACTCTCTCAAAACCAGTTCATTTTTTTAGATGAGAGCAGTATATAGTGCCTGATTTCATTCATATTAATTCGGATCAACGATGATTATTTTGATGTAGAATAAAATCAGAAAAAACAAAAATGAACGCATATGTGTTTATTCATGATTGCAACCAAATAAAAGAAAAACATTTTCATAACAATAAAGAGGAGGTTTACAGTATCAGCAACGACTATATTTTGTAGAAACACATTTAATACCCATACATTCCCATTTTAAAACAAGATTTTATTTTTTTTATTTAATAAAACAATACAAAATACTTTGATTTATTTATGTGAGATCAAATGTTCGATCAGTTTGATTTTATTCAACAGTCTGATTTTATTTAACAGTGAGTTTTTTTTTTAGCGATTAAATGTGAATAAAACATGTTCGATAGATGACTTAAACTGATCCAAACTACGCGTTCAGCTGCATGATAGTGATTTTATTCAACATTGAATATTGTTGAGCGATTAAATGTGAATAAGAATTTTAATGTATGATTAAATCAGGAAAAAAGTTGATTTTGCAGTTCTCTGGTGTAGACCATTTCATCTCAGCAATATCTCGGAAATAATTGTTAACGAAGATCCGCTAACAATTATTGCCTACATATTTATTGCTGGCAACATATTACCGAGATATTGCTTAGATGAAAGGTCAAACTCAGATGACATTTTATGGCGTTTTCTTTTCTGGAAAAAAATGTTGCCTTGTTAAAAGGCAACATTTTAAAAATGTTGCCCTCACCCCATTAAAATGTTACATTTTTTCAATCAGAATAGAACACAATAAAATCACTGTTGCATTTTTCTAAACATATGTATGTGTATTGTATACTCGTATGCAATATTGTTTACGCAAACTATTACTAATTGTAGCCTAGTGGTTGTGATGCCTGCCTTTGACATGGGCTGGACGGGTTCAAATTCCAGACAAAGTAAAAAATAAATTTTTTTATGTATTTTCTTTTTTCAATTAAATTTTTTTTTTTTTCATATTTAAAGCAAATTGTATAATTTTTTATTTATTTTTAGCCTAAAAAATTGTTAAATACTAAATAACAGCAAAACTATAAAAATCTAATTAAAATTTTATAAAAACAAAAAAAAAAACAAAAAAAAATATTTTGCTCCAACCGGGGTTTGAACCTGCGACCTACTGCATCAGAAGCCATGATAGTACCCCCTAGGCCACCAAGTTGTGAGTTAGCTGGCAAAAAACATTACAGTATATACACATGGCATTGACATAAAGAAAAAAACAGGGCAACACTCTACCCCGTAAATTTTTTGAGGGCGAAAAATGTTGCCTTTTTGCCCTTTATTTAGGCAACATTTTTAGAAAAGAACACCTAGCCCTCTTAGAATGTTACCCTTAATTTAGAAAAGAACACAAAAAAGGCAATTCAAAAGCAAAATGCAAAAAAAAGGCAACATTTTTTTCAGAAAAGAAAACGCCATTAGTTTGACATTTATAAAAAAGGACGCTATTAATAAAATAAGAGAAATTAAAGCAAGAACAACAAAAAAACTAATTAAAGTAAGAAGGATTAAATGCAATTCATCTAATTATGAATAGAAAAACAAAAAAAATTATCGATTTTGGGTTTTTACAAGGGCATTTACAAGTAAGCGTCGCATAACCTTCTTCTTTGAATTATTGCAAATTATGAGTTAACATAATAACGTGTTCTCATACCCACGAAATTTTATTCCGTTATTCTGCCGACGAATTTAGCTTATTGCTAAGATATTTATTGCTACTCTAGACTGGGGGATAGCAAGTCGTCCCGGTGAATTTAAATTTAACGATAATCGACCGTCGAAATTTTTTGACGTTTAGAAAAAAAGTAAAGCAAACAAGAATATCGCAGCCTCAATATAAAAGTGACGCAACTCAAAATTTTCTAAAATTGACTTTCCAAAATTATTTCAACTTAATGGAAAAACATTAAATTATTTTATTAATTGGTTGAAATGAGTTTTTTCTTCTTGCTTGTTTTTATCCGAAGAAAAAAAAAACAATTATAAAAACAGCATTTACCAAATTTTATGTGATTTTGACAGCTCATGTTATGATAAAGTTGTTTACGGATTTATCATAATAACTCTATACTATAATATTAGATATAATACTAACCCCCATTAACACATTGTCCTGTTAACTACTAACTGGGATTTTAACTGATACATTTGTTGTTGTTTACCACATAAATTTTAAATTTAACTTTAGGTTAGATTGGACATTGTGTTATCTGGACATTGTGTTATCCGGCCTAACACTAATACTGTGTGGTCTCCACGTAATATAATTTTCTCTGATTTATTTTGACGTTTGCTAATACAAAAATATTAACGGTGGGTCTCATACTGTAGGTTTAACTTAAATATACACAAAAGAAAATGTCAAAAAATTTTACACAAAACAACAACACATTTTTGGGTTAACTATTAACTAAAGTTTAAACCTACAGTATGAGACCCATCGTAAGAGTTAATGTCTGGAGTTAAAGTCTTGAAACAGAGTTGCCTCTTCCATTTCTATGTATTAGTGACATCCCAGATTCAGCCATCGAATTCATACTGTGATAGCCATATTCTGAAATACCAGAAAATCAACTCTGTTTCCAGACTAATATGGACTGTGGTGCAGACACGGAATAAAGAAGATCAAATGTCAAAGGCATGTATATGTGTTATTTTTCAAATGCTTCTTGTTTGACATTAGAATGAAACGGCGCAGGAATTATATCGTGTTCTGTGCTGTTTCCTTATGTATTTTGTAAACGTCAAAAGTTGAACCGTTTACTGTCACTAATACATGTACATTAGAGTTGTCAAAAAAAAACATGAAAGTTGGAATTCGCGATCTCCACAATGTTGCCCCTATTCCTTAATGTCTAAAAACTATGTGCCAAGTTTCAGCTAAATCCGCTTTTATTTAGAGGTAGCTGAAAAAGTTATCTTTTAAGACTTAGTAACTTATCTCTATAGTAATTTATACAAAAAGTAGGGTTGACTTTAAATTGAATTATTTCTTAACCTGTACGCTATTATTTAACAATATTTTTTAAATCTAGTCTTAATTAATGTGAAGAAAAGGAATTTGAAATCAAAACTTAAAAAAATGAAGTAACTTTTAAGTAGTTTGCGTTTTTTTTTTAATTATACAAAAAAATACATATTTTAGTTAAAATTTCCAAATTTTCCGAAAAGACGTAATTAAAAATTCAACTTGTTTTTCTCAAATCTGATCTTTTAACAAAGACTATGAATCAGCAATCGAAATTAAAAAAAAATTTGTCTTTTAATAAATTACTCGCGGTTTTTGAAAATTAAAAAAACTAAATTATTTGAGGCATTTTCGTAATTACCTGTAAACGGTGTTATGGAAAAATCCAATTTGTTATACTTTTGCAATTTACTTACCAAGGCCTTCATTATATATAACGCTGATTTTAATTTTAAAAAAGATAACAGATATCCTTGCAAATTAACTTAAAATTTCAGTTTTTTAATATTTCGCTATTATTTAGCTGGCTATAATTTTATTGCTACCAAAAATCTCACATAATATGTTCCATAGATATATATACGCTATGGACCAATAATTGGCACAAATTTAAATTCCGCATAAATTTAAGTATTTTCCAACTAAATATATTTAAAAATGCAAGTTTTATATCTTCTGATTGTTGTTGAAAAAGATGTTTGTCTTAATAGTGCTCAAATGTTCCATTATGTTTTGCTTATTATTTACCGTTATCATTTTTGCGTTAACAATGCTGATTTAAAGTGGACATATAAATTGCACAATTTACTTAAAAAAGCAGTAGTCGTCTAGATTTAATTCAAAGCAATAAATATTTTTCGTAGTTCAAAAATAAATATTAAAAGTTTAAAAATTTTTAAAATGGGATCAGGAAAACATACCACAGGTGAGGAAAGGCGGATCATACGGAAAATGTATGAAGATGGAAAAAAAGTAGCGGAAATTGCTGAGATAATGCATATTTCTCGCAAAAAAGTCTACAATGCAATTAATTCTTGTGTTGAGGATCCCGATATATTGACTAAGTGTAAAATTCGGAAGCCAAGGCCACGAAAAACAGATGAGCGTACGGATGCATCTATAGTACGAATGGTGAAAATTGATCCATTGAAGTCATCAAGGCAGATAGCACCGGATATTAATGAAAATTTTAACATGGAAATATCAAGCAGACTTGTCAGAAGAAGACTAAACGAGGCAAATTTGTTTGGGCGCATTTCCAGAAAAAAGGCCCTTATCCCAAAAAAAAAAAATATTTCAAAACGACTAACCTTCGCCAGAACCCATAAGGAAAATCCCATTAGTTTTTGGGAAAACGTGTTATGGAGTGACGATACAAAAATTAACAGGATAGGACCAGATGGCAGAATCTTTGTTCGTCGTCCTGAAGGCCAAGAGTTTAATCCTCGGTTCACTCAGAAGACGGTAAAACATGGAGGTGGCAGTATTATGGTTTGGGGTGCATTTTCTTGGCATGGCGTAGGTCCGCTTATAAAAATCAATGGAAAAATGGACAAGTTTCAGTATTTAGATATTTTAAAAAACCATATGGAGCCATATGCCTTCAACTCCATGCCAATAAAATGGAAATTCATGCAAGATGATGACCCCAAACACTCCTCCAAACTAGTAAAAAAAATGGTTTTGTGCGGAGAAGATTGATGTTTTGGATTGGCCAGCCAAGAGCTCTGACTTAAATCCAATAGAGAACCTGTGGAATGAAATCAAGGTTTAAATCGCCAAGAAAAATTACAAAAATATGGACGAACTGTGGTCGGCCGCACAGGAAGCTTGGTACGCCATCCACAAAACAAAATGCCAAAAACTAGTGGAAAGTATGAGTCGCAGGTGCGAAGCTGTCATTAGAAACAAAGGCCACAGCACTAAATATTAACGGTAAAATATTTGCACACACCAAAAAATTTAACAAAAGCAATATTAAAACCATTTCTTCTCTTTTTTTAAGATTGTGACATTTATGTGTGCAGCTCATTTCAATGGGTTTTTTTCATAATGATAATTTTTTATTTACATTAATGAATTTCAATTAAAGTTTATAGCAATAGGTCCATTCGATTACTTTTCTCAGTCAAGTCCAGTAAGAATTACTCAGTACAAACTTTCAGAGAGTAAGACAAGATTTATTCTCAAAATAAAATTTTCCCAAACATGTACGCGAACAGAAAATTTGCAACAATTTGCAAGTTTGTACACACAGCTGATCACAACACCAAATATACAAATAAATTTTAACTGGTCGCTATGAAAGAAGACAATTTTTGATGTTAAACCTTAAGCAGAACATTTTTAGAAGGTTTTCTTATCTTTTCCATAATTTATTTTGAAAGTTTTACTGCTTTGCATTTCCATAAAATATTATAATTGGAAAATAATTTTTTTTATTTACCATAAACAATCATATGTTTTCGTAACATATGTTTTTTTGTGCTTGCAAATTCTTACTGGCAAAAATTTATCCAGTAAAAATTTGCAAGAAAAAGAAGAAGACTTAGAAACTCTCAACATAGAACTGTCACTTTATTCTCACTTTTTTCTTTCTGTTTACTGAGTATTTGTGTTAACGAACGCTATCCAGTAAAAATTTGTACAAATTTGTACAAATTATCCAGTAATCGAATGGACCTAATATTAAATGTGCATAATAAACATTTGGAAAAAAAACTTGGTTGTTAATAGTATTTGCAATATAATAGCATAAGAAAGAATTCATGGTAAAATGTGTCATTTATATGTCCATAGCTGTATATATATATTAATGCAAAAAAGAAATTTTCATAGTGGTAAAAAAATAAGAAAACATCCTGATCAAAATAGAAAATTTTTGTATTAAATTTGCAAATTTCGCGAAATCCGCGACTCCGATTACAATTTTAAATTCATATTTGTAATGTATTCCTAAAAAATATATTAGCTTTTATATGTCACGATCAAAATAAATACCCAGTCAGAAAAATACAAACGGGAAAACGGTGATGGTACAAGTACTAGCAAAAAGTGCTTTCCCATTCCCAAAATGATAACATTAGACAAAAGGACCGGCTGTTCAAAAAGCGCCGGAAAAGCACTGGAGGGACAAAATTTTTAAACGTTTTAAACGCTGGCAAAACCAATAAATAGGTGGTCTGGAAATATATTTTCCAAAATAAAATTTAAAAAAAGTTCATATGTATTTTTTTTGGTCCTGCCGTGATTTGAACACAGGCCGTCAGATTGGCAGACGATTGCTCTACCCACTGAGCTAACGAGACATAATATTTGATGGCTAAACACATAAATGAGTGATAATAGCTGGACAACTACTGGCTGTGCCAAAATGCTAGTACTGGCAAACAATTTTTTGTAACTAGTATGCCAGAGTAGGGAGGGCAAAAAAAAGTTAGTTTTGAAGGACCTTTCCCACAAATAAAAAAAATTGATTTTATAAAACAAAAAAAGTTTTAAATTAAAAAAAATCTAATAAAAAAATTTTTTTTTGCAACATATGTCGCAATAATTGTTAGCGAATCTTCGTTAACAATTATTGCCGACATATTGATGGGATGAAATGTCAAACTCAGCCCAACAAACAATTCGTTACGTTTACGCGCCGTTTTCGGTCCATCATAAACGGAATCCAACTCCGTTTACGTAGCATTTTCTGGATCCGTATACGGACCAAAAAACGGAACTTAAGGAACATCGAAACTGATTCGAATCCGTTGAAAGTCCATCAATGAAGGACCGTTTACGGACCATTATGTCGTGTTAAAAACGGACAAGTCCGTTTAAAGACCGTCAGTGACGGACCGTTCTGTCATCTAAAAAACGGACAAGTCCGTTGAAAGTCCGTCAATGCCGGACCGTTTCCGGACCGTTATGTCGTGTAAATAATGGGTGCGTTCGGCAGATACAATTTGACAGTCAACAGTTCTACAACAGTTGTGCAACTATCTGCTGAACGACCTGATCACTAACCGCTCAGTCTGAGCGCTGTCATATTTAAAAAATGTTTGCTACTTTTGATCAAATAGTGATACATTTGTTGTTGTTGATGTTAAAAAATTTTTATTTTGTATTATTGACAAATAAAAACATACAAATATAATTCAAAAACAAAAAATTTAAAAAATTAAAGGAAAATAAAAAAAAATGTATTTAAAACAAAATAAAACAAAGAAAACATCGTTCAGCAGATCACAAAGCGCTACAAGTTACCGGTATCAGTTAAAGGTTTCTCTGCCGAATGCTACCAATGGAGTGACTCCGTTTTTAGAATGCCGTTTTCGGTCCGTATCCGTACCGTTTTTTTTAACAAAAACGGACTTATATATCTACCCAAATTCACCCTTTTTTTATTAATTATGAGCAGTAGTTTTTTTATAGGTATATTAATAATGACATTGATTATATAAATTTGCACTATATTTACGTCTGGTGTAGTTTACTCTCCATCCAGTTCATCAATTCGCAACAGTGGCCAATAATAAAATGCAATATCTACATTAAAAGAAACAATAAATTAGTTAAGTTTTAACCGATTGTGTTCACGATGGTGTTTTGCACACAATGCAAGTTCGCACACTTTGCTGCCAACAACTAAATGTGTCACTAAGGTCGGCTATCTTATCTAAAAGAATGCTTATTTTAAGACTATTTAGAGTTATCTTGAGGAGAATTTTACTCCTGGTTAAGGTAGTTAAGTTGACCTTAACCACGAATAACATTTGCATTAAAATGACTGGATAGTCTTAAATTGAGCGTACTTTTAGATAAGTTAGCCGACCTAAAAATGTATTTCTTAATTGCATTGCATTTAAAACACATTAAATTTAATTTAATTTACCTCTAATATATGTATCTGGTTTGAAGTCCTTTGTGTTAGATCGGATTCATGCTTTTCCGACTAATTTTACGTTCAGTAATATTTTTTTTAGCAACTGAACCACTTTTATTTTTAAAACAAACTAACACCAGCCAAGTCCGTATTTTACGGTACGGAAACGGATACACCAAAACGGATTCTGTTCGAAAATCCGTTTATACGGTCCGTTAATGTTCCGTATACATACAAGCTTTGACGGATACTTGCATTACGGACCGTTGATGTGCCGTAAATGCCGGATTCATGAATCCGTACGTGCCGGAGAGTCTGTAAGAATGTTTCTTGGGAGATGACATTTTAGTTTGACATTTATAAAACAAGGACGCCTTATTAGTGAAGAAAAGAGAAAATAAAGCAAGAAAAACAAAAAAACTAATTAATTTAAGAAGAATTAAATACGATTCAACTAATTATAAATAAAAAAAACAAAAAATTTATCGATTTTGGATTTTAACTTATTGCTTAGATTTTTATTGCTAATCTAGACTGGGGGTGTACTGTGCTTTATAAATATTTCCAAATTTTGGTACTATATTTTTTGTATTTTTTTACCTTTTTAATGCAACTCTGTTTATTTTTGTACATTTGGCTGTGTTCACAAAATATCTAAAATAAATCCCACAGAATATACTGGGATATTTTTTCCGTCATAAAACACCAAACTCGCCGCCATATTCTTTGGAATAGAATTTTTATTTTTTTCGTAGGGTGTTTAATAGACAAGTAAAAAGAAAATGCAAAGTGTATGTGAAATAACCGCATAAATAAATGAAAAAATATCAAATATAATTCTAACAAATGTTTATACAAAACTCAATAAAGTGATAATAAAAAACTAATGAAAACTTAACGAGAAAAAGCTGAAAAACCGACAAGAAAAAATTGCAAAAATACGAAACTACAGAAAAAACGATACAATTTTTTTTTTGTGCAAGACCGACTAACATTGTGCGTGATTTTATTTTCTGGGATATTCAAAAAAGAAAACATGGCTCTTTTTTGTAAAAATTATAAATAAAGGTATATTTTAAATATCAATATGTACATAATTAAAAAGAAATTGGTGAAAGGGAAATTTATCAAACATTAACTGTAGGTAACCTTTTAAATATTAGGTTTTCTATTTTCTAAAAGGAAATTAGTTTTTTTTCTTCTCTCCTTTCTTTTATGTTGCCAACTTGTATTTTTTCATATTTTTAAAATTTTATTTCTTTTGTTTTGGTTTAAATGTGTGTGTAAGTTATGAATGTATGGGTATTTATATGCGTGTGTATATGCATGTGCTTTTCGTGTACATGAATGCTGTATGTGTGAAATACACATTCACATTGTGTACTTGTAGTTGGAATTGCATATATGTGTTGGTGTTGCTTTCTAAGTGTGTGTGCATTTTTATGATTGTGTTTGTTATTATTTGAATGTGTGTGTTTTTGTTTATACATATTTTATTTTAATTGTGTCTGTATGTGTTTCTACAAAAATGCCGTATTTTCCCCTTCATCCATTACAAACTGCTGAGTTAGTCTTCTTTTTTACCATTTGGCGTTTGTAAATGTGTAATTGAACTTTTTTTGTTTAAACTTTATAAAATCTTCATAAATTAAAAAAATAGAAGTTTATATTTACTCGTACGATCTATTTCCACAAGTTTAAGTAAGAATTTTAGTCTAAGCTTTAAAAAAAGTGTACAAATCTAAAACATAAAATGTTATGTTTAAATCAACCTACATTGTGTTTTGTCAGCCAGACTTCGTAAATGAGTGGCTTATGTTGGATTCATTTGTTATAAGATGAGAAAAAAACCTTTCCGTGTGTCAGGTCAATTTTATCAAAACTCATTCCAATATTACAACGTTTGGATACATTTTTTTTACCGATGCAGGAAAATTAATAAATCTTATAAGAACCATTCAAAAAGATCCTTCAATTAAGATTTCCACCATCTCGGGAGTAGTAGATTGTGTACCTCGCAATACTGACTTACTGCTTTGTGTTATTTTCAAATTTCTTTGCATATTTCATTGCATTTGAAGACTGATGTCAAAATTTGCGGTATCTGCTTTAAGCCGGCTGTAAGCCGGAATCTGATCGGCTAGCCAACTTTTTTTCGGCTCATACAAAAAATTGGCTTACACTGGGTATAACTTTAACTATTAAAAAAGAAATTATCAAAAAATTATATACAAAACAACAAAAAATTGTAGTTTAACTATAGTGAACTTATAACGGTGGGTTTCATATTGCAGATTTATGCGTTAACTAATAGTTAACTAAAAAATTTGTTGTTGCTTTGTATACAATTATTTTACTTTTTGTTTTGTTTGTTAAGTTAAAATTAAACCTACAATATGAGACTCACCGTAAACCGTCAGTGTAAAAACCAATGAAAATAGTAATTTATTTTTTAAGTAAATTTTTTTATATCCGATGGACGGAGACAAGTGCAATGCATGTATTTTTGGAATATCATTACGTTTAACTTACGAAAATTTGTAACCGACTATAAAAGTGTCCAAAAACTAAACTTTAGCCCAATATAAATTGAAAACGGTTAATAAGTTATATTTTTATTATTTTATTTACTAATTCATAGTTATAATGAATAAATAGTACTCGTTTTATTGGGCAAGTTTACCAGAGAAACCCGCTACCGCTACAAATGTAGCGCTTTATGATTACCTTAATCTGGTGAACGATGCTACTTTTGTTTTTGTTTTAAAATAAAAATATTTGTAGATGTTTCATTGATTTTTTCGAAATTTTTTATTCCTTTCCCAATAAGCATTTGGAAGATATATAACCCAGAAGATATTACGGCAATATCATTATTTTATCTTTAAGAAGACAATCAAAGTAGTATTTTCAACATATCTTCCTTTTATCAGCTGGAAGACCAATAGGCGAAATTGAAAAAATGTCAACCAATACATTTTATTTCAAATATATTTTTGTATCATTTAAAAAACTAAATTTGTCGTTTGAAAGTTAAAGGAAAAATTATAAGAACAAAAAACTGCTGGATTTGGGATTGTTTTGCAAACAAAATTTCAAATAAGGTAAGCTAAAATTGTATTTAGTTGTATATTGCAAATAATAATCAAATTTCTTTGTTTTGTTTTCCAGAAAATGAAATGAAAGCGGGGCAAAATATATTCAAATCCGGATGACTAGCATTCAAGGAATTTGTTTTTAAATCAACGCAAAACATTGTAAGATAGTTAAATGTAAATTAAACGTGTGTTTTTTAGATGGTTAATTGTAAGTCAATAAATGGTTTTTTTAAAATAAAAAAATTTGGAAAATATACATCCAAACGTATTTTTAATCTTCTGGGTTGTTATCGGCGATATCCTCTTTTTAACTTCTAGATGATATATAGGCGATATAATCAGATGATAATTTAGCGATTTCACCTATTTATCTCCCAGAAGAATTGCTTTCGTATTGCTGTGAAGTATTGCATTCGGGACACGTTTTCTACCAAATGCGGTATCTTCCGCAATACGAAAACGATTGTCGCCGCAATAAAATTTTTCTTCCAGGCAATACGATAGGGGAATCGTATTCGTATTGCCATGTTTACTGGGTTATAATCATATTTGTATATGTTTATTATTTTTTAAAAAAATATACAAAAAAACAAACGACAGCTGATGTATCATTAACTGCTCAAAAGTAGCGTAAAATTTTTACGCTACCAATACAAGGTAGCGCTACCACAACATGTTGACTTAGCGGTAGCTAATCAAATCGTTCACCAGCTTGTTGAGTAGCGGATTAGCAACAGTTGAGCGTCTGGTAAACGCACTCATTGTTAATACATTAATACTACGTTCACAGTACGATTGTTAAACACGTTTATGTAAAAGTTAAACATATCAGTTCACACTTAAAAATGAAGTGTTTATGTTAAACATCTCGAACAGCTGTTCCTTAAGAATTAAAAAAAAAAACAAAAATTTGGCAAAATTTCCCAAAAAGTTATTTTTTCTTCGGCCGGAGGCAATAATTAATAATTTTCGGCATTATCCAACGTTATAATTGCTATAAAAAGTGAAATAACATTATCCGCCCCAGTCGGAAACAAGATTTTTAAATTTTTAGTTAAGGGACAACTTCTTGCCTGTTTTCGGATTTTTCGTTCACCGGAAGCAAAGTTTAATTAATTGTTTTGTTCATCTATCACTTTAATAAGAAAAAACACATTTTAACTGGTTTTTATTTAAATTTAGTTTATTTTATTCAATTTTAATTTTTTTATTTTTCTTGTTGCGTCTTCTGCTTTAAACTTGTCATTCAACACCAATTGATATCAATTTTATCGTGTTTAACAACGTGTTTAAAAATTAAACACCATAATTTGGCGTGTTTAAGGGTAGAAAAAATGTACTGTAAAACATCTTACTTAAACATGTTTAATGCTTATACTACGTTCACAGTACGATTGTTAAACACGTTTATGTAAAAGTTAAACATATCAGTTCACACTTAAAAATGAAGTGTTTATGTTAAACATCTCGAACAGCTGTTCCTTAACAATTAAAAAAAAAATACAAAAATTTGACAAAATTTCCCAAAAAGTTATTTTTTCTTCGGCCGGAGGCAATAATTAATAATTTTCAGCATTATCCAACGTTATAATTGCTATAAAAAGTGAAATAACATTATCCGTCGCAGTCGGAAACAAGATTTTTCAATTTTTAGTTAAGGGACAACTTCATGGCTGTTTTTGGATTTTTCGTTCACGGAAGCAAAGTCTAATTAATTGTTTTGTTCATCTATCACTTTAATAAGAAAAAAATACATTTCAACTGGTTTTTATTTAAATTTAGTTTATTTTATTCAATTTTAATTTTTTTATTTTTTTTGTTGTCTTTTCTGATTCAAGCTTGTCATTCAACACCAATTGATATAAATTTTATCGTGTTTAGCAACCAACGTGTTTAAAAATTAAACACGATAATTTAGCGTGTTTAAGGCTAGGAAAAATGTACTGTAAAACATCTCACTTAAACATGTTTAATGCTTAAACACGTCAAATCGAGTTAAACACGTATATGTGAACGCCGTATTAAACACGTCAAATCGAGTTAAACACCTATATGTGAACGCCGCATAAGGTTAGACCTTTTAGCACTAATTAGTGAGCCTGCATTGCGAACGCCTCTTCGAATAACGCGCTTGTAGCTTGTGGGTTTCATTTGATTTTTTGTCATTTTTACTTTTTCGAAAATAACATAAAACATTAACAAAAACCCAGAAAAAAGTCAAGAAAAAGTTAGAAAAACAACTAGTATTATTTAAAAAATCAAAAAAATCCGAATGCACTATTTTGCGTTATTTTTTTTTTTTGTATTAAACACTTAAATTTAATCCTTTTTTTGGTAATAAAAAAAGTTATAATACTGAAACGAGATATACGTATTCAAAATTATTCACAAAATGTTTGAAATCAACCTATCAACATTTTATTTGTTGCACACATTTGAATACAAAGTCCAAATATTAAAAAAATATTAAATAATAATGAATTAAATGCTTTATTCATTAAAAGATAAGTAGTTTAAAAAGTAGTATTAAAATATTAAGAAAAATTGCAATCTCTTGGCCCCAAAAAAAAACACGGGGTTTTTTGATCGGGATTTTCGAAATACCGAATCCCGCGATTCTTATCAGTTTCAATTGGCATCCCTAACAATGTTTAACATTCTTCTTCGTTAAAAAACGCTATAATTCCAGTTACAAACCATTTTCCCCCTGATTACAATAGGAACGCGCTATATTGCAGGAAAAGTTGCAGGTTTGCCCATATTGTCAAATATAAATGGGTTAAAAACCATAACAACAATAAAAAATAATTAAGTTGCCACAGTAACCCAATTATTTTATTATTATTTTTAATAAAAAAAAATACCTGCCGATCATTAAAAAGATCGGCTGCTTATTTTAAGCCGGTTTCCAGGCGAAAAAATTTCGGCGGCGGCGGCTAATGAAACTGATCGGCGGCTGTGCTTAGCCGGCTTTGAGACGCTTCGGCGCAAGTCTCTGGAATACACTAAGGAACATTCGTAAAAATATGGCCATTTTTTACAAATGTTTATGTTAATGTTAAGGCTGAGTTATCCAACCGTAAACGTATCTGTAACGAATCAGCTGTTTCGAAACCACAAGAAGAAATGTATACGAATGGTTACTAACACGTAAATGTAAACGTACTTGCCGGATCATTCTGTTGAAATCAGAATTTTCTATCCGGCATCGAAACAGCTGAGTGATTTTACTCGGAAAAAATATGAAATGAATGAAGAAAATTGATTCAAACAACAAATAAGGAATAAGAATTTACAAATAAATGGAAAAATTTAGAATAAAATATAAAACCACATGAAATAGATGCTAAATAGTAATGTCGTTTACGGTAATCTATAAGTGTACATTTAGTGTTGACATTCGAATTGAATGAATTCCTTAAAAAAAAAGTTGAATTAATTTGAATGAATTCCTTGACCAAAAGTTTAATTAACTAGAATTGAATGAATTCCTTGACCAAAACTTGAATTAACTAGCATTGAATGAATTCCTTGACCAAAAGTTGAATTAAATAGAATTGAATGAATTCCTTGACCTCGACCAAAAGTTGAATTAGCTAGAATTGAATGAATTCTTTGACTTAAAATTGAATTAACTCGTGTTGAATGAATTCTTTAGTGAATGAATTTTCTAATTCGAATGCTTAGTGCTTTGGTCAGAGAATTCATTCTATAAATTTGAATTCTTTGAATTCATTCACAGGAATTAATTCCTGCTTATGCCCAGATAGAAAAATACGAACGGCACAGTACTGGCTCAGTTTTGGAGACGGTAGTGCATGTACTGGCGATGTGTCGAATTTTTTACGTTTCCAGTACTTGTACAGTGTCGAAATGATAACACCAATATACGCTTGGCCGTAGGTATTTGCCCACGTTGGCCCAGTGTTGGATTTTGTTACTTCCTGGTGTTTTCCCAATACTATAAATTAAAAATATTCAGTAACTTGCCAGTACTTCAAATACAAAAAATTAGTGTATAGCCAGTACTATAAAAACAATTAAAAATCTTTTTAAAAAGTTTTTCTTAAATTTTCTGGTTTCTCGCTGTTTTATATAAAAAATATTATGAAAAAAATTATATTGAAATTCTATTAAAAGTTAGGGTAAAATAAGTGTCAGAAAGAAAAATCTTGTTAAAATAGCAGAAGACAGTGGCAAGGCACATTTTAAGTGGTATTGGCATAATAAAAAAACAGTGCTCTCCCAGTACTATATTTTTCTAACATGGGCAATTTCCACCTGGGTGTTTTATTAATAAATTCCCAGGTAGAAATTGCCGACGTTACAACAAAAGTTGTACTGGGAGAGCACTGTTTTTTACGAAATGCCGGTACTACTTAAAATGTGCTTTGCCAGTACTGTTTTCTGAAAATTAACGAGCTTTTTTTAATTTATTAAAATTAACAATTTTATAAATTTTACGTATTTTTACATCTATTACACAATTATTTATGTAAGAGAGACATCGCCATTCTTTTCTTGTAAAGTTTCGAAAGAATACATTTTAAGAAATTACATCAAGTCTCAAGACATTGCCAAAAAAAAATAAAAATAAAAAAAAATCTGTGATGTACACCAAGAGGACAGTAAAGTTCTAGCAAACTACTAAATTTGTTTGTATTTTTCTACCTGGGTTCGTTCCTTGAATTAAATTTTTGGGAATTCATTCCTAAAAGGAATTAATTCTTTAAAGCTCTGATCCCTACTCAATGGGTAATATGAATAAAACTTTGCAATTACTTCGAATTAAATACTTTGGGCTTAGGAACAGGGTTCCAAACCGACCCCAAATTTTCTTCGGCGGCGGCGCAACCAAATCAACTACGACAGCGGCGGCAATTATGTATATAAACCGGCGGCGGCTGGATTGACGGCTCGAAACGTTTTTTATCGTCACCTAAAATGCAAAAGGGCGTAACAACACTTTTTATTTTTTTACACGAGAACCAAAAAAAAAACGTAGAATTAAAGATATTCTATATTTTCTTCTCTTGTTTAAAACACGACTATAGACTTATTTCTACATATAAGTTTAAAATTTTTTTAATGGAATTAATTCATATTTGCATTCGTTCGATTTATTTTGTTACGAATTAATTCAATTGCAATAGTTCTTTTTATTAAATCAAATGAATTAATTCACTGGTGAACACGTTCAATTTTATAAATCGAACGGAAAAAAGTGAATTAATTCCTTACTGAATTCGTTCAATTTCATTTTCGTTCTATGAATTAAAAAAAAATAAAATTACGTTCAGTGAATTAAAAAAAAAAATAATAAGTTCACTGAATTGAAAAAAAAAATAATAAGTTCACTGAATTGAAAAAAAAAATAAAATAAGTTCACTGAATTGAAAAAAAAAAAAATAAGTTCACTGAATTGAAAAAAAAAATAAAATAAGTTCACTGAATTGAAAAAAAAAAAAATAAAATAAGTTCATTAAAATATCTTAATATTTGCGACCTGCAGTTTGTAACCAAGCCAATTTTGTGGGGACCCTTATATGGGCACTAGTTCTAAACATGGACCGATGTTCACCAAAATCAATGTGCTTCGTCCTTGGGCCAACATGTCTATGTACCAAATTTCATCAAAATATCTTAATATTTGCGACCTGCAGCGTATAAACAGTATAATTTTGGTAGGACCCTTATATGGGCACTAGGTCTAAACATAGACCGATGTTCACCAAAATCAATAGGCTGCGTTATTGGGCCAATATAGGTCTGTGTACCAAATTTCATCAAAATATCTTAATATTTGTGACCTGCAGCGTATAAACATTATAATTTTGGTAGGACCCTTATATGGGCACTAGGTCTAAACATGGACCGATGTTCACCAAAATCAATAGGCTGCGTTATTGGGCCAATGTAGGTCTGTGTACCAAATTTCATCGAAATATATTAATATTTACGACCTGCAGCGTATAAACAGTATAATTTTGGTAGGACCCTTATATGGGCACTAGGTCTAAAAATGGACCGATGTTCACCAAAATCAATAGACTGCGTTATTGGGCTAACATAGGTCTGTGTACCAAATTTCGTCAAAATATCTTAATATTTGCGACCTGCAGCGTATAAACAATATAATTTTGGTAGGACCCTTATATGGGCACTAGGTCTAAACATGGACCGATGTTCACCAAAATCAAACTTGTTCGTCCTTGGGCCAACATAGGTCTGCGTACCAAATTTCATCTAAATATCTTAATAGTTGCGACCTGTAGAGTGCGCACAAGATTGCATGGACAGACAGACATACGGACGGACGGACAGACAGACGGACATCGTTAAATCGAAATAAAAAAAAATTCTGAACCGATCGGTATACTATAAGGTGGGTCTACGACCAATATTTTTTGGTGTTACAAACATCAGCACAAACTTATAAGTAGTTATATAGTTATATTTTTTCCAAATTTATCTATATCTGTAGTTTTTATTTTCAATAGTAAAAGGCTTTATTTTTGAATCATGTAGGTTTATAAACAGCATCCGGTTTCTAATTTGTTCATTTTTACTAGCACACGCTGTAAAATTGTTTATTTAAAATTTTTATTTGTACATTATTGTTTTATTTTACTGAACGGCAGAAAACAGGCTTTGAATTCAGTGAACTTATTTTATTTTTTTTCAATTCAGTGAACTTATTTTATTTTTTATCAATTCAGTGAACTTATTATTTTTTTTTAATTCACTGAACGTAATTTTAGTTTTTTTTAATTCACTGAACGAAAATGAAATTGAACGAATTCAGTAGTGAATTAATTCAGTAAGGAGTTGATTCACTTTTTTTCCGTTCGATTTACAAAATTGAACGCGTTCACCGGTGAATTAATTCATTTGATTTAATAAAAAGAACAATTTAAGCATTTTGTTAGTAATTTAAAAGTAATTACGTGATGTTAATAAAAGTATTGTTTTTAGATACACATTTTCATCACATCAATACGAGTACCTTTTTTTTGCATCTTTAGAGTGATTTAGAAGTACTCTTTATAATACATTTTTAAAAGTGATTTAAATGTGCTTTTTCTAATGTCTGAAATAGCATATTTTAGAGGCAATTTTAATGTTTACCCTGTACAGACCAGAGATACAAGCCGGTCCATTCTGTCGGCTGGCGGCGGCTGGCGGCTAAAATTGTCGTCGGCGATTTATTTTTAGAGATGAGCCGCAAACGCATCGGCGGCGGCTGGCTTAAAAAATAGTGTCGACTGGCGGCGGCTAATCGGCTAACGTCGGCTAAAATGCAAATTTTCTAAGAATTTCGACAGATACATGCACGCAAAAATATCGAATTTATAAAAATTGGGTTTAAATTTCACAATATCGTTGTTAAAATTATAAATACATTTGTTAAATTTTACACTTATTGTAGCAATCTTCAGATCAACTAAAATCTACAATAAAATTTTACACAATAATAATTTTTGCTAAACTAATAAATTTTTCTGTTGGGTCAACAGACATATTATTTTGAGCGTATTAGTTAAAAATTGGGAAGTAGTTTATTAAATTAGGTGATTCACAAGGGATGTGCTATCTGTTATATCGTCCTAACAAAAAACAGAGTTGTTAAAATTTTTATTTGACTTTACATAGGGGTTACACGATCAATTTTTCATTTTCATTTTCAAGTTTTAATACACTCACACTTTTCTACTAACACACTCACATTTTAAAAATTGAACAGCAACTTGATATCAATTTTTGCTTTCAAGTTTTGAGAAAACTTGAAGGTCAAGTTTTAAACAGCTGATCAAATTTCTTGTAAATTTGTTTTTCTTTTTACAAATATTGTGCCGCAATAAAACACGATTGATAAAATACGGAATGTGAATATTTCGGTATATCGACGAAATGATTTAAAAATAAAAATAAATAAAGCAAAATTGACTATCAAGTTGCATGCAGCCTACGTCACAGCTTCAAGTTCAACTGAATTTGACATGCAGTATGTGTTATCAACTTGAAAGCAAAATCTTGATCATGTAACCTCACTGTTAACAACGATTTCCTACTGGGTTTTCTATCCGTTAGCACACTCAAACATAGTACACTAAACATACGTAAACATGTTGTATCGTGCTATTCTCAAATGTTGTATTTTTTCAATTTAAATTTTAACAACTCTGTTTTCTGTTAGGACTATACAACAAATAGCACACCCCTTGTTAGTGTCCGCCCGAACTCACTTTTTTAAGGCCGAACCGAAGCCGAAGCCGAACTTCGGCCAAAATTACTAAGTTCGGCCGAAACCGAAGCCGAATACTTTTGTGTTTGAATAAAAATACAATTTCATGCAACTTTTTCAAATTCAAAAATGCGGAAACCAATTACTAAATATTTCTAAATTGTAAAAACATAAAAAAGTTGTATTTTTCGCTCTTTAAGTAAAAATTAAGGTAAATATGTTCATATTTATAAGTTACTATACAAAATTAAAGAGCTAAATGTTGCAAAATATTGATTTATAGAAAAGTTCGGTATTCGGCCAAAATTTAGCCGAACACCGAACTTGGCCGAACATCACTTTTTGGCCGAACTCCGAAGCCGAATACTCGGTCGGCTTGTGATATTTTAAAAATTTACACTCAAAATTATTTAAAGTACTGAGGATTTTCACTAATGTGTTAAATGAAGATAACTAAAATCTTTGTTTAAATGTGTTTTTCAATCATGATTGGTGATCGAAACGGTGCGGTAACAATATTTTCGATTATTTCGGTAACGGTATTTTATGGGTAACGCTATTTAATTTATTTCGGTATAGCTATTTTAGGGATAATGGTATATCAGTTATTTCGGTAACGGAATTTTAAGAATAACGGTAGTCAGTTGGAAGAGTTTTAAATTGATAACGGTATTTTAGCGGTATTACCTGCCAACAATCGATTTGAATCCCGTGTCACAGGTTTTTTTACTGCCGTTTTATTTTAAGTGGACTAAGAGAGCTTTGAAGAGTTAATTCGTTTCCGAATGAATTCATTAACAATATAATCGGATTTGTTTTGAATTAAATGAATTCTGTATTTTTAACACTTAAAATGACAAATATGCAAATTTTTTATTTGTTTTTATATGTTGTTGGGGCAGTTTATAATACCGGTACGTACCGGTATTGTTGATTCGATCAAATAACGGTATGCCGTTATCGAAATTCGATACCGTTACCTTACCGTTATTCGTTTCGGTAACCAACCTTGATTAATAATTATTCAGTCAGAAAAATACAAACGGGAAAGCGGTGGCAAAGCACTTTAACAGGTGGTACAAGTACTGGCAAAAAGTGCTTCCCATTCCCAAAATGATAACATCATTAGACAAAAGGACCGGCTGTTCAAAAAGCCTCGGAAAAGCACTGGAGGAACAAAATTTTTAAACGTTGGCAAAACCAATAAATAGGTGGTCTGCAAATATATTTTCCAAAATAAAATTTAAAAAAAGTTCATATGTGTTTTTTTGGTCCTGCCCTGATTTGAACCCAGGCCGTCAGATTGGCAGACGATTGCTCTACCCACTGAGCTAACTAGACATGTAATATTTGATGGCTAAATCCATAAATGAATGATAATAGCTGGACAACTACTGGCTGTGCCAAAATGCTAGTACTGGCAAACAATTTTTAGTAACTAATGTGCCAGTGTTGGGAGGGCAAAAAAAAAGTTGGTCTTGAAGGAGCTTTCCCACAAACAAAAAAATTGATTTTATAAAACAAAAAAAATTTTAAATTAAAAAAAATAAAAAAAAATTTTTTTGCTTGCAACCGGATTTGAACTCGGAACCTTCCGACTACAAACATTTTTAACGAAGCGTCAGCATTTTTATAAAATCATTGGTTTTCCAGTGAATTGATTTTTGTACGCCTGGTAGCATTGGCTAGGTTGCACTGGATTACCACTGGTTGCAAACCTTGGCATATCACTCTAAGCCAATTCTTTGCCAGTGGTTTTTTTTATAAACCACCGAAATTTTTGTAAAAAAAATACTGGTAAAACGCTTTTCGCAAACGCTGGCAAAGCGTCCCAAATGAGTGTTCTGCCAGTCATTTATTTTTAATACCGTGGTTACCCAGTGGTATGCCAGTACTTGATTTTTTGTACCACTGACGATTTCTCACTGGGTAACTACTATCGTAGTTTTTATGAAAACGCTACTGGAATTGGATTGAAAAAGGATTAGATTCTGTAAATGGGGTTGTGAAACTTAACGGAAATGGCATTACAATATCGTCATAAAACTTTTCTAAATTTTTGTTTATTTAAAATTAAATAAATACGTTTAACACATAAGTAACTTATCGAAATTTGTTATTTAAAAAAATTTTAGCCCAACCGGAAATTTTATAATCAAATCAGTAGAGCGTTTTTATAGAATCCAACTACAATTGGAAATTTAAGTAAGAAAAATTAAAAAAATTTTCCTCATTCTTTTATTTATTTGTACGGAAATTTCCTATATTAGAATCTATATATATATTTACGGAGTTGGTGAGAAAATTTCTAATCCGAATAAAATTTTTTTCATTAAATTAACATGAACAGAAATCTTTAACTATTACGTATTTTTTGTAAGTTTTTATTTAATTTTCTACGCAGTGTTATGTTCTAAAAAAGTCTCCAAATTTGTGAGATTTTTGTGAGGTTTCTCTAATTCAGTGGGTATTAATTAATTTTATCCGTTTGATTAATTGAATTGAACGCGTTTACAAGTGAATGAACGCGTTTAGCCATTGAATTAATTCGTTAAAAAAGAAATCGAAAGGTACCAAAATTGAATTTATTCCATTTAATGTATAGTATTTGTGAACTAATTAATTAAATTCTATATTCAGAACTCACAAATTGAATTAAGAAATTAATTCTTCGAAGCTCTGGTTACTAATCGTTAACTTGCTCAAAAATATTAAGATAATTAAACCCGTAGAATTGTTGTATCAACAAAACCGCTTAGTTGTGCTACCGCCAGTTTGATGCAAAAACATTTTAAAAAGCAATGATATCGTAAAAAAAATTTTTACTTTTCAAATAATTAGATTTAAACGAATTTATAAAAAATTAAATAAAAAAAAAATATTTTTTCATTTTGTTGTCGGCTGTCGGCTCAGCCGATTGTTGTCGGCGGCTGAATCGGCTTGTCAAAGGTGTCGGCTGACGGCGGCTAACCGGCTGAGATCGGCTTGTATCTCTGGTACAGACCCCGTTTCGGAACCTATTGAGTAACAAAAGCTTCAATTTATTATTATATGTAGGGCAATATTAAGGAAACACTTCTTTTGCATCTGAATCAATTCGATTAAGTCAAAATCAGACAAAACCAAATTTTTTTTAATTTTTGTTCAACAGTTTTTTTTTTAAACATGTTTATTTCAGTTATTTATAAATAAGAATAATACATTAAGACCGAATTTTTTGGATGTCAGTTAAACTTGGTTTAGTTAAACCGAAAACGAAAAATAAAATAGATTTTAGAAGCAGTATTCCAGTTATAAACTGCGTTAAACTAAGTGTAAAGATAATCTACATCCTAAAAGCTGGGCCTAAAAGTTATATGTAACCCTCTGATTGATTATTTTTTTTTTTTTTTAAAACATTACTCAAGGAAGTTTCAGAATATTAAAGCGTACTAGGAAACTATTTTTTTATTTTACAACTCTACAGTAATAAGGCCATCATTATAAATTTGCTGAATCCGCAGATCTATAATTGAAAGTTCAGCTTTAAATTGATTAAAGAATCCGAGAACAGTTGGAGGACAGTTTTTCCCCAGACATATTTCGAAGGCGAATACCATCGTTAGCTTAAAATCAACTTTTTCATTAAACGATGCATTAAGTTACAACGCTATAATTTGCAATCGTGATTGGTTAAATTCTTATGTTAAAGAATGTTATTTAGCAAAATTTTAACTTTAATTAAAATTTGGAACTTTAATGTACATTTCAAAGTTGACGGCAGTTATTTTTTTAAATCTATTTTTAAGTTGAAGAAATAATATATTTTTGTCACTATAGAACTATTTATTTAGCTTGATTTTACGACTTTTAAGGTGTAATAGCAATTAAAGCTTATCGACATTTAAAGCAGGTGACATTTATAGAACTTTTACGGTGGGTCTCATACTGCAGGTTTAAACTTAGGTTAATAGTTAACCCAAAAATTTGTTGTTGTTTTGTGTACATTTTTTTGACATTTTATTTTGTTTTTAGTTAAGTTAAAGTTAAACCTACAGTATGAGACCCACCGTTAATGTATAAGCAAAGGTAAGGGACCAACCTCTGTTAACGAACCTCTTGATTGGTATGTTTTAAACGATAAAATATGTTAACATTGCAACAAATTTTATTAACATATTTCTTTGGTGCACGGTGCAAAAGCACGCGAGCGACTTCATAGAGCCTTAACAATACATTTTAATTGCTAACTTTTATATAAAGGGTTCTTCAACAGGGACGCTACAAAAGTAGAAAGAGGGACAGCAAACGACGCCATATTTCTTGCCGCTCTTTTGACATTTCTCTTCAGTAAGGTTTGTCATTTCATGATGGAAAGATATACGAGCCAACAACGAGTCGAACTTATTAAAATTTACTACCGAAATTCGGAGTCAGTGGCCTCAACGTTAAGAGCGCTACGTCCAATTTATGGTCGTCATAATGAATGGCTTCGTCAATAAACAAAATATGCGTTATTGGTCAGACAGCAATCCACACGTACTCCATGAGTCATCATTGCATCCCGAAAAAATTACGGTTTGGTGCGGTTTATGGGCCGGCGGCGTCATTGGGCCGTACTTCTTCCGTGATGATCAAGACCGGCACGTTACTGTGAATGGGAACCGCTACCGTTCAATGATAACCGAATATTTTTGGCCCCAATTGGATGATATGGACTTGGAGGACATGTGGTTCCAACAGGACGGCGCCACAAGCCACACAGCGAATGTCACAATCAATTTATTGCAAACCAAGTTTGGAGAACGTGTTATCTCACGAAATGGTCCAGTCGATTGGCCGCCTCGGTCGTGCGATTTGACGCCGTTGGACTATTTCCTGTGGGGCTACGTCAAATCTATGGTCTATGCCAACAAGCCAGCGACGATTGATGAACTTCGTACGAATATCGGCCGATTTATGCTTGAAAACCGTCGAAAATTGGGTTCAGCGTCTGGACTTCTGCAAGCGTGCCCGTGGTGGCCATGCAAAAGAGATCGATTTCCATACATAATGGCATCGAACATACTTTCACAGGAATAAAGAATTTCATTGATATCCAAAACCATTTTTGTTATATTAAAAACAAATTTTTGTAGCGCTCTTATTGAAGAACCCTTTATTTGCATTTAGTGAAAAGAAAAATTCATATTTGGGTCATAGTCCAGGAGGTTCAATGGGATCCAATTCTTTATTTCCTTCCCTTTTTCAATCGGAACTGTAATTGAAGTATTTTTTAAAATATGTACTAATAATTACAAAATATGTAAATAATCGTAAATTAATAAAGTACGTTAATACGAGTAAAATTAACTATTTTGTTTTTTAAGAGATAAAAAATGGAATCTCTAACAAATTTGTAATTTACAAACAAATGCATTTACAAAGAAAAAAACAACATTATATATACATTTTTGAAAGTTGTTTTAAAGCACATACATTCGAAGCAGAAAAAGAGCACTTATCGCTCCATTGTAACCAATTTAAAAGTTGTTTGTTTTGAATGACTTACACATATTTTTGCTGGGCCTATACAAAACAAATTACACTTTAAACTTTAAGGTACGCTAACAACGTAGCGGGCTTGCCTGATACGACAAAATTCGATTTCGGTTTAACTGACATCCCAAAAACTAGGCCTAAGGCACGCTACTAAATCTAGCGGGCTTGCCCGCTAATAAACTATAATTTCTACATTTATTGTCGCCAAAATGAATTTTATTGCGAGAATACCACTTTAAATATTTAAACAATTATATTTGAATATTACACTTTTTGGTAAATGGATGTTCTTTAGTTTGACTCTAGATCATAAATTAATATCACTTTCTGTTTAAATTATTTTCAAATTAAAGAAAGATGATACAATTTTTACAAGTAAATTACAAAGAATAAAAATTTTTGAAAGAATTCGATAAGACCAGCAAGACAGAATACGTATTTTCGGCTTTCGCTACAAAGCCATCTTCAGTGCCTTTCGCCTTGAATGGGTTAATAATTAATAATTGTCTACTTATGTGACAGTTGAAAGCAAATCGAATTTGTTATCAACAACTCAACTTAGGCTAATATCAACGAAATCTAACAATGCTATTTTTATCCTTTGTTGTTATTACTCTTTTTTTGCTTTGAACCTTAATTCCTAAGATATCTCGGCTGATTCTATTCAACTCTGTGTATGATAACCACAGATTATTTGAATTACAACGAACCGTTAAATTTGAATGTAAATGTATGTTATTTAAATTATATTTTTGCACCGTGTCAATGTGTTTTTAAGATGAATGAGGGGAATGTTTATTTGATCTCTAATTTTTTTTTTTGTAAAAAAACGCGTGTTTTAGATTTTTCACAAATATACAGAGCAAAACCAAGAGTTTTACTCTATTATGGGAGATTTCAATTGTAATCTATTTGATCGCACATTGTCTAACAATTTTCGTTTCATTTGTCTTAGAATTGGATTGTATACTGTTCATAATTGTATGCCTACTCATCTAAATTTACGTTATGGAACAACTTCACTTATTGATTTTTTTCTGGTAAGCAATACTTCGTTAGTTTCTAACTCTCGCCAATTTTTATGCCCTTTTACTAATTTATATCACAGTTTAATATATCTTTCTTATAACATAAGAACCAGTTTAGTGGATGCAGTTGTTGAATTTAAGGATTATAACAGAATTGACTATGAAGATTTTGTCTCACATATTTGCCAGTTTGACACTTCTGTTATATATGACACAAGTGATGTTGATGTTCAACTAGAAGTTTTTCAGTTGTTGCTTATTGGACTTCATGATAAAGTTCCGATTTCTAAAGCTAATATTAAACCTAGGGATATTGATTTTATGAAATCAAGAAATACATGCAAAATCTTTAAGGGACTTGGCGTTTCAAGATTATCGTGAGAGTGCTACTGACTTAAATTGGAGAGTTTATTGTAAATATAGAAACAAAACTAAGGCAACCATTAGTAAAGAAAGGAGGAAATTTGGTATACATTTGTTCAATACAGGTGATAGTAAAGAGATCTGGAGGAAGTTGAAAAACCTTGGTTGTGCTGGTGAAGAGGAAAGTCCGCTAGCTGTGATTGATGTTGAATCATTGAATGATAAATTTTTGGATGCCCTCAATCCAAGTAGGATAAATGATTTTGGTTTTCCGAAAACTGATGACAGTCAGGAATCATTTTCCTTTCGTAATGTTTTTTTTGGAACGCATCTACCGCATAAAAAAAGACTTAAGTGTACTATTAAATTCTTTAAAAATCGAGTGAAAGATGTCCTTAAGCCTTTAGATACTTTCTTTGGAGTAACTCCAAGCAAGTCGACATTGTACCAACGGAACACTTCATGTGTTTTAAGAGACCCCCAATTTTTAATAAAATTTTTTGCAAAATATCAAAGTATTAAAAAAGAAACTTAAAAAAGCTTTAAAATACATCGCGAAAGTGCAAAATAAAGTTTAGAAAATACAATAGACAATTTTTCTTTTCTCTTTTAATTCCTTAAAAATTAAAACTAATGTTAATTACATTCCCATGTCCTTTAAGACAAGGTTGTATTTGCTTAAAAAATGTGTCACACAACTGACATGTTAATTTTTTAAGAACTCGAACTTTTTTACTTCTCTCAAGAAAGTGTCTATAATCGGTTCAAAATTACATAAATTCTACAACATGTTCCAGTGGAATACCGTGGAACACGACCCCGTTTCAATGAATTTAAATTTTTATTCGAATTAAAGGAAATAAGCTAAAGTCAACACAAATTGGAAGTAAAAAAATTTTAATTTTGTATGGAATTTGACATCTGTAACAGCATACTGAGAAAATTGGCTACATGCTGTTAACGAATTTTTACACTGATTCAACGAAGTTTCGCTGAAATTCGTCCACTGAAACTTTTCATTGAATTGATGCAGTTTTTCAGAAAATTTAATGAAAAATTTTATATTATTTATAAAAAAAATTCATACACAAAAAAAACAGATTTATTGAAAGAGCTTCAAATGATGAAGTTTTCACAAAATTTAAGAAATTTGTCATCACTTTGTGATAAAATACTGAGTGCTACCAATATTTTATGACAATGCCAATTGGAACTTGCCAATTGGATATAAATTATTTCGACACAATCAAGTGTCTACATCAAGTAATTTGACATTTCTTAAACTAGAACTGAAAAACATCACGTTCAGTATAACTTGGTTTAATTTTGTTTTGAGATTACCCAGGTAGAAAAATACAAACGGCACAATGTCGGCCCGGTATCGGAGACGGTAGTACATGTACTGGCAAAGCGTCTGATTTTTAACTTTCACTGAACTGGCATGTTGTCCAAATGATAACACCAATAAACGCTTGGCCGTAGTTATTTCCCAACGTTGGCGCAGGCTTGGGATTTTATTTTTTTGGTATTATCCCAGTACATTTAATAACAAATTTAGTAGTTTGCTAGAACTTTACTGTCCTCTTAGTGTACATCACAAATTTTTAATGTATTCTTTCGAAACTTCACAAGAAAAGAATGGTGATGTCTCTCTTACATAAATAATTGTGTAATAGATGTAAAAATATGTAAAATTTATAAAATTGTTAATTTTAATAGATTAAAAAAAGCTCGTTAATTTTCAGAAAACAGTACTGGCAAAGCACGTTTTAAGTAGTACCGGCATTTCGTAAAAAACAGTGCTCTTTCAGTACAACTTTTGTTGTAACGTCGGCAATTTCTACCTGGGTAACTAAACAACCCAGGGGTATGGCATCACCAAAAACAAAAGTTATAACGGCATCGTTATCACTAGATGGCACTTTGTTCAAAAAATTGACAATTTTCTGTTTTTATTTAAATTGAAATAATAACAAACAAAAAAGCAAAGAAAAAAAGGAATTCTCAAATTTTATTATTTAATTATATTTTGCGCTTGATTTTTCCTTATTTTGCGCAGTTTTCAGCAATTTTTAAGTTTTTAAATATAGGATCAGCTGATACTAAAGTGATACTAAATAGCTGCTGAAGTGATACTAAATTGCGGCGCCCCCTACCGGTGAGTAGTGTAAGTTTTGATTTCCTATCTCTATAATTAATAGTCTCTGAAACAACCCATTGTACTAAGTCAAATTGGTATTCAAAAAACTAGGTCTAAGACGTTTTTTTATTTCTTCAGAGGAGGATATAAATATAGCATTTATTTATATGCAATATTAAATTTTATTGCGGCAGTATTGTTTTTAATCAACATTACACTATATTCAAAGAAATTTTGTATTTACAGTTTTGAAGATTTTTAAAATTTGTTTCTAACGAAATAAAAAATTTACACTAAGTTATCGATATGTAACAGTTTTAGGTTTGCTTGTCGTAACTTACTAATATTTATCAACAAAAAATTTGCTAGTTTCATCAGTTCTTTCTGCGAAATTTTAGTAGCTTTATCAAAATTTTCACAGACCTTTTTCTAGTAGTAGATCTGAGTAAGGCGTTTGATCGTATTGATCATTATATTTTGCTATGTAAATTGAGAGACAAGTTTAAATTTTCTGCTACGGCTTGTAGGCTTATTTTTACGTACCTTAAAGAGCGGTATCATATTGTATTCGATAAACAATATTGTTTCTAGTAGAGATGGGCGCGTGAGTGAATTTTGACTCACGCTCACGCACGCTCACGAAAGAAAAATAATAATCACGCTCACGTGATTAATTTTAATTTAGTAATAAGATTAATAAAAATAAATTATAAGTTAACATTACTAAAACAGTACAGTCGTAAATTTTGTGAAACAAGTACTGGCAAAGTTCTTTTAGCAAACGTTGGCAATTCGTTTTAAGCCAATGTTTTACCAGTGATATTTTTTATATACGGTTGTAAATTTTGTAAAACAGGCACTGGCAAAGTCCTTTTACCTAACGTTGGCAAATCGTTTTGAACCGATGTTTTGCCGGTGGTTTTTGTTTTCATAAACAGAGGTAAACTTTATAAAACAAGTATTGGGAAAGCACTCTTTTCAAAGGTTGACAAAGCGTTCTAAATAAGTGCTTTTGCAATGCTTTTTTTTGTACCATTGTAAACCAACGCTTTGCCAGTGCTTTGTTTTTTGTACCGTCGGCAATTTCTACCTGGGCGGTTGTAAATTTTGTAAAACAGGCCTGGCAAAGTCCTTTTACCTAACGTTGGCAAATTGTTTTGAACCGATGTTTTGCCGGTGATTTTTGTTTTCATAAACAGAGGTAAACTTTGTCAAACAAGTATTGGGAAAGCACTCTTTCCAAAGGTTGGCAAATCGTTCTAAATTAGTGCTTTTGCAATGCTTTTTTTTGTACCATTGTAAAGCAACGTTTTGCCAGTGCTTTGTTTTTTGTACCGTCGGGAATTTCCACCTGGGTATGTACAAAAGGGGCCCCTAATGCCCAAAATGCAGTTTTGTGCATCAAGTGGGTTTTTTTTTTATTAAAAAACCGGTATGTTGCCAAATGGCTACACCATGCATTTAAGGGTTAAGATCTAACTTTTTATTATGAATACGGGGGTAAATCTTCAATATATAGTTGATTATCAAAAGCTTTTAGTCAACTTAAGTATATTTTTTAGATTTTTGAAAATATTTACATTTTAACTTCAAATTTGCCAATTGGCTGGTAGAATAGCATGAAATGTAAACGAAAATTAAAAAAATAAATTTCGAGTCTACTCCCAAGTAGACTAGATTTCTTAAGTAATTGCCTAAAAAACCCTGTATTTCCCCCTATTAGTAATATCTATTTTTTATTCATATTTTTTTTTTGTTTCTTTTCTTATTTATAAATGATATTTCATTTTAATATTTATTGTAGGAATGTGAGGAGATGATAAGTCTTTTACGTGTGGTTGAACTACAAAAGATACTTTCCTATTTAAGCATTTCCTTTGCCGGACGTAAAATTGATTATCAAAGAAGAATTTTGTCTTTGTTGCGTACAAATTTTGAATTAGTTGCACCAAAAGTACGAGAAGTTTATACACAGTCGATGTAAGTTTCAAGAGAAAGTTTGGTGTATAAAAATAAATTTTCATATATTTCCTAATTTTAAATAGTATTGAACAACAGGCCAATCAGTACGGACCACCAGATCCTAAAAGAATGTATTCACAAATGCAAATGCAACCAAATGCCGGTGGAATGGTTAATGCCAATACCGCGGCTCAAATGGGTGCGGCACAACAAATTTTAAATCCAGCCAATCAAGCTGGTATGCAAGCTGGAGGTGTCCAGCAGGGCAATAATGTAGTACCATTTATGCATACTATACCTACACAAATGCCCATACACCCAGATGTACGCTTGAAAAAATTAGCATTTTATGACGTGCTGGGCGTTCTAATAAAACCATCGTCGCTAGTGCCACGTAATGGCCAACGTATACAGGAAGTACCATTTTATTTCACATTGACACCACAACAAGCAACAGAGATAGCATCGAATCGCGACATACGTAATAGTTCAAAAATTGAACACGCTATACAAGTTCAATTGAGATTCTGTTTGCTGGAAACGTCATGCGATCAAGAGGACTGTTTTCCACCAAGTGTCAGTGTGAAAGTCAATAACAAATTATGTCAACTGCCAGTAAGTAATTCAATTAATAAAATCATTGGGAAAGTTTTTAAATCTCAACAAATTTATTACAATAGAATGTCATTCCAACAAATCGTCCTAATGTGGAACCAAAAAGACCACCCAGACCAGTTAATGTTACATCAAATGTTAAACTATCACCGACAGTAACTAATACTATAACAGTACAGTGGTGCCCTGAGTACACACGAGGCTATTGCATTGCGGTTTATTTAGTTAAAAAACTAACATCAGCTCAATTATTGCAAAGAATGAAACAAAAAGGTGTTAAACCAGCTGATTACACCAGAGCTCTTAGTAGGTTTTCCTCACATTTTTTTATTAAAGATTATTTTAATGCTAATCATTTTCTACTCTCATCTGCAAAATTTTAGTTAAAGAAAAATTAACTGAAGATGCTGATTGTGAAATAGCTACGACTATGTTAAAAGTCTCTCTAAATTGTCCTTTGGGTAAAATGAAAATGTCTATACCGTGTCGTGCTTCTACATGTTCACATTTGCAATGTTTTGATGCTAGTCTTTACCTGCAAATGAATGAACGTAAACCTACTTGGAATTGTCCAGTGTGTGATAAACCTGCCGTTTATGATAATCTGGTTATCGATGGGTAAGATTTATTATAATCATCTAGCTTTTAAGAGAAAAATTTCAATAATTTTGTGGTTTTAGCTACTTCCAAGAAGTATTGGCATCGAATTTACTTAAACCAGATGATACTGAAATACAATTGCACAAAGATGGCTCGTGGAGCACTCATACCTTAAGAAATGAAGGACAAATTATTGATACACCAACAAAACCAGTTGAAAAAGTTGAAGTTATTTCAGATGATATTGGTAAGTTTT
Organism: Leucophora obtusa; assembly: GCA_949987735.1. NCBI lineage: Eukaryota > Metazoa > Arthropoda > Insecta > Diptera > Anthomyiidae > Leucophora > Leucophora obtusa. Next base: position 53,434,516 of record OX465299.1, read on the forward strand.
TATAAGAATATCTTTTAATATGGAAACTGTTTTATGTATTGCTATCCGCACATTGAAAAGTTCCGATTTTTATATAAATAAAAGATGGAATAAAGTTGGATATGTGATTGGGCAAAAATCTAAGACTGAATCAGGAAGTAAGGTTTTTGTAATTTTTTTCCGAGGTCTGTCTATATTATCCATATCTTATACCAACGTTTGGTGGCTAGTTGCAAAACAAACAAAAAAATAAACGAGTAAAAAGGCTTAAGTCGGGCATGCTGACAATACAATACCCTACACCAGTCTGGTTAAAAGCCAACTAATGTTTGGATCCGAAATTCGAATGGGTTAAAATGGGACTTGTGTCAAAATTTTCTTAAAAAAAATCCCGAAAAAAATTGCAAAAAGGAAAATTTTTACATCAATGTAATGTATTTGTTTACAGAATGAAAATCGCTGAACAAGTTTTCTAATTGAATTTTTGTACTACAGTATTTTTTTTAATTTTTTAAGTGAGGTTTTTTAAGATTTATAATCTAGGGACTATAATAACCATTTCATACAACAAAGTCTGGTGGTTAGTTGCAAAAAAAAAATCGCGAAAAAAAATTTCCATAAAGGAAAATTTTTGAGTGTAGGGCAGAAAAAACCGTTCTTTACATTAGGTCCACTTAGGTCCACATTAGGTTTAGTAAGAATTACTCAGTACAAACTTACAGAGAGTAAGACAAGATTTACTCTCAAAATAAAATTTTCCCACACATGTACGCGAACAGAAAATTTGCAACAATTTGCAAGTTTGTAGACACAGCTGATTACAACACCAAATATAGAAATACATTTTAGCTGGCCGCTATGGAAAACGATATTTTTTTATGTTAAATCTTAAGCAGAAACTTTAGAAGGTTTTCTTATCTTTCCCATAATTTATTTTGAAAGTTTCATTGTTTTGAATTTCCATAAAATAACATTATTGTAAAATATTTGTTTTGTTTTCAATAAACAAACAAACATATGTTTTCGAATCATATGTTTTTTTCTGTTTTCGAATCATATGTTTTTTCTGTTTGCAAATTCTTACTGGCAAAAATTTGCTCAGTAAAAACTTGCAAGAAAAATAAGAAGACTTAGAAAATCTCAAAATAGAACTGTCACTTTATTCTCTCGTTTTTCTTTCTGTTTACTGATTATTTATGTAAACGAACGCCATCCAGTAAAAATTTGTACAAATTATCCAGTAATCGAATGGACCTATTATTGTAAAAAGTAGTGGTAATGTAATTTCATTTATCTACCTAGTGTAGAAAAAATGGAAATGATGTTTTGTGTTTACTACCATTGCGTAAATGTAATGAAAATTATAAAAACGTTTCATTACATGTAATGAACATTTTTTCATTGCAATTACATTTTGTAATGGTAATGATTTTTTTTAATTTCCATTTTGTAGATTCAATGGTAATGAAAACGCACAGTGGTCATTACAAAGTAATCTATGGTTGTTACTTTTCCATTACGAAACCTATTATATTATTTTTTTTTATTTAACTCCTTACCTACGCAGCAAAAAAAGACGTTAAAAAAATAGTTAAAGAAAACATTCAACTCATTCTGAAGGATTAACGGAAACACTGATAAGTTAGTTTTACTTACAGTGAGGTTACATGATCAAGATTTTGCTTTCAAGTTGAAAACACATACTGCTTGTCAAATTCAGTTGAACTTGAAGCTGTGACGTAGGCTGCATGCAACTTGATAGTCAATTTTGCTTTCAAGATGCCGTCGTCAAGGAAAGAACTAAAAATGTTCGCCTCTGTGGGCTGTTTCCGCACTGTAGGCTGTTCGAAAAGACTTTATTTTTTTCTTCACATATTCCACAGACATTTTCATGTCAGCAGAAATTGATTTTTTTATTTATTTTTATTTTTAAATCATTTCGTCGATATACCGAAATATTCACATTCCGTATTTTATCAATCATGTTTTATTGCGGCACAATATTGGTAAAAAGAAACACAAATTTACAAGAAATTGATCAGCTGTTTAAAAACTTGACCGTCAATTTTTCTCAAAACTTGAAATGAAAAATTGATATCAAGTTGCTGTTCAATTTTTAAAATGTGAGTGTGTTAGTAAAAAAATGTGAGTGTATTGAAACTTGAAAGGCAAAAATTGATCGTGTAACCCCTATGTTAGTGAAGACGCGGGTAGTAAGTTGTTCAAGTTTAGTATTTGGTGAGTTTTACATACTGATGACGAGGTTAGTAAGTTCCCAGCAAAACCTTGGTAATATATGGGTCAGAGAAACAAGCCAGCCGCCGTAAGCCGTTTAAGCCGCCGCCGCCGGTCATTTTTGCCTCAGCCGCCGCCGCCGATTTTTTTCGGCTCATTTCGGCTGGAAGTATCAATTTTCCAAAATAAAAAATTTAAAAGCAAATGTCATTTTTAAAACAAATTTTCTACTTCATCATTTCCTGAACCATCAAGAGTATTTTTTTGTAGTTAAAAAAAAATAAAAAAACCAGTTTTATAGTCAGAGCTAAGAAGGATTTTTGTCATAAATATTTCTTAAGTTGGAAGTTTTGCTTGAAAACTTCTGACAGATTTCGCTGAAATTTGGATATGCAATAGAGGAGAGAATCCAAATGAACAATATACATATATTCTTTTCAAATGACCAAGTGTAGATTGTAGGCAGAGCTTCGAAAGAATTAATTCAATTTTAGGTTAATTCGCACAAAACCGAATTCAGCTTTAGAAATTGAATATATATCATTCCATCAAAACATTCCTTTATAATTAATTCATAGGTTTCATTCCCAAATTTTAATATTAAATAGAATGCATTCTTATGTTGAATACATTCCTTATAGAATTACAATCAATTTAAATAATTAATTTTTTCATTAATTCTAATCTTTTACAAAATGGCTTATCAAAATTGTCATTTTATTAAATCAGTAAAAGATCTAAGGGATGAATATACTAATGATTCTGACAACACTTTAGTTTATAATTACAAATTAAATAAAAATGTGGCTTATTTTAGGGATTTAATATTGATATCATATACACAACCCATAAAAATATTTAAAAACGCAACATTTGTTTTAAACTTTTACAAACCGAATGAAACGTGAAAGATCATTATAAAAAGAATGAATTCATGAAAGAATTCATTCATTATGCATGAAAATTAAAAGAATGAAGCCAGTGAATGAATTCATAAGGAATGGTATAATCGTAAGATATATTAGTAAATTTTAATTAAAAGTCCAAAAGTGAATTAAAGAATTAATTCATTCGAATTTATGGTGGTAGGTTTGGTTAAGTAGATCACATCACATTTTTCAGAAATTTCAGTACACCTGAAATTATTATCAAAAGACACATTTTTAAGACATTGCGGACGAAGATATTTACAATAATCGACGCTGTTCTGAGTTCGGCATCCACAAAAAAATTCTAAAGTGAAACATTCCGAATTTTTTTGCTGTTCCGTGATCCACATCCGAATTTTTTTTTTCGTTTTATTTCGTGTAGAAAAAGCTTGATGGTAGTGAAACGAATACATATTTTTTAACAACAATTATTATATAATAATTTATTTTAAAATTAGTCTATGAATATTAAAATTTGGTAGAAACAACAAATTTTCGAAATTTTTATTCCGTGTGATTTTACAAATCAACTGTAATTAAAAAGTTTCGGAACTAAGAACAGGGGTGAATATCTGAATTTTTTAACTTTTCTTCTAAGTTTTTCAACTTTGACATCTTTTCGAGCATAATTTTTTTCGAAGCATATTTTTTTCTAGTTTATTCTAAAAACACATTTAATTTTGAGTGAAAATAGAGTTTGTTTATTTCTAAGTTCCGAATCCACATAAAAAATTCTAAAGTGAAACATTCCGAATTTTTTTGCTGTTCTGTGATCCACATCCGAATTGTTTTCTTCGTTTTATTTCGTGTTGAAAAAGCTTGGTGAAAGTAAAAGGAATATTTTGTTGCAAAAATTAATATGTTAAAATTTATTTTAAAATTTGTTGAAACAGTCAATTTCCGACTTTTGAATTTTGTGTGATTTTACAAAACCACTCTAATTAAAAAGTTTCGGAATTCAGAACAGGGGTGATAGTGTCAAAACTCTGTTTATGAGCGACTTCAAGCACTTAACAATTTGAAATTCAGCAATTTTTCAACCGATTTTGAATATTGTAACGTTTTTGAAAAGACAAAAAATTTAGCTTTCCAAATATATATAGAATTATTTATTTGTAACTGAAATATGTTGACAGTTTTTTTTTAAATATTAAAATTAATTTTTTTTTAATTTGTATACTTTGACGGCTTTTTTACAGTATTAAACAATTCTTTACTATTGTAATTCATGGGTTTAGTTCTTAGTAAAATCAGATTCTTTTGTTTAAATTAATTGAAAATTGAAAAAGTTATCGTAATTTTTCTAAACATTTAATTTCAGCAACTCGAGGTTCTTGTTGCACAATCATTAAGCTGCCTACACACTAGGGAACATACTTAAAAAAGAGAGCATTTTTTGTGAATGTGTGAGTGCGTTTGTGTGTGTGTGCGTGTTGAGAGCGTGCATTTCGTGTTTACAAAATTTTTTGATATTTTTTGTTCCCTCAACCATGTTCCCTAGTGTGTAGGCAGCTTTAAGGTTAATATTTTCAATTTTCTCATAAATGCAGAGATTCCATGTTTATAAAAAAATGTATAACTTTGACAATTTTAAAGCGATTAAAATAGAACTTCATTTTGCCCTGAATAAAGAATAAATTAGATAAAAATTAGTTTTTTTTAAACAAAATATTGCAATTAAAAGCCGTCAAAATTAAACAAAATAAGAAAAAATTAAGAAAATCAGTTTTATTTGAAAACATTTCCACACAATTTTGTTGAATATATAAACATATGTATATATTTGGAAAGCCCAACTATCTCTCCTAGCTCCGTTCAAAAACTAAAAATCCTAAATTTGTAATTTTTATCGATGAATTTAACTTAAAATTATTTTTTATTTGATAATTCCAAATTTCTTTGCACAATTTTCTACTGCTATATTTTGGAAAAAACCTTAAACATCTTTAAATTACGTGTATAATGTTCTATCAAGCCGATCAAGCCGCCGCCGCCGCCGATTATTTGGTTGCGCCGCCGCCGCCGATTTTTATCCGGCTCAACCTTAATCGCCGCCGCCGCCGCCGATTTTTTGCTTGCGCCGCCGCCGCCGATTATTTTGATCGGCTTGTTTCCCTGATATGGGTACTACTAAGCATATTACCTGGTAATATATAAACAGCTTACCCTTGCATTACTTGTAATACGAAATTCATACGTTTGAATGTTTTATTGGTATAAATAATTAGTTTTTATAGACAATTTTAGAAATTCTTTTTTTTTTGTTAAAAATCCGTGAATTTGAAATTGATATTCGGTTTAAAAAATTAAAATTTAAACAAAATGTTTTTAAAAACTCCTTAAACGTAAGTTCAGAATAACATGTCACTAGGTAAGGACTTACCTCGATGGACATGCCCTTGTTAAAATAATAGCTTTGGTAATGGCTTCATTAAAAAATGCTTATTTTTATAACCAAAACTTATAAAAAAATTTCCAAAATTTTCGGTTAAAAATATGTAATTTTTAATTTAATAGTCAATATAAAACAAATTGAAATTTTAAGAAAAAAATCGTATTATTTTACGGTTTTTTGTAACCTAAAGGTAATAGGTAAGGGTAACATGTAAGTTCAGAATACAATATTACTAGGTAAGGATGGACATGTCCTTGTTAAAATAATAGCTTTGGTAATAGAAAAGTAAGAGGTTACCTACCCTTATTTCTTCTTACCAAAGTCATTACCGGGTAATAGAAGGTTTTGCTGGGTTGTTCAGTTTTAGCATTTCGTGCATATAAAGTGGTGTTCACATCTTTTTTTTCTTGCTGTTTTTACAATAAGGGTGTTCATGTCAGAAATTTAGGTCGTATAAAATTGCGAAAGTGTAAAGATTTCCTCAAACACAACAACAAATACATGTGAATAATTTTCCACAAACCTGACAATTTTACAATACCCACTACCAAGTGTAAGATTTGGTCTTGCAAAGGTGGAAAATTGAAACTTTTAATAGCGCTGCCATTATTTACCAAAATTGTATGTAAAATGTTCGAAAAGTATGTAAAAAGTACTAAAATTAGCAGCACTGTATAAATATTAAATTTGGCACCACTTTTTTGCATGGTTGTTCTTGGAAGTAAAAAAATATTTTATAAAAAGCGAATTTTACTTCATACACCAGAAAAATTATAATAAAAAATATAAGGCCGAAGTCTAGTTTAGGAGCACCTCACCAAATTTTGATTGATCAAATTTTTACCACTGAGAGAACTCTTCCTTGGGAGTATTTTTTTTTCGCGGAAACGCCTTTGTCGTGAGTTATTTCGGTGCAAACGTCGAAAATGGACTTGGCTATATGGGGAAATCTACAAAACAGTTCGATTTCAGATTTTAAAAATTAAAAAAATAATCTGGCAACTCTGTGATGTCACGTTGAGTTTTTTTTGTGTGCGAATCAGTGTTGCCATAACGGCGATTTTCTCGTCAGATCTAGCGATTTTATTTCGCCCCTAGCGTTAAAAATTGTCCTGTAGATATTAGCCAAAAATCTAGCGATTTTTTATCAGCCGTAATATAATTTATAGAAATCAGTTTTATGTTGAAAAATATTGTAAAATTCGCATATTGATATTCTTTTATTATAAATAAACAACTTCTTAAACGATTTTAGTAAAAAACTTTCTAAAAAATACATATTTCGATAAAATATGGGTTATGGGTATGTAGTTTTTCACCGTAGAATGCACTCTTGAATATTTTCAATACTAATATTAATTTAATGAAAATCGGGATTCATTGTTTGCGACTAATCGTAACATTTTTTATTATTTACAAGTTTATAACACTTCTTATGAACATATTAAAGAAATTTTTGCGTAAAAACTCCTTTAAGTACCATTTTTCGACAATCTAGCGATAAAATAGCTAAATTCTTGTACTTTTTATAAATCGAGTGATTTTCTAGCGATTTTTGGGTCTGATCTAGCCATTTATTTTGAAATTTTGTTGGCAACACTGGTGCTAGTTATCCTTAAATAAAATTTTTTAATACAAGAAAAATAAGTTTTTAATCCTCGTTTTTCATCGTAAACAATAAAATAAATTAAGTTTTTATTGAAAAATACACTAGTTATTAATAAATAACTATTTTACCCAGAAAAAGAAAATTGTCTTTACTTCTGTTTACATAACCTCAAAACACCTGTGGCGTGATCTACCTTACCCCCCGTTTCCACATGCAACTGCAAGTTCGAAAAACTCAATACACTCACACTTTTTCACTAATACAATCACACTTATACTACTTGCGACTCAACTTGCAAGTAAATTTTGAAGACAGTGGATTTTTGACACTTGCGGCAAGTGAAATGACAGAATAAAGAAAACAGTGTTGCCTAGTAATGTTTTCTATTAATTTACTAGTATTTGGTAAAGTAAGAGTTGTAATGCAACTGATTTTGTATTTATTTGTAAAAAAAAAGAACACAATGACATATCTTTATGGTAATTTAAAATATCAATTTTATAAGTTTTTGAAAGAAAAAAATTGTTAAGAACAAATATTTTCCCAGCTTTGTTAGAATATTGAATATTTGGCAATACTGAAATCCTATTTAGTGACAACCTATGCCTTCGACGACATTTTAAAAATGAACTTGCAACAAGTAGTGTGGACACATGTAAAATTTTCATGTTTTTTTCGGTAATTTTCGAAATTTTCGCTGATAATACGTATTCTCAACGGGGGGTTACAACATATTTGTCATTAATATTTAATATTATTGTATTTGTTTAATTTTATTTTATCGGGATATACATTAATTGCATCAAAGGAATTAAATATGCTAAAAATCCCAAACGTATTTAACAAATTGTGAAAAATAATCCGCTGCAGGCATGTCCCTATCCGGATTTCATTCTTGCCTAAGGAAATCGTCAGGGGACGACGTTTTTAGAATTTCTGGAAATATTTGTTAAGTTAAATTACAAACTCAATGAGAATTTTTTGTTCTCGTCTAGGAGCGTTATTAAACATTTAAAATATCAAAGAAAAAACAAAAACAACAACAGAAAATTTTCCACAATTTGCTTTGTCATCTTCCAATGTACTACTCTGTTGTTTTGACAGATCTAGCAATGTAGTGACATCCATTCATGTAGAAACAACAATAGAGAACAATGTTTTCTAAAGTGTCAGTAACATTTAAATTTGCACAAGCACTTGCATATTAGTTCTTTAATTTTATTTTATCGGGATATACATTAATTGCATCAAAGGAATTAAATATGCTAAAAATCCCAAACGTATTTAACAAATTGTGAAAAATAATCCGCTGCAGGCATGTCCCTATCCGGATTTCATTCTTGCCTAAGGAAATCGTCAGGGGACGACGTTTTTAGAATTTCTGGAAATATTTGTTAAGTTAAATTACAAACTCAATGAGAATTTTTTGTTCTCGTCTAGGAGCGTTATTAAACATTTAAAATATCAAAGAAAAAACAAAAACAACAACAGAAAATTTTCCACAATTTGCTTTGTCATCTTCCAATGTACTACTCTGTTGTTTTGACAGATCTAGCAATGTAGTGACATCCATTCATGTAGAAACAATTGTATTTGGTTTGAGGAGTTTCATCATTTCATCCCACAATGCCACCTAGTGAAAATGTTTCCTGTAGCTACGGATCGTGTGGGAAGAACATTACTAAATCAAATGGAAGTGTTTGTTTTGCAATGTGCTCTAAGTGGTATCATTCTAAATGTGTGGCTGTTACAGATGATGAGCTAAAGTTTTTAGTAAAAGATAAAGGGAAATTTGGATACATTTGTGATTTTTGTGCTGATTCACCATTGGGGAATGTTAATGCTGAAATATCTGGGCTAAGAGGAGATATCCGGAATGCAAATAAAAACGTTGAAGGCAAATTGGATGCTGCATTGGCTAAAGTCAGCAACTTTGATAGAGATATAAATACTCTTAAGGAAGTTTTGAACAACTGTAATAAAATCATAGCATATGTTGATGTGACAAGCCGTAGCAAAATAAAAGATTTAGAAGATAAAAATGAAGTCCTTCAGAATCGGTTTAATAAACCGGACATTATTATCAGTGGATTGCCTCGTGAAAAAATTAACATAAAGAAGGCGGTGCTTACAATTTTTAATATTTTGGGTACACTCAAAAAAAAAAGTCAGTAAAGTCAGCATAAAATGTTGCTGTGTCAGCAAATTTTTAGTCAGGAGCGTGCTTGTAAAAAAGTTGGTAATTTCAGCAAAAGGTTTGCTGAAAATCAGCGAGCTGATTTTTACCCAAAAAATAGTAATCTTCAGCAAAAGTTTTGCTGACATTTAGTCGACTGCAAATGAAAAAAATCCTTGCTAAAATCACTAAACTTTTTGCTGAATATTAGTAGACTGAAAAAAACTCAAAAAACTTGTAGCGAAATTTTACTCTAGTAAATTTATTTGCTGAAAATTTAAATATAGAATATGTGTAGAGTTGTTTTTCTTTTCTTGTCATTTCCGTTTCCACACAAGCTATGACATATATATCTTGTCTATCTGATTGTCGTCCACGCTATGCATGCGGTTATCAGCACAATTTTTGTAGCAAAATAAATTAGTAAAACATTAGTTCAAAATTAGTTTAGTGTTAAAAAAATATAACTAAAATTTTTGCTGAAAACGGAATTTCAGCAAAAAAATTGCTGAAAACTAGTACACTTGATATACAAGACGTTTTACTAATTTTTCTACTAACTTATTTTTTTGAGTGTAGTAATGTATCTGATACGGATTTAAATGTATGCTGTTATATCAACAACAGAAAGAGTATTTTAGTGAAATTTAACTCTGTGATTAAGAGGAATATCATAGTGCGTAACTATTTTAAAAAAGGAAATCTGACGGAGGCCGAAGTTCTTAACAACAATGGAAAGAACGTCGTCTACCTTAATGACTATTTGACTGAAAAAAGTGGTAAGCTTTGCAAACTATGCCGACAGCTGCGAAAAGACAAAATTATTGAAAAGTTTCGCATGTTAAATTTGGATTTACCTCGAGTAAAAATCCACTTTAAGGATAAATCAGATAAAATTTTTGATTATGAAGAATGCTTGTCCTTTTTTAATGAATATAATACCATTGCGTCTTATGGTATACAACAAATGAGTAAAACCTACTTCCAACCCGTGAATGGTAATCTGCCTATACAAAATGATGTTTCCCATGATTTAGACGGGGATGACTGTTAAGTTTATGCTTTTTTTTATATATATACAAGTATGTCAAGAAAGTGTTTTGACATAGTAAAAATTTTATCCTTTTGAATTTTAAGTTTAAAAATATTGCTTATCTTTTTTTGTTTTAACGTAATTTTTTAATATTTGGAATTTATTTATGTATTTGATAACGAGCAGTGGCTTGACCAAAATTAAAAAAATTTTAGAAAATGTAGATCAAAAACAGAAGAGATCCCCAAATTTTGCTGTCAAGAAAGTGTTTTTACAATTTTTTTTGAATTATAATTTTTTTTTAATTCACTTACTGTCATCGCCTAAGATTTTTTGAATTTTATCATAGTCACCTGTTATATTCTAATCGAATATCATTCAAAATTGTTTGTGATTTACTCATTAAACGCGGTGAATTTTACTGAATATAAAATGCCTGGAAAAGAACATCAATTAATGTAATTCAGTTGGTTTACTACAACCACAGTATCGTGAAAACAGTGCAGGAGTTGTCCGAAATGTTTTCTTTAACAAGACAGACGGTTTGCAATATTTTAAATCGAGCAGAAAACGAAGGTAGACTCGTCTTGTATATCAAGTGTACTAGTTTTCAGCAATTTTTTTGCTGAAATTCCGTTTTCAGCAAAAATTTTAGTTATATTTTTTTAACACTAAACTAATTTTGAACTAATGTTTTACTAATTTATTTTGCTACAAAAATTGTGCTGATAACCGCATGCATAGCGTGGACGACAATCAGATAGACAAGATATATATGTCACAGCTTGTGTGGAAACGGAAATGACAAGAAAAGAAAAACAACTCTACACATCTTCTATATTTAAATTTTCAGCAAATAAATTTACTAAAGTAAAATTTCGCTACAAGTTTTTTGAGTTTTTTTCAGTCTACTAATATTCAGCAAAAAGTTTAGTGATTTTAGCAAGGATTTTTTTCATTTGCAGTCGACTAAATGTCAGCAAAACTTTTGCTGAAGATTACTATTTTTTTGGTAAAAATCAGCTCGCTGATTTTCAGCAAACCTTATGCTGAAATTACCAACTTTTTTGCAAGCACGCTCCTGACTAAAAATTTGCTAACACAGCATTTTTTGCTGACTTTACTGACTTTTTTTTTTTAATGTGCACAATTTCTATATTTAAATGTTCAGCAAATAAATTAACTAAAGTAAAATTTATTTACAATTTTTTTGAGTTTTCTTCAGTCTACTAATATTTAGCAAAAAGTTAAGTGATTTTAGCAAGGATTTTTTTCATTTACAAGCGACTAATTGTTAGCAAAACTTTTGCTGAGATTACTATTTATTTTGGTAAAAATCAGCTCGCTGATTTTCAGCACACCCCTTTTGCTGAAATTACCAACTTTTTTGCAAGCACGCTCCTGACTAAAAATTTGCTGACACAGTAACATTTTTTGCTGACTACTGACTTTTTTCGAGTGTAGCTTCGCTTACACCACAACATCCACATTGAAGCGTTCACACTTTGCTTCCAGTTGTTCAAATTTACCTGCTCGGTACAAATCGTGTCCTTTTAATATTGCCAAAAGCCGTTGACTTGCTATTCCGTTTGTTATCATTTCTACACTCAAAAAAATAAGTTAGTAGAAAAATTAGTAAAACGTCTTGTATATCAAGTGTACTAGTTTTCAGCAATTTTTTTGCTGAAATTCCGTTTTAGAAAAAATTTTAATTATATTTTTTTAGCACTAAACTAATTTTGAACTAATGTTTTACTAATTTATTTTGCTACAAAAATTGTGCTGATAACCGCATTCATAGCGTGGAAGACAACCAGATAGACAAGATGTAGATGTCGCAGCTTGTCTGGAAACGGAAATGACAAAAAAAGAAAAACTCTACACATATTCTATATTTAAATTTTCAGCAAATAAATTTACTGAAGTAAAATTTCGCTCCAAGTTTTTTTCAGTCTACTAATATTCAACAAAAAGTTTAGTGATTTTAGCAAGGATTTTTTTCATTTGCAGTCGACTAAGTGTTAGCAAAACTTTTGCTGGGGATTACTATTTTTTTGGTAAAAATCAGCTTGCTGATTTTCAGCAAACCTTTTGCTGAAATTACCAACTTTTTTGCAAGCACGCTCCTGACTAAAAATTTGCTGACACAGCAACATTTTTTGCAGACTTTACTGACTTTTTTTTTTTGAGTGTATTTGAAAATATGTACTCGAATCGATTAAAATTCGCAGAGGCGCAGGTGATTAACCCAGATAATCCTAGTTCGGTTTAAACAAAAAAAAAATATGACCACGGAGCACAGTGCTTTGTTCCATAGGCAAAATTAAAGAAAAAAATGTGTGGGGAATGTTAGTGACTTATACATTTTTGAAGAGGTAACATAATACCCTAAAAAAAATATGAAAGAGGAATTCAGTATCTTCTCTTTTTGTTAACAACAGGAGGCGCTAAAGTCAAAAAAATTTTGAGCTAAACTAGTTAAACTACTTTTAACTGCTTTACAAAAAAAGATTGACAATTTTACATATTTTTAAAGATATTTCTTTGAAACTCGGTGGCTTTGTTTTTTTTCTATATTTGCCATAAGCGAAAATAGTTTTAAGTGAACATTTTTTATAGACTAATATTTGGTGGCATCGAAAACTTTAGACATTTTTTGACTGCTTAAGTTTGGTAGAGTAAAACAAAAAAAAAAATCGAAAGAACTGGTTTTTTTATTTATGATTTTAGGAGTCTTTTAATAGAATTTGAAAGAAAATTGTTTTTTTTAACCGCAAATTGAAAATTATATACATTTTTCACACCCTTTTACCTGAGTTTTAACAAAGTTAGAAAGAGCTAAATTTTAAGGTACTATCAAAAATTAAAATACCCGAGTAAAATGGGTTATACATTATTTTATATTATTTACCACAATTATGTCTCGTTATATATTGCTTTGTATGGCACTATATATAATAAGACATAAATTTCGTCTTTCGAACAAATTTTATATGACCCAATATCTAAATCTTTTTACATATGTTGTCATATTTAATAAGATCTCGCCCATGGAATTGAATTTGTAAGACCAAAAATAGCCCAGTTTCATGTTTAATTTAAATTTAATTTAAGATTTTATCGAAGTCAATTACAATCCATTTTTAATTGGAAAATATTTCCAAAAACAAATTTTGATATAAAGTTCAAGTGATTTAAAAAATAACATGAACACGAAAAACCGGCAAAATATTTTTGTATAATATCTGAGTGAAATTATCTGTTACCCATACATTATCGACATTGAAAATATTATGTTAAAAGAGTTAACACTTAACATACGCAGTCAGACTTTATATGGGATTTCGTACCACATATGTATAGCAACAAAACAAGTCTATTGATTTAAAAAAGAAGCATTTATTTTCCCTATATAATTTATGTTATAGTCTTGTTTCAAATGAACTCTTAATATCTTAGTAAATTCAAATTAAAATTCTTTTTCATTTAAAACGTTATGAATTTACATCGAAACATTTTATTATTAAATTTTAAATTTAATATTGGGTCATATTAATAAAAGTTAGCCAATTCTTCGAAGTAAGTATTTTGGTTTAGGAATGACGTACCACCAAAATTATCCATAGGCTTGAAGGATACCATAAAATATAAATGAAAATTAAAACAAAAAAATTGTATACCCGCAAGCAGACTAAAATTGTGTAATAACCCAGTAGCAAAAAATACTAGTTTAGAACCAGTTATGTACTAGTTTATTTGAACCAGGCAGCTAGTACGAGTTCTACCGCCTCTCCATACAAACAACTGTAGAATTTAACATGGAGATGTCATAGGGATGGGGGCAATTGTCGCCAAACTGCCACTTTGGTACTAGTTGTAGAACTAGATTGGAAAAATAGGGACGAAAAATAGGGACCGAAACTGGTACTAATGTGAGACTCGCGGAACCAGTTCCGAAGTGACTCTTTGGAAATAGTACTGTACCATTTGGTTGCTACCTGAATTATAAGATAACAAATGTTTTCCTTTGATAAAACGCAGATTAGACCGATAGTTTCCACTTACTGAGATAATTATTTCATTTAATAATTGAAATTTAAAATATTTTGTGTTTATGATTTGTAATGACAATAAAATATTTTAACCAAAACTAGTATTTCAAAACTCGTATTTAAATTAAATTTTTAGAAACAGTATCTGCATAGTTTCAATGAAACTATTAGGTACATAAATTGTTAAAGATTTTTAGGAAGAAAAACAGGAAACTATACTGGTACTTTTGAGAAATTTACTAAACTAGTTATGGAGTGACTCTTTGGCACCAGTATTGTACCAGTTGATTTACACCTCAATTCAATTCACAATAAAAATTTTTAAGTTTTTATTTGCAAACTCTGATTTTTGTATTAAATGTAAATGCAAAAAAAAATTTCAAATCTCATATTTTAATTTAGGTATTTTTTTTAAACAGTAGGTGTTTTCATATAAACTCGTATTCTACTCGTAAACGGTGTAATGTTTATGAGTTTAATGTCAAACTCCATACATAAAAAATATTGTTTGTATTTATAAAAGGTTTACAAGGAATTAAGGAGTTTATATAAAACCCCTAGATCGTATTTAACTAGTACACAACTGGTTCAAAATGATTGTTGTGAGAACTAGTTCTGTAATTTCTAGTCAAAAAAATAGTACTTTTTAGTACTAGTTCGACCATTTGCTACTGGGAAATAACTTAAAAAATAATAAATAATGAAATCTAGTTTTTTATTCATACATACACTATTTACAAATTTAAAACATTTTTAAACGATTTTTTCATGACATTTAATTTTATTAAAAACTGTTTCATGTCAAATTTGTTACATATTACAATTTTAATGCATTTTTCTCATTTTTTTTAAGTGAAAGCCCAAAAATAAAAGCTTCATTTGTACATTTCTCACTTTCAAAATGAAAATCTCACCTTTAATGAAAAATCCAGTAATGATTTATGGAAAATTATTTGAAATTTAATTTTATTTAAAATTTTTTATTAATTCAGTTCGAGGCCAATTTCCTTATTATGAATTAACATAATAAGTACTTTTTTCAAAAACTGCTATTTTTCTTCATCAGGATATTCTCCTGACAAACACTTCACAGAGTTTTTGCTTTCAGAAACCTTTACACTTTCAGGTATGAAAAGACGATCTTTTCGGGGATTTTCCAGGTCCCCTTCAGTAGTAGTGCAATGCAATTTGAAGCATTAAAATATCATTTTAAATGTAGTCTGCTACATTAACAAAGTGGAAATGGAGCAAACAATAAATATGTTTTCGCTTCACTACTGCCACCACTTTCTAAAGAAAACTGATGAAGGAGACCTGGAAAATCCCCGAAACGATCGTCTTTTCATTCCTAAAAATGTAGAGGTTTTTGAAAGCAAAAACTCTGAAGTATTTGTCAGGAGAATATCCTGATGAAGCAAAATGGCAGTTTTTGAAAAAAAGTACTTATTATGTTAATTAATAATAAAGAAATTGGCCTCGAACTGAATTAATAAATTTCTATTTATTAATTTTTTTTTACAATAACTAAAATTCATAAGGGAGGTGGAAATTTCCAGATACCAAATAAAATAAAATTTGCCAGAGAGTTAAAAAGTATGATTTTTAACTTATAATTAGTTTTTAGTGCATTTTGGTCATAAATGTAGCTTAAATTTCCCCGTATTCAAAATGAAAAAGTTTATGCTAACTAACTTGGTGCTAACTTTTTTACACACTAACTCCCATAAGGGAAAGCTGGCAGCTAGTTAGTTAGCATATGCTTTTTCATTTTGAATACGAGGGTTAATTTTTTAGAAAAAGGATATATAGGAGATAGTCATGTCCTTGCATCGAATGAAAGAAAATTTACCACAGCTAAAAAGTATAATTTTATAAACTGTTCTACGTTTTTAGTGCATTCTGATCATAAATCTATCCAAAATATAGTTTTTGAGAAAAAGGATATATGGGAGTTAGTCATGTCCTTGCACCGAATGAAACAAAATTTGCCACAGAGCTAAAAAGTATTATTTTACAAACCATTTTAAGTTTTTAGTGCATTCTGATCATAAATGTAGTCAATATATGGTTTTTGAAAAAAAGGATATATGGGAGGTAGTCATGTCCTTGGAGGTAGTCATGTCCTTGCACTTATTTTTCCGAAATTTCGAATTTTTCTTAATTTACATGTTATAAACCAGCACACCAAATTTCATTCTTCTCTAATAACTCCTCTAATTTTGCCAATTGACTATATGGGGACGAAGCACTGTGCGCAGGCGTCCGAACCTACATTGTTATTTTATGGCACGGAATTTCCTCCGTACTACCGGTTGTTGCGAAGTTATACCGCTTCTTTTTCGGTAGCTTAACTACACTAGCCGATACCAAAGGCATCGTTTCCAGTGACCATCACGATGGAGGTTGTAGTTGCACTTCCCATAGTCCCAAACTGATACGGCATGTACATACTCCGGATATTTTGTCGGAGCTCATGGAGTCCTCACTGAAACTTCTCTGTGATTGTAGTGAAAGTAGTGGGTTGGGGGTAAATCCGAGCAAAATGGATCTTGTTCTCTTCACTAGAAGTAGGATTAGGGGGCTCAAACTGCCGAGATTGAACGTTTTGAGACCCACACTTTCCGAGAGTGCCAGTTATTTGAGAATTATCCTTGATAGAAAGTTGCTATGGAATGTGAACACTCAGGCTAGAGTTTCTAAGGCAGCTGTTTCCTTTTTATTGCTGCAAAAAGGCCATTGATGTAAAGTGGTATCAAGCATCGAAAAGTCAATCGGCTTTTTCGTGCAGTCATCAGAAACATACTGATGTATGGAGTGTCTATTTGGTGGAGTGTGCTGGATAAGGCCACCCACCGGATGAGGTTCGAAAGGATTTTGCGGACAACGGCGTTGCTGATTACAGGCGCTATTAGTACCACTCCGACGAAGGCTCTATTGGCTACCAATAGACCTTCACTGGTTACCAATAGACCTTCACTGGTTATCAATAGACCTTCTCGCGAGGCAAATGGCTGCGAACGTGGCTATAAGGATCGACTTACCTATGGGGGCACTCGAAATTTATACGAATGGCTCCTTGAGGGATGGAAGAGTAGGGGGGATGCCTTTATTCTGCCGGATCAGTGCATTTAATTTATTACGGTAACGGTATTTTATGGATGATGGTAGTCAGTTATTTCGGTGCAAACCGCAATTTTTTCGTCAAAAGCCAACAAAATTAAAAACAAAACAAATCAACCTATAAAATACTCAATGACCATGAGCAATTACCAAAAGAAGAGAATTAAAAATAACGATAACGGTATTTTAGGGTTAGCGGTATTTCATTTATTTCGGTAACTGTATTTTAAGGGTATCGATATTTCGTTAATTTCGGTATCGGTATTTTAAGGATAACGTTTATTTCGGTAACAGTATTTTAAGGTTAACGGTAGTCAGTTGAAAGGGGTTTGAATCGATAACGGTATTTTAGCTGTATTGCCTGCCATCCCTGAATTTAAGTCACGTTTTAGTCAAATTTGGCATTTTCGAAAACTTTTAGTGGGTTATTTTGAATTGTATGTAAGGCAGGTTTCGTTTTATAAAATTACCCAATTAATTTAAAATTTCGATCTTTGTGTTTATTAAAAAAAAAATTATTGGGTTTTCTTATAGCATTTATCGATACTGAACGTTTACATAATAGCAGCACTCATTGTATGTCTATAAGTGTATCATCAAGCACGTCACAACCTACTGCACTTTTATCCTCTACGCAGATGCACGAAGAGTCAGTAATTGCTTTGAGTAATATACCTTTAGAACTACAATCATTCATAGCATCTTTGTTACAAAAACGTAAAGCGGGTGCGCAAATAAGTACTTTAAAGATTGTGAATGATATACGGTATCAAATAAAAATCAACAGAAGTGGAAAGGTTAAAGCTGCTGAAAAACCGATTGATAACACCGAATGTATGTCCACAATCGTGAAACAACTACCGAAAACAGACTTATCTCATACAGAGATGGATGAGGAGTCCGAACAACATTCAACAGTCTTATCCTCAATGAAGATCAACGATGAATCTGAAACTGACTTGAGAACTACTTTAGTCTTATCCCCCATTCATATGCATGAGGCTTCCGAAATTGTTTTCAGTGATATACCTTTAGAACTGCAATCTTTTATTACTCATTTGTTACAGCAACGTAAGCCACACAATCAAATAAAGAAATTACATATGGTTAACGATTTACGTTACCAAATAAAAATCAGCAGAAGTGGAAAAGTAAGAGTTGCAGAAAGACCAATTAATAGTACCACAAATTGTATATCATCCTGTTTAACACATCCACCTGCTACAGTCCCACCCTCTGCGCAGATGTGTGAAGATAACCAAGCTAAATTAATAACTTCTACACAACAGGCATGCGAGAAGTCCGATAGTAGGCTGCTAACATCTGCAGTCTTATCCTCTACGCAGATGCACGAGGAATCTATTGACTTAAGCGAAATACCTTTAGAATTACAATTATTTATAGCAGATTTATTGCAGACACGTAGACCAAGTGCTCAAATAAAGGCTATTCGATCTGTTAACGATATACTCTATCGAATAAGAATCGCTAGAAGTGGAAAGATTAATGTTAAAGTGAAGTGATAAGAATTCCCCATGGGAGACAAAGGAACCGGAGAAGATATAACTTATGTTTGTCAATTAACTAGGTGAGTATACACGAGACAGAAATTTAGCAATTGGGTCATTTTCTAGGTTGAAACAAAGTTTTATTTTCTACTAAATGTGTTCTCTGGCCAAATTTCTTTTCTCGTGTGCACTCAACTTCGGTGTATTTTGTTCATATACATATAAATTTTCTCTTAGTTGTACTATATTACTTTTATAAATTTTAAAATATAATTATATAATGTATGGAAATAAATGCATTTTAAATACAAACTTTGTTTTCATATTATGGTTGACACTCTAAATTTTGAGATTTAAATTCTTTTGTTTGGTTATTATACGAGTAATCTCGTCTTCATGTTGGTATAAACACCTTTTGGCTAATGTGAATACCAATTTAATGGTTATCAAAACCA
The DNA here is from genome assembly GCA_949987735.1 of Leucophora obtusa. Taxonomy (NCBI): domain Eukaryota; kingdom Metazoa; phylum Arthropoda; class Insecta; order Diptera; family Anthomyiidae; genus Leucophora; species Leucophora obtusa. Next base: position 53,454,007 of record OX465299.1, read on the forward strand.
CGCATTGAAAGGCCCTGCTTTGTGGGTTTTATGCAAAAATGTTAAGCAATTATTTAAGTTATGACCCAAAACCAATTTCACTAAAATACTAAAAACATTGTAGAAGAAGAATATGGTAAATATGAAATGCAATTTGAAATAAAAGCTTCTTATGCCAGTCATTTTAAAAACGCTTTCAGTTTATGCATTCGATATACTTTACAAGATATGCCGACCATATTTTTTTTACCCAGATTAGAAAAAAATATATTTTGATAAGCAACAATTTCTGATTATAAACTTTATTTTTTTTATTTGTTTCAGAATTAATTACTACAGACGATGTCAAACCAGTCAAAACAGCATCTGCATTAAATTCAAATGAACAACCATCATCAACAACCAATAGTGAAACAGTAAGCATATCTCTATAATTTATCATAATTATATTTATTCATGATTTTTTTCAAATTCTTTAGGTGGACCTAACACTTAGTGATTCGGACGATGATTTACCTTTGGCAAAACGTCGTCCTATTGCTAAACAAAATGCTAATCAACAAGGAGCACCATCGTCAACTATGAATGGCAATGGTAGTAACAACAATCAAAGAGGCGGCATGTATATGCAACAAAAAAATGGTACGTTGGATTCATTTTCGTACTAAATATATTTATATATTTTTAAATCCAAAAAACAAAGTTTATCTATAAATATATCGCATACCTAACACATGTCATAAGACAAAAAAATTAAAAATTCTACAAAACAAAATAATAATATACATTTACATAGTTTTTATTTTTACACTCCTTTCACCCTTTTTAACTCAGTAAGTGTTGTTTACATTAGACCTCAAATGTTAATACTTAACAGAAGTATGTTGGAATTCTTTGTCAGTCAAAAAGTTATTGGAAATCTTTTGAGTGTACAGACTTAAATCGACGTACAGTCAGTAAACGAAAACACCTTTATTTTATTATTTCATTTAGTTTCACCAACGATCAGATAGAATCTCAAGAGAATGCATCTCTACCTCTGTTAACTGGCTCTGACCAACATTTGAAGAAATTTTATTAGAAGGTGATACGTTTTATGGTTAAATTTTAATAAATATTAAAAATTGTTTCAATAAATATGCATAATATGAGAAAATATAATAAAAAAACTAAACCCGTTAACTGCAATTTAACTTCTTCAAATCTCAGACAAAGCCAGTGAGAAAGCGCGTAAGAAAGAGTACGTGAGCAACTTAACTAGCTGCTTTTAACTGGTTATGAACACTAGATAAATTGGGTATCAAATAATGTCCCAACTTTTTTGTTAACAAAAAAAAAATTTTTTTAAATTGTTTTTATCGAGATATAAATTGCATTTAAGGAATTAAATGTGCTACAGTCCCAAAACTAATTTAACAAATTGTCAAAAATAATTTGTTGAAGGCATGTCCCTATCTGGATTTCAATCTTGTCCGAGGAAATCGTCAGGGGACGACGTTTATAGAACTTCTAGAAATATTTGTTACATTAAATTACAAACTCAATGAGAATTCCTTGTTCTCGTCTAGGAGCGTTATTAAACATTTGTTTCTTTGAATGCTTTAAATTGTATGTATGTATAAATAAATTAAACTTTTGTGGATTTAAGATATTTTTTTGCAAAACGGTGTCAATTTTGACCCCGTTTTTCACACCTAAACGTGAAAATGCACAACTAAAAAATACGTGTCTATTATTTTTTTCTCCTCTACAACATAGCCAAGTTTTATTAAGATTTGCGGGTACACTACTATTTAGTTTCCTTTTCTTTACTTTTGATGTAATTCGTATTTAGTTATTGTAATTTTTCTGAAAACAAGACAACTAATAATGTCACATTGTGCAATCAGAGCATAAATTTCCTAATACGCAAAGTCGTAAATATGCTAAAATTTATTCCGTTTTCACTCAAACGTAAACGGTGGCTAGGGTCTATTAGAGATGGGCGCGTGAGTGAATTTTGACTCACGCTCACGAACGAGTTTTTTATAATCACGCTCATGTGATTGATTTTAATTTGAAGAATCACACTCACAAAAAATACGAAATTTGTTTTTTATATTAAATTTTTAATAATAACTTATATGGCATTTTGGCCATTTTGCAATATCTGAAGTGCTGTTTGAACGCCATAAAAAGAAGTCAGATTTATCATATTTATTTTTATTTTATTCCTTCATTTCCAATGACCTAGCCTTTTGGCTATAATCGATCACAAACTTCTACTCAAAAACAAATTACTATATTCATATAAGTATAACAAAAGATAAAATATTAATTAAAAAACAAAATAAAATTTATAATAAAAAATTAATTATAAAATAATTTACGAAAAATTACTGAAATTCTCAAATCCCAAATAACTTAAACAAGTAAAAAAAAAACAATTAAAAACTTTGTAAAAATGCAATAGGCGTCTAACTTTAACAAACTCAAAAAATGAATAACCTAGAAACTCCATAACATATGAAGAAATATGTTGGTGCAACCTAACGGAATACAAAAATCTAATAATTCTATTAAAAGCCAATCTTACTTTCCTCATGATATAGCCATATGTTCCAGAGCAAATTTCAAAAATGTCATAGATAACGATGGCCAATAATTTGAATAAATTTAAATTGTATCTATGTTTCACAATAAATGCTATACACCAATAATTTTATAAAATTTTTAAATGATTTAAAAAAATTCACCGCAAATCTTTAAATGTTATTCCAAATTTTTGTGGTAGAACAAAATTTTGCCAAATGTTTTGTCAAAGAAGTCGAAGAAGGAGAAAGCACCTGTTCGCTAGTAGCTGACCATACTGGAATACATTATTTGTGTAGCCAGTGTTTGAAGGAGGGGAATATCTCTGGCATTTTTCCAAAATTGTAAAATATTGAAATCTGTTTTAATATAATCACGCAAACTCGCCCACAAAACTTTGCCCACGCACAACTCACGTGTGTGATATCATTTTAAATCACGCTCACGCGTAAATCACCAAATTTCGTTTCACGCGTGATTCACTTGGAATCAACCATATTTCGTGTCACGCGCCCATCTCTAGTTTCTATTGAATACCCGATACACTAAGGTGGCGTTTCTAGATAACGTTTTAAAAATTCTAAAGTGAGGTTGCCGTATGGCAATTAAAAAAAAACTTCATAAAATGCCATATTTCAAAATTAAAATTTCTAGGATTCATATCCAGCCAAATTTAAACTTTGGTTGCGAATATTTTTACTACAGGGCGCTGTAATAAAGCATTGTTCTACATATCTACATAGATTGTTAAAAAAATGTCCAGCGGATATATGACGTGTCTTTGTTTATATTTATTTTCGAATAATACAACACTTTTGTTCAGACAATTGCTAACTTTATGAAATATTTCAACAAAAAAAAGGTTATCGAAAATGCGTCATAAATTCTTAATGTGTATGTCCACATGTTGAGATGTGTGTAAGAAATTGTGTTCACACTATATAAAATTCTCCCACTGCAATGCATTTTTGACGTATATTAACACTTGTGGGCTAATGTAAACACCACTTAAACACAACAAACATATTCATAATTTAGTTTAGCTTTCACTATAGTTTAATTGTTTTTTTTTTTTTATTATTTTAAGCTTAGTGAGCAAAAAACATGTTTTTTTACTTCTAGTTTTTAGTAGGTCTAATTTTCAATTTAATTGTATTATTATATTTATTCTTTATGTCAATATATTATATTTTTTTGGTTACTGTCCATCTCATCCATCATCATTATTTTTAGCGAGTTCACTTTAGACGTTGTTTACCAACATTTTGCCCTTCACCGGTGTTCCGCAAATATGTGAGAAGTTTTTGACAAATAAAAAAATGCAACTTTCCCATATTTAAAACAGGGAGAGTAGCATAATGACAAAACTTCTTATATATACATTTGAAATTATGTATGTGACCCGCCCTGTGTTAAATATGGTAGAGTTGCATTTTTTAATGTAAGAAACTCTCACATCATTACAGAACACCGGCACTGGGAAAACATTTCTGAACTGAATGCCATTAGATATTCTTAAATTCTTAATTTTGTTTTAAATAAGACTTTTTTGGTTTGCATTGAAGAAATGCTTTTTGTCGTTTGATATGATTAATTCATACATTATTGGACAACTCGAACAGTTCTTGCAAAATAAAGTAGTGTTCACTACATGGTAAAAGTGTTTTTGTACGTAAAGGCCTATTTATGATAAGGCCTATTTATGGTAAGACCTATTTGTGATAAGGCCTATTTATGATGAGCTGTTAAAGCTGGTTTTCTGATTGCTATGAGATTATATGTCATTTAAAAGCTGTTCATATACTGTGTCAGATAGTTCAATAGAATCAAAGTTTTTTCTAATTTTGTTGTCGTTACCTTTATTTTTAAAGATCAAAATAATGGTTAATTCTCCCGGAAAAACTGAACAATGGCACCGAAAATTTTACAGATTTTTAATGTAACGTTTGTTTCTTAACCCTCTAATGCTCTTTCTTCTGATTACAATAATATTTAAACCATATAAAAAAAATATTAAAATTTTAATTTATCGCTTTGTTTAGGCGATATAGCACAACAAAGGTTGAAGACGTATCTTGAAACCCAGTAGTCAAATAATTTCGGTTTTTGCTGTAAATAACACCATCAATAAAATAAAATTACGTACCGAAAATTGTTGATCAATTGTTGTTATTTCAAAAGTTATGGCGATTTTCGCTTTTTGAAAATTACGAAATTTGGCGAATTTGGCACTAAACATCAATAAATTTTGATCTGTGATAATCTGTGTTTAATTTCAAGAAAATTTGTTAGCTAGTTTTTGAGTAAGGGAGATATTTGTAAAACGTATCCTGGCGTTATCCTGTGAGTCCTGCAGAAAAATTTTTGACTTATTTTACTTATTTTGCTGTAAATAACACCATCAATAAAATAAAATTACGTACCGAAAATTGTTGATCAATTGTTGTTATTTCAAAAGTTATGGCGATTTTCGCTTTTTGAAAATTACGAAATTTGGCGAATTTGGCACTAAAAATCAATAAATTTTGATCTGTGATAATCTGTGTTTAATTTCAAGAAAATCTGTTAGCTAGTTTTTGAGTAAGGGAGATATTTGTAAAACGTATCCTGACGTTATCCTGTGAGTCCTGCAGAAAAATTTTTGACTTATTTTACATTTAGAGACTCTAAACTAGCTTTGTTATTATCGGTAATGTACGCCAGATCGTAAATGTATTTTTGGCAATTTTTCAAATATTTTTTTCTGTTTTAAAAAGTTAATTTTTTCAAATTTTCTAAATTTTCACTTTACATGCTTCTCGCTTGAAAACCGTTCCTTATACAAAAAAAGTTTGAAGGCAAAAAAAGTAGGCGGTTAAGTTTTCTATGGATATAATACAACTTCCCAGGTAGAAAAATACAAACGGCACAATGTCGGCCCGGTATCGGAGACGGTAGTACATGTACTGGCAAAGCTTCGGATTTTTAACTTTCACTCTTGGCCGTAGTTATTTCCCAACGTTGGCGCAGGCTTGGGATTTTATTTTTTTGGTATTATCCCAGTACATTTAATAACAAATTTAGTAGTTTGCTAGAACTTTACTGTCCTCTTAGTGTACATCACAAATTTTTAATGTATTCTTTCGAAACTTCACAAGAAAATAATGGTGATGTCTCTCTTACATAAATAATTGTGTAATAGATGTAAAAATACGTAAAATTTATAAAATTGTTAATTTTAGTAGATTAAAAAAAGCTCGTTAATTTTCAGAAAACAGTACTGGCAAAGCATGTTTTAAGTAGTACCGGCATTTCGTAAAAAACAGTGCTCTTCCAGTACAACTTTTGTTGTAACGTCGGCAATTTCTACCTGGGTTGTTTAATAAAATATTGTTATTTAGCCAAAAACTATTTAAAATTTGAAGACCGCCAAAAGGCGGCCTTGGGCATTAGAGGGTTAATTTTGACACTTATTTTAGGAAGGCGTGTCTTTTAATTAAAAATTAGCGATATCGAGATTTTATCAAATTGTATAGTAAAAATTACCGAAGCACTGATAGATTTTTTTTTTCATCTATAAATATTGTACTTCCTCCAACATTACGATTAATCTGAGCTCTAAATCGTACGAGTTTTGATTTGCTTTGATTTAATACTAAGTTATTTATACTTGCGAACTCTGAAATGAGTGCTGCATCCCGCTCAGCAAATGTTTTTAAAACTAAATTATACGGATAAAGTAAACAAAGATCGTCCGCATACATAAATATTTGTCCACTAAGACCCCAAGTTGTTAATATCATTAAGATAAATGTAAAGCAACACACTTCCTTGAAAGAAACCATACTCAAAATCACCCATTGAACTCTTGCTATTATTAAAATTTTAGTTTTGAACCGTTATTGAAGAATTTACAAGATGAAACGCCATCGCAGATATAATTGACCAAATTTACCACAGCTTCATTTACCACATTTACCACAATTTGGCCTAAGGCTTAGTTTTTTGGATGCCAATTAAACTTAGTTTCATAGGCTGTTCAGTTAATCTCAAAAAATTAAACCAAGTTTAACTGAACGTGATGTTTTTCAGTTCGAGTTTAAGAAATGTCAAATTACTTGATCTAGCCATATTGATTGTGTCAAAATAATTTACATCCAATTGGAATTGTAATAAAATGGTGGTAGCATTGAGTATTTTATCTAGCAATACTTTTCAATGTGGCATCGCTTAAACAAATTCAGTGTTGAAAAATTTGTACTTTAGTTTAACTGGCCAATGCTGCTGAGTTAAGCCTCAATTAAAAATAAAACGACATCTGAAAAACAACATATTAAGTTTAAACAATGTTTAACTAATAAACAAGTTGAACTACATCCAAAAAACTCGGACTTAATTCAGATTTTATCAATATAACTTTTATTACGTTGTTACCAGAATCCGACCGAAAGCACTTTTTTGGGCTGAAGCAGTTGCCGAACATAGGCCAAATTTAAAATAATCGGCCTAAGCCGATGCGGAAGCCGATAATTTTTTTTTGGCCCAAAAAGCAGTATACACTAGGGATGCCAATCGGGATTGATATTTGAAAATCCCGGGATTCGGGATTTTGTATGAAATCCCGGGATCCCGATCTCGGACTACGGGATTTTTTGGGATCCCGGGATTTTGGGATTTTTCGGGATTTAAATTTTCCTTTATTTGTAAAAATTTTTATGTTATGTAACTAATTTTTTTTATATATAAAAAAATAAGTTAGTAGAAAAATTAGTAAAACGTCTTGTATATCAAGTGTACTAGTTTTCAGCAATTTTTTTGCTGAAATTCCGTTTTCAGCAAAAATTTTAGTTATATTTTTTTAGCACTAAACTAATTTTGAACTAATGTTTTACTAATTTATTTTGCTGCAAAAATTGTGCTGATAACCGCATTCATAGCGTGGACGACAACCAGATAGACAAGATGTAGATGTCGCAGCTTGACTGGAAACGGAAATGACAAAAAAAGAAAAACAACTCTACACATATTCTATATTTAAATTTTCAGCAAATAAATTAACTAAAGTAAAATTTCGCTACAAGTTTTTTAGTTTTTTTCAGTCTACTAATATTCAGCAAAAAGTTTAGTGATTTTAGCAAGGATTTTTTTCTTTTGAAGTCGACTAAGTGTTAGCAAAACTTTTGCTGAAGATTACTATTTTTTGGTAAAAATCAGCTCGCTGATTTTCAGCAAACCTTTTGCTGAAATTACCAACTTTTTTGCAAGCACGCTCCTGACTAAAAATTTGCTGACACAGCAACATTTTTTTGCTGACTTTACTGATTTTTTTTGAGTGTAGAATAAAGCGTTTTATAATTATTTAATAGTTGTTAATTAATAATGTGGTACATTTTATGAATATTGAAACATCTCAGTCAGAAATTGATAGTGGTACAAAAAATCAAGTACTTGCATACCACTGGGTAACCGCGATGTTAAAAATAAATGACTGGCAGAACACTCATTTGGGATGCTTTGCCAGCGTTTGCAAAAATCGTTTTGCCAGTATTTGTTTTACAAAACATCACGGCAGGGCAAAAAAAAAAGATACATATGAACTTTTTTTAAATTTTATTTTCGAAAATATAATTCCAAACCACCTATTTATTGGTTTTGGCAGCGTTTTGCAAAAGTTAAAAATTTTGTTTCTCCAGTACTTTTCCGGCGCTTTTTGAACTCCCGTACCTTTTGTCTATTGACGTTATCATATTGGAAATGGGAAAACAATTTTTGTCAGTACTTGTACCACCTGTTAAAATACCTTGCCATCGCTTTCCCGTTTGTATTTTTCTGGCTGGGATAATATATGAAGGCCTGTCATTAAGTATACTTGCGCCCAGTATTTTGTAAGCAGATTTTAAAGCAGTTTCGTTGCGATAACCTTGCTCACTAAATCGTGTAGTTACAGCAACAAAGTTATTTGGTTATCGTTATCAAATGTTTTCATGGAAGAATTCAAACTTAAAGTCCCAGCCAAAACTTACAGTCCCAGTTTCAGAAATCGAATTTCGCTTGGAAGAATAAATCGGTAAAATAAGAAACAAACTTGATTTTTCGCATGTATTACTCAAAAACTTAATATTGTTTACCAAAATTTAAAATTTTTCTGCAAAGTCTTTGCATAGTTTACTCGAATAATCTACTTAATAGTGTCCGACCGAGTATTCGGCTTCGGAGTTCGGCCAAAAAGTGATGTTCGGCCAAGTTCGGTGTTCGGCTAAATTTTGGCCGAATACCGAACTTTTCTATAAATCAATATTTTGCAACCTTTAGCTCTTTAATTTTGTATATTAACTTATAAATATGCACATATTTAACTTAATTTTTACTTAAAGAGCGAGAAATACAACTTTTTTATGTTTTTACAATTTAGAAATATTTAGAAATTAGTTTCCGCGTTTTTGAATTTGAAAAAGTTGCATGAAATTGTATTTTTATTCAAACACAAAAGTATTCGGCTTCGGTTTCGGCCGAACTTAGTAATTTTGGCCGAAGTTCGGCTTCGGCTTCGGTTCGGCCTTAAAAAAGTGAGTTCGGTCGGACACTACTACTTAATTTATAATTTTACCAATATCTTGGCATCAATTTCTTGTCAATATGAGAAAATTCAAGAAAAAACGTAGGTAATCTAAAATTGCTCACTTTGTTTATTTGCGTTTATATTAATATTAAAAAATAAGAAAATCCTGGGATTTTTGAGATTCGGGATTTCCCGTTTGGCATCCCTAGTATACACACACTGTTGAGTACGGAAACGCTTTTGGGTTACCGAAGTACAGGAAAAAGCGTTTCCGTACTGAAAATTGTGTGAAAATTATTGTGGTTTGATCTGTTTCGGATTGTTTTGGGTAATAGTCGGTAATCGGCCAAATTATATCCAATTACCGATTTTTTAAGAAAGTTTCCTTTTGTATTCCATAAGCGATTGTAAATTTACATTAATCCATGATGTTAATTATATATTCCTCTAACTCCCACTGGAGCATAGGGCGGCAAATGATGTTAATTCGAATTGAAAATTATTCAAGTCCTAATTTTCACTGTTGAACTGGTAACGGCATTTGCCAGTGTCAAATTGAGATTGAAGTGTCAAAATTGGGATTTTCAGTAAAACCTTATATTGTCAGAGTTCGACTAAGATTTTCTTTAACGTATTCATAATTTTCTATGAAATCCTTCGTATTTTCGTTTCAAGATTACTAAACACATTCTAAATTGAGGAACCAATGGTAGGCCAAGTAATGAAAGCATGACACTTTTTAAAATCTGTAGTGGTAATTCGTTTATGCATTGCTGGATCCGTATACAGACCAAAAAACGAATTTTAGGGAACATCGGATTGGATTCGAATCCGTTGTAAGTACGTCAATGACGGACCGTTTGTAGTGTTGGAAAAGGACTTTACAAATTAAATATCCGTGTAAAACGGACGGACGGACTGATCGTATTAATGGATCCGTATCCGGTACGTTTTTTTTATCAGCCAGTAGCAGTAGTAGAATTATTCTTTATTTCACAAATTTAAGCAATATACATAAATATTTGAAAAATAGAATAAGTACGACGTTGACCTGAGGTCGTCAGTCGACAATTGATAAATAGTTACATTTTTAAAGATATACATGTTTTCTTTTTAAAGTTAAAAATTAAATTCACCTAACAAAAATTTTCTATATTGAATACATGTTTTTATATAATTAGCTAAGGATTTCTACTCTACAGTAATCCCGTTCAGAATATTAATGATTTCGTATTCCTCAAGTAAAACCTTTTTGAAATAAATAAGTCTAAACTCTTTTAATGCTCCACATCGGCCAAGAAAGTGTTGTATATTTTCCCTTTCATTCATATTACAAAGCGAACATAAAGTTGGTGCATTAGCTTGAAAACTGTTTCCATTCAGTGCTATCAAATCACTTCTAGCCTTAAAAATCCACATAACTTTTGCATTCGGTCAAATAGTTTTGTCCAACATTTGTATCAAGGATATTTTAGATACGTGTTGTTTTCGATACTTTGGTATTTAGATGTTCTAGATATTTTAATCTTAGTGCTTGTAGTAGGTCAATTCTGTTTAATTTCCATTGCCTTTTATTACAATTTTGTTCTGACCATGTTATACTAAATCCAGAACCTAATTTTTTCAAATCATTTAACCAATATATTCGCCGCTGGAGAAGTGTCTTTGTTAATTGGTGCGGCAATCTTTCCTCTGGGTAGTCAAATAGTATTTTGGCTATATATCTTAAATGTAGGTCTAAAGTGAAAAGGTGCCCTTTTCAAATCCCATTTCCAGCATAAGACAATATGTTGGTGTAAAGTTTGGTAGTCTCAAAATCTTTATCAGCCAGTATTTTCCACAACAAAAGGCGTGTTATTTATTTATTTAGTTTTGTTTTTAGGTTTATAAATAAACTAATTTAACAAAATAACCATAAAAAATGTTAGATTTAATACCCATTGGATATGTGATAGAGACAAAAAAAATCTAAGATCAAACTTCTCGGCTTAAGAGGATCATTAAGGAGGATCAAAAAGAAACTTTCTTTTTATATATTTTTTATAATATTTTATGCTAAAATAACTATAAAACTCAACTTTATTCGCGAAATTCCAGAACAAAGTTGGACAGAACTGCCACTGTTCACTGACACTTTTTTTTTATTATACGCAGAGACTTAATTATAGAGATAGAAAATCAAAACTTACACTACTCACCGATAGAAGGCGCTGGAATTTAGTATTACTACCTGAGCAACTATTTAGTATCAGTTTAATATCAGTTGAGCCTATATTTAAAAAGTCAAAAACTGCTGAAAACTGCACAAAATAAGCAAAAACAAGCGGCAATATATTCAAATAATAAAATTTATGATATCCGTTTGTTTTTTTGCTTTGTTGTTTGTTATTATTTAATTTAATAACAAAAAGAAAATTGTCAGAAAAGTGCCATCTAGTGATAACGATGTTGTTATAACTTATTTTTTTGGTGATGTCATACCCAGGATTATACGGGCTTATATATGGTATTTTTGTTGTTATTTGTAGTTGTTTTAAGAAAAATGCATACCTACAGGTTTTAAAGTTGATCAAAAATGCGTGCGGAAACCAATTTTGAAATTCTATTTAGCTTTATAAAAAGGTTTTGCAACTGTATTTAAAAAAAAGAAATTGTTATACACAAATATTTCCAAAAATATATTTAACTTTTTAATTTAACAGAACATTTGTTAGCATATCGCATTTGATCAACAAGAGGGTATTAACTCAAAATTTTAAAATTTTCAGTAGAGATGAAAAACTGTTTGTGGTTACATTTCAAGAAAATTTGAAAATCCGAATACATCATAGTAAGCAAATTCCATTTGAAAATATATTTACATTGTTTTTCTTTTAAATTTTTGCAATTATTGCAAAAAAATCTATTTTTTGAGTTAATACCATTTTTTTGAAACTTTTTGTTGATATAAAGGTAGCCACTACGAAAATGGTCTCAAATGTGGTTTTCGAGATGAAAGAGTCATCGGAATACGTTGAAATGTTTACAGTAGATATATATTGATGTTGTTAGTAGATTTCTTGCAAAAAGTGAAATTTTAAAAATTTTGAGTTAATACCCTCTTGTTGATCAAGTGCGATATGCTTTCAAATAATTTAAGTTGCGTTTACACTTTCATCGAAATCCCGAGATTTCGATATTCACCACTCCGAAAAACAATGAAGGAAAGCATAAAGACGTTAAATTTTTAGAGAATGTATTTATTAGAGCTAACTATGTGTGCTTTTTTCAAAATTAAACATTGATATAATTTCCTTCATTGTTTTTTCTGGGTGGTGGATATCGAAATCTCGGGATTTCTATGCAAGTGCAAACGCAACTTTAGTTCAAAATTAATGTAATCTAAATTGCGTTGCCAACTTTTTTTATCAAAAATATTTCAGTTTAGTTTTTAAATTTAGCCTGTTATTTCTCGCCATAAAAATTATTTCATATATAATAGGGGTTTTCATATAAACTCGTATTCTACCCGTAAACGGGTTTACATTAAAAACTTTAGGCCTTATTAGCTCAACAAATTGAATTATATATTCTGACAAATAAGTAAACCTGGTATGTTTATGAGTTTAATGTCAAACTCCATACAAAAAAATAGCGTGTATTTATACAAGGTTTACAAGGAAGTTACGAATAAAAATAGGGTTTTCATATAAACTCGTATTCTACTCGTAAACGGTATAAACTGGTATGTTTATGAGTTTAATGTCAAATTCCGTAACATAAAAAATATGGTTTGTATGTATTTATACAAGGTTGACAAGGAATTTACGAGTTTATATGAAAACCCCTAATGTGTGCGCCTTATATAATTGGTTGAATTTTAAATTGTGCATAATATACGCTGAAATACGTAAATTTAAAATTTATAAATGTTTAGGACAAAATCATTTAAAACTGTCGATACATTCATATGTATATTTACCAAACTAAATCAGTCACATAACATTTTTGCTCCTACCCAATATTTTTTTTATATTTTACTTTTTTAATTTTTTTCACTTGTTTATTGATTTTACTTTCAAAAAAATTTCAGTATTTTTGAGTAGTTTATTTTATTTTCTTAAAATTGTTACAAATTCTCTTTTATTAACTCAAAATTTAATTCCGCAAATAGTATTAAAAAAAATTGCAAAAGTATTAACAAATTTTTTGAGCTTCCAATTCTGAAATTTTACATTATTTCCGTCATATTGAATATCTTTTGCAAACTCTTTTATTTTTTTAGAAAATATCGAACAAAATGACTGGATTTAAACAAGCTATAGAATCATCCATAATTATTAGTGTTGGTATGTTAATGCACTTATATCGCATAAGCATTTTTGAATTACAATTTTCGAAAACACCTCTGTTAACACCAAATCCCGCATCAGCTCTATTTGTATTCTCCGTTTTATGTATATTTTCCAAATTGCGTTCACTATGGCCAAACACTTTTTGTAAGCCTCAACAGTTTTTAGTATTTTTAGTGGAGTTGTCCCTAATACTTTATGCTACGGACTTTTTACTTCGTCAAATATGGTTACCTAGTCTTAAGCTATTGAATTTTCTTTGTCATTATCTGGGTCAATATGTCGTGGTGGCAAATCAGAATTTTTTAACTTATAATGCTCCAAAACTATCGGGATGGATACGCAATGATGCTTTTTATATAGCAAGATTTTTCTTAGCTATTGTAACGTTCATTTTTATGTTGAAGTCTACTGGCATTATGGAATTTATACAAAACAAATTTGGCAATTGTCCTAATAAAATGGCAGAATTTATAAATACTGAATCTACTTTAAGTGATCAAGTAACATATAGAAACGATATAACAAAATCCCAAAATAATGCGCGATATGTTCCATTTGATGTCTACGATTTGCCATATGTGCCTCAAGAAGATCTTTTAAATTTGGGTCATCGTGTTGGTGCGAGACGTAGAAAGCAACAACCAGCAGTACGCAAAACTAAACGTAAATCAAAAATTTTACTAAATGATGCTACTAATGAATATAATTGTTAATATCAGCGCCCTGCCCACCCCAACTCATCCTTCCTTTTTTACCTCTAAATGGATGATTTTTAGTTGGTTTCCAAAATCTTAATTTTTCTTTTCTTTTGGTTTTTTAATATGTATAGAATTTTGAAAAATTAAAATTTTTTACTTTATTTACTCCATTTCTTGGTATTTTGTGGTCAAAAGACTACATGTAATTTATTATAAAAATATTTATTATAAAAATATACCAAATTGAAAAAAAAAAAAAAAAAATATATAACTTAAGAAGTAGTTTTATTGTTTAAAAAAATATATTCGAGAGTGGATCAATAAGTCTGACTTTTTGGAACTTCCCTCGTAGTTAGTTCAAAATTACCATCTGTTAATAGACTACTGTCAATAGACTACTGTCAAATTTTGAGCAAAAAAGGAAATTCCGAGGGCTCATAAAACACTAATTTTTGCGGAAAAACACCAATCATACTAACGAAAAGCTTTATAAGTAATGTGAAGACTATCAAATTTAATAATAAAAGATGTGATTTACTGAATTTCTTTGCGGTCGCAAAAACACTTGTGGCGACAAACATTCTAGACGGCTAATTTGGGCCACTAAAAAATGTCGAAAAAAATTACGATATGATAGAAATGCCCGAGATTGTTGGTCCAGTAGGTATATCAAATGGCTCTGCGATTTCGATTATAAATTATCAGTGAGGTTTGGGAAAACTGTCTGCAAACGGCCCCCGTGTTTGCTCAAAATTGACTATAAATCGTGTGACAATGTCAAATAAGTGTTTGGCGTTGTTAATCCGCAGTGCGTGTGAGCGCATTTAGTCCCTGGATTAACGGATTTAACCCCGAGTGAATATTTTCTATTTTCAAACCTAAAGAAATGGCTCAGGGGAAATAGATTTAGCTCCAACGATGAAATCATTGATGAATCAGATTCTCATTTTGGTGGCGACCTTGAGAAATCATATTATTTCGAAGGGATAACAAAATTGGAGAAACGTTGGACAAAGTGTATCGATCTAAAAGTAGACTAGGTTAACCCTTAAATGCATGATCTCTTCAATTTTAACCATTTTTATACCCTACACCACTACGTGGTCAGGGTATTATAAGTTTGTGCTGATGTTTGTAACACCAAAAAATATTGGTCCTAGACCCACCTTATAGTATACCGATCGGCTCAGAATTTTTTTTATTTCGATTTAACGATGTCCGTCTGTCTGTCCATGCATTCTTGTGCGCCCTCTACAGGTCGCAATTATTAAGATATTTTGATGAAACTTGGTACACCGACTTATGTCGGCCCAAGGACGACCGGTGGTTAACACCGGTCCATGTTTAGACCTATTGCTCATATAAGGGTCCCCCCAAAATTGGCTTGGTTACACACTGCAGGTCGCAAATATGTAGATATTTTTGTGAAATTTGGTTCGCTGACT
This sequence comes from Leucophora obtusa, assembly GCA_949987735.1. Lineage (NCBI taxonomy): Eukaryota > Metazoa > Arthropoda > Insecta > Diptera > Anthomyiidae > Leucophora > Leucophora obtusa. The sequence continues at coordinate 53,469,572 of OX465299.1, forward strand.
CACATTATAAAAAATTTTGACACAAGTCCCATTTTAATCCATTCGAATTTCGGATCCAAACATTAGTTGACTTTTAACCAGACTGGTGTAGGGTATTGTATAGTCGGCATGCCCGACTTTTAACCTTTTTACTCGTTTTATATATGATTTCTAAATGCGTGTACATTTCAAGAAAAATACTAAAAAAAATTATTTTAAAATAGTGATTTTTATTGAAAAATATGGTTTTTTGTCAAATCGCTAAATTGTAAATATTATAACGTGCATGAAAAAAAAAACAAACAAAAAAATTATATAAACTATGAATTATACATTTATTGTCGCCAAAATTAATTTTATTGCGAGAATACCACTTTAAATATTTAAACAAGCATTTTGAATATTACACTTTTTGTAAAAAACAACGCGTCTTTTAACTGTTTAAAAAATCTGCGCAAAACTCTTAGAACACTTTGTACAAAAGGGGGCCCAATGCCCAAAAATGCAGTTTTGTGCATCAACTGGTTTTTTTTTTTATAAAAAACTGGTATGTTGCAAAATGGCTGCAATATGCATATAAGGGTAAAGCAATATTTTTTCTAAAACAATTATCTTGCATTTAAAAAGTCGGGGATTTATTGATCCACCCTTCTATGTTAAAGGGAAATAATTGGGTAAATGAGAATTGTCCCTGAAAGAAAAGAACATTTTCAATTTTTTTGTATAAAAAACTGTTAAATTCTGCAGTCCGAATAAAATCGTCAAGCACAAATTGTGAAACATGTAAAAAAAGTATTTCTAATGGATTTTTGTAAGTTTTCTTTTATTTAAGCTGGATTCACAAGGAACAAAATACACTCTGCAAAGTGGCCCTAAGAGCCAGTTTTATAGTCAGAACTAAGAACAATTTTTATCTAAAATTTTACTTAAGTCAGAAATTTCAAACCAGATTTCTAAATTTACAAATTTTAAGACACAAATCATTCTTAGTTTTGATTATAAAACTGGCCCTAAATATTTAAAAATTATAAAATTGTGAAGAAGAAAATGATTCTGAATGCTACACGTTTTTTTTTTTTTTCAAATTGATAAAATACCCAATAAGCACATAGGTTTTAAAAATTCAAGTGCCTTAAATTTAGCTTGAAGTAAAGTAGATTTCAAATTCTAGCATTTGTATTTTCAACAAAAATATTTCACACTTGAATTTTTGTTTCCCTTATGCTGGAGTATGTTATTGAAATAAAATGTAATACAAGTTGCATTCAAGCCTTGAAACTTGAAAAGAGGGCTGGAATTGAACTTGATTTCAACTTAAATTCCAGTGAAATTGTTTATAGGGTAGTTATTCAAAATTGTGATATTTTTTTAAGAATAAAAACCGGATTTATTAATAAAACTAAAACTGTGAAAGTTTTGAACAAAGAACATTTCTAACAAACTAATTCAATTTTGTGAAAAATCTGACCGAGATACAGTTTGTCAATAAATTCTTTTCAAAATGAAATTATTATTATATTACACAAAAAATTAATAGAAAGCAGTAAACTGTAATCAAGTAGTCTCAGATTATATATAAAACTTTGCAATATTTAAAACATACAAATATTTACAACAAAATTACTTACTTTGTTCATATTTGACTTGGACATAAAAATAGGACACTTGCAATAATTGCCAAAATTTTACTCGATGCGCTTAGTAATAATTTTCTTTTCATAATTTGCGTTTGAAATAAGTAAATTCTTTTCTAATTGTACCAATATGGGGCGAGGAAAACATTGTAATCCAGAAAAACGAAGACTTATATCTCTATTCCACAACGAGATGAAATCTCCAACTGAAATTGCTAAAATACTAAAGTGTTCGCGAAATATGGTATACAATGCTATTCGTATACCATACCTCAACCCTTTTATGTCCTCCCGTCAAATAAATAATGAAATCAGGGAAAAATTCAACGTTCAAGTGTCAGACAGGTTAGTAAGAAGGAGAAGAAGAGAGTAGAAAGAAGCCTCTTCTTTCAAGAAAAAATATTAAGAAACGTATTGATTTTACCAAAACCCACAAAGGAAATGAGTTGTCCTTTTGGAAAAATGTGCTTTAGAGCGATGAAACGAAGGTAAATCGTGTCGGACTAGATGGTAGAACATTTGTACACCGCCCAAAAAAACAGGCTTTAGACATTAAGTTCACTCAGAAGACCTCGAAACACAGTGGGGGTAATATTATGGTATGGGGGGGCTTTTTCCTGGCGTGGTGTTGGGCCTATCGTAAAAGTAGAGGACAAAATGGACAGGTTTCAATATTTGAGCATTCTTAAGAATGTTATGGAGCCATTTGCCTATGAAAATATGCCAGTTAAGTGGACATTTATGCAAGACAATGATCCGAAGCATTCGTCGAACATAGTGAAGGATTGGTTTTAACAAGAACAAATTAAGGTTTTGGACTGGCCAGCCCAAAGTCCGGACCTTAATCCAATAGAAAATCTATGGAATGATGTAAAAACAAAAGTTTCGCAAAACAATTACAAAACCATATTCTTGTTTTGCTTTCATTTTTTTTCTAAACGTCAACAAATCTCGACGGTCGATTGTCGCTGAATTTAAATTAATCGTGACGACTTTTGCTGTCGTCGGTCGACAATCGACCCAGTTGTGATAAAACTCTCATAATGAGAAAATAATTGGCCTCGAACAAGAATGGATAAATTTTTCACAATTAAAATGGCGAGATCTAGCCGGAAAATGTCCAAATTTGCAACCTTGCTGGAGGTATTTAAAAAAAAATAATATTTGTTAAGTTAAAAAACTAACTCAATGAGAATTCCTTGTTCTCGTCTAGGAGCGTTATTTAACATTTAAAATATCAAAGAAAAAACAACAAAAAATTTACCACAATTTGCTTTGTAATCTTCCAATATACTACTCTGTTGTTTTTACAGATCCATTGCTAGATACACATCCATCCATTCATATATAAACAACAATAGAAAATAATGTTTTCTAATGTGTCAGTAACAGTTAAATTTGCACAAGCACTTGCATATTAGTTTTTTTTAAATTTATTTTTATCGGGAAATAAATTAATTACATTAAAGGAATTAAATTTGCTAAAATCCCAAAACTTATTTGACATATTGTGAAAAATCATCTGTTCAAGCCATGTACCTATCCGGATTTCATTCTTGCCTAAGGAAATCGTCAGGGGGCGACGTTTTTAGAATAATATTTGACTCGACCTGTGCGTTATATTTTAGAGTTGCTTCTTTTTTATATGAAAACTTTCACTTAGTTACAGAATAACCCTAAAAATATATATTTGTCATTATTTATTATCTACATCAATTAACCATCTGTAAACAATTTGATTATTTTATTTTTCTTTTATTTAGTTTTTAATCCGCCAGTAGGAAGAGCACGTAATATGAACACACAACAGAGTTATGATTTAGTTAGAAAATGTGCCAGTATAGTAAATCGCCTTCAATTTCATTTAAATTCTTATAATAACAATAATAATACGGCTCAGAGTTCGATAAATACTATTACCGTTACACGTTCTAAGGAAAATAGTGGTCCAAATTCTCTGCCAAAACCGCTATTAAATGAGATTACCATAACTAGTGTGATTAGAAAATAATTCAGTAAAAAAACATATTTTAACCATATTTTTTCATTATTTTTTGTTTTGTATTCAAAATATTGTTAAATTAAAAAAACTGTTCGTCTTTATATTTTGTTAAATCATAACTTTGTTTATTATTGTTTTAAAATTTGTTTAAACTATTTATTTTTTTTTATATAAATTTTTTTATTAAGCCAAAACTAAATTGTAAAAAAAAATCCAAAAAAATAAATATTTATTATAATTATAGTTTTTATTACAAATTAACCACGCATCTTTTTTTTCTTACGTTTTTTCTTACCCTCTGATATTTTGCTGACATTACGAAACGAATATTTTTTGTTTTGTCTTTTGAAACTCTTTGAAATCTTTAAAATTTTTATAGAGGATGCTATGGATGTAATTGAGGATCAAATTTTAATGGATTTACGACAAAATAATTCATCTAATGATAAAACATCCTCTACAACAACGGGTTCTTCGGATTCAATATCAGCGGTTGCAGCTGCACATCTTTCTCATAATAATATTGTTGTTACCTCATCTAATATTAACAATAATATCATCTCTAGTGAAAATACTGATATGTAAATTTATTGTTGCACCGATATTTTAAATCTGTTTTAGAATATTTTACTTTTATTTGTGTTTGTTTACTATTTAAATTTGTTTGGTTAAAAAAAAAACGCAGACTTTTTCACAATCTTATAAACATGAACTTTGTCATGAAACATGATCCAAAAAAGAACACTACACCAAAAGGAATTGCATTTTTGATTCGTACACTACTTTATTTTACTAAACATGCCCCACAAACGCGGTAATTTTAGTGTAAAGGCTATTTTTTTTAAAGCGTGAGATTATATGTTATTTAAAAGTTATATGTTTTGGAGAACAGAGTTGTTTTTTTGTCGTATTATTCCCTGTATATCCATATCTACTATTTCCCAGTATTGGGGATACAAAATGTATTTTTCGAAAGAGAATTTACAAAAATTTTACAATTCATATCACCAATACTGGGTAGATAGGGGTAGTCGACGTGTGAATTGCCATTTTCATTTCAGCTTTTTTATGAAAGTGCTTCATCCTCAAAAATGACTCAGAAATGTTAATGTTGCAATCGGATTTTCCTTCAATAACTGGAGTCTTTTTTGAGTAATGCTTGAGTCCAAAAGATGAAAGGATGTTTCCCTCATACATTGGTGCTTTTTTTGAGTAATTTTTGACGTTAAAACGATAAATTTTGAAGCCTTGTCTGAGCGTTTTTGGATTCGAAATAAAATCAATTTTAGAATGCAATGTATAATCCTTATTGTATTAAGATGTACATTTTTATTTTAAATGAAACCACCCACATCTTTACAAATCATGAAAGTCTTAAGATAATAATCGGTAGTTTATTTATTTTATTTGAAAGTCTTGTATCTTAAATTTTAAAATAAATTTCTTCCGTTCATGGTGCATATTTTCTTATCTGTTCTTTATTTTATTCCGCATTCTGTAGATTTATTTTAACCAATTTATAATTAGTTTCAATAAGACACACGCGAATTAATAGGTATTTATGTTCTTTTTCGATAGGCGATATTCGTTCATAAAACTGCGCGAGAATCACGTTTTTATACACAAATTCCAGCAAACAAAACATTTCTGACAAATTGTTTAAAAAGTAAAAAAAAAAATATTGTCTCAAAAAAGAATCATTTTTTGGAGCCCCTTTTTGAATTGTTCATAAAATCATAGAAAAGAGTAAGAAATATGTGACCTTCTCCGAGAAAAGGGACCTAGTGTGTCAAAAACGGGTTTGGACTTATTTATTATTATTTATTTATTTTATGTTCAAAGTGATAATGCATTATGAAACTTTAAATGCGTTCTTCTCAAAACTTCATTTTCACACACTAGGTCCCTTTTCTCGGAGAAGGTCATATATGTATATGTAATCTATGCATAAAACATAATTTTTAATTTTTCTGAGTCATTTCTGATTAATTTTTCATAAAAATGAGAAATTTATGTTTCTTTTTAGACGGCTCAATTTTTCAAAAAAAAGAGTGTTTTTTGATAAAAATTTTTGTAATTTCAAAAAGAGTGTCACATTCAGGTCGTCCAAAAAAAGTTTGAATTTTCGCGATCCACAACCATACAAATATCCCATTTTGAAAATAAATATGGTCTAATAAAAAAACTCTTCAAAAAAGTTTTGTTTAGAGGTCGAAGATCGCAATTAACATAAAGTTTCAAGGTTGTACTTGTTCTATTATTTTTATTTAATTAAAAATATAAAGAAATGGTAAAAATTAAATATAGTTATTATGACATATCAAATCTAATATATTTTTACTAGTACATTACTAATATGAAATCAAAATTGAAATCAGAGTCGCGGATTTTGCGAAATTGAAAATTTCATACCAAAAATGTTTAAATAAAATAGCGATATTAATATTATTAAAAAAAGTCAAATTAGTTAATTTGCAAGGATATATTTTATACTTTTTAAAATCAGTGTCATACACAATGAAAGTCCTTGGTAAGTAAATTGCAAAAGTATAACAAATTGGATTTTTCGATCACACCGTTTATAAGTAGTTAGGAAAATATTGTACTTAAAAAAACTTGAGTTTTTTTGAATTTTTTAAAACCGCGAATAATTTCTAAACCACAATTTTTTTTTAATTTCGTTAAAGTAAGATCAGATTTGAGAAATTGGCTCATAGAAGACATGAGCAAGTTGAATTTTTACTTACATATTTTTAGAAATTTTAACTAAATTATTTTTTTTGTATAATTTTTAAAAACTACTTAAAAGTTAATTTTTTTAAGTTGTGATTTCATATCCCTTTTCTGTACATCAATCAAGACTAGATTAAAAAAAATTGTTAAGTTTTTAGCGTATAGGTTAAGAAATAATTCAGTTCAAAATCAACCCTAGTTTTTGTATAAATTACTCTAAAGATAAATTACGAATTATTAAAAGATAACTTTTTCTGCTAAATAAAGGCGGATTTAGCTGAAACTTAGCACATACTTTTTAGACATTAAAGAATAGGGGCAACATTGTGGAGACCGTGAATTCCAACTTTAATGTTTTCTAGTGTCACATATTTAATAAATTTTTGAGTCCAAAAAGAGCTATCCGAAATACATCTTTTTTAGTGTCACTTAAAAATCATAATTTTTGAAGGCTCTAAAACTTGCTGGTTGGGTTATTAACAAATTTCACTTATAACATTTTTTGTTAAAATTTTTTTTTTTAAATTTTATTCGATATAAAAAAAATAAAAATAAAGTTGTAAACGCTTATGGCCTTTGGGCCATATTACCTATTGTAATAACGAAATAAAATTAAATAAAAAAAAAACAATTCATTACTTTACTCCTTTCCAGTAAGTAAAAATAACATGTTATCGAGGTAAGTACTTACCTCGATGGATATGCCCTTCTTTAAATAATGGGGCTTGTAATAGAAAAGTAAGAAGTTACCCACGGGCATAGAAGAAACAAGCAATACACTGAGAGCCGTTTAGGCCGCTGCCTATGGGGTTTCCCACAGCTGATTTTGGCTGATGGGTAATCTAATTAAATTTTTTATTTAGTGAAAGAATATTTTTAATTTTTTACTTTTTTCATTTTAAATAAATAAGTAAAAGTTTTAATAAGATTAAGAAAAGTTTGCATAAAAAAGTCGATATTATAATACAATAAAGCTGTTCGTTATGAAATTATTAGCACAATTTATTACGCTCGTGTGAAGCATTTTTCTTTTTAAATTGTTTTTGTTTTAACTTTTAAGCACCATAAGTTTTCACGTGGAAAAATTTCACTCGAACTTTTACTTTATTAAAAAGACACTCAACATAAACACAATATGTCAGTTTTTGACAAGAAAAATGAGAGCATTGCACAGTGGGCCTTCATAATAGAATTTTGGCCAAAACTAGAATATTGAGTATATGAGACTAAAAGATATCACAAAGGGGGGTTTGGTTGTTGCTGATCACGAATCTGAAATAAAAAATATAAAATTCAAAATGGCGGATCCAAGATGGCGGCCATTAATTTTTAGTTTTTATTATATTGGACTTAAAATAATCAATTATATAGGTCTAGTATCCGCTGATTAAAAATCTGAAATTAAAATTTTGAAATTCAAAATGGCGGATCCAATATGGCGACAAACAATTTTTTCATTAAATTTCTTATGTCGCCTAATTTACTACAAATTTCCACCAGGGGAAGTTTTTGGTTAGCAAATTACGAATCTGAAATCAAATTTTAAAAATTCGACATGGCGGATCCAATATGGCGGCCATAAATTTAAAATTGTTATATATTGGAAAATAAATTACACTGTACAAAAAAAAAAGGTTCTGATGACAACTAATTCTGGCAGAATTAGAATCATGTGAATCTTCCATTTTAGGTATAGGATATGTTCAGCGAACTTATGTAAAACACTACGAGGGATATTTTCGTGGAACATTTTAACCCTCAAACTATGCAATTAAAGGGTCTCTTTTGGACCTTTTTGAAAAGTGTCAAAAAAGACCCATAACTTGAAGAGTTTAGAGGGTTAAAATGTTCCGCTAAAATATTTGTCATAAAATTCTACTATAAGTCTCTGAAGACATCAAAGTTGAAAATTTCACTTCAATGCCAGAAATAAGTCAAAACTTAAAATGTGTTTAAGGGTTAATTTCGTACTTATTTAGAATTGGCACTCAAATGTCCTACAAACCTGGACTTTAGGGGGCTAGTCTGTGTGAGAAAACCAGAACCTTCATTTAAGGTAATTTTTAGTGCTATTTTTTAGTTTTTACTAAAACTCTGGAATGCTGGAAATCAGCGAGATCTGAAGGTACTTTTTCAGTTAAAGGGCAAAATCTCGAAAATTTATGAACTGTCGCAAACGGTCGCAAAAACCTAGGTAGAAGACATCTTTTGGCACACATTGGCATTCAAGTTTTTCAAATATCTCTTGGAACATTTTTGAGCTTTTTCTTGAAAATTTAGGATTTTTAGAAAAACCCACATTTTTGAGGTAAAATTAATAATTTTGTTACTTTTTTCGTAAATACTTAACAGGTTTCTATTTTTCAAAAATTCAGTTTTAAAATTTGAGATTGTGTTTTGGAACAAATTATTCAACCTTACTATCAATATTTTTCAAATGTATATTTTTGTTAAAGTCGACTTTATTTGAAAGCAAAGGTTTTGTTTTACCATACTATACAAAATATTTAAAATAGAACTTTTAAAATAATGCCAAACATATACATTAAAAAATTTTGTTTATTTTTATTGAAAACCAAAACAAAATATTCAAAAATAAATAGGAAATTTGTAAACCAAATGTAAACAAAATTTGAAAATTTCAAATTTAAAACAGAATTTTAAGGTATATTTTAACCCCTCAATTCATAAATGCTTTATAAAGTTATAGCAGGTTTACAAAACGTCATTTTCATACAAAATTTGTTCAATAAACCTCCTATAATTTTACAAAGGGTTTATGAATTTAGGGGTAAATATTTTGTATGGTACGAAAATTAAAATAATAATCGGCTTTTGTGATTTAAAATCGACTTTTTCTTTTTTATAGTAAAGGTGATTGTTTATTTATGATTTTTTTATTGTATCATTATAAAATAAAAAATGTCACAAAATTAAAAAACTTTGACTTTGAACTCTCGCCAACTAACAACGAGTAACCACAATGATACAATATTTCACTCACAAAATATTCAACAATCCTAGATTTTGAATATATAAACATATTTTCCCTTTACCCGATTTGTACTTTTGGCCAAAAAACGGCGATCCTGGCCAACAGTGCATTGTACAATAAATTTTCATGAATACAATGTCTGCACCCTTTTCACGTGAAACTCTAGTGTCATGAAAAATAATTTTTTTATATGGAGTTTAAAAGTTTTTTTCACGCGAAATCGAAAAAAAATGTGTAATTACTTTATCGTACTTGAAATATGAAATAAACATTCCAAACGGTTTTCCAGTTATTAACTTTTTATGCATTGGAGATACAATACATGACTTTATTTGCAAACTAAGAATATATCAATAATAAGAAATATAAACTGAACTAGAATTTAAAAAAATTCAACTTTTTTTTAAATAACTCACAAAAATAACTACTGTAAAAATACTATTTTTGTTTTCGTAGTTGTTTATTATGATATTAAAAATAACTGCTTTAAACAACTGTTATGAGATTACAGTACTTTTCGTTAGTTGTTTTCTTAAATACCTGTAATATAAGTTGTTTTGTATTTTTTCATAGAAAAACAACTGCAAGTGGGTTTAGTTCATTAATGTGTAAAATTTAATGCTTTATAATCTGAGACATTTTCTAGGAAAATTCCTCAAAATCTAAGGTTTTTTCTATAGGAAACATTGCCTCAGACTCTAATGGTGGTTTCAAACGAAAAAGTTTTTAGAATATGTACCTGCGAATTGTAATTATGGTTTTGTAAAGTTGTTGAATAATTTATATTATTAATAAACTAAGCCCAAAGATTGTGTATTTGTCCCTTAATTTAATCGAATGCTTTTACGTTGATTTTGTTTTTGTGTTGTACAATTTTTAAATTATATATTTTTTTTATTTTTTTTATAATTTATTTTCAGCTCGAAGATAATTTATGTTTGACCACCTCTCCTTCCTATCTCTCCTACTATTAGATTTAGACAGTACCTAAAACTTATATTTTTTATTGTCGTTTAAACAATTGAATTGAAAATTTCTATTGAACTAGAAGTACGAGTATGTATTTAGTTAGTATGTATAATTATATTTAGACATTAATATTAAATCTATTTATATAAAATTCCTATTTAAAAACTTTTTTATTTATATAAAAAAATATTTTCTTATTTCCGTACTTTGTTTTTCTAAAATGTTCTATTATTTAGTTCATATCTGCACTCATATTGAGCTATAAAAACTTTGACTTTTAAAATTTAGGTGGTGTTTCCAGATGACGTTTTGCTTCACACGAACGAAAATACAATAACAAAATACATGCAATACAAAAACAAAATACCTACATGTAGTCACTCATTCGTGTGACAACGAACGTCTACTAGAAACCCCATCTTAATTTAAAAAAAATATATATTTAGTGGAATTACACAATTTAACAAAAGATTTACTGAATCTAAAAATTTAAACAAAATTTTAACAAATGACTCAAATTTTTTGAAATATAAAATTTTTCCGACAAGATTTTGAGACAATTAAGGACTATTTAAATAAGGAATCGATTTTATTAAGTATTTGGAATTTGTTTATACATATTTAATTTTTACGTTTTAATAATAATAGGGGTTTTCATATAAACTCGTATTCTACCCGTAAACGTTGTAAACCTGGTATGTTTATGAGTTTAATGTCAAACTACATATAAAAAATACGGCGTGTATTAACACAAGATTTACAAGGAATTTACGAGTTATAATGAGTACCCCAAATATTTTGGTCTGATTCTATGTATATCTGCGAACCTTCAACAAAAGAGCTTATTTAAACAATACACATTTTATAGCAGAGCGAAAATTTTCTAACAAATTTTCAAAGATTGCGTTGTAAAATAAGGATAGAGAATTTCTTTCCATTTGGGAATTTTATTATATTCATAACAATCTCTGGAAAAATTAGCTAAAAAGAAATTAGTTTTGTCAACTTAACCCATTTTACACCGCCGTTGATTTAACCCTTTGTCGACCACAGGCAAGTATGCTTGCCAAAGGGTTTTTCGCACTTATAATTGCCCAGACAAAAGAAAGAGTAAATATGTCCAAAGCTGATTTGTAAAGAAGGGTTGAGGCAACAAAAGTGTAGTAGGCGGTAAATCCCTACCTAGTTCCACTTCCCCTTGCGAGCCCTCGAAGTTGGTTAACTAGATTTTTTCATTTTGGGAATAAAAAGCACAAACTTTGACAAGTGAAATGAAGGGGAAGCAAGGTCTATGGGGCCAATTTTTTGTGAAATATCTAAAATTTAGTGACAGATCACGAAAATAAAATAGTAATAAAAATCGCTTCGCCCGGAATGGCGTCAAATGGCAAATATTTTTGGCAAGAGAATTGAGGGGTAAGGAGGGTTTCAATTCTTCTTGGCATAACTATTATTATGTCACAGATAATGAAAATCGTAAAAACTTCAAATCGCTTCGGCAGAAAATGTATGGTCCTCAAAGGATTAAGCAACACCAGTACCGGTGTTCTGTAACTATGTGAGAAGTTTCTCACTTAAAAATTGCAACTCTGCCATATTTAAAACAGAGTGAGTATCATAATGTCAAATTTAGCCAGAGGTATTTAAAAAAATTTACTTATATTGAGTTTGAAATTTTGTGACTCACGCTGTTTTAAATATCGTAGACACATCGCAGCGTTGCAATTTTTATGTGAGTAACTTCTCACATAGTTACAGAACACCGGTACTGGCTGGGGAGTTATTATGTAATAAGATTCGAAGAGGAATCAGAATTTTCACATTTAAAATTAAGTAACAAAAAGCAGTTTTTAATGAGGGAAAATGTTAAAAACGTGTAGGTAACAGTCTAATAAAGTTGCATTTACATCTGCACCCAAATCCCGAGATTTCCACTAAAATTGAGATTTCATTGACTTTTACAGAATACAACACTGCGTTTCGCTTAATTTGTAGTTTTTGCATGATAAAGTGACAACGATGATCAACAGCTGACTAAAAAAATAACCTGAAAATAACAAAAAATAATGAAATAAAAAAAATTATTATAAATATACTACCTCTGTTCCGAAAAGATTTCTATTGATTTTTTTGTTCCAAAATAAATTTAACATTTTACTAAGCAATTCAAATAAAAGAAAATAAGTTAAAATAACAGTTCATGTGCCAAATTAATAAACAATATTTTGACGAGCTGTTGCTGATGTCTCTTCGCTGCATTTAATAGAAACCAGTAAAAGTCCATCTCGGCGAAGACTTTCTTTACCCATACGTCGATTTTGGAATTATTACCATCTTTGTTAAGCATTATAGATTCCATACATGTTTGTAATGTCTAAAATACGTTTTCCAAATTATCTGAATGCTGTTAATTTTTTCACACAAACCCAAAGAATTGTTTTGATTCTAATTTTCAACTGTGATATGGCACGCTTATGTATATAGTGTAACGGCCGTGTTTTCAGAACATACTAGAAAACTCCAGTAGTACTCCAACAACTTAACATCATACTTTAATGTAGTGCCACCAGATTGACAGGTTTTAGTAAATCGCGTTTCTGGGGCAGGGAAACAAGCCGATCAAAATAATCGGCGGCGGCGGCGCAAGCAAAAAATCGGCGGCGGCGGCGGCGATTAAGGTTGAGCCGGATAAAAATCGGCGGCGGCGGCGCAACCAAATAATCGGCGGCGGCGGCGGCTTTATCGGCTTGATATAACATTATACACGTATTTTAAAGATGTTTAAGGTTTTTTCCAAAATATAGCAGTAGAAAATTGTGCAAAAAATTTAGAATTATCAAATAAAAAATAATTTTAAGTTAAATTCATCGATAAAAATTACAAATTTAGGATTTTTAGTTTTTGAACGGAGCTATAAGGAGAGATAGTTGGGCTTTCCAAATATATACATACGTTTATATATTCAACAAAATTGTGTGGAAATATTTTCAAATAAAACTGATATTCTTAATTTTTTCTTATTTTGTTTAATTTTGACGGCTTTTAATTGCAATATTTTGTTTAAAAAAAAACTAATTTTTATCTAATTTATTCTTTATTCAGGGCAAAATGAAGTTCTATTTTAATCGCTTTAAAATTGTCAAAGTTATACATTTTTTTATAAACATGGAATCTCTGCATTTATAAGAAATTGAAAATATTAACCTTAATGATTGTGCAAACAAGAACCTCGAGTTGCTGAAATTAAATGTTTAGAAAAATTACGATAACTTTTTCAATTTTCAATTAATTTAAACAAAATAATCTGATTTTACTAAGAACTAAACCCACTTTTAGAATGAATTACAATAGTAAAGAATTGTTTAATACTGTAAAAAAGCCGTCAAAGTATACAAATTAAAAAAAAAAATTTTAATATTTAAAAAAAAACTGTCAACATATTTCAGTTACAAATAAATAAATCTATATATATTTGGAAAGCTAAATTTTTTGTCTTTCCAAAAACGTTACAATATTCAAAATCGGTTGAAAAATTGCTGAATTTCAAATTGTTAAGTGCTTGAAGTCGCTCAAAAACAGAGTTTTGACACGATCACCCCTGTTCTGAATTCCGAAACTTTTTAATTAGAGTGGTTTTGTAAAATCACACAAAATTCAAAATGTCGGAATTTGACTGTTTCAACAAATTTTAAAATAAATTTTAACATATTCATTTTTGCAACAAAATATTCCTTTTACTTTCACCAGGCTTTTCCAACACCAAATAAAACGAAGAAAATAATTCGGATGTGGATCACAGAACAGGAAAAAAATTCGGAATGTTTCACTTTAGAATTTTTTATGTGGATTCGGAACTTAGAAATAAACAAACTCTATTTTCACTCAAAATTAAATGTGTTTCTAGAATAAACTAGAAAAAAATATGGTTCGAAAAAAATTATGCTCGAAAAGATGTCAAAGTTGAAAAACTTAGAAAAAAAGTTAAAAAAGTCAGATATTCACCCCTGTTCTTAGTTCCGAAACTTTTTAATTAGAGTTGATTTGTAAAATCACACGAAATTAAAAATTTCGAAAATTTGTTGTTTCTACCAAATTTTAATATTCATAGACTAATTTTAAAATAAATTATTATATAATAATTGTTGTTAAAAAATATATATTCGTTTCACTATCATCAAGCTTTTTCTACACGAAATAAAACGAAAAAAAAATTCGGATGTGGATCACGGAACAGCAAAAAAATTCAGAATGTTTCACTTTATAATTTTTTTGTGGATGCGGAACTCAGAACAGCGTCGGTTATTGTAAATATCTTCGTCCGCAATGTCTTAAAAATGTTTCTTTTGTTAATAATTTCAGGTGTACTGAAATTTCTGAAAAATGTGATGTGATCTACTTAACCAAACTTACGACCATAAATTCGATTGAATTAATTCTTTAATTCACTTTTGGACTTTTAATTAAAATTTACTAATATATCTTACGATTATACCATTCCTTATGAATTCATTCACTGGCTTCATTCTTTTAATTTTCATGCATAGTGAATGAATTCTTTCATGAATTCATTCTTTTTATAATGATCTTTCACGTTTCATTCGGTTTGTAAAAGTTTAAAACAAATGTTGCGTTTTTAATTATTTTTATGGGTTGTGTATATGATATCAATATTAAATCCCTAAAATAAGCCACATTTTTATTTAATTTGTAATTATAAACTAAAGTGTTGTCAGAATCATTGATATATTCATACCTTAGATCTTTTACTGATTTAATAAAATGACAATTTTGGTAAGCCATTTTGTAAAAGATTAGAATTAATGAAAAAATTAATTACTTAAATTGATTGTAATTCTATAAGGAATGTATTTAATATAAGAATGCATTCTATTTAATATTAAAATTTGGGAATGATATATGTTCAATTTCTAAAGCTGAATTCGGTTTTGTGCGAATTAACCTAAAATTGAATTAATTCTTTCGTAGCTCTGCCTACAATCTACACTTGGTCATTTGAAAAGTATATATGTATATTGTTCATTTGGATTCTCTCCTCTATTGCATATCCAAATTTCAGCGAAATCTGTCAGAAGTTTTCAAGCAAAACTTCCAACTTAAGAAATATTTATGACAAAAATCCTTCTTAGCTCTGAATATAAAACTGGTTCTTTTATTTTTTTTTAACTAAAAAAAAATACTCTTGATGGTTCAGGAAATGATGAAGTAGAAAATTTGTTTTAAAAATGACATTTGCTTTTAATATTTTTATTTTGGAAAATTGATACTTCCAGCCGAAATGAGCGGAAAAAAATCGGCGGCGGCGGCTGAGGCAAAAATGACCGGCGGCGGCGGCTTAAACGGCTTACGGCGGCTGGCTTGTTTCTCTGTTCTGGGGATTTCAAAGTTATGGTGTTTTTAATTTTTAGAAAAATGTACTCCGCCGATGAATAAAATAGTTTTTTAGAAATATTTTCATTTTGAAGTTACTTTATAATATAGTACTTTGTTCACAAAAAAAAAAAAAATGCGGTTGTCAAATCGAAATCTCGCTGCTGTCCTAAAGTTCGAATGTGAACTGTAAAGATTTCTGGGGGATTTCCATTGAAATCTCGGGATTTGAAAACAGATTTGAACGCAACATAAGAGTGAAGTCAAAAAAAATTTACTTTCAAGAACGGATATATTTTTACAAGAGTTTTAAAATTTCCGAATTCGAACAAAATTTTTCGAATTCGATTACTTAATAACTCCCCTTCATTTAAGGCCCAATAATTTAAGAAGGGAGAGCGGTATAATGACGCAGTTAAACCCTCAGTTTTTATAAAGCGAACGGAACTATTCCCCCAGAGGAATGTGTATATTTTGTTTTTGTTAGAATAACAAAATACAATATTCCTCAGGTGGAATTATTCCGCTCGCTTTATAAAAACAGGGGGAAAATCATTTGATTGTTTGAAGTCTTTTGACATTTTTTGAAAAATTATTTGTATTTAAATAGGTTTTATAAAATTGAAATGCTGATTTGGTTAGACATTGAAAAAAATTTTGAATGACAAAAATTTGTTGCGCAGTATGTTTCTTTTATATAAAATTAACAAATCGGTTATACAACTTTTTGAACTTGTAAATTATTCTGTTGAGAAGAATATTTACAAAAAGAGAATTTTACATAAAAAAAATAAATAATTGTTAAAATAGAAATAAGTTTTTTTTGTAAAAAATATTTAAGAATTTGTTTAAGATTGCACCAACACAGAAAAAAAATTCAACTTAATACTTGCAAAAATTAGATTTTTGCATGGAATAAATCCCTGAAGTGAAACTCCCTAATATTATAAGTAAAATAAGTTCTTTTGTCAAACGAAAGTTAATAAAATATTGAAATAAGTTGATTTGAGATATCTCACATCTTTAAGTGTATAAGATGTAGAAATGTGAGGAACAGACAGAAATATGCATAGTCAAAAGTTATATGCACTACAAAAATCTTGGAACACTTTCTCAAGTCGTTAATAATAAAACATTAGTGTATATTTTGAAATACGAATCCACATACGAAATTTTAAAGTGAAAAGTTCGCGTAGGATTTAAAACTTGTGCACTTTTTCTCCAATAAATATATTTTTTATTAACATTTTATAATTGCAAGGGTCAGCCAATTAGAATTCCATGTAATTTTAAAATTCAATTTCTGTTAAAATGTTTCACATTGCAGAACAGTGATGATTAAACTAACGTTAAATTATCTTTAGGGCTCGGAATTTCAAGTAAATACATGTTTGTTGTCTTTAGCTGGAGAACAACGTTAACCATATATCTTTGCAAATTAACAAATTTGCAACAATATGAATATTTTTGCATATTTTGTTGTAAATGTATATTTTTACATATTTTGTTATAAATGCATATTTTAATGCATATTTTGTTCCATATTTCATCAATAAATGCATAATTTACAACAAACAATGCATGTTTTAAAGCATATGTTTGAGATATTTTGCTAAAAACTATGTTTTTGTTCAATTTATATCTTTTACATTTTTTTAATTTATAAATAATAAAAAAAAGAAGACGAAAATATTAGAAAATTTCATAGTTAAGCTACTTTTAAATGGAAACTATGCTAAAGTTGATTTGATAATGTTGAAAACGTTAAAAAAATCAATTATAAATGCATATTTTTCGAATTATAGATGCATATTTTCGATTTTAAATATATATTTTATGTACATAAAACACGATTATAAATGCATGAACTTCCGAGCCCTAATTATCGGACTTGACTTTTAAATCTTGGAAATTAGTTTGTTTAGTAATAACGGTTTTTATTAGAATTTCTAAAATTATGTAAATTAGTACCACATACTATTTTATAATTTTGCTTTATTAAATTTTGTTTCAAAACGTCATTTATTTCATAATTTCTTAACTATAATTGCTATGATAATGTCTATCAGTGTTAAATTCCTAAACATTTTAAGTCTTAAAAATTAATCATGAACAATTTTCGATTTGGCTCTAAAATTTAAATTTCATTTAAAATTGTGTATTCCAAAAAAAGAAAAAAATCTGATCTGTGTAAAGTCACACGTGCTGCTTTACCACCCCTTATATAAGCGATTGGCATGCAGAAGAGTGCCCAACTTCCTTATTTTGGCACCTACATCATATTCAAACTATATCCAAATCGGTGGTGCAATGTTAGGAGACTTTAAAAAATGCAAGACTGTCCTAAAAAATACCCGATTTTTTCAAGCAAATTTTTTGCCAACTAAACCTCTGGAGGGCTAAAAAGCTGAAAGGTGTCGATCTTAATTTTGTTTCTCCATAAAATATCAAATTTCATTACCATCGGTGTGTTAAGCTAGTTTAAAGGGATCAGACATTAAATTTGACAAACATATCCTCTCATTTTCGATCAGTCTTTACAAATAATTGTGTTAATTTTGTATGAAAAATTTGTAAGCCTCCTGTAATTTTATAAAGCATTTATGAATTTATACAAATATATTGTAATTTTCTAAAGCTCATTTACAGGGAAGAAGAACACATTTTTATTGAAAAATTTTAGAAGCACAAGGGAATCACCGGACTGCCGCAGTTTCGTCTCACTCCAAGACTAGTCAGTGGTTAGTTTATGTGTTAGATCAAAGTATTTATTAATTGTTGAATTGCCTCTGTATGAAAAACTTTTTGTGTATGCCATGACCGGGAATCGAACCGGCAACCCTTTACACCTCTTAACGAGATACACCGCGGTCGGCACAGCGATGATTGTGGCTAATATAATATATGAGCAATTTATTTCTCAGTTAGAATGTTTCCTCTTTTTAATCCTTTTGTTATTTCCTTTTCACAATCTTCTTAAATGAGGGGGTAACTATTTATATTTTGAGCCTAACAACAAAAAATTAGAAATTGTTATCGAAAATGTCTTTATTGTTTTTCAAAATATTCTCCTTTATGATATATACACTTGCATGCATTTTTTCCATTTCGCGTGAGACACCTCCAAAACATATTGTTTTAATGCATCTACTGCTGACAAAAATCTTTGTCCACTTCGTTTACAAGGCATACAATATAAGTAGTTACCCATTCAGAAATCGCCAGTGGTACAAAAAATCAAGCACTGGCATACCACTGGGTAACCACGGTATTAATAATAAATGACTGGCAGAACACTCATTTGGGACGCTTTGCCAGCGTTTGCGAAAAGCGTTTTACCAGTATTTTTTTTTACAAAAATTTCGGTGGTTTATAAAAAAAACCACTGACAAAGAATTGGCTTAGAGTGATATGCCAAGGTTTGCAACCAGTGGTTATCCAGTGCTACCTAGCCAATGCTACCAGGCGTACAAAAATCAATTCACTGGAAAACCAATGATTTTATAAAAATGCTGACGCTTCGTTAAAAAATGTTTGTAGTCGGAAGGTTCCGAGTTCAAATCCGGTTGCAAGCAAAAATTTTTTTTTTGGATTTTTTTTAATTTAAAATTTTTTTTGTTTTATAAAATCAATTTTTTTGTTTGTGGGAAAGCTCCTTTAAGACCAACTTTTTTTTTGCCCTCCCAATACTGGCATACTAGTTACTAAAAATTGTTTGCCAGTACTAGCATTTTGGCACAGCCAGTAGTTGTCCAGCTATTATCACTCATTTATGTGTTTAGCCATTAAATATTATATGTCTCGTTAGCTCAGTGGGTAGAGCAATCGTCTGCCAATCTGACGGCCTCGGTTCAAATCACGGCAGGACCAAAAAAAAATACATATGAACTTTTTTTAATTTCATTTTGGAAAATATATTTCCAGACCACCTATTTATTGGTTTTGCCAACGTTTAAAAATTTTGTCCCTCCAGTGCTTTTCCGGCGCTTTTTGAACAGCCGGTCCTTTTGTCTAATGATGTTATCATTTTGGGAATGGGAAAGCACTTTTTGCCAGTACTTGTACCACCTGTTAAAGTGCTTTGCCACCGCTTTCCCGTTTGTATTTTTCTGACTGGGTAACCCCGTATACATACATATATGATAATTTACACAAAGAAACTTGTACAGAGCTATTTTACCCAATTTATTAACAAACATTTTTTTGTATTTAGACTACTTAAGTGAACTTTTTGAATAACTCTTTAAGCTGGATGCTTAGATTGAGTATCTCAATCGTATGTAAAATTTAGCGAATTTAGCGCTAGTTTGTTGAAAAATGGTACTTAAAGCAGTTTTTTCCTCAAAAATTTCTTTAATATGTTCATAAGTGTTATTATTAGGGCAAGGAATTTCATGCACTTAAAAATGGAAAATATGCGCCTAAAAAATGCGGCTAAAAAAGAAAAAATAATACACTTTAAAACTTAAAAATATATTTAATTTAGTTATTTTGCATACAGACAAAGAACTCGAAGACTTTTCATAGGTCAATAAGGTTTTTAAGAATGTTTATTTTATTTATTTATTTATTTATTTAAAAGTATTTTACAAAAAATCAATTTATAAAATACGTAATAGAAATAGTGTGGGCAAATAGGCCATGACACTATATATGTTGTAATTTAAATTTCCTTTAATACAGTGTTCGCATTCCCTAGGTCGAGTTTGTTCATAATAATGTTGTGTACTGAATTTTGTGGTTCCAAGTCTAGTTCTAGCAATGATGATACAGTCTTCACGACTGAAATGGATGTTATAAGGTGGTCGTGTTATGTTATTGTTGTGCGATTTTAAAAAACTGTTAGAATTATTCCATAGTTGCTGTAGTTGGTTTTGTTGATAATTTTTGTGAAAGTTCGTCATTATTTGGACAAGAGGAGGTACCTCAATTATCAACGGGCGGTTGATTGCATTTTTGGCAGCTATATCTGCGTGTTCATTCCCTATGATGCCGACATGTCCGGGAATCCAAAGAATGATAACTTCGTTTAGCAACTTTATATCCTTAAGGATGTATCTTCTCGTTTCACTGTCATGTTTTAATGATTTAACTACGCTGATGCTATCGGAGCAAATTAGTGTTTTCTGTTGTTTTTTTGATGCATAACATACAGCAGATCTTATGGCAGCTAATTCAGCCGAGAAAATACCGGCCTGGTGGGGAAGTATAGCTTGATGGATAATGTTGAAGTTATCATTTTCTTGTTCAACTGCAGCGTACGACGTATTTCCATTAGAAAAAGACCCATCTGTGAATATTGTAATATCCGCATTGTATTTTTCTTTTTCCAGCAAGAAAAGTTGTTGGAAAATATGTGGGTTCATCACTTCTTTTTTTATCGTGTTTAGTGTGAAGAACTCGAAGACTTTTCATAGGTCAATAAGGTTTTTAAGAATATTTATTTTGATTGAATCAAAATATGAAAACGTATTAATTTTTTATATTTTTTACAAAATAAAAAATGCTCCTAAAAATTAAAAAGCACAAAATATGCATCAAAAAGGCACCAAATATGCATTTAAAGTCAAAATATGCAAAAACATGCATTTTTGACAAAATATGCAAAAATATGCAACCATAAATCGATGCCATTTTGTTCTAAATTTGATGATTCGGATAAATATTTAATCCATATTAGTTTTGGACTATCGAGAAAAAACATGCATTTGCGTGGAATTCCTTGCCTTAGTTTTATAAACTTTTAAATAATAAAAATTTTACGATTAAGCTTCAAATATTAATTTAAATTTTCATTCAATTTAATATATTTTTTAGAAAGTTTTTTTGCTAAAGTCGTTTAAGAAGTTGATTTTTGTAATAAAAGAATATCCATATGCGAATTTTATATTCTTCAACTTAAAACCGATTTTTAAAATTATATTACGGCTGATAAAAAATTGCTAGATTTTTGGCTAATAGCTGACGACAATTTTTGCCGCTAATGGCTAAATAAAATCACTGGTTCTGACGAGAAAATAGCCGTTATGGCAACACTGAATGCTAGTGTATTTGTGTTTCTCTTCTTACGAAATTTGTTCAGGATTTTTCTTCGGGTAAGTTTGGTAAATTGTAAAACGAAAAGCTGATGCAATAATAAACAAAAAAATATGTGTCATGATTGTGAAAATTGGATTTAAATGAAGAAGTAAGCAAAAGAAACGTCTTATTTATACTCAAAAAAGTTTGACAATTACTACATGACAGTTGTCTGTGTAACAAATCAGTCATTTTTGTCGTTAACTGTAATTACAGTTGTTTTTCTATGAAAAACTACCAAAAAATTATAATGAAAGTTGTTAAAAAAAAAAACTATCGAAAAGTATTGTATTTCGTAAAAGTGAAGTAGTTATATTATTCTTTATATAATAAATAAACAACTACCGAAACAGTATTAAGTTTGTTGGATATTTAAAAAATAAAAATTTTCACAGTTTTTGAAAATTCTTCTTTATATTTGTTTATTGGTTTTTTCTTAGTTTGCAAAAAACAGTTGTTTTTAACAATGTTGTCAGATGTTTTAAAATTTTTGTAGTAAACATTTTCAGTTATTTTTACAACATAGTTATTTTTACTACATAGTTATTTTTACTACATAGTTATTTTTACTACATATTTATTTTTACTACATATTTATTTTTAATGAATTTGTTAGTTTTTGTCAACAGTTAAAAAAAATTACAATTTCAATAATTTTAAATATAAATAAATATCTTTGTCAACTTTTTAACTGCATATACTTTTGTTTTAACTGTAATTTTTAGAAGATTCTACAGACAAACATTTTTGAGTGTAATTATTACGAGGGTAACTATATTGTGAGCCTTAGCTACTTTAACACTTGTTAGGCGCCAGCTGAATTTCTACTAGAAAGTTTATAACATTTTTGACCATGAACTTGCTTAAAACTTTTTGTCATTTGAGCATTATTTGTGTTGTTCATAAAAAGCGAAAGTTGTGTGTCAGCAAAAAAGTGGAATGAACACGTGAAAATTTTCGGGCAATGTTTTGTTACGATTTTCGATGTAGATTATCTAGACAAGAGTGCATAGACAAATTAAATTCAACTTTTGGTGATGAAGCTCCATCCTTTGCAACTGTGAAAAGCTGGTATAACGAATTTAGTCGCGAACGTTCTTCGGTCAAGAACGAATTTCGAGAAGGTCCTCTAAAATCAGTTGTTGTGCCAGAAAACATTGATGTTGTGCAAAAACTGATAATGTAAGATCGTCATGTGACATACTCTGCGATTGAGGCTACCTTAGGTATAAGTTCCACTAGAATTCAATAGTGAATTAATTCAGTAAATAATTAATTCACTTTTTTCCGTTCGATTTATAAAATTGAACGCGTTCACCAGTGAATTAATTCAGTTGATTTAATAAAAAGAATTATAGCAATTGAATTAATTCGTAACAAAAGAAATCGAACGAAGACAAAAATGAATTAATTCCATTCAATATCTATAAAGACTTTTCTGAATTAATTCTTTGAATTTTTAATTCAGAATTCAAAAACTGAATTAAAGAATTCTTCAAAGCTCTGCCAAGACTAACCTATATTTTATGAGAAAAATGTCTGTGATTTACGAAATTTAGATTTATTTGTACATAGCGAGCTGCTAGAGATTTTTCGGGTGGTGGTTTATTTTTCCGTGTGGATGTGGGGGAATCTGAAGAGATCGCAATGGGCCTTATGGCCTCCGACTGAACTCTGGGCGGTAAATTGAGGTCATTACACCCGAAAATGTCGAAAAATTTCACGATATGGTGTTAGCCGATCGGAGAGTGAAAGTGCATGAGATTGTTTGCTATAGGGATTTAATATGACGTGGTTTCGATTTTAAATGATCAGTTGGGTTTTAGAAAGCTATCCGCAAGATGGGTGCCGCGTTTGCCCTCAATTGACCATAAACGCAATCGTGTGGCAACTTCAAAGAATTGTTTGGAGTTATTTAACCACAATTCGAATATAGGTGTGTTTGGGTACTTTTCCAGTAAAGACCAGTAAAAATTACTCAGTAACAAATTTACAGAGAGTAAGGCAAAATTTACTCTCAAAAAGAAAAATATCTAAAAATGTACGCAAACAGAAAAATTGTAAGAATTAGTAAAATACTGCTGCCAACTTCTTCCCTAAAAATATCGCTAAATCAAACTTAAAAATCAGTAGAAAATATCTAAATAATAAAAAAAAATTAAATAGTGATAAATCCCTAAATTGCACGAACTTTTTAGGTTCTGTTGAAAAATTTCACAAAAATAGCTATATTTTTCTAACTTCTTAAAACTTTCTTAAAAAATTATTGATACATCGCCAAATTTTTCGAACTCTTTTGTTTTCCATAAAAATTTACGGATAAATCGCTGAATAATAATGATTCAAAAATTCTGTCAAGGAAATAAATGTAAAAAAGTGCTAAAAAAAATGTGAAGACTGTCTTAAAAAGAAAAATCGCTAGTTTTCCCGCTAATAGCTAAATTATATTTTATCCCGCTAAACGAGTTGAAGTATCGCTAGATTTGCCGAGAAAATAGCTAAATTGGCAACGGTTATTAAAATAGCTGATTGCGAAATAAACTTATTCAAATTATTGGATTAATAAATAAAACCTAATAAAATGATCACTTACTTACTCCTTCCATCGTAAATAAGCTTATATTTAAATATTTTTTATTTTTACAAAAAATGATTTCAAAATTATTTAGACAAATGTTTTGTTTCTTCAATCATATGTTTTTTTTTCTTACAAATTCTTACTAGCAAAAATTCATCCAGTAAAAACTTGTAAGTTCTCTGGTATTGAACTGTCACTTTACCCTCTATTTTTCCTCTCTCCTTACTGAGTAATTGTGTAAACAAACACCTTCCAGTAAAAACTTGTACAAATTTGTACGAATTTGTACAAATTTTCGGGTACGCAAACACACTTTATGTTTTTGCAGCATTTTGTAACTGTGGGCGCTGTGGTGTAATGGTTAGCGCGTTTGACTGTTACACATAGGGTTGCGGGTTCGAACCCGAACCAAGGCAAAATCAATTTATGAAAAATAATAATATGTATGAGTTTTTTCTATCCCTCATACATATGGCAGCGTCCTTCTTCGGTGTTTCCATAGCACAACAACTGTTCTACGGTTTAACATCTCGCGCAATTACAGTGTTACCATATTTGAAGCCCTCCATCTTTCACTTCTCCACTATCCCCTTTCCAAAGAAAGCAACACGTTAATTAATAGGAAGAGTGTTGCTTCTCTTTAAAAAAAAAAAAACTGGATGAAACATGGATCCATTACAACACAACGGAGACCAAGCAGCAGTCTAAACAATTGGTTTCTCCGGGTGAACGGCGCCGAAGAAGGACAAGGTAGGTTTTTTTGGCCAACAAGGTCATGGCAACATTTTTTTGGGATGGACGGGGAATAATCCACATCGACTACCTTCAAAAGGGGAAAACAATAAACGGCCAATATTATTCCAACCTACCGATTCGGCAACGATTTAAAAAAAACCACCCCATTTGGCCGAGAAAGCAGATATTTTTCATCAAGACAATGCACGGGAGCAAAATTGCATGAATTGGGCTACGAATTGGTACCTCATCTGCCATATTCTCCGGATTTATTATGACTATTTTCTATTTTCAAACCTAAAGCAATGGTTCGGTGGAAAGAGACTTAGCTCAAACGATGAAATTATAGCTTAAACAAATCGTAAACTTGAGAGTAGGGCTCTAAAACATGCGTGTACTTTATTTTTCCTCCTCTATCACAAACCCGAATATATATAAGATCGGAGAGAACTCATTGGGAAACCTTCCCTGTTAGTACAATTTTGAAAAAATTCTGTCTTAGGTCTGATTATAAAACCGGTCCTAAAGCCACATTCACAATGATGGAGTACTCCACTCTGCAGAGTTGGAGTGTACTAAAATAGAGATGGCATGATACAAAAACTACGTAAGTGCGAAAAAGAAAAGAAAAAAATTCAATCTGCAGAGTGGAGTACTCTATCACTGTGAATGTGGCTTAAGAAGTTTCTTTTTACAAAAGTTCACACAAAAAAATATTTGCCAATTTATTGGGTAAAATAGGTTGTAAACTTTTTCAAGATTTGGCTGAAATATGCAAAATATATGTACAAAGTTTCTGTATTATAAATTTTTTTCGAAGCCAGTTACACGGTTAAGCCAAGGTAAATTCAATATGAAAATTAAAAATAAGAATACATGGTCCGCTATTGATAGATATTTAATTTTACACTAAAATTTTAAAGTCGGTTACCGTTGCAACATACTTGTCCGTATAAGGTAGGTAGGTGATCTCTCTTGCGAAGACACATTTTAAGTTCGATTGAATTTATTTTTTGTATTTTTATTTGAATTTAACTCGTTTGAAAATACAAGATTATGTTAGCCAATTATACATCTGATATAAAATCCTGTATTTTTAGCCGCTTAATTATTGACTATAAAATCCAGCCTAATTTAAGGACAACTACTAAACTTAATCTCGATAACGTTTTGGCCCGTTCTGGATAACCGAAAGTAAAATTTTAAAATAAAATTACATATATTTTCGCTGGAGGCGCTGTACATTTAGACATGGCAAAGTCTCGACTTTACTCAATGTTTTAATTTAAATTTCCTTTTGACGTTTTGAAACAAAATAAATAAATTAATTCTTACAAAATAAGTATTTTAATATACATATTTATGTATGTTATATAAAACAAAATAAATCTTTTTTTAATACTGTAACGAAATCATTTCATTATCTTGATTTTATATATAAAAAAAACTAATCTGTTGCTATTTTTTGTTTCTTAAATATGTTTCCTTATATATTTTTTAGTTTATTTAATTGACAATTTCCTTTTAATAATTACTTTAGGTAAGCAAACTACTCTGCCACATTATTTTATTATATTTTGAATAAAGCAGAAAAACTATAATAAAAAATATGTAGAAAAACACAAAAAAAAATTAGACATAAGAGAAAAATTGAATGAAGAAAAAGAAAAAAAACACTAAACAACAATTGAAACAATTTATTTAAAAGTAAATAGCAGAATTATTTTTAATATTTACTTGTAGTAAATAAAAATTAAACTCCTTTCAAAGTTTACATCCAGGAGCTCTTAACAAATGTATATAAAAAAAAATTATTGTTTTAAGTTTTACAAAAAAATAGAACTCATTATAAATTAATAAGAACGTAAATATCTTTATAAGAACTTTTTTATAATTTAAGCGCAAAAAAATATTAAAAGCAAAAAACAAAATTATTCAATAAAAAAATGAAGTATATTAAAGAAACGTATGTAAAAAATACTTATTAAAAACTAAATAAAATGTTGTTTCATTTCTTTAAGATTTACACATAAAATCTCTAAGGTCCAGTTTTATAGTCAGAACTAAGCACAATTTTTTTCTTAAATTTTACTTAAGTCATATATTTTAAAGCAACATTTTTTACATAGGAAATATTGAAGATAAAAATCGTTCTAAGTTCTGATTATAAAACTAGGCCAAATTATATAAAATTTAAGGTAACGAAATGGTTTCATGCGTTCGATTTTTAAGTAATTTCGTAAATCAAGTAAACTAATTTGTTTAAACAATTTTTTATATTTTCAGAAAACGATATAATATCGTTAGATTCCCCATCACCTCCAGCAAGTCCCGTACACTCGGATATGGGTAAATATTGAGAGAGAATAGTTATAAAACAAAATTGGTAAAACAAAGTTTTTATTCTTTTTTCTTATAATTATATAACACATAATAGGTCTGTTCCATGTCGTTGCCGCGAATAACGCAGTAGCCTAGTTAACCCGAAACAACAATTTACAAATTAGGTACCCGCGGTAACGTACGTGTAACAGAGCTAATATCGTATGAAGGGGTCAAATTTTCACACAAATGCATTTTTTTTTAGAAAAAAATAAAAAAAAATTTTTTTTTTTGTTTAGTCCAAATAATTATCGTGTCCGGCAGAAAATCTGCCGAACACGCAACAATTGAGTTGTTTCGTATCCAGGTCACATGTGGGGCACTTGTGCCCAATTATATTAATAAATAGTACGATTTATTTTTCAAAATAAGTACAATTTTTCAAATAATAAAATCACGGGAAATGCCGCACAAAATTTCCGAGATAGCGGAAACTTAAAATGAGCAGGATTTCAAGGAATATCGTCCCGGGAATAAAAAGCCGGAAATTAAAACCTAACATCCAGCCAGCAAATGAGCCCAAAAATGAGCTCGAAATAAATTATGAAATGCTAAGTTTTTTGTATGAAAGTACCCAAAAAAAAAAAATTGCAAAAAATATTCAAAAAAAAAAAATGCTATAGGCTCAAAAAGTAATATTTTTGAGCCTTTTTTTAATTGTTCAAAAAATTGTTATTGTACAATGTTTATTACACTACATGGGAAATTAAAGGAGGGTGTTTAATATATTTTTAGATTAAATAATATAATATTATAATGTAAATAAAATAATGATGGAATTTAAAGTTCGTACTATTTTAAGTAGTAAATTAGCATTTATCGTGAATTTGACAACTTTCTATGGGTTAAACTTAAAAAATTATGCTATTTTACAACGTGCTAACGGTAGCACTTTAACTGTGAATTCCTTCAATAGAAAATAATATAATATAGTTTCAGATTAAATAAATTCAAATGATATTCTTTTTCCAGATGTTTCATCAAGTACAAATGTATATCAAAATCAATATTTTACCTCGGAGGAAGCTAAACATACTGCATATTACAATAATTATTTCACCTCTGAAGAAGCTAAACGTACTTATATCTTAAATCCCTGTGCCTTTAAAAGATGAACCAAATATTTTTTGTGTAAAATTTTTATTTCCTTTTTTATTACCGCTTAAGGCCCGACTACTGAATATTCAGTTAAAATTTAGCCGACAGTTCAATTAAAATTTTGTATGAGAAACAACAACAAATGTGTCAGTTAGTAGCTAACTGAACATTCAGTAATCGGGCCTAAGTCTTTTTAAGTTCCATTTTAACAATTTAACTATTCGTTAAGTTCTAATGAGGACAAAATGACAAGGGGGCAAATTATAGCAACTTCGTTCAAATATTAATGTATAACCCCTGTTTCAGAAAAGTTTCGTTTTTAATTCAAATAAAATTGTGAAATCATACGAAATTTAAATATATGAAAATAATTCCCGATTCAAATTTTTTTCCAAATAATCTTAAAATAAATTTGTTAAATATGTTAAATAATGGGCATGTTTACCAGAGAATCCCGCTTGCGCTACAATTGATATGTAGCGCTTTTTGATTACCTTAATCTGCTGAACGATGCCTTTAATTCACTTTTGTTTTTGTTTTAAAATAAAAATGTTTGTAAAGTTTTCTTTCATTTGTTTTACATCTTTTGTTCTTTTAGAATTATATTTGAGAACTTGTTTATTATTCGGAAAAAGAAAATTAAAAAAAAACGACAGCTGATATATCACAAGTAGCATACAATTTTTACGCTACCAAAATAAGGTAGCCCTACCTCAACATGTTGACTTAGAGGGAGGTAATCTAATCGTTCACCAGATTATTGAGTAGCAGATTAAGCCCCGTTTAGATTATCACACAAGTGTGTTATACATGTCAGAAATGTGTTGTATAACGAAAATGTATAATAGTGTGAACACTGTTCGTTACACACATGTCAAAATGAATACACACATTTTAAAATACGGTCACACTTTTATGACAAGATTTATTTTTTAAAATATTTCATAAAGTTGCCACTTGTCTCAACACAAGTGTTGTGTTATTCACAAATAAATGTTAAACAAAGATTAAAAACAACTAGTGGTGAAAAAAAGTAATAATAGAAGAAAAAATAACTTTTTTAATTTATTTGTTGTGTGTGTCAATAACAGTCTGAACACTGAAAAGATTTTCTTTTATACTTTTTTGACAACCAGACAAATTTAGCATACTTTTTGTCATACTTGTGTGAAGAAAAGTATAAGCACTTGTGTGATAATGTGAACGGGGCTTTAGTAACAGTTGAGCGTCTGGTAAACGCATCCTATAAATAAATATGTTTGATGTTCAAAGAAATATTATTACAAAGACATTTGAAGAAATTTTTAAAAATCAATTTTTGTGTAGCAAGAAGCAATGCTTTTCTCATCCATTTAATAAAAATTTATTAGAAAAAAGTTCATTCGATTTACTTAAATTTTCACCACAATTTTTTATATATAAAAGTTGGTTCTGCGACAGGGATATATATAAACTTTTATAAATATTCGAATAATTTTTAGTTTATAATTTAAACCAAAAATATTAATACGAACTGTATTATTTGTTAGTTTTTAATTTTCACATGTATGTATCCATTATTCAGTAATGTTTTTTTTATTTTTTTGTTTTAATCGTTTCGCCATTATTTTTTTTTATTAATCGTTTATGTACAAGAGAAAAGTACACTTTATTTTAGAATAAGTTTTTTTTTTTATCAGTAATAAACTTTAAGAAAATTAAAATTTTTAATTTTAAACAAAATAAGATGTTATAGTTTTTTTTGTTCTTCCATCCCATAGTGCAGGAGGGGGTGTATACAGAGCTTCAAAGAATGAAATCTATTTTGAATGAATTCCCTAAAAATACCATTCGGTTTTCTTTTAAATCGAATGAATTCAGACCTTTAAAAACAACTCCCAAAACCAAAGAAAATCATACATCAACGTATAAAATTGTTGTTTCACCTGTTATTTTTAATTTGACACAAGCTTAAAATGCGGACGTACTTATTTTGGTCGTGCGGTAAGAAATAAGAACTTTTTATTTTTTAAGGGAAATTTCTCTTCGCAAAACGTAGGAACTTTCTTTTTATTATAATTTGCATATACACTGAAGAGTAAAAGTGTATCAGGGTTCACAGTGTTCATATATTTTGCTTTAAATTTTTAACTACGAAAGCAAATCAAATTACTTTTTCTAGCTTCATTTTTTTATTAACCTGCCCTAATTAGAAATCAAGAACACCATTTAAAATACTATTTTAATTAATGAAGAATGTGATGACATTTTTCTATTTTATGGCAATTGTTACACTTTTGCACACCGTTAATTTTTGATAATTTTCTTCAGAATTTATTAATATTAACTTAAAAAATAAAAAAAAAAGTTTTTGCTGTTTTTGTATGTAATTGGGGAATTTATCTGTTTAAAAATTGGGTATCAAGTAATATTTCCCGATTGTTCAGCTAGTAAGCCCTATTTGGGAGCTGGCTATATTTATCATGCTGAACATTTTCTTAAGTCCAAAAGTATTAAAAATATTTAATGTCGGTCAATTTATCATTGAAAATTTTTTTTAATGGGTTGCTCTTTCTAATAAATAATGTTTTTGGATGACTACTGAATTTGTGGATTTGAGCACAATTCTACACTTTTGGCAAAAAATGTGTTAAATTTCTACGATAGCTTGTGAAATCGGTTCTTAAATTTTGTGGCATTTATTTTTCTTTGATGTACCATGGATTTGAAACAGGTGAAACCCATTTTTACTGGGCAGTCCCATATCCTGAAGTAAATAGCTACACTCAAAAAAAATTGACAGTTTGCTACATGAGAGTTGATCGTGTAGTAATCAGTAGTTGCTGTTTTTAACAGCACCCAGAAAACAGATTTAATAACCCCATTTGTAGTCAATCGCATGGTTCGGTTTTGGTAACCGAATTTTTCAGTTGTGGCAACAAAAACCCAATTGAGACAAGACTAATTTGACTGTGACAACGGAATTTCAGTTGTATTAAGAATAATTCAGTAGCCGCAAACGATAAATTCATTTGATGCAACTGAATGGGGTTGTCAGCACCGAATCTGTTTTCTGGATGAGTAATTGCCGTTGTTTTTCTATAGAAAAATGCAAAACAACGGTATTTAAGAAAACAACTAACGAAAAGTACTGTAATTCGTAACAGTTGTTAAAATAAGGAGGTTAATTACACTCAGAAAAATAAGTTAGTAGAAAAATTAGTAAAACGTCTTGTATATCAAGTGTACTAGTTTTCAGCAATTTTTTTGCTAAAATTCCGTTTTCAGCAAAAGTTTTAGTTATATTTTTTAGCACTAAACTATTTTTGAACTAATGTTTTACTAATTTATTTTGTTACAAAAATTGTGCTGATATTCGTATTTATAGCGTGGACGACAATCAGATAGACAAGATGTAGATGTCGCAGCTTGTCTGGATGTAGTACAGACCGCGGAAATGATAAAAAAGAAAAACAACTCTACACTCAAAAAAAAAAAGTCAGTAAAGTCAGCAAAAAATGTTGCTGTGTCAGCAAATTTTAAGTCAGGGGCGTGCTTGCAAAAAAGTTGGTAATTTCAGCAAAAGGTTTGCTGAAAATCAGAGAGCTGATTTTTACAAAAAAAAAATTTCACAGGATAGTGAAAATACACCTAAATAATTGTCGTTTTGGCGGTGGAACTCATTTAAATTATAAACCTCATGTTTACAAATGCCATATGACACTGAAACAACAAACATTTTATCATTCACATTACTAAAACGATAATGATTTAGGTGTCATTTCACTGTCGTGTGTCGTTAAAAATATTCATAATTAGGGTCCAGTTATTTTTAATATCAATAAACCACTACTAAAACAGTAATTTTACAGTAAACAGTTATTTTTGGTAGTTATTTAAGAAATAAAAATTTCGTTGAATTTCTTTTAATTTAAAAAAATTCTTGTTCAGTAAGTGTAGTAGTGTAAAAACAAAAACTAAAAATCATCTTAAAAAACAAAAATTTTAATTTTCAATTTCGAGCTGACCTTGTGCTTTGAGACAATCAGGCTACAAGTTATGTACATATATCTTTACAAAGCTACATTTCTCTAGTGTCAACCACAATAGTTTAGTTTAAATCGTCTTACAAGATTTCCTACAATATCACAAAGTATAAATGGGAAATATATCAACCATTGCTCGTCAAAGGGTTAATAATGCTAATAACACTAAACCATAAAGGGAGCCCAAACTGTTGATATTTTCATTACAATTTTGGGCGGCCTAATAAAAATGGGTTTCATACGATATTTCAAATTGATGGTATATTGAAGAAAACTAATAATTTCTACGAATTAAATGACATAAAATTTCGGCCATTTTCGCAGATTCAAAAGTCTTTAAAAACATATTGTTCCATTAAATGATTTTGGATTTTCTGTGTGTTTAAGACCTATACAATAGGGAAACATTTATTTGACACCCAATTTTTGATAAGATAAATACAATATTTTACAACGACTCACCCAAGTATATAGAAAAACGGCAAACATTTTATTAGGCGTTTTCATATAAACTCGTATTTTACTCGTAAACGGTGTTACCTGGTATGTTTATGAGTTTAAAGTCAAACTCCATACATAAAAAATATGGTTTGTATTTTGCAAGGAATTTACGAGTTTATATGAAAACATCTATTATTTTTAATTTTATATTTAAAATTTCTTAAGAAAATTATCAAAATTTAACGGGGTGCAAAAGTGTAACATTTCTTCAAAAAGAAAAATGCCAAATTATTCCCACTCAAATAAAATACAATAGTTAAATTTTTTTCCTGATTTTCAATTAGGAATAGGTTAATAAACAAAAAACGCTAGAAAGAATTATTTGATTCGCTTTCATAGTTAAAAATTTAAAGCAAAATATCTGAACAATGTGTACCCTGTTACACTTTTGCTCCTCAGTGTAGCAAAAAGCTTTTAAAGCTTATAGGTATTCTCACATAATGTAAATGCATTCATTTTTATTTTAGTCTTTATCAAACTTACAACAATTGCAGTACGTCTGGTGCAAACTCTGCAACCTAAAATAAAATTTGTCAAATTTTGTGTTTAATAAACAAAAGCAACTAAAAATAATAACAATGAGTAAACCAACATTGTATTATGCTCTATTTAGTCCTCCAGCTAGAGCGTGCATGATTACAGCTAAATTAATTGGTTTAGATTTGGATTTGAAGTAAGTTTTATATTCAAATTTATTGAATTTTAATAATAAAAATTAATTACTTACATAACACAGTACAACAGCCAATCTGGGGGGTGAGAAATTCCAAGTCAGGGTGATGGTACTAGGTCAGTATAGTAAAACCCTCAAAGGGTTTGGCGTTCGTATGTGTCATTTTTTTTTATGACCTTTTAAATTTTTTCCTTATCTTGATGTTTTTTCGCTTAGTTGTAACTCGAGAACCACTTGTCCGATTTTGATGAAACAAATTTAGAAAAATTTAGAATTACAATTTCTTTAATCCGTTCATATAACATTTTTCTTTATAATCAACAGTTTTGCCGGTAAAAATAAATTTGTGGAGAAAAAAAATATTTTTTTGCCTAAAAATTAAAATTTTTTATGAATTTAAAAAAAAAATTTTAATTTTTAGGCAAAAAAATATTTTTTTTTTCTCCACAAATTTATTTTTACCGGCAAAACTGTTGATTATAAAGAAAAATGTTATATAAACGGATTAAAGAAATTGTAATTCTAAATTTTTCTAAATTTGTTTCATCAAAATCGGACAAGTAGTTCTCGAGTTACAACTAAGCGAAAAAACATCAAGATAAGGAAAAAATTTAAAAGGTCATAAAAAAAAATGACACATACGAACGCCAAACCCTTTGAGGGTTTTACTATACTGACCTAGTACCATCACCCTGACTTGGAATTTCTCACCCCCCAGACAATAATCCCAAAAATGTTCCATAGTGTAATTAACATAATGCTTAATGATAGATTTGTTGATTTTTCGCAAAAGCAGCATTTAAATGATGACTTTATTAAGGTAGGAAAAGAATTTATTTGTTGATAAATATCACAATTCAGCAAATTCCGTTTATAAAAATTGCAGTTAAATCCCCAACATCAAATACCGGTTTTTGTTGATACTGATGGTGAAGTTTACATAGACAGGTGTTGTTGATTATAAAACAATAAAATTATTGGCAAGTTCATGTTTAAAGTTCACGGTAATGTTCTCTATTTTCTACTTTAGTCATGCCATTGTATGTTTTATTGTTTCAAAATATGGTAAAGATGATAAACTATATCCTAAGGATTTATCCAAACGAGCCAGAGTTGATCATCGTTTACATTATGAAAATGGGGTTTTATTTCAGGTCATTAAAGATATAGTAGTAAGTATTTTTTTCTTTATATTATTGTAGTTGCGTTCGCCAGCTGGATAATTTGTAAAAATGTTTACTGAATGGCGTTGGTTAACCCAAATACTCAGCAAACAAAACCAAAAATTAGAGAAAAAAGTGACAGTTCGATGATGAGAGTTATTCTTCTTAGGCCCGATTACTGAATGTCCAGTTAAAATTTAGCCGACAGTTAAATTCAAATTTTATATCAGAAACAACAACAAATGTGTCAGTTAAAGTCCCAGTTAGTAGCTAACTGAACATTCAGTAATCGGGCTTTAATGAATAATTTTACTGGACATAAATATTTCAGCCAGTAAGAATTTTCAAGCAGAAAAAACATATTGCACACTAAATACAAAAGTGGTACAACTCCAAAATTGACTTTTGTCCATAAATGAATTCACAGACACATCTCTAACTACTTCAAAAATAATCTTTTTCATAACTATCTTCTTTGACTGGAAAAATCTCGTTATGTCTGTTTTTACGTTAATTGCGTTGTTTCTGCACGATCAATCAGACAACTATTTTTAGTTGCGTCAATGTGCTCAAGAACAAGTGATTACTTTTGCTACAGATAAAGAGTGTTATGTTATTTTGTGTTTTGCCGCTATTACTGTAAAAAGTGATAAATTGTGTGGTGTAGTATTTTGCATAGTGCTGCTAAAATTGAAAAAGTGAGCTCAATTGACTGTATTATTTCGTTATGTGCCTTTTCAGTTAATAGGTCATAACTCAAAATTTTAAGTTATTTACACAAACATAATAAGGGTTTTCATATAAACTCGTATGAGTTTAATGTTAAACTCCATACATAAAAAATATAGTTTGTATTTATACAAGGTTTACAAGGAATTTAATTTAAACGAGTAAAAAGGTTAAAGTCGGGCATGCCGACTATACAATACCCTACACCAGTCTGGTGTATTGTTTGGATCCGAAATTCGAATGAGTTAAAATGGGGCTTGTGTCAAAATTTTCTATAATGTGAGTCAGCGCACCAAATTTCATTAAAATATCTTAATATTTGCGACGTGCAGTTTGTAACCAAGCCAATTTTGGGGGGACCCTTATATGGGCACTAGTTCTAAACATGGACCGATGTTCACCAAAATCAATAGGCTTCGTCCTTGGGCCAACATAGGTCTATGTACCAAATTTCATCAAAATATCTTAATATTTGCGACCTGCAGCATATAAACAATATAATTTTGGTGGGACCCTTATATGGGCACTAGGTCTAAACATGAACCGATGTTCACCAAAATCAATAGGCTGCGTTATTGGGCCAATATAGGTCTGTGTACCAAATTTCATCAAAATATCTTAATATTTGCGACCTGCAGCGTATAAACAGTATAATTTTGGTAGGACCCTTATATGGGCACTAGGTCTAAACATGGACCGATGTTCACCAAAATCAATAGGCTGCGTTATTGGGCCAATATAGGTCTGTGTACCAAATTTCATCAAAATATCTTAATATCTGCAAACTGCAGCGTATAAACAGAATCATTTTGGTAGGACCCTTATATGGGCACTAGGTCTAAACATGGACCGATGTTCACCAAAATCAATAGGCTACGTTATTGGGCCAATATAGGTCTCTGTACCAAATTTCTTCAAAATATCTTAATATTTACGACCTGCAGCGTATAAACAGTATAATTTTGGTAGGACCCTTATATGGGCACTAGGTCTAAACATGGACCGATGTTCACCAAAATCAATAGGCTGCGTTATTGGGCTAACATAGGTCTGTGTACCAAATTTCGTCAAAATATCTTAATATTTACGACCTGCAGCTTATAAACAATATAATTTTGGTAGGACCCTTATATGGGCACTAGGTCTAAACATGGACCGATGTTCACCAAAATCAAACTTGTTCGTCCTTGGGCCAACATAGGTCTGCGTACCAAATTTCATCAAAATATCTTAATATTTGCGACCTGTAGAGTGCGCACAAGATTGCATAGACAGACGGACGGACAGACAGACGGACAGACAGACGGACATCGTTAAATCGAAATAAAAAAAATTCTGAACCGATCGGTATACTATAAGGTGGGTCTACGACCAATATTTTTTGGTGTTACAAACATCAGCACAAACTTATAATACCCTGACCACATAGTGGTGTAGGGTATAAAAAGTATAGCAAATCCTTCTTCAAAATGAACCGTTTTCATAATTGAACTAAACTTTTTTTAAATATTACAATCGTTTTTACATAAACAGTTTTTGCCTCTCCTGAAAATTTAATAATTTTGAGATGTGCCACTTTAGTACACTCAAAAAAAAAAGTCAGTAAAGTCAGCAAAAAATGTTGCTGTGTCAGCAAAATTTTTAGTCAGGAGCGTGCTTGCAAAAAAGTTGGTAATTTCAGCAAAAGGTTTGCTGAAAATCAGCGAGCTGATTTTTACCAAAAAAATAATAATCTTCAGCAAAAGTTTTGCTAACATTTAGTCGACTGCAAATGAAAAAAATCCTTGCTAAAATCACTAAGATTTTTGCTGAATATTAGTAGACTGAAAAAAACTCAAAAAACTTGTAGCGAAATTTTACTTTAGTTAATTTATTTGCTGAATATTTAAATATAGAATATGTGTAGAGTTGTTTTTCATTTTTTGTCATTTCCGTTTCCAGACAAGCTGCGACATCTGCATCTTGTCTATCTGGTTGTCGTCCACGCTATGCATGTGGTTATCAGCACAATTTTTGTAGCAAAATAAATTAGTAAAACATTAGTTCAAAATTAGTTTAGTGCTAAAAAAATATAACAAAAATTTTTGCTGAAAACGGAATTTCAGGAAAAAAATTTGCTGAAAACTAGTACACTTGATATACAAGACGTTTTACTAATTTTTCTACTAACTTATTTTTTTGAGTGTACTTAGGGTGCGATATATTTGTTTGTTGTAAATAAAAAAAATAAAAATTCGTTATACGCTATAAAGGAACAGATCACCTCTGTGCCCACAGCAAGTTTTTCAAATCTAAACTCCTAACAAGGAGTACGAAATTAAGAATATGTATACGAAAGGATTGTTAGACCTCCCAGTCAGAAATTTCCAATGATATTGCGACCTGCAGCGTATAAACAGTATAATTTTGGTAGGACCCTTATATGGGCACTAGGTCTAAACATGGACCGATGTTCACCAAAATCAATAGGCTGCGTTATTGGGCCAATATAGGTCTGTGTACCAAATTTCATCAAAATATCTTAATATTTGCAAACTGCAGCGTATAAACAGAATAATTTTGGTAGGACCCTTATATGGGCACTAGGTCTAAACATGGACCGATGTTCACCAAAATCAATAGGCTACGTTATTGGGCCAATATAGGTCTCTGTACCAAATTTCTTCAAAATATCTTAATATTTACGACCTGCAGCGTATAAACAGTATAATTTTGGTAGGACCCTTATATGGGCACTAGGTCTAAACATGGACCGATGTTCACCAAAATCAATAGGCTGCGTTATTGGGCTAACATAGGTCTGTGTACCAAATTTCGTCAAAATATCTTAATATTTACGACCTGCAGCTTATAAACAATATAATTTTGGTAGGACCCTTATATGGGCACTAGGTCTAAACATGGACCGATGTTCACCAAAATCAAACTTGTTCGTCCTTGGGCCAACATAGGTCTGCGTACCAAATTTCATCAAAATATCTTAATATTTGCGACCTGTAGAGTGCGCACAAGATTGCATAGACAGACTAACGGACAGACAGACGGACATCGTTAAATCGAAATAAAAAAAATTCTGAACCGATCGGTATACTATAAGGTGGGTCTACGACCAATATTTTTTGGTGTTACAAACATCAGCACAAACTTATAATACCCTGACCACATAGTGGTGTAGGGTATAAAAAGTATAGCAAATCCTTCTTCAAAATGAACCGTTTTCATAATTGAACTAAACTTTTTTTAAATATTACAATCGTTTTTACATAAACAGTTTTTGCCTCTCCTGAAAATTTAATAATTTTGAGATGTGCCACTTTAGTACACTCAAAAAAAAAGTCAGTAAAGTCAGCAAAAAATGTTGCTGTGTCAGCAAAATTTTTAGTCAGGAGCGTGCTTGCAAAAAAGTTGGTAATTTCAGCAAAAGGTTTGCTGAAAATCAGCGAGCTGATTTTTACCAAAAAAATAATAATCTTCAGCAAAAGTTTTGCTAACATTTAGTCGACTGCAAATGAAAAAAATCCTTGCTAAAATCACTAAGCTTTTTGCTGAATATTAGTAGACTGAAAAAAACTCAAAAAACTTGTAGCGAAATTTTACTTTAGTTAATTTATTTGCTGAATATTTAAATATAGAATATGTGTAGAGTTGTTTTTCATTTTTTGTCATTTCCGTTTCCAGACAAGCTGCGACATCTACATCTTGTCTATCTGGTTGTCGTCCACGCTATGCATGCGGTTATCAGCACAATTTTTGTAGCAAAATAAATTAGTAAAACATTAGTTCAAAATTAGTTTAGTGCTAAAAAAATATAACAAAAATTTTTGCTGAAAACGGAATTTCAGGAAAAAAATTTGCTGAAAACTAGTACACTTGATATACAAGACGTTTTACTAATTTTTCTACTAACTTATTTTTTTGAGTGTACTTAGGGTGCGATATATTTGTTTGTTGTAAATAAAAAAAATAAAAATTCGTTATACGCTATAAAGGAACAGATCACCTCTGTGCCCACAGCAAGTTTTTCAAATCTAAACTCCTAACAAGGAGTACGAAATTAAGAATATGTATACGAAAGGATTGTTAGACCTCCCAGTCAGAAATTTCCAATGATAAAAAAAATCAAGCACTGCCATACCACTGGGTAACCGCGGTGTTAAAAATAAATGTCTGGCAGAACACTCATTAGGAACGCTTTGCCAACGTTTGCAAAAAAGCGTTTTGCCAGTATTTGTTTTACAAAAATGTCGGTGTATTTAAAAAAAATCACTGGCAGAGAATGGGCTTAGAGTGCTGTGCCAACATTTGCAGCCAGTGGTTATTGAGTCTACCAACTGATACATAAAATTTGATCGCTTTCCCGATTCCATTTTTCTGACTGGGATATCATTTTGGGAATGGGAAAGTACTTTTTGACAGTACTTGTACCACCTGTTAAAGTGTTTTGCCATTGCTGTAAGGTATGGGATTCTCCAAATAAACGACTGCAGACAACTACACTGCTTTGAACGTGAAAACTTAAGAAACATTTTTGAACCAGTAAAAAATTATGATGGAACATATAGAATTAGATGGAATGATGAAATTGAAGAGCTTGCCGGTCACAAGACGACAGTTAAGTACACTCATAGAAATAAATCTCTAAAAATAGCAGAAAAAGCAACTAAAAATTCGTTAATAATGACCTTGCAGAATAAACTGCTTAAAGAAGATTTTTTGCTAAATACTAGTAAAATAAGAGAGAAAAAATAAAACTGTTGAATTTACAAAATTTTAGTTACTAAAAAGTAACTAAAAATAACCTTTCAGAAAAAACTGCAAAAATTAACAGATACATTGGATTTAAATTTTAGTTAAATATAAAATAATAACTTAACCTGCTAAAATCAGCAAAAAAATTAGCTGAATAATTAATAGTGTCCGACCGAACTCACTTTTTTAAGGCCGAACCGAAGCCGAAGCCGAACTTCGGCCAAAATTACTAAGTTCGGCCGAAACCGAAGCCGAAGCCGAATACTTTTGTGTTTCAATAAAAATACAATTTCATGCAACTTTTTCAAATTCAAAAATGCGGAAACCAATTTCTAAATATTTATAAATTCTAAAGACATGAAAAAGTTGTATTTTTCGCTCTTTAAGTAAAAATTAAGTTAAATATGTGCATATTTATAAGTTACTATACACAATTAAAGAGCTAAATGTTGTAAAATATTGATTTATAGAAAAGTTCGGTATTAGGCCAAAATTTAGCCGAACACCGAACTTGGCCGAACATCACTTTTTGGCCGAGCTCCGAAGCCGAATACTCGGTCGGACACTAATAATTAATAGACTAAAAATCACAAAAAATTTTTAAATGATGTTTTTTCGATTTTTTATATTTTTTTATCAAATATTTCTATTAATTTTAGCAGGATAGGCTATTTGAAGCACCTAATTTTAACTTAAATAAAGCAAATGTTGTAAATATATATATATTTTTTTTGCTTATTTGGTCTACTAATGTTTAGCAAAATTTTCTGCAGATTTTACAGTATAATTTGTCATTTTCAATTAACTAAAAGTTAAATAAAACAAAATTTTTTGTAAATTTAGTAGTTTTATTTTTACTGTTCTTATCTTACTAGTGTTTCGCAAAACCAAATCTGCTAATTTTAGCAGTTTCTTCTGCAAGGTAATTTTTAAGTAATTTTTTGCTATTTTGTCAGGTTTATTTCTATAAGTGTAATACTTATACAAGATGAGCATGTTATATCGTAAGAACACTGGGCAGACCTAGAACAAGATAGTTAGATGTGTACACACAGATAAAAATAGGGGGAATATTACCTAAGAGCTATGTAATTATACAACTATCTAATTTTCAAGTTAGTTTTACAAAGTTCTAGTAAAATATATTATATATAATATAATTTCCATATATGGAAATTTTTTGTAAAATATATACAATCCTTGTAAAATATATACAATCCTTGTAAAATATATACATGTGTAGTGAAAAATATCCGAAAAAATATATATATTTTGCTAGAAAATTGTAAAAATTACTTCGCACCTATGTAGTTGTATAATTACATAGCACTTAGATAAAGGTACCCCTGTTTTTTCTGCGTGTACTTCAGTGCCTAAATATTTAAAGAATTCAGAATTATGATATATTGGAAAAAGATTGCGTTACTTGGAGGCGAATTGTAGAAGAAGCTTTGGCCCGCAGCGGGTTGTGATGCTAAGAATAATGATGATATTATAAAGTTGTTTCAAAAAATTTATCTTGTTTTAAAAATTTAATTTTATTCATGCAAAGTTTCATTAAAAATCAAAATCATAAACAAAGTAACACTCATTGTACAACAATCTTCAGATTAGCTAAAAATCTACGATCAAATAAATCATGAAGCTTTTCATTAAAGCTAAGAAGTTTTTCGACATTTTATGAAAACCATTCATCAATTTAATGAAAATCTGAATGTTTTTGTTTCTTTTATAGGCCCGTAACATTTATGGTGGCGAGGGTGATTTTAATCCTAAAACTATTGAGTTATGTCATAATGCTTATAGTTTTCTTGAAGCATTTCTTAAAAAGGGCCAATATGTTGTTGGCAATGATATGACAGTGGCCGATATTTCTATTAATACCACTTTGATAACATTGCATTTGCTATTGCCAGTGGATGCTGAAAAATTCCCCCTTATTAACGCTTGGATGGAACGCATGAAATCATTGCCAGATTATGAAGATGTTAATGTTAAGGGAGCCCAATCTTTGTGCACACGTATTAAAGGTGTTATGGCCGAAACAAAGGCTAAATCAAGTGGAAATTGAAAGATATTTGTATAATATTACTTAATAAAATATTTTGTTTAATAAAATAAAAATTGTTTTAAAAATTGTTTATTATCTACATATGTATGTATTTATTGGACTAATAGCCTATTTACACTTCATTTATAATCTACCCCATTATTTATAATCATAATACTTTTCATATACTGGCTATTTTGTCTTTTAGGAAGATTATGGTTGTTAATCCCCTCTTCACGTTATCACACAAGTGTGTCATGCCACAAATGTGTTGTACAAAGAAAATATTTTCACATTGGATTTAAAAATATTATTTTTTTTTTTAACATTAGTGTTTTAAGTATGATTCTTATTAAATCTAAACGTATTCAAAATAAATAATATTTTTGCCAAACAAATAAACAATTTAATGTCTAAATTCATAAAAGCTTTGTAAAATTATAGGAGGTTTATTGAACAAATTTTTTATGAAAATGACGTTTTGTAACCTGCTATAACTTTACAAAGCATTTATGAATTGAGGCCTTAATGTTTAACTGATTCAATTGAATATTTGTTTAAAAACCAATTTTTTAATCAATTCTTTAATTAGATTATTTAGGCTAATAAATTTTTTTTATACATATCATACATACAGTCGACTTTAGTGTTTTTACTCGTTCTTCGTAAGCTTTTGATTGGTTGGACATTTTTTTTTACCTTAAGATAAAAAAAACAACACTTTCCTTCCGAAA
This sequence comes from Leucophora obtusa, assembly GCA_949987735.1. Taxonomy (NCBI): domain Eukaryota; kingdom Metazoa; phylum Arthropoda; class Insecta; order Diptera; family Anthomyiidae; genus Leucophora; species Leucophora obtusa. The sequence continues at coordinate 53,512,767 of OX465299.1, forward strand.
TGCACTCAGATTCTTAGGAATTTTCCTAAAAAAAATTCCGATATTTCATATGGCTTTTTCATTTAGAAAAACATTACATGAGCACTTTTTTCTATAACAAACCCACATTCTATGGGCTGTACACTAGACCGTACCTCAAAAAAAAAGTTCGCCGTACACCCTCTAATATGAAGTATTTTTGGAAGGCGATTTAAAAAAAAAATTTTTTTTGCCGAACGTAGGGGTCGCCTTTTTTAATTTTTTGTTATAGCTTTGGCATTTAAAATCGGATTTTAAAGAGTGATATATCGATTTTTTTGCCTCGAGGAGACTAGTGTTTTGCTATATAGTAAAAATCCAATTAAAAAAAATTTAAAAAGGCGACCCCTACGTTCGGCAACCAATATATGAAAAAAATGTCTACTGGGTTTAGCGAAAAACTTCCTTAGCAAAAGTTTAATGATTTTTACGAGCTTTAATTTTCTGACATTAGGGTGGTAGCAACTGAGATCTGGTGGGTAACTACTAGAACGGGATACTTGAGCTCAAAATGACCTTAGAGCAAAACACTGCTCTCCTCGAGAGAAAAACATCGATGTAACATACTTTAAGATCCGACTGTAAATGCCAAAGATATAACGAAAAATGTAAATGGCGCACTTTTTTTTGCCTGTAAGGTTTTACGCTCTACTGTACACTAGGGTTATGACTCATTTTTAACAAAAATTTTTCCTATCACCACGTGATAGGCAAGACTAAATTAATAATAAAAATCGTGTTTGTGGGTCATTTCGGCAAAAAATTAAACTAAAACCATATGGACCAAATTTCAACCCTTTTGGTGCGGGAACTTTTTTAACAGCAGCGAAAAAGTAAGATTGTGTTTCTTAAGGCTAGGCCATGTAAAATTTGATATTTGCAAAAAAAAATTAAAAAATCATAACCCTACACTCAAGATAATAAGTCTGTTGGATGAACAGAAAAATTTGTGACTTTAACAGACTATTCCTGTTTTTGGCTTAAAATAAAATTTATTGATTTTAAAACATTTTTTGTTAAATTTAACAAATCTAAATTTAAGTAAAAAATTAGTAAAACTACAGTTTCATTTTCCCATCGTTCCTATAAGGAGCATATGGCCTCATGTAATTATACTGAGTCGTAAAACTTGTTCAAATTTAGGTTCTCGGGACCCTTCCTAGTCCATTTCATTTAAGGACATTTGAGGCCACTCCGAATTAGCAAACATTTTGTCCGTTTTGCTCTATCTCGCTTAGTTTTCGAGATATGGGCCATTTTATCAAGTGGAAATTTTTTTTTAAATTTCCGAGGGTCCAAGGCCCACCCATTGTTCATTTTTGGATAGAGATGACCGTTTCACAGAGATATTAGAGGTAGACAAAATGTTCGTCAATTTTGCTCTATCCCTCTAAGTTTTCGAGATATGAGCCATTTTAAAAAATCGGGAGAGAAAGAAATAGCGCCAACTTTAAAACTTCTGATTCACTGGAAGCGCCATCTACCGGGTAATGACAGAGAAATTAAAATATTATATTTAACAATAAATTGTGTAAAATTTAACGAATGGGTTCTTAAAAATTAGTAATAAATAGTTTTGTAATTTAACTGGGTGTTTTTGAAAAAAAATCAGACGAATTCGTTAAAAAGTTTGTATGAAAAACACCAATTTGAAAACGTTTGTTTCAAAATTTTTGCACAAATTTGTAAGGACATCTATATGGCACGGATGCGGCTAAAAAATTTTCAAGAAAAATGTTTTTAAATATGTGTTTTTTACATAAATGTTTTAACGAATTCGTCTGATTCTTTTTATAAAAACAGGCAGTAACACTCAAAATTAGTTAAAGTACTGAGGATTTTTAGTATAGTGTTTAATAGATGCTTCAGTTGCCAAATCGATTAACTCCACTTTCTGAATTTTATAAAACTTTAATTTCAAAACCCTTTATTGACACCTAACTGTATAATATTCAAAACAAATTTCTCTGATAAAAAATTTTAACACTAGTAAATGACAAAATTTATAAATTTAACAGGACTTAAAAAAAATTATTCTATTTTCTTATTTTTCTCATTGAGACTCATTCATTTCACCTGAAGCATTCAAATGAAACAGTGTTGCCAGTTTTTTCCAGACTTTATCCTCAATTTTCAATTTGTTATCGCCAAAAATCCTCAATTTTTATTTTCTGGAAAAAATTCGTATTCGTTATTTCTTTTTTAAATTAATGTAAAAATACTATGCCCTGGTTTATGTATTACGAAAATAGTCTAAACGAAAGCAATGTAACGAAAATTTGTTTTTGTTTCCCAAGTATTTTTGACGAAACTAATGGTCAGTTTCTATCGTTTAGAGAATTTTCGTAATAGATAAACAGGCCCTTTATTAATTTAAGTAAGTTATAATACTCAAACTCAATAAATTCTGAAGACTTTTTCCTATAGAACAGTCTTAGACTTCCAAGAATGTTTTCCATAGAAAAACCCTGAAGTTTTAAGGACTTTTTCTCATAAAAAAACCTTTTGGTTCTGAGACCTATTTCCTATAAATCAATGGGTGGTATAGATAAATTGACCCAAAAAGTTATTCGGTCCCGATCGGTAAACTAAAAGGACTAGGTCTGTTTTTTTGTAGTTACAAACATCAGCATTAACTCCTTTTATATAAGAGAGAGGGCCTTATTTTGTATTTCTAAAGTAAAACAAAAATTTTTTGAGTTTAATTTTTAAAATAATTTATTTGTGAAGTTTTTTTTCTTTATTTTTTTAATTTCGAAGTACGTCTTTTTATATTTTTTATAGTATATTCTAATTGTTATACCCATATGTTTATACATTTTTCAAATTACATATAAAGAGTAAAGTGAAACAAAAATTAAAAATTTTTTAAAGAAAAGAAAAACTTAAATAATTCAGATAAAAAGCGATATAACTAACATTTATACAAAGTATACATAGGCGTACATTACATACATTAATTTTAATAAAAAAAAAAATTATTTGAATAAACTTAATACGTATATAAACCACTTATTTTGATATGAGTCCATTAAAAAAAATTGAGTTAATGATGGCGTTTCTTAGTATTTATTGGCTTCTATTCACCACACAAATATAATTTGTCAAAACTTTTAAAAAGCGCTGAAATGTTGACGGAATTCTTGTTTTGTAAATTATTTTCAATAACACTGATATCCCTCAAATAAAAGTATTGTCTGATGATCATTAAATTATATCGCCTGCTGCCAAATGTACTTTTTGAATTTTTCCAGCACGTACCATTCTTGTAAAATTTACTATTCCTTACTTCCCAGGAAAATTTTCTGTTCCAAAGAATCGGTTTTCAGAATAGCTACTTTTCATTTACAATCCCTTCTACTGTCGATTCGAACACCGATTCTTTTTGTTTGAAATTGTCCCAAAAGCAACCACTTCCATAGCTCCAAAGTGGAACCGGTTGCCATAGAATCAGTTTTAGAACTGATTCTACTTCAGTCACACCTTCCATATGGGATCCCAGGAACTCGTTCCGGAACCAGTTCCATGGAATAGGTGTGGTTGGCTACCGATTGTAAAAATTTTCCTGAGTTTTTTTCAAAATACATTTTTTGAATCAAGTTTAATTGTTCACAGATTGTGGTCTATGTTTATTTACTAATCATATGCAAAAACCCAATTTTTTAAAATTTTAACTACTCGGAAATCCCAAATAGTTAAAATTTAGAAAAAACTGGTTCCAGTTTTGCAAATTAAAAAAAACACGATCAATCGGTGGTAAAACTTTAAATTATATTTGAACATTCACGAAAATAAAAATAACCCCACAAGCAAAGATGATGGATCTTCAAATAACACAAATATTTCTTCAATAAAGCTACTTTTGTACTCAGAAAAACGAGTTTGAAAAATGATCAAACAGTTTGAAACATATTTTTGGACTTTTTGGACGGGGTTCAAAAATTAATAGTCAACATTTTCATGAGAAATCAGCTAACAAATTTTTTAAGCTTTTCGTAATTTTTAAGAAATTTTTTAATCACTTCTGAGCGTAAATAAAATTTACATCATTTTAATTTTACTATTAAACAATTTTTTAACAATGGATTTTGTAAATTTACATTTTCTAATGAAATAATGATAAACTATGTATTCCTTTTTGTAAATAAAAACGCTTCAGAAGGACATTTTTATGAAAATTTTTAATTTAAAGAGGGGTTGAACTAGAAGAGCTAACTATATCTTTACAACAAATTCAACTAGAACTAGAAAGTGCGCTCACTAAAACGAACTTTTTGGGCTTGAAATATAGTTTTTTGCGTTCGCGTACTTTTGTACATTTTTGTCACTTCGAGACAGTAGTTTTTGTTAACTCTCATTTTACCGAAACAAACACAGCTAAAATTAACAAACTAGTAATTAAAGGAATTAAATAAATTTTAACCTTCAATACTGAACAACGTCGATTTTCCCTATAAATATATTATTTTTAGGCATAAATAAAGTTTATTTCTCCTAAGGAAATGTGCATAAAAACATTTCAAAAAAGTTTCCATTTACAGTTTCAAAAACATTAAAATGATAAACCTTTTATATCTCATTTTAAAAACAAAAGGACTCATACCACTTTCAAAATAGATGGCTCATATTATTTGAACTTTATACTGCAATTTAGACTGAGCAAAAACTACCCAGTTTTTACCCGTTTCTAGTTTTTACTTGTCAAACGCATTCATAAAAAACAAACAAAAACCAGTTTTGTACAAAAACTAGGTAGTTTTTGCTCAGTCTAAATTCAGTATTAGATATTACATTTTTGTTTTTAAAATTTGAATATTTCTACTTATTTTTTCTGGCTATAATTACAAGACTAATAAAATATTGTACATAATATCTATATATAAGCGATAATATTTTAAAAATATTTACAGACAAAATATTTTGAAAACAATTTTAAATACATTTATCAAAAATTGGAGTGATTGACGAAGACGGGCGACTTTGGCAAGATTCAATCAAATGTTGTCCAATTGTTCATGCCAGTTGTAGTAATAGTTGAACTATTACTGGTAGTTGTAACCGTAGTTGTTATCAGTGTAAATTGATCTAGACCATATTTACGCAATAATTCAAAATCTTCGTCTGGTGGTGGCATAGGAGGTGGTACTGTTTTAGGTAAAGGTGGAGGTTTTTCGCTGGGGGGTTTTAATGAAGCTTGTTGTTGGTGTGGCTGCGGCATATGCTGTGGTGTATAATAGGTATATAAAGGATTACTTATACTGGATGTTGTCATAAGCGAAGCAGCGACAGAAGAGGAAGAGGGCTTTCTAACATTTGTAGGCAAGGTAGTGGATTTCTTTTGAGTATTGTGACTACGACTATTAACGCCAACTGGTGGCAAAGGACGAGCATTTTGGTTTAAAGGATCAAAATCTTCTAAATCAAAACTATTATTATGACTATCGTCCAGCGATATTAAATCTTTCATTGAATCCTGATCTGAAGCATGGGAAGCATTAGAAGCGGTTGTTGCTGTGCAGGATGCTGTTGTGTTAATACCATTCATACCACCCATTGTCATATGTTGGGGCTGTAGAGAACGTAAGGACTGTTATGAAAAGAAATTGGCAAAAAAAAAAGAACAAAGCAAAAAATATATTTAAATGTTAGTAGACTTTAAATTTATTTTAAAAAAATTAGTAAGTATATTAATTAAATTTAAAAAAAATTTGGTTTAATAACAAGCAATCTACAATCTAAATAAGAGACAAGGACAATTTATATAAAGACACTACAAATACATGCATATTATTATTTTTATGATTACAATGATTTTTGTTAATTGATGTTAATTTCTTCATACATGGTTTTTTAAGGGATAAATGATGAATGTGAGATTTTTAATTAATGGTTCGAAAGGTTGTTTTTCGACTACGCAGGTAATGCTAACAGTAATGTTAACAGATGTTGAAAGGATTTAATATTTTCATCTCTGTTTGAGTATAGAAAATATAATCCAGTTATGATGTATGTAAGCAGATATTTGAAATTTTTTAACGAAACTTTTTGCAGACGTAGACTTATGACTCACTAGGACACCCTCCAAAGTTAGAACTTCGATTTAGCTAAAATTTAGAAAAGTTAAAATTGAATTTACAAATTTTACACGAAGTCTGTTAAAAGCCGAAGACTGTCATTAATTTCAAAAGGTTATCATTTATATCGAACATGTTCGAATTTCATGACGTAATATCACTCAAACGATGACTATTATTGAGCTAATTATGGAAAAAAAAAATAATTGAAGGTACTTATAGTTCGTTATCCGCGTTTAAAGTTGGTCTTCGTAGTACGTTTCTGCCGAAAAAGTGTAATTATACAAATATCAGATAGGTGCCCAGGTAGAAAAATACAAACGGCACAATGTCGGCCCGGTATTGGAGACGGTAGTACATGTACTGGCAATGCTTCGGATTTTCAACTTTCACTGTACTGGCATGTTGTCGAAATGATAACACCAATAAACGCTTGGCCGTAGCTATTTCTCAACGTTGGCACATGCTTGGAATTTTATTTTTTTGGTATTATCCCAGTACATTTAATAACAAATTTAGTAGTTTACTGTCCTTTTAGTGTACATCACAGATTTTTAATGCATTCTGTCGAAACTTCACAAGAAAAGAATGGCTATGTCTCACTTACATAAATAATTTTGTAATAGGTGCAAAAACACATAAAACTTATAAAATTATTAATTTTAATAAATTAAAAAAAACTCGTTAATTTTCAGAAAACAGTACTGGCGGAGCACGTTTTAAGTAGTACCGGCATTTCGTAGAAAAAAGTGCTCTCCCAGTACAATTTTTGTTGCAACGTCGGCAATTTCTACCTAGGTGGTTATGTGGGGACTAATGTAGTTAGATTACAGACTTAAGGTCATGGATTCTGAGGCAACTGGTATTTATCCGGTATTTTTTGTACGCCATAATGAGATTGTTATAAAACAGTTTTTCAGAGATTTTTTGAAATCTCGGTTTAATTGGCCTTAGTGGTCTAATTCGAGAGTACGTCAAATTTGCTGAAAAGTAGTTAAAAATGCAATTTTTAAACAATTTTACAACTGATTTTATAATAAATAACAATTCGATAGTAAAATAATAATACCATAAATTCATTATATTTTTCAATTTTAACAAAACATTTTGGTATGTAGTCGAAAATTTCGACTACAAAATTACGAAAATTGTAATAAGGCCGATTATTCCAAATTTCTGAACCCTAGCATCTTTTTTGATCATTTAAGAACTGAATAAGTTCTAATAAGCTCAACTTTGTTGACGCCCAACGTGGGGACACAAATAACACATCAGCTGAAAAATCCGTAGAATGACACATAGGTAGCGCCACTAATGAAAAATTCATATAATTTTTTGGAACTACCAACCTTCAGATGATACCTGCCAAAATTTAATAACAATTCGTTCATTAGTGAACAAGTTACAGCTGTTTTAATTACGCTACTTTTGCGATTTTGAAAACAATGGTCTGAAAGCAATTTGGTGTGATGGTTTTTAATGCGAAAAAACCGTTCAAGCCAAAGATGAGCTTGATAAGTGTTATTCCGACTCTGCTCCATCGAGACAAATGGAAGAAAAGTGGTTTGCTGACTTTAAATGTGGTCATACAAACACCGATGACGCCGAACACTCTGGTCGTCCAAAAGAGTTCACAAAATCGTTTTGGCAGACCGAAAAGTGAAGTTTCAGAAGATAGCTGATACCTTAAAGATATCGCAGGAACTTGTCGGCTTTATTTTGCACGAACATCTGTTCATGAGAAAGCTGTTTTCGAAATTTGTGCCGCGTTTGTTCACAGTGCACCAAAAACAACGTGTCGATGATTCTGAGAGCTATTTGAAGCTCTTTCGGCGTGATATAAAGGACTTTTTGCATCGGTATGTAACAAAGGACGAAACTTGAATATGCACTTCACTCCAGAGGCGAATCGGCAGTCAGCTGTGTGGACAGCAACTGGCGAACTTCGAAGAAGCCAAAGACGCAACAGTCAGCTGGTAAAGTTATGCCATCAGTATTTTGGGATGCGGCTTGAATTTTGTACATTGATTACCTTGAAAAAGGCCAGACCATAAATAGCGATCGCTACAACTGCTGCGTTTGAAGGAGGAAATCGCAAAAAACGGCCCTATATGAAGAAGAAAAAAGTGCTTTTTCACCAAGGCAATGCGTCGTGTCACAAGTCGTTCGCTACCATGGCCAAATTGCACGACTTACACTTTCAGCTGCTTCCGCACCCACCGTATTCGTCAGATTAGGCTCCCAGCGATTTTTACCTGTTAGAAAGGCGATGGAGTGATTGTATCGCTCTTGAAGGAGGATATGTTGATAGATAAACTCGAATTTTGTTTAAAAAAATTGTTGTTTTATTGGTTATCCTACGGACTTTTCAGCCGATGTGTTAAGATTGCTAAACTTATTCGAAAATGAGTCTCGAATCCACTAGGCATCCACTAACAATCAATTTATTATCAAAATATATAACTTTCATTATGATCTTGAGTTTCATGCAGTAAAGGATTAACTTTCAGTTTTTATGAAAAAATATATCAAATTCTTATCTTGTTTCTATATTGAAATTATCTATTTACATCAGAAGAAAAGGTGGAAAGCTTTAAATTTACTAATACCATTTATGATATACCATAAATCACAGGTTTTACTACCTAAGTAATAAGCTTTTCAGCAGAGCTGGCAAGCAATTTCGCTTAAATACGCTTATCGATTTAAAACCCTTTCAACTGACAACCAACGCAGTTCCGAAATAATTGAAATGCCGCTGTTCTTAACATACAGATACCGAACAAAATTAAGTAGCGTTACCCTTGAAATACCTTCTACTTTTGTTGATTTCACGTGGATATTGTTAAATTTGGTACACGCAGAGAAAATATATGGTTGCAATAGGATCACGGCTACAAAACTATATTTCCTACAGCCATAGATGGTTGTTGCAATCAATTTATTAATGTATTAATCATACTACACAAATTTTATGGTCGCATATAATCATTTTATTATTAAAATCTCAATTTTTTTGTTATCATATTATTCTCTGATATACAATCATATATTATATGATTGAATGAATTTATTATCTGAATTATTATCTGAATTCAGAGAGATCATGTTCACTATCATTGGTATAGTTTCAACAACTATAAAATGGTCAGTATATTTATTTTATGAGCGTCATACATCATACTTGAGATTTTGGGAATAGGAGTTGTAAGAAACAGTCAAATAAAAGAATACATGTTAAACAAAGGCATAAAAAGTAGAAAAACAACTTACATTGTTTATGGAATAAAGAAACCCATCTACCCAAGTGGGAAAATGTGAATTGTCAAGCAAACATCAAATAAAATTATTGTTTATTGACCATTAAAGTGTTTAGTGTTTAAATTAACCCTCTAATGCTCTTTCTTCTGATTGCAATAATATTTAAACCATATATTTGGCGTTGAAAATTTACTATGGAACAAATATTAAAATTTTAATTTATCGCTTTATTTAGGCGATATAGCACAACAAAGGTTGAAGACGTATCTTGAAACCCAGTAGTCAAATAATTTCGGTTTTTGCTGTAAATAACACTATCAATAAAATAAAATTACATACCGAAAATTGTTGATCAATTGTTGTTATTTCAAAAGTTATGGCGATTTTCGCTTTTTGAAAATTACAAAATTTGGCGAATTTGGCACTAAACATCAATAAATTTTGACGAAATTAGTTCTGATTATTACTACCTATAAGTATATAATCTGTGTTTAATTTCAAGAAAATCTGTTGGCTAGTTTTTGAGTTAGAGAGCTATTTTTAAAACGTATCCTGGCGTTATCTTGTGAGTCTTGAAAAAAAATTTTTAACTGATTTTACAATTAGAGCTTCGGATAGCTTCGTTTTTATCGGTAGTGTACGCCAGATCGTAAATGTATTTTTGGCAATTTTTCAAATATTTTTTTTTCTGTTTTAAAAAGTTAATTTTTTCAAATTTTCTATATTTTCACTTTACGTGCTTCTCGCTTGACAACCGTTCCTTATACAAAAAAAGTTTGAAGGCAAAAAAAGTAGGCAGTTAAATTTTCTATGGATATAAATAATACAACTTGTTTAATAAAATATTGTTATTTAGCCAAAAACTATTTAAAATCTGAAGACCGCCAGAAGGCGGCCTTGGGCATTAGAGGGTTAAGTAAAAAGTAATAAAAAAAAGTGATTTATTTAAAAAAAATTTTGTACTCACTTAGAAAAAATATTGTTAAATAAAGTCTATACAAAGGGAGTGTGACAGATTTTAGCTTAGTGCAAAAAAAAAAATGATCACAAAATTTTCTACACTACCATAATATAATCACTTTAAAATATGATCTTTAGAAAAATATTGTTATCATATAAATATTTTTCTATATTATGATGATCACTTTAGATGCATAGTGAAATTGTATTATTAACAATATTTTTCTACGCGCTGATATCGCATGTTTCCATAATTTATTTTTATTTATACGACGACGGATCAATAAGTCCGTAACTTTTCGAACTTCCCTCGTAGTTACCTGAAATGCAACACTGCTTCGGTCAAGTGTTAATAGACCGCTGTCAAATTTTGAGCTTTTTCGTGTGCTTATCAAACATTATTTTTTGCGAAAAAAAAACCGTCACTCAAACCAAGAAAAAGCTTGATAAGTACTATGGGGACTTTGCACCATCAACTAAACATCAATAAAAAGTGGTTTACTGAGTTTTGTTGTAGTCGCACCAGCACTAGTGACGCTGAACGTTCACGATAGGGTGTTGGCCGATCGCACAGTGAAAGTGCGTGAAATTGTTGAATGGCATTTCATATGGCACTGGGGTTTCGATTTTAAATGATCAGTTGGGTTGCAGAAAGCTTTCCGCAAGATGGGTGCCGCGTTTGTTTTCAAGTGACTACAAACGCAATCGTGTGACAACTTCCGAGGATTGTCTGAAGTTATTTAACTGCAATTCGAATGAGTTCTTACGGCGTTTTGTAACTGTGGATGAAACATGGATTCATTACAATACACCGGAGACCAAGCAGCAGTCTAAATAATGGGTTTCTTCGAGTGAACTGGCTCCGAAGAAGGCCAATGTGGGTTTGTAACCCAACAAGGTCATGGCGAAAGTTTTTTGTGATGCACGCGGAAAAATCCACATCGATTGCCTTCAAAAGGGAAAAAACAATAAACGATTTTCAACGACGATTTAAAAACAAAACGACCCCATTTAACCAAGAAAAAAGTTATTTCTCAATGCAAGGCAATGCACGGGTGCACACGTGTTTAGTCTCAATGAAAAAAATTGCATAAATTAGGCTGCAAATTGGTACCTCATTCGACATAATCTTCGGAGTTAGCCCCCAGTGACTATTTTCTATTTCCAAACCTTAAGAAATGGCTCGGTGGAAAGAGATTTAGCTCAGACGATGAAATGCCTATTTGGACGACCTCGAGAAATCCTATTTTTTGGAAGGAATAAAAAAACTGGAGAAACGTTGGACCAAGTGTATTGAGATTAAAGGAGTGTATTGAGCTAAAAAAAATGTGCTTCATTCAAAAAATCACGGACTTATTGATCCGCCCTCGTATATAAGTGATAATTAAAATTTATTTAAACTATTTTAATGTGTAAATTAGAAATTGAATAAATAAATGTAATATTTTGAAAAAACAAAACGTTCATAGCTTTTTAACTCAACTTCAAGAGAATGCTGTGAAAATGCACAGAAAAAACTAAAAACTAGTTTTAATTACGAAATTGATTGGATTAATTAAAATTTGAATTGATTTTGCACCTATCACTTAAATGATACTATTAATTCCAAAAAATTCTATACGATTAAGTGAAACAATCAAAATATTAATTGATTAATTGAACAGTTTTTATTTTTGTTTAATTCGATATTTTAGGTTATTTTTTCTCTGTAGGGATCATAGTATGACATGCAGGACTATAACATGAGATCATTTAAGGATCATATTATGATGAAAAAAAAGTGTATTTCATAATATGATTGTCGCAATCATATACCCAAAAACATATGATGTACTTCGAATATGGTCCTCCCAACCATGTTTTTTCTTTGCGTAAGAAATATTTAAGACTAAAATCGTGCTATGTTCTGACTAAAGAACCGGCCCTAAGTTGAGTAAATTAGTTGTGTTTCTTTATACCTATAGTAAAATATTATCGGTATAGTCCGAAATAAAAGACTACCGTTATCAAAATAATCTAAAAATGCGTTACCGATAACCGTTTCGTTTTGGTTGTCAATCATGCTTTGCGTGATAACATTTGCAAATTGCAATCATGTTAACATAATTGACAAATCATAGTCGTTGCCGGGAGCTGTACCCAAAATATCAGACAAACATACAACAAGAAATTCATCTGAAAGCATTACTGCGATGAAGATTTTTTTGTTTGAAAAAGTATACCTCTTTATCTTTTTTTAAACGTGGAGCTGGAACTGGTGGTTCGCAACCTGGCGGTGATGACTGATAAAGAGAAAAGCGAGAAGCGGCCGTTACAAAAGAAGCACTCGATGATGATGAATTAGATGTATTCGAATTATTTGAGGATGAAGATGCTGAGCTACGTAAAGAATCATTATGTAATAGTTGAGTTTCTGCATAATCCTGCCAGCAATTACGTTCTAAACGTGTAATACCAGCTGTGACAGCGGCAGCTGTAGCTGCCACAGCATTCGTTAAGAGGGCATTTGCTCCGCCTCCACTATTGGAGGGTGTCGGTGTTGGTGGTGTTGTTGCAGCTTGACGTCTTGGTGGTACTGGTGGTGATTGCATATCAGGTGGTGTATCATATGTGGAATCTGTTGTTTGAATAAATTTATTATTGGGAATTGATGTATATGAGGGTTGATTTTCTTGTTGTAGTTGTTGCGGATGTGTTAAATGATTGGTAGTGGTGGTTGCGGTAGTAGTTGTGATGGTAGAAATATTAAGGGTTTGTGATTTTGGAATGTATAAGGGTGCTGGTCTAGGTATGCTTGGGGGTTTTCCTTCTACACGAAGAAGTTCATAAAACTTGTGTTGCTGTGAACCATATGGATGATTATAATAAGTTGGACCATTTAGTTGCCGTTGCTGTAATAGTTGTTGTGGCTGCTGTTGTTGTTGATAAAGCTGTAATAAATGAGGTGCTGGTGGTGGTGGTCTTGCAGGGGGAAGACCCCCAGTACGTGACACCGTTATGCGATGATTAGGCTCTAAACTGTAACATGGTTTAAGCTGTTTTTTGTTTAGATTTTTAGATTAAATTTATTAATTTATTTAATTTTATTTTTTTGTATGAAGTTCATGTTTATGAGAAGACGACCGCACAAAAGTATGCAACATAAGACGTAAAAAATAACCATAAAAAAGAAAAGAATAATTCGAAAAAATAAAATGAAAAATCGTGAACAAAAATGTGGGGACGTATCGTATGGCACATTTAAAGCGATAGTTTTAATAATAAACATAAAAAATAATAAAAGACATTAAGCTTTATTTATTAAACAGGCAAAATATTTAAATATAACATTTAACAAACAACAGACTATGTTGCATATTAAAAGGCGGAGCAGCGTAAAAACTAAAATCAAGCTAAACTAGTTATAAAATGGGACTAACTAAAACTACAGTTATACTTTTGGCGCCTAACATGGGGCATTATTCTCAATTTTTGTACGATCTTTTATTTTTTGTAATTATATAATTTTTTTTGAAAAGTTACTAATATTTTAGGAAGAAATTAAATGTGTGATGTTCACTAAAAAGGCAATTCTTTTTTTCTTTAAAAACTTACGACATTATTACAAATTAATATTATAAAATTTAGAGCAGATCGTACTTAAACTTAACTGAGTTAACTCGAAACTAAACAAAATTAAACTGAAACTGAATTACAATGAAACTGAACTAAAATTGAGCAAGAAATATAAAAAAAAAAATTTGAATTCTGGAGTATATAAAATGGAGAAAGTAAAATGGAGAAAATTTTAAGACAAATGGTTAAGTAAAACTTTACTTATTGGACCAAAATGAAACCGAATCTAATTGGGTGTTAGTTTCGTTGCTTTAATATCTTAAGTATTTTTCAGTCGTTAGTTCAAATCTACCGATGTTGTTTAATTTATACCTATCAATATTCCCAGCGCCAAATAGGGGGTGGAAGTTATATTCTAAGCTGAAAACTGTATTATATTGCTGACGGGTTACAATTAATTATCTGTGCGGTAAGTTGAAGTGTTATTTCATATGTACTTTACCACTTCGAGAACGATTCTTCTACCTGGGCTAAAGAATTAAGACAAGAACTGCATATGACGTAAAGATTCCGATATTGAAATTCTTCAAAATATGTACAAGGAGACAGAATTTTCCAACTGAATTTTCTTTGTCGTAAGCGCATGCTACTGCAATTTGCAATAAGATGCGGAGTAACAATAAGATGGAGAAACAAGGTTCTTAAGTCGCTAGCTGTCAGCACTTATGATATTATATTATAAAGAAACTTTGTTAACTACATTCACAGCAGTTGGTTGATAAGTGACAAATTATGCACCTGCGTAATGGTGATTGTTACACAATGGAAAAAGCTCTATAGTTGGAATAACACACTTTTTACGACGGCTACGGACTGTGTCCAATTTGACAGAGAGAGCAAAGTTTTTCACATCCCCAAGGTAGGGTGATCTCACACCTGTTATGGCTTCTGGTTATTAACTCAGTTCTTATTAAGTTGGATAATCAGGGTGTTAAGCTCGTTACTTATGCGGACGTTAGTTTCAGGGATGTTTCTGGATGTGATAAGTGATATAATGACCAGCGCTCTGGAGACTCTCAGTAACTGGGCCAAAAGCTGTGGCCTGGCAGTGAATACGAGTAAAACGGAACTGGTGCTTTTCAGGGCTGCGAACTCACCCTCTCTGAACATGCTAAGTATCTTGGCATCTTACTGGATTCGAAACTATCTTGGAAACTCAATACCGAGCACAGGGTTAGGAAGGCAATGGTTGCTTTCAACTCCTGTAGGAGGATGTTTGGTTCGAGATGGAGTTACGGATCAACTATACAGGGTGCAGCGTTCGGCTTGTATTGGGGTTAAGGGGGCGATAAGGACTTGCCCTCTGAGGCTCTCATTCCAATACTTAATGTCATTCTTATAGATTTATATGTGATGACAGCTTCTGCTAGCAGTTCGACGAGACTTGCCGCTACGGGTTCTTGGAAGAGAAGAACCTACGGAAATGCTAGACTTCTTGATCAGCTGCCGCCGCAGTTTAAACTAGAGCCCGACTATGATTAGGGACGTACTAAATCTCTCCTCGGCAGGAGCAGTAGGGACGTGTCGAAGCTGACGGGCGTGCTTACCGTGCTTGCTTGGACTGGCACGTGATATACGACGCCTCAGCTGCAGCATTCCAGGTGAAGAGAAGGTGAGACATCTCCTCTGTGATTGCCCGGCGCTACATCCGGCATCCAGCATAGGACTTTAGGCGATTATATACTAGACGATCTGTCGGTGATATCGAGGGTAAGATTAGGTGATATTATCCGGTATCTTAATCTTACGGATTGGGTCTACTTCTCCGGATATTAGTTCTTTAAGAGTACTGTGGTCTTTTCAAAACGGAGTCGCTATTGACTCTACTTGATGCTCACGAGGGCGTGAGCTGCCACTCAACCCAACCAGATAATAAAGGAAAATAATTAAGATCCATTATACATTAGTTGCATTGTTAATAGTTTTGAGTTCCTTGGCCAAATTTATTGGTATCCGGTTAAACTTCCCTGGGCCCCAGTTTTCATTGCGGTCATGGCGCACGAGTTGATAGTGAAATTGTTCATTAGATATGGCCAATTGAAAGGCGAGAATATATATACTTCGACTACCCGTAGGATAGCTTAAACCCTATGGTCCATGCCTAGCCCAAAAAACAAACAATATAATTATTGGGATTCCTTAGCGACCAATCAGTTTGCCTTCAGGGATCTCTTCTGGTGACAGTAATCGCCAAGATCATAGCGATCAATAACAAAAATTACTTTAAAATAGTCACGGAATAAATACAATCGGATTTTGAGTTTTCTTTGGTGGATATATTCAATAGGATTCTGGTATCCTGAAGACTTGTCCAAATAGTAAAATCATTCCTGCTGCTCTTCAATGTTCGCAACTCCCCTCGGCTTCATTGCAACATTGAGCAAAAAGAAATTATTCATTCTATCAAAGGGAAATTCGGCTAACGAGAAAACTAGACAGTGGTGTAACCCACAGATATTAATAAAATTTGAATATGTTGTAGAGGAGAAATAACTATAGAACAAATATTTTTTAAGTCCGTAAAATATCTGTTTCATACTTTGTGTTTTTATCGTGATCTTTATGAAATCCGTACAGGAATTGGTTTGAAAACGGAATTGGATTTTATAAACGGGCTTATAAAAATAAACCGAAATGGCATTACATATAATGATATCAAAAAACTCTTAATATCCCAGTGTAGAAAATCATTACCAGATATGTGGTTATTCAACTATATACCTGGTAATGGTAACTAGTTATTTTATTATTACATTTCCTTTTACCTTTGTATGGCGATGTCGCGAAAAATAATGAGTTATGCTTACACATCAGCATACGAAAAATCTAAAAATATATATTGTTAACTTTCTTTTAAAATCGCTAAAAACAAAGAAAAATTTGGTCATGTTTAAAGTGCTGCAATTTTAATTCTGGTGACTATTTGTAGATAAAAATAATGCAAGACTTAAGGAAATTTTATAGGATTTCCAAAAATTTACAGTTTGTGCAAAACCGATCGGTACTGCATAAATTTTACTATGTAATTTGATAAAAGGTTGATATCGCAAATTTTTCGTTAAAAGCCACGCCCACTTAAAACAAGTGAAAAAATGAAAAAACAAAAATTACGCTAAAATTCTGTACAATTTTCTGAACCATGTCCTTGCCCTTCGTGGAGAATTTAACCACCATTTTGGTCTTTAAAAATAAAGGCAACAACAATAAAATTAAAAAAAACTTGAATTGACTTAAATTCGTGGCCACAACTGTATATCGCCAACATACAAAAAATCAAAAAATATGTGCTTACATACATATATCCTTACCAGTGTTGAAAAAATATTAAGTCTAAAAATAGACTTCAAAAAATTTTCAAAAAAATATAGAAAATTACTTTCTAGTTGAAATAATGATAAAAATAAGTTATTATCAGTAACTCATTATAATAATATAATAATTAGGTTGTTCATAAGGGGTGTGCTATCTGTTGTATCGTTGTATCGTCCTAACAAAAAACAGAGTTGTTAAAATTTTTATTTGTGTTTAACAACGATTTTCTATTCAGTTTTCTATCTGTTAGCACACTCAAACATAGGACACTAAACATACGTAAAAATGTTGTATCGTGCTATTCTCAAATGTTGTATTTTTGCAATTTAATTTTTAACAACTCTGTTTTTTGTTAGGACGATACAACACTTAGCACACCCCTTGTGAAAACCCTTAATGATATGTCATTACCGTTTCTTCACTGGGATATTTAAGTTTTAAAAATTTAAATAAAAACTTATAATAAATATATAACACCTAAAAATTGTTGATTACATTAATTAATTTAATGAAAACGATTTTAATCGGGTTCTAAATTTCATCATCAAATCCGTAGAAAGGATTTATAGAATCCAATATCGGAAATTTCCGTTTAAAAATTTCCATACAAAAAAAGGAATGAAGTAAAGTTTGGATTCTATAAATCAACTCTACGGATTTGATGATGAAATTTCCGATCAGACTAAAATTTTTTTCTCTGAATAACAAATTTTGACAGCCAATTTTTAAAGAGTTATTTATTTGTTATACAGATTTATTAAATTTTCTGAAACATAAATATTTAATAAGTTTTATGACGTCATTGTAATGCCATTTCTGTTAATTTTTATAAACCATGTTACGAAATTGGATCCGATTCCAATCCAATTCCAATATATCAGTTTTTAATGAAATACACTATATATAATTTGGGTATATAAATGAAAGGTATTTTTAAAATCTATCCAATCCCTATAAACAATTTCACTGGAATTCAAGTTGAAAACAAGTCCAATTCCAGCCCTGTTTTCCAGTTTCAAGGCTTGAATACAACTTTAATTACATTTTATTTCAATAGCATACTCCAGCAAAAGGGAAACAAAAATTCAAGTTTGAAATATTTTTTTTTAAATATACAAATGTTAGAATTTGAAATCTACTTTACTTCAAGCTAAATTTAAAGCACTTGAATTTTTAAAACCTATGTGCTTATTGGGATGTAACAAAAACATTATAGAACAGTTCTCAAACAAAAAAGTTTCGAACAAGCTTCAAGCCAAATTTTTAATTTAAAAATTAGATTGCGCAGTTATTGGCTTGAATCGAATGTTTATTACTTTTGTTCCCTCACAAAAAGCGAGAACAGATTGTACCAACTACTGATAAGTGAGAAACTTTTAGGTTTAGGTCCAGGGTTGAAAAAGCTACGACTAAAGTAGCAGTAGTAACTAAAAATGACGATTATTGTAGTAAAAAAAACAACAAAACTAAAAGTCATCACATCGCTACTACTACCACTATGCAAACTTTTCTGTAGCACAGCAGTAGCACATAGCTTTGTTTTGAAATTGAAAACCACCACAGCATCAATCGATGTGTCTGCTACTAAATTCAACAAGTAGCAGTAGCAGCCAAATAGACAAAACTCCCAAATTACTACTCAGCTACTACTACCACTACACAAAAATTTTATTAGCTAAGCAGTAGCACACATCTTTGTTTTGAAATTGAAAACTACCGCAGCACCAATCGTCTACTTACAAATTAAGCAAGAGCAGTAGCAGCCAAACATACATGACTCCCAAATTACTACTCAGCAGAGTAGTCATAGAAATATTTTTCGTTGTTTAAAAATGAATTATTTTTTTGGTTTTTCCAGTACTGTGTGTGTGTGTATGTATGTATTTTATATTGTTTTTGTTAAACAGAACAAAGCATGAAGATGCTAATTTGCCGTTTTGGAATATTCGATTGATTTTATGATTTATATTTTGTATTTTAAATTTTTTATTTTATAATATATTATATAATTTTTAAATCACCCCTAATTATGAATAATTTGAAATTTCTTTTTATTACGTAGGCCCTGTGCGAGGTGGCTAAATTTGTTCTAAACTAAATACAAATAGAGAAAAGGATTTAAAATTTCTTTAAAAATTGTTTTAAAAAATTTTCTACATTCAAAGAAACTCTTAAACCTGAATTTAGTTTGGAATTAGTTTAGCCAGCCGCACCCACCCGTGGTACCAATTCACTTTTCAATATTTTATTTATTGTTTTAAAAATTAACAGTTGTAAGACACATAATGATAGAATTAGGTTACATAAATTTACGTCACAATTTGACAGCACTGTTTCAACGGTAAATTGTTAACAAGTGGTGGGCGAGAACAAAATAAGGATACACACAAAATTCATACGTAGATCAGTATTTGTTGTTAGGGTTGTCGCAAAATAAGGATACACACAAAATTCATACGTAGATCAGTATTTGTTGTTAGGGTTGTCAGATATAGCGATTTCTTGCCAAACGTGGCGATTAAGAAACACATTTGGAGATTTTATTCTTGAAATGGCGACGGACGGTTTTTACGCTGATTTAGGAAGTGGTTGGAGATTTTTATGGATTTCTTTTACACTCAGTATCTAATCTCACAGATTATGATTTTAACCTTTTATATAATCCCTATCTTTGATTGAAAAGATAATATTTTTATTATTATTTGGTGCTAATGAAAACAATTTTGCGGATTTTTGTTTTAAAAATACGAAGTCACGTCACATTTAGCGTTTTTTATTTTTCACATTGAAGATTATCCCATAATTAGCCAGATTATTAAATATAATTTTTATAAAGTTTCGACAAAAATCGTTAACCGAAGTCCTAAAATAAAATACACTGCGTTTATCTGGTTTAGGCTTAAGAACTCTAGAACTGAGTTAAATTTAAAGACAAAAGAAAAATTAGTTTAATTGAATCAGAACGGGTTTAAATTTTGCACTAACTTTTTTATATGAGTGTACTAAAAACTACTTTAAAATGACCATGTAGAAAATACTACTGACAGTAGCATATTATTTTTGTTATATATCCGTAAGATAGGAACATCAAACATAAAACTGAATTTTTACTTGTTTTTAATCAACAAACATATTCGTCGCTGCTACTAAGAAACTAGCTATTTGTCGATAAACTTTTTTGTGATTTCAGCGTTTTGCGGAACTTTTTGGAAATTATTTTTTTACACACATATAAACCAAACTTCAAGCCTTTCATTTATAAAAGAATTACTTCCAAAAAAATGGCCAAGGCACACAACTAGGGTTTGGGATTTCCCGGACTTTTTTATTTCCCGGGAAACGGGAATGAAAAAATTTGATTCCCGGGAATCCCGGGAAATATTTCTGAACAAAATTTTTAATGAAAACCACCTATATAAGTAATTTTTGTTAAAAAAAACACTATTTCAGTACAAATGTAGTCTGTGTAGTGAGAATTCAAAGTAAAAAACATCAGAATGTTGAACATTTGATTTCACATAAATTACTCGCAGCACTGCCAAATGTATTGCATGATTCCAGCAGGCACCTACTACTGCACTGTCGGAAACAAACGGTTTCATCACATTTGGCCCATTAGATATGGTGGCCACAATGTTATTTTCCAAAGACAAATAAAACTCTTCTAGTCTTATTTCTACAATTCTTCTTATTTCATCAGCATTACATCTTCTTGATATATAAACCAACCCCAGGTTATAAAATGAATTATTTCCGATTATACATATGTTCGAATATCTCTTTTGTGATATTCTTGTCCATTCATCTAAGATTATAGTAAATCTCCTATTGTTAGAAATATTGCTCGATATTTCTTTTATCATGATATCTTTTACATGATTGTAGTAATTTAATATAATGTTCTTTACATCGGTTTCATTTTTTTGCAATGCCAGGTTTTTATTATAAAAACTTTCTCGAATAAACGAAGATCTAGTTATGGTGCGGATTGACTGCAGATAATTTGGATACCATTTCAGGAAATGTTTGCCCTACCATAAAACCTTTAATGCCTATTCAGCTTACACTTTTTTCTTCAGTTACTTTGCTAATTTTAGCTGAAACGTTATTCTTGTTGTTTTCTTCAAGAGAAGTTGCATGACCATCAATTTTTTTTTTTTTTTTGTGAACCAAATTTAGATGTCGGATAACCAAATTTAGATACCACCGTTAACCATTAGTCTTTTCTTTTCACATTTATTAATGAAAACGTTACTTATAAAATTATTGACCCTTAATATAAAGGCGTATTTTAAATTTAAAGTCGACTTTATTTTTAATCAAACGGTTTTGTTCATTTTGTGTATGAAAACCTTACAAAAATATTTATATTTTCAAATATTTTTATTGGTTGAAAATAAATTAACCAATCAGAATGCTCCAAAAATAAACCAAGTCAAGGTATACTGCCACCCAATATTTTAACTAAAGTCGACTTTACCTAAATTATACATTTGAAAAATTTAGATAGTAAGAGCGATTATTTGCAAGAAACAAAGCTTCTTTTTCATATTTCTTTAAAACATTTTACCAAGTTTTTAGGTTTTACTACTTAAATATTGAATAAGTTATGCGAAAAATCTTTATTAGTTGAAATGCTCCTTATTACTTGGCAAAGATTTTTTATGTGTGTCAAATAAATGTATTCCCTTTTAAAAGATTTTAACAATGATATTTTTGTTTTGGTATTTAAAATGTTTTTTATGACTAAAATTAAAAAATCCTATTCGAAACAAAAACAATTTAAAAAATTTAATATTTTTAAAATTTCCCGTTTTCCCGGGAAAAATATATTATTTTCCCTGGAATTCCCGGCAAAATTTTCCCGGGATTTCCCGGGAATTCCCGAACCCCAAACCCTACACACAATACAGACCTAATTTAGGTATTCCACAAATAATTTTTGAAAACAAATAGCTATTTTCTTAGGCGCAGCAACGATATGCTGATTTCAACTGAATAATTTAATTTCCATTAAACAAAGTTTTTTTTAAATTATTGTATTTTTATAAATTTAGCAGGCCGTGATGCTCAACTTCATCGAAAATACGAGTATATTCTGTTATTTTAGTAAAATTTTAAACTATTTGTACGGACTTTTTTTGTGAGTGTACTGGTGCTGATTATAATCATATTGCATACAAAGGGTCAAACATATTCAAATATGAACTCATAAACCTTTATTAATTTATAAGCCGCTTTTTTAATTAAAACATTTCAAGTTTATTATGTAATTTTGTATGCGCCCAATACACATCAGATAAACCAAAATCATTTATTCTTTCGCTAAAAAAAACTACTCAGCATAAAAAGAGTCATATTTCGTTTTTTTATGTTTTACTACTTTGTTTTTTTTCGTTTTCTGCTCTTGCTGTTTTTTTTTTTGTAGCAGTAGTAGTTGTAGCAGTAGCAGTAGTAGTTGTTCATTTCGTTTTTCTGCTCTTACTGTTTACAAATGCTCCGTGTTTTGTTTGTAGTGGTAGCAGTAGCACAAGAACAAAAATCAAGTTGATCAAAAACAATGACTGCTTACTTTGTATAAACTAAGTAGCAGGCAGATGCTTTTACTAAAGCTACATGAATTGTTTGTAGTAGTAGCAGTAGTAAAAAGCAAAAATATTTTTTGAATCGTAGTTTTTTAAACCCTGTTTAGGTCAATAGGTAGCTCAGTTAATTAACAACTTGTAAATTACATTGTACAACACACAAAAAAGTTTTTGACAACTGATTCTGGCAGAGGCGACCAACAAAAATATACATGCATCGGCGTTTTAAAAGTTTATATCTGGCCCTATGTTTTTTGGGGGGTTAAAGTTTACCGCCTTTTGCAAATGTTTATTGTGAATCGGCATAGGAAAACATTTGAATCTTACATCTTAGTTATAGGATGCGTTCAGCTAACTTTGTAAAACACTACGAGGAACATTTTTGTGGGACATTTTAACCCTCTAACTCTTCAAATAAAGGGACTTTTTTGGCCCCTTTTTAAAAAGGGGAAAAAATACCTGCGAGGGTTAAAAAGTTCCACAAAAATATTTCTTGTAGTGTTTTACATAAGTTCGCTGAACACTTCCTATACCTAAAATGGAAGCTTCATTATACCTAAAATGCCAATTGACAATAAACATTTACAAAAGGGGGAAAATTTAACCCATAAAAAACGTCGATACACGTATTTTTTTTCCCCCTCTGCCATAATCAATTGTCAGAACCTTGTTATTTTGCAAAAAAAATCTGCTTTTGTTGTACAGTGTGATCTGTGGCTCTATTCAAAATGAAAAGTTTGCATCAACTTATATGTTGAACACAATAAGCTGCTTACTAAGATATTTCAAGGCATTCGATCGTGTGAAGAGCGGGCCATTTGAAGAAAAACTATGAGAGAACTAGATTTATCTCGGCTTTCTTAGAGATCACATTAAACATGTCGCTATAAATAAATCTGGTCTCATCAAACGAATTTTAGCGCAACTCAAGTCTGTTTTTCAATATCTTTTTTCCTATCTTCCTTAATGTCATTTTATAGAAAACAGCAACGTTTGCCATTCATTTTCCTTTGATCGTAGGTCGAGTCTAGTGGAGTCTTGTTATGAATATCACCCTCAATCACCACATTTTTATGATCTCCGAGTTGGGTTGTAAGAAAGGCGTCGATTTCGCTTCATGCAAGACCTAATGCTGTATGTTGACCCAAAGGCCGGTGGAGTAAACTGTCTTCTGTAATATAGACTGTCTTTTGGGCAGAAGGCATCCAACATAAGTGGGCTCATCCCTGGAGCCCGAGTTTCTGTTCAAGTAGAATTCATCAGATGCCCAAATTTGCTCACAAAATTATTACTGTAGAAATTGTTACTGCAGAATCTAGAATGCGACTTTTCAGAACTGATGCAGCTACGACTAAGAGATCTGAAAATTAGATTCTGAAAAACCTGGCCTTCTTAAATCTGTGTCCGGCCTTGGAAAATTTTCATTAGATTTTTAGGTTTATGAAGGTGTATGCAGAAACTTAAGGAATCACAGTTGGCCATTTGCATTCGACATCTGGCGGACTATCTAACCCAAACGTGTTTTCTTTAAATAAATTCAAATTCAACTGAAACTAAACCAAAAGTAAAAATCACTATTATTTCTATAACTAATTTTAAAGCAATAAAAATTCTTGCTATCACTAAGGTTTTTATTAAAATTTATTCATAAAATTATCTCAAAAAAATCTCTTAAACTCCGCCAAAGCATTTATAAACGTAAAAAGACGTACAAATAACATTTATACATGTATTAAAACTAAAGGTTAATTATAATACTTACACTTCTATCCACAATGGGTGTTTTAAATAATGGATGATTTTGTAATTCCTGTGATAAATTCATCTCCGACGAGCATAACGAACTTGCCGGACTAACTGTTGGCGATGAAGCCACATGATTATTATGATTATAAGGAACAGTCGCAGATTTTGTAAAACCATTCGACTGTATGTGCGCACTGGAGTTAGACATGCCCAAAGGTGTTGGAGCACGCCGCAAATGCAATGAGGCACTAGTAATTTGATCGCTGGGAGCATATTGAAAACCCACCGCGGATGAACCGGTTATATTACTAACACGTTTATTAAATATAGGAGAACTTGGAGCTGAATGGCGTCCCATATATGATTTGCTGCCACCACTAGAGCCATAAACGTTAATACCATCTATGCGGTCATGTTGAGAATTCGAAGTTAAATGAGAACGAAAATGCGTACTACTAGTAGAATTTTGTGATGTAGGATGGGGTGGTGTTATATCACGTAATTTCGATTTGAGATTTTTATAAGCGTGTTTTGCACTTTGAGAACTTTCTTTAACCTGTAAGGAGATTTTTAAGGGAACATTTTATACAATATCAATGGGTAAAGAAAGAAATTATGTAGACTTGTTAAGAATATTATATTTTCAAGCTTAATGTTTGACTACTTTATTTGTTAGATTTTAACTATTTTATTGATATCTACTTATGAACTAATGTTAGTACTGTTTTCTTTTAGTTTCATTTTACCACTCACCGATTTAACAGCGGACTTAACAGCAGGATTAGTCTGCAAAATGTGAATTGTTTTTGGAATTTTTTGTTTGTTTTTAATTGAACAATTATATTAGGATGATATTTTTTAAAAGGAATATGGACAGAGTAGTATACAAGCAATAATAGGACAAACGTTATGTTTTTTTTTTTGTTTTAGTTGACGTTGTTGTATCCGAGTAGGTACATTTTAATATGAAAAGAATACAGAAAAAAGTACAAACAAATATATTTTTTGTTTACTATATTTTTTTAAAGCATTTTATTTTAATGATAATGAATGATTAAGATGATAAAATTATAATTATTTTTAAAAATTGTATTAACCTTGATAAAAATAATAATTATTATTGAAAAAATGATCAATGCAATTAATAGAGCATAAAAACTACTTCAAATCAAAACTAAATTTTCAGTGCAGTTTATTTGTATTCGGAAAGAGTTTAAGTGCGTCCAACCCAAAAGTTAGTAGAATAGGAGATAGTATAGGATAGACCAACTAAAAAGTAGAAATTAAAATGTAGAATTTTACGAACTTTTTTTTTCTGTTTGAATTATATTTTTTCAGGTAGAAAAGGTTTTGATGATCACAGTTGAGTTGTATAATTATTAAAAAATGAAATTATTTAAAAATATACTATTGTTTAAGTAGCATTAATAGTGTAGGTTTTTTTATTGAAAACTTTATTTAAACCATGTTTTCCCAAATAATACTGCAATAAGAAATCAACGAAAAAAAATTAAAATTGAAATAAAAAATTTATGATTAAAGGAAATTATGGAATGAGATTAAATGTGTGTGCTCAAAAAGCAGGAAGCGATATCGAATTGATGTGATATGAAAACAATATTTAAATTTGTTTGATTTAGGTCTTAAAAGCATTCATTTCCTTTAAGGCCTGGTATTTTTTGATGAAAAAGTTGTCACTTAATTATATTAGGATTGTTTTGTTCCTATACGTGTTACCTAACCCCTATTTGTACCCATACAAATTTTGACATTGGGCATGTCTTACAATATTTTCAACGTCGATAATTTACGGGTAACTAACTGTCGGATTGTACTCGTATACAAAAATATTTTATCGATTTTTTTGTGTTAATTTTAAGAGTGAGCAACAAAACAACCCAGGAAAATTTTTTACAATCGGTAGCCAACCACACCCATTCTACAACTGGTTCCACTGCAACCGATTCCATGGAACTGGTTCCGGAACCAGTTCCTGGGATCCTATATGGAAGGTGTGGGTGACGTAGAATCAATTCCAGAACTAGTTCCAGAACTGATTCTAGAGCAACCGGTTCCACTTTAGAGCTATAGAAGGGGTTGCTTTTGGGACAATTTCAAACAAAAAGAATCGGTGTTAGAATCGACAGTAGAAGGGGTTGTGAATGAAAAGTAGCTACAACCGATTCTTTGGAACAGAAAATTTTCCTGGGAAGGTTTATATTAATCGAAAATTTTCCTTCGTACACTCAGAAAGAAATTTAGTAAAGAAATTTTATTTTACAAATTTTTTATTGGTTTTTAGAAAAAATTTAAATTTTCGTCAATTTTTGTTTCTTTAATAAAATTAACGAATTTTATTAAAAATTAAATTTAATTTAAAGATAAAGCTTTATGTATATATTATATATTACCTCAAATTTCGTTAATGCACATGTGTGGATATATATGATACATGTATGGAGATTTATGTATCCATGTATGGACATGAATGCATGTTTATGAGCATGCATGAACATACATTTAACCTGTATGTATTCATATATGTCGATTTTTAGCTGGGTGTGCAGTGACTTTCAAAAGATTGAACTTAAGAGTTTTGAAATTCTAGTTTTGTTTACATTTGTTTTTAGTAATATAGTCTGAGTTTTCAAATAAACACTAACATTTTTTATTGCGATTAGAAATCGTTAACATAAAATATTTTAAATTCCGTCAGGTAAATGGACCTAATTATCTCAGTAAGAGGAAACTATAGGTCTAATCTACGTTTCAGCAAAAAAAAATCTTTGGTTTTTATCTATATAATTCAGGTCTTAACCAACTAGTACAGTACTATTTCCAAAGAGTCACTTCAGAACTGGTTCCGCGAGTGTTACATTAGCACCAGTTTTGCTCCCTTTTTTCGTCCTTAAATTGTAATTTTCAAACTAGTTCTACAACTAGTACCAAAATGTGAGTTTGGCGACAATTGCCCCCAATCCTATGACATCTCCATGTTAAATTCTACAGTTGTTTGTATGGAGAGGCAGTAGAACTCGTACTAGGTGCCTGGTTCAAATAAACTAGTACATAACTGGTTCTGAACTAATATTTTTTGCTACTGGGTTTATAATCATATCGGTCACTACATATATTTTGATTAATTTTATATGGCTTATGTACTCGTAGTTATATCCCAGGAAAATTTTTTACAACCGGTAGCCAACCACACCTATTCTACAACTGGTTCCACTGCAACCGATTCCATGGAACTGGTTCCGGAAACAGGGGATCCCATATGGAAGGTATGACTGACGTAGAATCAGTTCTAGAACTAGTTGCAGCTATAGAAGTGGTTTCTTTTGGGACAATTTCAAACAAATATAATCGGCAGTAGAAGGGGTTGTAAATGAAAAGTAGCTATTCTACAACCGATTCTTTGGAACAGAAAATTTTCCTGGGATATGGAGTAACATTTGGGGACATGTAATAACATAAATTAGCATATAAAAAATTCGTTCAAAAAATAATATCAGTTATGTGTAATGATATGTGTATTAATGTGCCTCCATTCAAAGCCAATTATAGATCAATCACATTATATATGATCATACTATTTTTACTCGGGAAGTATATCAAAAACTCCGGAATAGTTTCTTCTAGAATTCAGTGAATAACGTACACAAGTAGGGATAATTTTTACTCCAATAATGTTTAAAGTTTTGTTTTCGTCCTTTTGTAGTAAACTTGTCTTTAAACTTCAAATGGCTTAAACGGGTGGACCCATTTTCAAGTTATTTTTTGTTTTATGACGGACTAAAAAAATTAAGTCCCTGCACAGAAAAAATCTAAAAACGAGTTTTAATTACGAAATTGATTATATTAATTAAAATTTTAATTGATTTTGCACCTATCACTCAAATGATACTAATAATTACTAAAAATTGTATACGATTAACTGAAACAGTTAAAATATTAATTTATTCAATTAAATATTTGTTTAAAACAGTTTTTATTTTTATCATATGTTTAATTCGATATTTTAGGTTAATTATTTTTTCTGTTTGGCGAAGAGACATTATGAAATTTTTGGCCTACGTTTTTCAAAAATAAACACCATAACTTTTTTTGTGTTTTTTAAACTTTTGAGTCTATTTTGAAATTTTGTAAAAAGAAATATAGGGTTTCTATTACAAAACCTATTATTTAAACAAGGGCATGTCCATCGAGATGTATAATGTTATTCTTAAGTTGCTTGCTAGCCCTACCCATTACCTAAAAATTAATAGTAACCCTAAAGTAATGAGTTTTTTTCTTAAAATTTGATTTTTTATTATTAAAATTTATATATTTTTCACAAAAAATTTTGAAAATAAAATTTTTTATAAGGTTTGGTTAACAAAATAAAGGGTTTGTAATAAAGAGGTAAGTTGATACTTTTCAATTACAAAACCTATTATTTTAACAAGTGCATGTCCACTAGAGCGTACCACCTTACAGGCAAAAAAAAAAAAAATCGCCGTACACCCTCAATATAAAGTATTTTTGCAAGGAGGGGTCGCCATTTTACATTTTTCGTTATATCTTTGGCATTTACAGTCGGATCTTAAAGTATGATACATCGATGTTTTTCCCTCGAGGAGACCAGTGTTTTGCTCTAAGGGCCATTGACCTCAAGTATCCCGTTCTAGTAGTTACCCACCAGATCTCAGTTGCTACCACCCTAATATACCACCCTAATGTCAGAAAATTAAAGCTCGCAAAAAATCATTAAACTTTTGCTAAGGAAGTTTTTTTATATATTGGTTGCCGAACGTAGGGGTAGCCTTTTTAAATTTTTTTTATTGGATTTTTCCTTTATAGTAAAACACTGGTCTCTTCGAAGCAAAAAATTCATATATCACACTTTAAAATCCGACCTTAAATGCCGAAGCTATAACGAAAAATTAAAAAAGGCAACCACTACGTTCGGCAAAAATTTTTTTTTTTTGGAATTGCATTGCAAAAATACTTCATATTGGAGGGTGTACGGCGAACTTTTTTTTTTAGGTACGGTCTAATGTCCACCTTACTTAAACTTTACTCCTTACCTGTAACATGTTATTCTTAACTTACAGGTAACGGGTTTTCAAAACCATTTTATTTAAATTTTAGTTTTTAAAGAGACTAATTTAAAAAAAATTAAATTCATAAAAGTTTTATAGTAAAACAAATTATTTATATCAATAAAACATCCAAACGTCTGAATTTGATATTCGAAATAATGCAAAGGCATGAGGGTTGATGTATTACCAGGTAATATACACGGTAATACCGTAATATTACAAAGGTTTTGCTGGGTATTGTTTTTATAGATTTATAAAGAAAGTAAACCCGTTAAAATAGACCTGGATTCGAAGCTGTTTACATATAAAAAAACTAACCAAATTTAATTGCAATTGATTTTTGGGAGATACACTAGTAGAAAAAAGTCTGTAAAAAAATTAGTTAAATTTACTAAAAATTAGTTAAAAATGATGCTGCAGATTATTCTATGTGTGTGAAGTTAAATTCCAAAGTTAAATTCCATTTAACATAACACTGTTATTTTAACAGTTTTTGTTTCTCACTCTCATTTTAATGTTTTTTGTTGCATATTTTTCAGCGTTACATTCCAAAGATAAATTCCATAAGCAGAACACCGGAAACAGTAACAGAATTTGCTAAATATATATCAAATGTAATATTTAGGAATATTTTTGTTTTTTTTTTTCATTTCTAAATTATAGCTTTAATAAAAAAATTTAAATATATTTATATATACATATATATTTATAATTTTTTTTGTTTAACCAGAAAACATGTAAAAAATTATTTGATCTAAAATATTGTTTAACCAACGGTTTAACCCTTAAATGCATGGTGTAGCCATTTGGCAACATACCGGTTTTTTAATAAAAAAAAAACACTTGATGCACAAAAACTGCAATATTGGGCATTAGGGGCCCCTTCTGAAAATTTAGCGCAGAATTTTTAAAAATTAAATTACCACTGCGGCCATGTTTGACGAAAAGACGAAAGCACACCTAATACATTTTAAATCCACTGAAATTTAGCTTCCGTGGACATACTCGATATGACCGTACCTATCTCTGGAGCGCAGTAAGAAATTATTAAAATTTACCATATGTTGTAAAATTTTTCTGGGCATATTAAAACATAAATTACCACTGCGGCCATGTTTGACGAAAAGACGAAACCACACCTAATACATTTTAAATCCACTGAAATTTAGCTTCCGTGGACATACTCCATGTGGCCGTAGCTATCTCTGGAGCGCAGTAAGAAATTATTAAAATTTACCATATTTTGTAAATTTTTTCTGAGCATATTAAAACTTAAATTACCACTGCGGCCATGTTTGACGAAAAGACGAAACCACACCTAATACAGGTTAAATCTGCTGAAATTTAGCTTCCGTGGACATATTCCATGTGGCCGAAGCTATCTCTGGAGCGCAGTAAGAAATTATTAAAATTTACCATATTTTGTAAATTTTTTCTGGGCATATTAAAACTTAAATTACCACTGCGGCCATGTTTGACGAAAAGACGAAACCACACCTAATACATTTTAAATCCACTAAAATTTAGCTTCCGCGGACATACCCCATATGACCGTACCTATCTCTGGAGCGCAGTAAGAAATTATTAAAATTTACCATATTTTGTAAATTTTTTCTGGGCATATTAAAACTTAAATTACCACTGCGGCCATGTTTGACGAAAAGACGAAACCACACCTAATACAGGTTACATCTACTGAAATGTAGCTTCCGTGGACATACCCCATATGGCCGTACCTATCTCTGGAGCGCAGTAAGAAATTATTAAAATTTACCATATTTTGTAAATTTTTTCTGGGCATATTAAAACTTAAATTACCACTGCGGCCATGTTTGACGAAAAGACGAAACCACACCTAATACAGGTTACATCTACTGAAATCTAGCTTCCGTGGGCATACCCCATATGGCCGTACCTATCTCTGGAGCGCAGTAAGAAATTATTAAAATTTACCATATTTTGTAAATTTTTTCTGGGCATATTAAAACTTAAATTACCACTGCGGCCATGTTTGACGAAAAGACGAAACCACACCTCATACATTTTAAATCCACTGAAATTTAGCTTCCGTGGACATACTCCATATGACCGTAGCTATCTCTGGAGCGCAGTAAGAAATTATTAAAATTTACCATATGTTGTAAAATTTTTCTGGGCATATTAAAACATAAATTACCACTGCGGCCATGTTTGACGAAAAGACGAAACCACACCTAATACAGGTTACATCTACTGAAATGTAGCTTCCGTGGACATACCCCATATGGCCGTACCTATCTCTGGAGCGCAGTAAGAAATTATTAAAATTTACCATATTTTGTAAATTTTTTCTGGGCATATTAGAACTTAAATTACCACTGCGGCCATGTTTGACGAAAAGACGAAACCACACCTCATACATTTTAAATCCACTGAAATTTAGCTTCCGTGGACATACTCCATATAACCGTAGCTATCTCTGGAGCGCAGTAAGAAATTATTAAAATTTACCATATGTTGTAAAATTTTTCTGGGCATATTAAAACATAAATTA
Source organism: Leucophora obtusa (assembly GCA_949987735.1). Lineage (NCBI taxonomy): Eukaryota > Metazoa > Arthropoda > Insecta > Diptera > Anthomyiidae > Leucophora > Leucophora obtusa. The sequence continues at coordinate 53,544,955 of OX465299.1, forward strand.
CCACTGCGGCCATGTTTGACGAAAAGACGAAACCACACCTAATACAGGTTACATCTACTGAAATGTAGCTTCCGTGGACATATTACATGTGGCCGTACCTATCTCTGGAGCGCAGTAAGAAATTATTAAAATTTACCATATTTTGTAAATTTTTTCAGGGCATATTAAAACATAAATTACCACTGCGGCCATGTTTGACGAAAAGACGAAACCACACCTAATACAGGTTACATCTACTGAAATGTAGCTTCCGTGGACATATTACATGTGGCCGTACCTATCTCTGGAGCGCAGTAAGAAATTATTAAAATTTACCATATTTTGTAAATTTTTTCTGGGCATATTAAAACATAAATTACCACTGCGGCCATGTTTGACGAAAAGACGAAACCACACCTAATACAGGTTAAATCTGCTGAAATTTAGCTTCCGTGGACATATTCCATGTGGCCGTAGCTATCTCTGGAGCGCAGTAAGAAATTATTAAAATTTACCATATGTTGTAAAATTTTTCTGGGCATATTAAAACATAAATTACCACTGCGGCCATGTTTGACGAAAAGACGAAACCACACCTAATACAGGTTACATCTACTGAAATGTAGCTTCCGTGGACATACCCCATATGGCCGTACCTATCTCTGGAGCGCAGTAAGAAATTATTAAAATTTACCATATTTTGTAAATTTTTTCTGGGCATATTAGAACTTAAATTACCACTGCGGCCATGTTTGACGAAAAGACGAAACCACACCTAATACAGGTTAAATCTGCTAAAATTTAGCTTCCGTGGACATATTCCATGTGGCCGTACCTATCTCTGGAGCGCAGTAAGAAATTATTAAAATTTACCATATTTTGTAAATTTTTTCTGGGCATATTAAAACTTAAATTACCACTGCGGCCATGTTTGACGAAAAGACGAAACCACACCTCATACATTTTAAATCCACTGAAATTTAGCTTCCGTGGACATACTCCATATGACCGTAGCTATCTCTGGAGCGCAGAAAGAAATTATTAAAATTTACCATATGTTGTAAAATTTTTCTGGGCATATTAAAACATAAATTACCACTGCGGCCATGTTTGACGAAAAGACGAAACCACACCTAATACAGGTTACATCTACTGAAATGTAGCTTCCGTGGACATACCCCATATGGCCGTACCTATCTCTGGAGCGCAGAAAGAAATTATTAAAATTTACCATATTTTGTAAATTTTTTCTGGGCATATTAAAACATAAATTACCACTGCGGCCATGTTTGACGAAAAGACGAAACCACACCTAATACAGGTTACATCTACTGAAATGTAGCTTCCGTGGACATACCCCATATGGCCGTACCTATCTCTGGAGCGCAGAAAGAAATTATTAAAATTTACCATATTTTGTAAATTTTTTCTGGGCATATTAAAACATAAATTACCACTGCGGCCATGTTTGACGAAAAGACGAAACCACACCTAATACATTTTAAATCCACTGAAATTTAGCTTCCGTGGACATACTCCATATGACCGTACCTATCTCTGGAGCGCAGTAAGAAATTATTTAAATTTACCATATGTTGTAAAATTTTTCTGGGCATATTAAAACATAAATTACCACTGCGGCCATGTTTGACGAAAAGACGAAACCACACCTAATACAGGTTACATCTACTGAAATGTAGCTTCCGTGGACATACCCCATATGGCCGTAGCTATCTCTGGAGCGCAGTAAGAAATTATTAAAATTTACCATATGTTGTAAAATTTTTCTGGGCATATTAAAACATAAAATACCACTGCGGCCATGTTTGACGAAAAGACGAAACCACACGTAATACAGGTTACATCTACTGAAATGTAGCTTCCGTGGACATACCCCATATGGCCGTACCTATCTCTGGAGCGCAGTAAGAAATTATTAAAATTTACCATATTTTGTAAATTTTTTCTGGGCATATTAGAACTTAAATTACCACTGCGGCCATGTTTGACGAAAAGACGAAACCACACCTAATACAGGTTAAATCTGCTAAAATTTAGCTTCCGTGGACATATTCCATGTGGCCGTACCTATCTCTGGAGCGCAGTAAGAAATTATTAAAATTTACCATATTTTGTAAATTTTTTCAGGGCATATTAAAACTTAAATTACCACTGCGGCCACGTTTGACGAAAAGATGAAACCACACCTAATACATTTTAAATCTACTGAAATGTAGCTTCCGTGGACATACCCCATATGGCCGTAGCTATCTCTGGAGCGCAGTAAGAAATTATTAAAATTTACCATATTTTGTAAATTTTTTCAGGGCATATTAAAACTTAAATTACCACTGCGGCCACGTTTGACGAAAAGACGAAACCACACCTAATACATTTTAAATCTACTGAAATGTAGCTTCCGTGGACATACCCCATATGGCCGTACCTATCTCTGGAGCGCAGTAAGAAATTATTAAAATTTACCATATTTTGTAAATTTTTTCTGGGCATATTAGAACTTAAATTACCACTGCGGCCATGTTTGACGAAAAGACGAAACCACACCTAATACAGGTTAAATCTGCTAAAATTTAGCTTCCGTGGACATATTCCATGTAGCCGTACCTATCTCTGGAGCGCAGTAAGAAATTATTAAAATTTACCATATTTTGTAAATTTTTTCTGGGCATATTAAAACATAAATTACCACTGCGGCCATGTTTGACGAAAAGACGAAACCACACCTAATACAGGTTAAATCTGCTGAAATTTAGCTTCCGTGGACATATTACATGTGGCCGTAGCTATCTCTGGAGCGCAGTAAGAAATTATTAAAATTTCCCATATTTTGTAAATTTTTTTCTGCGCATAACAAAACTTAAATTACCACTGCGGCCATGTTTGACGAAAAGACGAAACCACACCTAATACATTTTAAATCCATTGAAATTTAGCTTCCGTGGACATACTCCATATGACCGTAGCTATCTCTGGAGCGCAGTAAGAAATTATTAAAATTTACCATATGTTGTAAAATTTTTCTGGGCATATTAAAACATAAATTACCACGGCGGCCATGTTTGACGAAAAGACGAAACCACACCTAATACAAGTTACATCTACTGAAATGTAGCTTCCGTGGACATACCCCATATGGTCGTAGCTATCTCTGGAGAGCAGTAAGAAATTATTAAAATTTACCATATTTTGTAAATTTTTTCAGGGCATATTAAAACTTAAATTACCACTGCGGCCACGTTTGACGAAAAGACGAAACCACACCTAATACATTTTAAATCCATTGAAATTTAGCTTCCGTGGACATACTCCATATGACCGTACCTATCTCTGGAGCGCAGTAAGAAATTATTAAAATTTACCATATGTTGTAAAATTTTTCTGGGCATATTAAAACATAAATTACCACGGCGGCCATGTTTGACGAAAAGACGAAACCACACCTAATACAGGTTACATCTACTGAAATGTAGCTTCCGTGGACATACCCCATATGGCCGTACCTATCTCTGGAGCGCAGTAAGAAATTATTAAAATTTATGATATTTTGTAAATTTTTTCTGGGCATATTAAAACTTAAATTACCACTGCGGCCATGTTTGACGAAAAGACGAAACCACACCTAATACAGGTTAAATCTGCTGAAATTTAGCTTCCGTGGACATACCCCATATGGCCGTAGCTATCTCTGGAGCGCAGTAAGAAATTATTAAAATTTGCCATATATTGTATTTGATATTTTTAAATTCCAAAGTTAAATTCCATTTAAGATAACACTGTTACTTTAACAGTTTTTGTTTCTCATTCAGTCTCAATGTTAATGTTTTCAGTAGCCTACTTTGCAGCTTTAAATTCCAAAGTTAAATTCCATTTAGAAACAGCGTTGCCAGAAAAGTTTGGGCTCATATCCCCATTTGACAAGTTGAAATCCCCAAAACAAATTTCGAAATCCCCGAATATTTCCCCAATATTGTTTTAATACGAATTTGAAATGAAAACCCATTTTTATTGAAAATTAAATTTTATTTGTTAATATTAGAGATAATGATTTTCAATCAAAACAAAAACATTACTAAAATCATTTGCTTGCACAAAAAAATGAAGAAAAATCATAAAGTATTAATATAGTCTTAAACTAATATAAAAACATTAAAATGAACACATTCAGTAAGATTACCTACCCGACTAAAAAAGTTGTTATATAATCATATATCACCATATATAAACCCATATATACATCCATATATAATTTGATCCGAATATTGGAATATAAAATTATAAAATTATTTGATCTAAAATATTGTTTAACCAACGGTTTAACCCTTAAATGCATGGTGTAGCCATTTGGCAACATACCGGTTTTTTAATAAAAAAAAAAAACACTTGATGCACAAAAACTGCAATTTTGGGCATTAGGACCCCTTCTGAAAATTTAGCGCAGAATTTTTAAAAATTAAATTACCACTGCGGCCATGTTTGACGAAAAGACGAAACCACACCTAATACAGGTTACATCTACTGAAATGTAGCTTCCGTGGACATACCCCATATGGCCGTAGCTATCTCTGGAGCGCAGTAAGAAATTATTAAAATTTACCAGATTTTGTAAATTTTTTCTGGGCATATTAGAACTTAAATTACCACTGCGGCCATGTTTGACGAAAAGACGAAACCACACCTCATACATTTTAAATCCACTGAAATTTAGCTTCCGTGGACATACTCCATATGACCGTAGCTATCTCTGGAGCGCAGTAAGAAATTATTAAAATTTACCATATGTTGTAAAATTTTTCTGGGCATATTAAAACATAAATTACCACTGCGGCCATGTTTGACGAAAAGACGAAACCACACCTAATACAGGTTACATCTACTGAAATGTAGCTTCCGTGGACATACCCCATATGGCCGTACCTATCTCTGGAGCGCAGTAAGAAATTATTAAAATTTACCATATTTTGTAAATTTTTTCTGGGCATATTAAAACATAAATTACCACTGCGGCCATGTTTGACGAAAAGACGAAACCACACCTAATACAGGTTACATCTACTGAAATGTAGCTTCCGTGGACATATTCCATGTGGCCGAAGCTATCTCTGGAGCGCAGTAAGAAATTATTAAAATTTACCATATTTTGTAAATTTTTTCTGGGCATATTAGAACTTAAATTACCACTGCGGCCATGTTTGACGAAAAGACGAAACCACACCTAATACAGGTTAAATCTGCTAAAATTTAGCTTCCGTGGACATATTCCATGTGGCCGTACCTATCTCTGGAGCGCAGTAAGAAATTATTAAAATTTACCATATTTTGTAAATTTTTTCAGGGCATATTAAAACTTAAATTACCACTGCGGCCACGTTTGACGAAAAGACGAAACCACACCTAATACATTTTAAATCTACTGAAATGTAGCTTCCGTGGACATACCCCATATGGCCGTAGCTATCTCTGGAGCGCAGTAAGAAATTATTAAAATTTACCATATTTTGTAAATTTTTTCTGGGCATATTAGAACTTAAATTACCACTGCGGCCATGTTTGACGAAAAGACGAAACCACACCTAATACAGGTTAAATCTGCTAAAATTTAGCTTCCGTGGACATATTCCATGTGGCCGTACCTATCTCTGGAGCGCAGTAAGAAATTATTAAAATTTACCATATTTTGTAAATTTTTTCTGGGCATATTAAAACTTAAATTACCACTGCGGCCATGTTTGACGAAAAGACGAAACCACACCTCATACATTTTAAATCCACTGAAATTTAGCTTCCGTGGACATACTCCATATGACCGTAGCTATCTCTGGAGCGCAGTAAGAAATTATTAAAATTTACCATATGTTGTAAAATTTTTCTGGGCATATTAAAACATAAATTACCACTGCGGCCATGTTTGACGAAAAGACGAAACCACACCTAATACATTTTACATCTACTGAAATTTAGCTTCCGTGGACATACCCCATATGGCCGTACCTATCTCTGGAGCGCAGTAAGAAATTATTAAAATTTATGATATTTTGTAAATTTTTTCTGGGCATATTAAAACTTAAATTACCACTGCGGCCATGTTTGACGAAAAGACGAAACCACACCTAATACAGGTTACATCTACTGAAATGTAGCTTCCGTGGACATACCCCATATGGCCGTACCTATCTCTGGAGCGCAGTAAGAAATTATTAAAATTTACCATATTTTGTAAATTTTTTCTGGGCATATTAAAACATAAATTACCACTGCGGCCATGTTTGACGAAAAGACGAAACCACACCTAATACATTTTACATCTACTGAAATTTAGCTTCCGTGGACATACCCCATATGGCCGTACCTATCTCTGGAGCGCAGTAAGAAATTATTAAAATTTATGATATTTTGTAAATTTTTTCTGGGCATATTAAAACATAAATTACCACTGCGGCCATGTTTGACGAAAAGACGAAACCACACCTAATACATTTTACATCTACTGAAATTTAGCTTCCGTGGACATACCCCATATGGCCGTACCTATCTCTGGAGCGCAGTAAGAAATTATTAAAATTTATGATATTTTGTAAATTTTTTCTGGGCATATTAAAACTTAAATTACCACTGCGGCCATGTTTGACGAAAAGACGAAACCACACCTAATACAGGTTACATCTACTGAAATGTAGCTTCCGTGGACATACCCCATATGGCCGTACCTATCTCTGGAGCGCAGTAAGAAATTATTAAAATTTACCATATTTTGTAAATTTTTTCTGGGCATATTAAAACATAAATTACCACTGCGGCCATGTTTGACGAAAAGACGAAACCACACCTAATACATTTTACATCTACTGAAATTTAGCTTCCGTGGACATACTCCATATGACCGTAGCTATCTCTGGAGCGCAGTAAGAAATTATTAAAATTTACCATATGTTGTAAAATTTTTCTGGGCATATTAAAACATAAATTACCACTGCGGCCATGTTTGACGAAAAGACGAAACCACACCTAATACAGGTTACATCTACTGAAATGTAGCTTCCGTGGACATACCCCATATGGCCGTACCTATCTCTGGAGCGCAGTAAGAAATTATTAAAATTTACCATATTTTGTAAATTTTTTCTGGGCATATTAAAACATAAATTACCACTGCGGCCTAAAATTACCATTTTTGTTTCTACCGAACATACTGTCTTTTTTTATTGGTTTTATCCATTTCTTTTAAGAAAACATTTAAAAAAAATCAGACAAATTTTTTTATTTTAAATTAAGTAAAAAGTATTATAAAAGTTGTAAAAAAACGAAACGCAAGTCGATTTTAAAACCGCATAACTTCAAATACGCATAAAAAGAGACTTAAGTGTATATGCAAGTAAAAACAGTCTTATGCTGTTTTTTTTTTTTTGGTGTCAGTTGAACTTGGAAAAGCAATTTTTCCAACTAAATTTAAACCCGGCTTATTAAAAACCCGGCTTTGTAATAGTTAATATTTTAGCAATAAAGACGTCTGTGCGTTAAAAACAAATGTTAATTTGGGAAGCTTAGACGATGTGCATACTCTCTGCTTTGGAGAGTATTGTATAAGGGGCAAATCACAAGCTATCCATCCCTAAAATCTTACAAGATTAATACAGTAATTTCAAAACCTCAAAATCGAGTTACTCGATTACTCGAACAAAGCAAAACCCGACTAATTTGAATGCCCTATTGTCTATCCATATATACTATTACCCAGTATTGATGACACGAATTGTCAAATTATTGTAAATTCCTTAAAAATTACATTTGGGTTCCCTAATACTGAAAGATAGTAGATATGGATGGTCCGGGATGGGTAGCGTGTGAACCAAGCTTAAACTGGACAAATAATTAACGTACCTGCAAAAAGTCCTACATACATATTATTTGAATTGCATTTAGTTTTTATGAAATTTAAAATTTTAAGAATAACCCATAGAATAATATCTGTGGACTTTTGACAAAAGAACTTATTTCTAACGGTGGGTCTCATACTACAGGGTCAGCTTTAACTTAACTATTAAAAGAAAATGCCAAAAATTGTATACAATACAACAATAAATTCTTGAGTAAACCAATAATTAATTCTAAAACCGTCTCTATGAGACCCACCGTAAAACATAAATTTTTTTAGAGAGCTAGAAAACAAATTAACCGTTTTTTAGAAATGTTTTTATAGTTTTTTTAATAAAGAAAATCGCTCAAGTAAAAAGAAATGTTTTTATAAAAACTTTACAATTTATTACTTTCATTTTCAAAATTAGTTGAAGAAAGTCGCTGAAGTAAAAAGATCTAATGATACAAATGAAAAAACAAACAAATAAACAGAAATAAAATTTTTAAATAAAGTCATTTGAAGGAGTCTAATATCTTTTAGTGTATAAATGGGTATTTAAAAGTTTTATTGAATACAGAAATCTTCATAGAGATTCTTAATTGCTTTTATTAAAAGTCCACAGATATAATATATAGTATCCGATCGAACATTTTGGTTTCTGGAAGCATTTTTTAGCCGATTTAATGCGATTTTAATTGTAAAATTAAAGGAAAAAGCAGGAATTTATCTGTCCAGCAGCCAACGTTTTTGAAATTTAACCAAACGTTCGGCGGACGAGCAGTGAATTCATTTCTTAACTTCAGACTCAAATATGACACTCGAAATCGCATTCAATGGTCCCAACAAACATTTTCCAATTAGCAAAATTTGTTTAAAAAGTTAGATTCACAATGATGGATTACGTACCCTACTCCGCAAGGTGGAACATAAATTTTCCGGCCAAAATGTTCGGTAGGCTAATTTTCTATGCTATAGGCTACCATACCGAGCTATTTATTTTATATTTGTGTAATTTTTCTAAAACTTTTTACTTTTTGCAGGCAAGCTTTATAATTTCATTTACTTACAAAATGATTAATGTGGTTATAAATTTTTTTCTTATTTTTTGCACTTCTTTTGAATTGGCATTGAAATAAGTTGTGCATTTCTCCAATTCCCTGAACCAAATTAAATAACGTTTCATTGAAACCACCATCTTGATCAAGATATGCGTACAAGTTGTCCTGCAGCTCAAATAAATTGCGATCATAATTATGCATTAAAATTTTTGTTAAAAACAGAAATATTTCTTTAGACATTTTTTTTTTTTTTTTAATTTAGCAAATTAAGGCACTCAATTATTCCAAAATTAATATTTTAAAACTTGTTGAATCTTTATAATTCGCTGAATCTAACAACGCCAAAAATAACGAGCTTTAAAAATTTTTTCATCACTTGGCAATTGTTTTTTGAAATGTTAGTCGTTTAAAGATAAAACAATCTACGTTTATCCACTCAAAACCAACGGAATTTATAGATACGGAATTTATATATACGGAATTTTATATTGTGACCAATGTTGCCAGATTAATTAGGCACAAAATGGTCAAAATTTTGGGAAAAATCATAAAAAACGTCATCGCGTTTTGTAAAAACGGCAAAATATCGTTAAAATTTAATCTGTTTCTGTTTTATCGATAATTTGGTTGTGAAATCAAAATTCTAGCGTAATTTTTTAAATCAGAAATAGAAAACTTTTTTTCGATTTTTAATTTTTTTTAATTTGTTTACTTTTTTGTAATTTCCTTTTAAATCGAATTAATTCATTTTTAAACAACCGCAGAGAATTTATTCTTTAGAATTCGTTCGATTGAATTCACTTCCATTAAGCTGGCCAAACACTTGCAACATTATTGTACAACTTCTCGTTTTAAGCCTTTAATCTACTACCACACATGGTAATAGAATAAGGAACAAAAACAAGAAGTTGTACAAAAATATTGTAAGTGTATGGCCAGCTTTACAAGTATAAAAAGAAAACAACAAAATTATTGAATTCGCAGTTAAATAATAAATTTGATTTATTTTTAATTCAGATAATTCCTAAAGTTACACAAAAACGTGAAATTTTTAAAGTTACGCTACATGCTGATTATTAAAAACAGTTCGAACTATGAATGCCATCAATAAGTTATCCTCTAATACTGCATTTACACTTAACCAGAAACTAGTAGTTTTAAAAACCTACTTGTATTTTACTTCTCAAATTCGGTACAAATTATGAATCAAAATCTAAAAGTTTTTAGAAAATACAAAATCAAGTTCAAACGTTGGGCAGGTTTCCCAGAGAAATGATATGTAGCTCCTTATGATTACCTTAATGTGGTGAACGATGCTACTTTTATTTTTGTTTTAAAATGAAAATATTTGTAGAGGTTTCTTTGATATTTTTGAATTTTTTATTCCTTTATAATTATCTTTGTATATGTTTATTATTCACAAAAAAAAATATAAAAAACAAACGACAGCTGATATATCATTAATTGCTCACAATTACATGTTGACTTAGCGGTAGCTAATCAAATCGTTCACCAGATTGCCGAGTAGCGGATTAGTAACAGTTGAGCGTCTGGTAAACGCACTCGTTGGCTTCGACAAGTTTATGAAAAATTTTGTAAGCTAAAAGAATTTTGGAAATTGGTTAAGAATTGTGGCCTAAAATTTTATTTGCTCAAAAGAATTTTTTTGCTTGTATTTATTTATAGTCATTCACTGCAAATTGATTTCAATATTTTTCTAAAAATAGCTGTGTTTGTGCGGCAAGCTATCAACGTTGTCTTATGTCATTCCCATACAAATTTGGCATTAGTAACGTTAAGAGTTAACACTAAACGTTGGCAATGTCAAATTTTTATGAGAATGACATAAGCCAACATTGATAGCTTGCCGCACAAACACAGTTAATGCTGCGAACAAAAAAATCGCTTTTTAAACTTTTCCATATGACAAGGCGCTATGATTCCAGCTGACCATTAAAATCCATTTTTTCGCGCTGAGCAATAAAAAAGCGCTAATTAGCGGGAAAAGAGCAGAGTTGGCAACATGTCTGTCCAAGGAAAGTAAAATGTCAATAGCTTCAAGATATTTTAATTGTTTGTTTTTTTTTTGTTAAAACAAAGGTTATTATATGAACTTTTTTCGAAATCACATAGATATTTTCCCATAAAGACATTCTTTGTATGTTTTTTTTAAATTTAATAAAAGAAAGTTTTCAAATATTTTAAAATAAAGTTATCTCAAAATTTTTTTTAAATAAATCCATGCGCTATGCTCGTTGGTTAAGATATATTTCAGTGTTGTCATTTAGAATAATTATTAAAAAAGGGGACTGTTTACATATTCCTTGCATAATTTTTTAATAATGACATTTTTGTACAGTTTTTGTATAATTTCGCATTTTATTGAAAAATATACTAAATTCGATACTTTCTAGTCCGACAGTGATAAAACTAATTTAATTGTGTAACATCGACCACAAATTTTCAATTTCTGGTGAATTTGTTTTGTAAATTTGTTGAAAACGAAACACAATTTAGTTAGAGGCATTCAAAAATTTTATAATTAGCCATTTTAAAATAAGGCGAACGAAATTTATGTTTTTTATGATTTTGGCTTTCTCAGGACTGAAATTAACTAGTAATTTTAAAAATTTTTGATTGAGAGAACTAAAAATATAATTTTGAAAAAATCTGAATCCATTTAAGAATGTCAGGGAGTTACCTTTGGTTGCCAATATCTCGACTTTGGTTGCCAATATCTCCGCTAGAGAAAGTGGAGCGATAATAGAGAAAACGCAGAGAAATCTAATTTGGGTACATGTCTTTGCCCATACCAATTTTTTTTTGCAAAATTCGCACAATTTCTTAATTCAGTAGAATATGGGTTAATCTCTAGGACATCCTAAAATTTCATAAAAATAATGATTATTTTAAACTAATAAGAAAATATTTATTTTTTGAGTAATTTCATACAGTTTTGGATAAATTTTGACGTAGAGCTATGCATTTCTTGTTTTTTACTATTGGCAACACTGCTGTATTCGCAAGTTCTAAAATGTGTAATGTTTTCTATTGCAATCAGTCTTGACAGAAATGGGGATTTAGCCCCAAATTGGGAATTTCAGCTTCTGTTTAGGGTAAGATTTTCGTGTGGAGGGACTTGCGGATTTCAATTAGAGATGAGCGATATTTTCATACCGGTGATTTAATCACAGTTATTGATAAATCACTGGTAGCATTCGGCAGAGAAACCTTAAACTAATACCGGTGACTTGTAACGCCTTGTGATTACTTACTCTGCCGAACGATGTTTTCTTTGTTTTGTTTTTAAAAACACGTTTTCTATAGTTTCCTTTTATTTTTTAAAATTTTTGTTTTCAAATTATATTTGTATGTTTTTATTTGTCATTTTTACAAAACATTTTTTATTGTAAATGAACAACAACAAATGTATCACTATTTGATCAAAAGTAGCAAACATTTTTTACGCTACCAAAATGTGACAGCGCTACCTGAGCGCTCAGACTGAGCGAATTGTGATCAGGCCGTTCAGCAGATAGTTGTACAACTGTTGTAGAACTGTTGTCTATTATGTTGTATCTGCCGAACGCACCCACTGGTAACGGCAGTGATCAAATATTTCAAGTCGCAGTTACTCGGAGTGTCGTTCTTTTAATATTTTTGTTCTATTCTTTCTTGCAAACTTCATTGTGCACAGTAATACATGTTTGTTTTTCCATTAAAAGTGACTTGCTTTCACACTCTTCTGAATAAAATGTCTCCTTCTATCATGTCTTTGTTACCGGTCGCAACTATTCTTCTTTTAAGGTCCAGTTTTTAGGAAGTGGATTATCTTTAAACTTAGTTTAACGCAGTTTGTAACTGGAATACTGTTTTTAAAATGTGGTTTATTTTGTTTCATTTCAATAAAAAAATAAATTATACTCGAGAAAAAGTTTTTCCGGCAAATTTTTGTTAATAAACTTTTAAATGGTTGACAAAATTCGTTTTTGGTTTAACTAAACCAAGTTTAACTGACATCTTAAAAACTCGCCATAAATATTATTTCGTTTATCAGAAAATCGCAGTCTTTTCCATAGAAAAACCGTGATCACAGATTAAAAGAACAACGATTTGCAAATCACATTCACTGAGAACAATGTTACTGAAAAATCGCCCATCTCTATTACAAACCCGTGATCACTGGTAGCAGCGTTATTCAAAAATCACCGGATCGCTCATCTCTAATTTCAATACTTTGAAGTAATTTTGGGGAATTCAGTTTTTTTGTCTTTCTTTTGTATATTGTTTATTTTATCTGAAAATATATATTTTTTTCTGATGCACATTATTTTGTTAAACTATATTTTATAGAAATTTAATAGAAATGCAACCATATTATAACCTGAGTACCGATTCCGAATGATTCGTGAAGCTGTGAAGTGGCGAAAAATATTTTTTGCTCAATTAATATGTCCACGGAAACTACATTTCAGTAGATTTAGCCTGTATTAGGTGTGGTTCCGTCTTTTCGTCAAACATGGCCGCAGTGGTAATTTAAGTTTTATTATGCCCATAAAAAATTTACAAAATATGGTAAATTTTAATAATTTCTTACTGCGCTCCAAAGATAGCTACGGCCACATGGAGTATGTCCACTGAAGCTAAATGTCAGTAGATTTAAAATGTATTAGGTGTGGTTTCGTCTTTTCGTCAAACGTGGCCGCAGTGGTAATTTAAGTTTTAATATGCCCAGAAAAAATTTACAAAATATGGTAAATTTTAATAATTTCTTACTGCGCTCCAGAGATAGCTACGGCCATATGGGGTATGTCCACGGAAGCTACATTTCAGTAGATGTAACCTGTATTAGGTGTGGTTTCGTCTTTTCGTCAAACATGGCCGCAGTGGTAATTTATGTTTTAATATGCCCAGAAAAAATTTACAAAATATGGTAAATTTTAATAATTTCTTACTGCGCTCCAGAGATAGCTACGGCCATATGGGGTATGTCCACGGAAGCTACATTTCAGTAGATGTAACATGTATTAGGTGTGGTTTCGTCTTTTCGTCAAACATGGCCGCAGTGGTAATTTAATTTTTAAAAATTCTGCGCTAAATTTTCAGAAGGGGCCCCTAATGCCCAAAATTGCAGTTTTTGTGCATCAAGTGTTTTTTTTTTTTATTAAAAAACCGGTATGTTGCCAAATGGCTACACCATGCATTTAAGGGTTAAACCGTTGGTTAAACAATATTTTAGATCAAATAATTTTATAATTTTATATTCCAATATTCGGATCAAATTATATATGGATGTATATATGGGTTTATATATGGTGATATATGATTATATAACAACTTTTTTAGTCGGGTAGGTAATCTTACTGAATGTGTTCATTTTAATGTTTTTATATTAGTTTAAGACTATATTAATACTTTATGATTTTTCTTCATTTTTTTGTGCAAGCAAATGATTTTAGTAATGTTTTTGTTTTGATTGAAAATCATTATCTCTAATATTAACAAATAAAATTTAATTTTCAATAAAAATGGGTTTTCATTTCAAATTCGTATTAAAACAATATTGGGGAAATATTCGGGGATTTCGAAATTTGTTTTGGGGATTTCAACTTGTCAAATGGGGATATGAGCCCAAACTTTTCTGGCAACGCTGTTTCTAAATGGAATTTAACTTTGGAATTTAAAGCTGCAAAGTAGGCTACTGAAAACATTAACATTGAGACTGAATGAGAAACAAAAACTGTTAAAGTAACAGTGTTATCTTAAATGGAATTTAACTTTGGAATTTAAAAATATCAAATACAATATATGGCAAATTTTAATAATTTCTTACTGCGCTCCAGAGATAGCTACGGCCATATGGGGTATGTCCACGGAAGCTACATTTCAGTAGATGTAACCTGTATTAGGTGTGGTTTCGCCTTTTCGTCAAACATGGCCGCAGTGGTAATTTATGTTTTAATATGCCCAGAAAAAATTTACAAAATATGGTAAATTTTAATAATTTCTTACTGCGTTCCAGAGATAGGTACGGCCATATGGGGTATGTCCACGGAAGCTACATTTCAGTAGATGTAACCTGTATTAGGTGTGGTTTCGTCTTTTCGTCAAACATGGCCGCCGTGGTAATTTATGTTTTAATATGCCCAGAAAAATTTTACAACATATGGTAAATTTTAATAATTTCTTACTGCGCTCCAGAGATAGGTACGGTCATATGGAGTATGTCCACGGAAGCTAAATTTCAATGGATTTAAAATGTATTAGGTGTGGTTTCGTCTTTTCGTCAAACGTGGCCGCAGTGGTAATTTAAGTTTTAATATGCCCTGAAAAAATTTACAAAATATGGTAAATTTTAATAATTTCTTACTGCGCTCCAGAGATAGGTACGGTCATATGGAGTATGTCCACGGAAGCTAAATTTCAATGGATTTAAAATGTATTAGGTGTGGTTTCGTCTTTTCGTCAAACATGGCCGCCGTGGTAATTTATGTTTTAATATGCCCAGAAAAATTTTACAACATATGGTAAATTTTAATAATTTCTTACTGCGCTCCAGAGATAGCTACGGTCATATGGAGTATGTCCACGGAAGCTAAATTTCAATGGATTTAAAATGTATTAGGTGTGGTTTCGTCTTTTCGTCAAACATGGCCGCAGTGGTAATTTAAGTTTTGTTATGCGCAGAAAAAAATTTACAAAATATGGGAAATTTTAATAATTTCTTACTGCGCTCCAGAGATAGCTACGGCCACATGTAATATGTCCACGGAAGCTAAATTTCAGCAGATTTAACCTGTATTAGGTGTGGTTTCGTCTTTTCGTCAAACATGGCCGCAGTGGTAATTTATGTTTTAATATGCCCAGAAAAAATTTACAAAATATGGTAAATTTTAATAATTTCTTACTGCGCTCCAGAGATAGGTACGGCTACATGGAATATGTCCACGGAAGCTAAATTTTAGCAGATTTAACCTGTATTAGGTGTGGTTTCGTCTTTTCGTCAAACATGGCCGCAGTGGTAATTTAAGTTCTAATATGCCCAGAAAAAATTTACAAAATATGGTAAATTTTAATAATTTCTTACTGCGCTCCAGAGATAGGTACGGCCATATGGGGTATGTCCACGGAAGCTACATTTCAGTAGATTTAAAATGTATTAGGTGTGGTTTCGTCTTTTCGTCAAACGTGGCCGCAGTGGTAATTTAAGTTTTAATATGCCCTGAAAAAATTTACAAAATATGGTAAATTTTAATAATTTCTTACTGCGCTCCAGAGATAGCTACGGCCATATGGGGTATGTCCACGGAAGCTACATTTCAGTAGATTTAAAATGTATTAGGTGTGGTTTCGTCTTTTCGTCAAACGTGGCCGCAGTGGTAATTTAAGTTTTAATATGCCCTGAAAAAATTTACAAAATATGGTAAATTTTAATAATTTCTTACTGCGCTCCAGAGATAGGTACGGCCACATGGAATATGTCCACGGAAGCTAAATTTTAGCAGATTTAACCTGTATTAGGTGTGGTTTCGTCTTTTCGTCAAACATGGCCGCAGTGGTAATTTAAGTTCTAATATGCCCAGAAAAAATTTACAAAATATGGTAAATTTTAATAATTTCTTACTGCGCTCCAGAGATAGGTACGGCCATATGGGGTATGTCCACGGAAGCTACATTTCAGTAGATGTAACCTGTATTACGTGTGGTTTCGTCTTTTCGTCAAACATGGCCGCAGTGGTATTTTATGTTTTAATATGCCCAGAAAAATTTTACAACATATGGTAAATTTTAATAATTTCTTACTGCGCTCCAGAGATAGCTACGGCCATATGGGGTATGTCCACGGAAGCTACATTTCAGTAGATGTAACCTGTATTAGGTGTGGTTTCGTCTTTTCGTCAAACATGGCCGCAGTGGTAATTTATGTTTTAATATGCCCAGAAAAATTTTACAACATATGGTAAATTTAAATAATTTCTTACTGCGCTCCAGAGATAGGTACGGTCATATGGAGTATGTCCACGGAAGCTAAATTTCAGTGGATTTAAAATGTATTAGGTGTGGTTTCGTCTTTTCGTCAAACATGGCCGCAGTGGTAATTTATGTTTTAATATGCCCAGAAAAAATTTACAAAATATGGTAAATTTTAATAATTTCTTTCTGCGCTCCAGAGATAGGTACGGCCATATGGGGTATGTCCACGGAAGCTACATTTCAGTAGATGTAACCTGTATTAGGTGTGGTTTCGTCTTTTCGTCAAACATGGCCGCAGTGGTAATTTATGTTTTAATATGCCCAGAAAAAATTTACAAAATATGGTAAATTTTAATAATTTCTTTCTGCGCTCCAGAGATAGGTACGGCCATATGGGGTATGTCCACGGAAGCTACATTTCAGTAGATGTAACCTGTATTAGGTGTGGTTTCGTCTTTTCGTCAAACATGGCCGCAGTGGTAATTTATGTTTTAATATGCCCAGAAAAATTTTACAACATATGGTAAATTTTAATAATTTCTTTCTGCGCTCCAGAGATAGCTACGGTCATATGGAGTATGTCCACGGAAGCTAAATTTCAGTGGATTTAAAATGTATGAGGTGTGGTTTCGTCTTTTCGTCAAACATGGCCGCAGTGGTAATTTAAGTTTTAATATGCCCAGAAAAAATTTACAAAATATGGTAAATTTTAATAATTTCTTACTGCGCTCCAGAGATAGGTACGGCCACATGGAATATGTCCACGGAAGCTAAATTTTAGCAGATTTAACCTGTATTAGGTGTGGTTTCGTCTTTTCGTCAAACATGGCCGCAGTGGTAATTTAAGTTCTAATATGCCCAGAAAAAATTTACAAAATATGGTAAATTTTAATAATTTCTTACTGCGCTCCAGAGATAGGTACGGCCATATGGGGTATGTCCACGGAAGCTACATTTCAGTAGATGTAACCTGTATTAGGTGTGGTTTCGTCTTTTCGTCAAACATGGCCGCAGTGGTAATTTATGTTTTAATATGCCCAGAAAAATTTTACAACATATGGTAAATTTTAATAATTTCTTTCTGCGCTCCAGAGATAGCTACGGTCATATGGAGTATGTCCACGGAAGCTAAATTTCAGTGGATTTAAAATGTATGAGGTGTGGTTTCGTCTTTTCGTCAAACATGGCCGCAGTGGTAATTTAAGTTTTAATATGCCCAGAAAAAATTTACAAAATATGGTAAATTTTAATAATTTCTTACTGCGCTCCAGAGATAGGTACGGCCACATGGAATATGTCCACGGAAGCTAAATTTTAGCAGATTTAACCTGTATTAGGTGTGGTTTCGTCTTTTCGTCAAACATGGCCGCAGTGGTAATTTAAGTTCTAATATGCCCAGAAAAAATTTACAAAATATGGTAAATTTTAATAATTTCTTACTGCGCTCCAGAGATAGGTACGGCCATATGGGGTATGTCCACGGAAGCTACATTTCAGTAGATGTAACCTGTATTAGGTGTGGTTTCGTCTTTTCGTCAAACATGACCGCAGTGGTAATTTATGTTTTAATATGCCCAGAAAAATTTTACAACATATGGTAAATTTTAATAATTTCTTACTGCGCTCCAGAGATAGCTACGGCCACATGGAATATGTCCACGGAAGCTAAATTTCAGCAGATTTAACCTGTATTAGGTGTGGTTTCGTCTTTTCGTCAAACATGGCCGCAGTGGTAATTTATGTTTTAATATGCCCAGAAAAAATTTACAAAATATGGTAAATTTTAATAATTTCTTACTGCGCTCCAGAGATAGGTACGGCCACATGTAATATGTCCACGGAAGCTACATTTCAGTAGATGTAACCTGTATTAGGTGTGGTTTCGTCTTTTCGTCAAACATGGCCGCAGTGGTAATTTATGTTTTAATATGCCCTGAAAAAATTTACAAAATATGGTAAATTTTAATAATTTCTTACTGCGCTCCAGAGATAGGTACGGCCACATGTAATATGTCCACGGAAGCTACATTTCAGTAGATGTAACCTGTATTAGGTGTGGTTTCGTCTTTTCGTCAAACATGGCCGCAGTGGTAATTTATGTTTTAATATGCCCAGAAAAATTTTACAACATATGGTAAATTTTAATAATTTCTTACTGCGCTCCAGAGATAGCTACGGTTATATGGAGTATGTCCACGGAAGCTAAATTTCAGTGGATTTAAAATGTATGAGGTGTGGTTTCGTCTTTTCGTCAAACATGGCCGCAGTGGTAATTTAAGTTCTAATATGCCCAGAAAAAATTTACAAAATATGGTAAATTTTAATAATTTCTTACTGCGCTCCAGAGATAGGTACGGCCATATGGGGTATGTCCACGGAAGCTACATTTCAGTAGATGTAACCTGTATTAGGTGTGGTTTCGTCTTTTCGTCAAACATGGCCGCAGTGGTAATTTATGTTTTAATATGCCCAGAAAAATTTTACAACATATGGTAAATTTTAATAATTTCTTACTCCGCTCCAGAGATAGCTACGGTCATATGGAGTATGTCCACGGAAGCTAAATTTCAGTGGATTTAAAATGTATGAGGTGTGGTTTCGTCTTTTCGTCAAACATGGCCGCAGTGGTAATTTAAGTTTTAATATGCCCAGAAAAAATTTACAAAATATGGTAAATTTTAATAATTTCTTACTGCGCTCCAGAGATAGGTACGGCCATATGGGGTATGCCCACGGAAGCTAGATTTCAGTAGATGTAACCTGTATTAGGTGTGGTTTCGTCTTTTCGTCAAACATGGCCGCAGTGGTAATTTAAGTTTTAATATGCCCAGAAAAAATTTACAAAATATGGTAAATTTTAATAATTTCTTACTGCGCTCCAGAGATAGGTACGGCCATATGGGGTATGTCCACGGAAGCTACATTTCAGTAGATGTAACCTGTATTAGGTGTGGTTTCGTCTTTTCGTCAAACATGGCCGCAGTGGTAATTTAAGTTTTAATATGCCCAGAAAAAATTTACAAAATATGGTAAATTTTAATAATTTCTTACTGCGCTCCAGAGATAGGTACGGTCATATGGGGTATGTCCGCGGAAGCTAAATTTTAGTGGATTTAAAATGTATTAGGTGTGGTTTCGTCTTTTCGTCAAACATGGCCGCAGTGGTAATTTAAGTTTTAATATGCCCAGAAAAAATTTACAAAATATGGTAAATTTTAATAATTTCTTACTGCGCTCCAGAGATAGCTTCGGCCACATGGAATATGTCCACGGAAGCTAAATTTCAGCAGATTTAACCTGTATTAGGTGTGGTTTCGTCTTTTCGTCAAACATGGCCGCAGTGGTAATTTAAGTTTTAATATGCTCAGAAAAAATTTACAAAATATGGTAAATTTTAATAATTTCTTACTGCGCTCCAGAGATAGCTACGGCCACATGGAGTATGTCCACGGAAGCTAAATTTCAGTGGATTTAAAATGTATTAGGTGTGGTTTCGTCTTTTCGTCAAACATGGCCGCAGTGGTAATTTATGTTTTAATATGCCCAGAAAAATTTTACAACATATGGTAAATTTTAATAATTTCTTACTGCGCTCCAGAGATAGGTACGGTCATATCGAGTATGTCCACGGAAGCTAAATTTCAGTGGATTTAAAATGTATTAGGTGTGCTTTCGTCTTTTCGTCAAACATGGCCGCAGTGGTAATTTAATTTTTAAAAATTCTGCGCTAAATTTTCAGAAGGGGCCCCTAATGCCCAATATTGCAGTTTTTGTGCATCAAGTGTTTTTTTTTTATTAAAAAACCGGTATGTTGCCAAATGGCTACACCATGCATTTAAGGGTTAAACCGTTGGTTAAACAATATTTTAGATCAAATAATTTTTTACATGTTTTCTGGTTAAACAAAAAAAATTATAAATATATATGTATATATAAATATATTTAAATTTTTTTATTAAAGCTATAATTTAGAAATGAAAAAAAAAACAAAAATATTCCTAAATATTACATTTGATATATATTTAGCAAATTCTGTTACTGTTTCCGGTGTTCTGCTTATGGAATTTATCTTTGGAATGTAACGCTGAAAAATATGCAACAAAAAACATTAAAATGAGAGTGAGAAACAAAAACTGTTAAAATAACAGTGTTATGTTAAATGGAATTTAACTTTGGAATTTAACTTCACACACATGATTATTCTTGCTATATATTAGTGAGATATGTGTTAAATAAACAGAATTTAGATGTTAAATATACAGAATTTTAGTTATATTTAAGTTGAATTTTTGTTAATAGCAAATAAAATCAGCCTGTTAAAATCAGCAAAAATTTTGCAAAATAATTAGTAGCCTAAAAAATCACAAAAAATTTAAAATTTTCGAAGTTTTTTAGATTTTGTTAAATGTAAATAAAAATAGTCTTTTGAAAACAGCAGTTTACAACTTTTTTTAGCAAATATTTCTGCTAATTTAACAGGATAGACTGCTATTTGCATTCAACTATTTAATTTAGCTTAGAAATAGCAAAAACTAAAAAAACAGTTTGTTTTTGCTATTTTAGTCTACTAATATTTAGCAAAATTTTCTGCAGATTTTACAGTACAATTTGTCATATTCCATTAACTAAAAATTAACTTCAATATAACTAAAATTCTGTACATTTAACAAATTCATTTTTGTTATTCTTATTTTACTAGTATTTAGCAAAAAAAAATCTGCTAGTTTAAGTTTTTTCTGCAACATCATTAACTATTTTTAGTTGTTTTTTCTGGTATTTTTACAGATTTGTTTCTCTGGTGTATCAACTATTTGACCGATATTGGGAGGTTCCAATCTATTTACTTAATTGGTTTCCTTCATTTTAAACGTTCGTTCCGTTTCAGTTCAGTTTAGATGTGCACTATTACATCATTCTCTATTATGTTTGTGTTTTGTAAATGTATCTTGTTTTTGCAAAACGGAATTTAAAATATTTAAAAATGAAAATTTCTAAAAGCTAAACAAGCACAAATATGGCCAAACAATGATAAAAAAAAAATAAAAAAAGATGATTGCCTAAAATAGTTGCAAATTAAACACTAAATAAAGCGCAAAGCAACCATTGTCGTATGGGCTCTAAAATATCAATTCTTACCTTTTCCTTAAATTGATAGAAACGACCATGTTTCTTCCGTTTTTCAGCATATCTAACAGTTTCTTGTTCAAATTCATCTGAAAATCCTAAACCTGTATTCATCATTTCTAAGCGCTCATCTACAAACTGTTGAAATATTTGCAATTCCATCATTTTGGTAAGAAAAGGTCTTAGATGTGATGGTCGGGATTCTATGAATTTATCACGATTAAACGTCTTGCCAGTATCACGAAATTCTACAGCATCACGATAACCACCAATGAGTTGTACCAAAACACCAAGAAATATTTTCGAAACACGATCACCTATATGTTGTGTAGATTGACTGAGTTGTTTCTTTAAATGAGAAACAATTTCGGGAGGCATAGAATGGACATCATCAAAGGGACTTTCGAAAATTTTTGTATCACAGTTTAAAATCACAACTTCTCCTAGTTCCTCAGGCAACATCTACAAAAATAAACATCATAATATTTAATAATTTTAATTTATAATAAAAGTTTGTAATTGTTACCGTTTCCAATACCATTAAAGGTACACCAATTAAATAAGGCATGGGTGCACTTAAATAATCTTTAAGTTTCATAGGCAACACTGGTATAAATATATGCTGCCATACCATGGGATATAAAAATGCATTGGCCGCTTGTATACAAGATGATAAACGATCTAAACGTCTGGAGGTAAAAATGATACGTCTTTCAGCTAACATGGCCGCAAAAACAGCAATCATATTCTTTGGATCAACAAAATTATAATATAAATTCAAATTGTGCTAAAAA
This sequence comes from Leucophora obtusa, assembly GCA_949987735.1. Lineage (NCBI taxonomy): Eukaryota > Metazoa > Arthropoda > Insecta > Diptera > Anthomyiidae > Leucophora > Leucophora obtusa. The sequence goes on from OX465299.1 coordinate 53,567,757, forward strand.
GAAAATTAAAGTTAAATTGAATTGAATACATCGAAAAAAAAAACAATACAAGTTAAGCAAATCAGTTTTAACTTACATTTTCTGGTATGCTGGGCAATTGAAATTGTTTAGGGCGTTCAAATATAAATTGCTAAAATCAAGTAAATAATTGATTAATTTTCTTTTTCAAAATATTCCATTTCATTAGTTTCTCTTACACTTTGTCCTTGACTATAAACCAATCTCAATTGACTACCTACATCTGGTACACTACTATTGAAAGCCTCTGTTAAAAATTTATGAAAGTCTTTTGTATCAGTTCTTCTTAATTCCGCTAGTACAGATAACAATTTTAAAAATATATCATGCCATGGCAAGAATGTAATTATAACCATTGTGGATGCAGTTTTTGGATCATGTCGACAAAATCCAAAACGCCATTTGGAATCATCTGTGGTTAGTACAAAGGAATATACTTGTACGGATTCACTGAAAATATTAAAAAAAATAATTATTGTTGAAAATAAACTTTAGTGATTTTTTTTTTTAATAATAAGATGGAGAATTAGGGTCTAATGCATAAAATTTGGTGTCAAAATTCATTATTTTTATTCGACAAAGTCGTTTTTGTAAGTAGTTGATCATATTCGCTGCATGAAAAAACATTCACTAACTCATTTGAACTCTATGCTAAATTTTCATTATGAATACCGCTGATAATATTTAATAAATATTATGAAATTTTTCTTTCATAAATTATAATTACTGACAAAAATTTTTTAGAGCAAACCGACATTATTTGACTCTTGGATTTTTTGATAATCTTGAACTTTTATTGCGCTATATCGTCTAAATAAAGCGACAAATCAGAATTTTAATATTTTTGCCATAGTAAGGTTTTATATACAGTGGTGGAAAATTTAATAGGAACGATTCAAGTTTTTTCTAATTTTTTTTTCGTTGCCTTTATTTTAAAAAATCAAAATAGTGGCTAAATTCGCCCCGGGAGGCAAATATGTGGTTTAGAATATTGTGCAGAATTTTAACATAATGTTTGCTTTTTTATTTTGTCACTTGTTTTTAGTGGGCGTGGCTTTCAATGAAAAATTAGCGATATCGACCTGTTATCAAATTACAGAGTAAAATTTACCGAGTACTGATCGGATCTATACAAACTGTATATTTTTGGAAATTCTACAAAATTTCCTTAACTTCTGCATTATTTTTATCTAGAAATGGTCGCCAGACTTAAAATGACAGTGTCTTAAACATGAAAAAAAATTTCTTTGTTTTTAGCAATTTTAAAATAAAGTTAACAACACTGAAATTTTAAAGCGAATAGTTTTATGCTATACTTGTTACGATATAACAAATAAGTCAAGTTTTTTCTATGTTAAGTATAAAGCATTTCCTATTAAAATTTCAGTGTTGTTAACATTATTATAAAATCGCTAAAAACAAAGAAAATTTTTTTTTATGTTTAAGGCACTGTCATTTTAAGTCTGGCGACTATTTCTAGATAAAAATAATGCAGAAGTTAAGGAAATTTTGTAGGATTTCCAAAAATATACAGTTCGTATAGATCCGATCAGTACTCGCTAAATTTTACTATGTAATTTGATAACAGGTCGATATCGCTAATTTTTCATTGAAAGCCACGCCCACTTAAAACAAGTGACAAAATAAAAAAACAGACATTATGCTAAAATACTGCACAATATTCTAAACTACATATTTCCCTCCCGGGGCGAATTTAGCCACTATTTTGATTTTTAAAAATAAAGGCAACGAAAAAAAAATTAGAAAAAACTTGAATCGTTCCTATTAAATTTGCCAACACTGTATATGTACATTAGAGCGTACCACCTTACAGGCAAAAAAAAAAGTGCGCCGTACACCCTCCAATATGAAGTATTTTTGCAAGGAGGTTTCAAAAAAAATTTTCGAGGCAAAAAAATTGATATATCACACTTTAAAATCCGATTTTAAATGCCAAAGCTATAACAAAAAATTAAAAAAGGCGACCCCTACGGTCGGCAAAAAAAAATCGCCTTCCGAAATTACATCATATTGGAGGGTGTACGGCGAACTTTTTTTTTGAGGTACGGTCTAATGTACATATAAATATTGTCGCTATCAGAAGAAAGATTCAGTTTTTGCCTAATACCTTCAATTGTTAAGATAAATGCAATTTATGTTTTTAACTGAATTAACTAATAGTAATTTACTATAGTAATTAATTAATTAAAGCCACAGAAGCACTAATGTAAAAGAAAACAATCCGGTGTTAAAAACAGAAACTAATTTTCTCTGGCCTTGAATGAATAAAAGCAAAAAGAAGTTAACTCATGCATGTTGTGAAACAAATTGAAACTAATTAAAAATATAAATTTTTTTAAACCGTTTATTTTGAATGTGGTGTAAGTCACTTAAAATTTTAGATGGAAGTATATTTGTTAATATACATACGTGCCATTTCTATATTATTCATTTAGTATTATCCAACCCCAATTTACACTGCCTTTTGGAATATGCGTAATTCGAGTCGCGGTCCCAAAAAATTAAAACGATGAATTCTAGGCGATGTGTTTTAAAATCGGCAATATTTTTAGTAAAAACAAGTAAGCGCACTAAAGTCGGCTGTGTTGAATTGTTTATACCCTTCATCGTTTCACTTAAAAAGAAATTTTCGATAATTTTTTTTGTCGAAAAAATTTTAAGAAAATAATTTGTAGAAAAAAATTCACGAAAGAAATTTTATGGAAAAAATATTTACCCATGAGCTGTTAACTAAAATATATTTTAGGCCTAGCAGCGTTTGACCCAACAAAACTCGCTGAAATTTGATGAAACTTATCAGAAAATCGATTTTTTTTAAGTGGACTTACGCCACTTTTCAAAGAAACAGTTAATTTATACTTAATAATGGTTAAAATTTCATTTCATATTTTTTTTAACCATAAACTGATCCCCTAGTAAAATTAAAATCAATTTTTTAATATCAATCAATTTAATGCAGTAACGGGCGCAAATCAGGTAAAAAAATCTTAATGTCTACATCCAACTTTAGAAGCATGTTTAAAATTAAAACTTAAAATAATGATGATAACAAAATAAATATGTATAAAAAACGTTATTGGAAGATAAGAATAAAATATAGGCTATTAATATTTTTCATAAAATATTTAGTAGAATTCTGTAAAAAAATAAAATAAAATGTGAAACATTTTTCCACCTTTTTCTCTTAAAAGGAAATGTAGCAACATTTGCGAATTAGAGCCTTGAACTCAAAAAATAAATTATTTTTGAGTATTATTTGAAAATAGCAAAATTCAAACATGTTTAACCACATCTTAGGCGAAAATATGTGTGGGTTTTTTTCCAATCTCACTCCTTAGAAATAGATTTGATAATCAGCTTTAAGAATGATTTGAGAAACAAATTAAAATTTTAGTGTTTTTCTAATCAAAATAAATAAATAAAAAATTAGTATGAAAGGTATCTGTCAAATAAAATTAGAAACAAAACATTTACCATTAGAACCAGCGATTCAATACATTTGTATGGCCAACCACTAAACGTCAACCTTCGTATTTGTGAAACACAATGTAAATACCAAAATGTTGAATCCCTTCATAGTTTATTTAAAATGCTAATAAATGTGCGATCCATTTTAGTAACATTTTGTGGCTTTAATTTTTGGACCTTGATCAGCATCTTGATTACACAGTACAACAAAATAAGAAAAATTTGATAAATCGGGGTTGCGACACATCATTTATAATAGACTTTGGAACGCAGATCACGAATATGGCCATAGAATACAATAGCTATAGTTCAAGAAATATTTGCAAAACAGTTTTTGTGCAAAAAATAAACTTTTTGGTAAACTATTTGCAAGAAATTGCAAATTTGAAAACCATTTGTGCAACATTCAAATACGATCAAATATTCCATTTAATTTGATAAATTACACTTTTCGACTGGTGCAATAATATTTTCTACACATGTGTTAAAAATAAAAATTTCTCCTTTCTCGCAATTTTGCTAATAAATACGAATATCTACACTCATAGAAAAAAGTTTGTAGAAAAGTTAGTAAAACCGTTAGTACTTCAACTTAACAAACTTTTAACTGATTTTTAGTTAAAATTTAATGTTTAGTTAATTTTTTTGCTACCTCCACATTACTAACTTACAAACTTTTTTGCTATTTTTTTTTTTTTTTGCTGAATTTAGTTACTAATTTTTAACAATAAATTTGCTAACTTTACAGTATTTTGCTGAATTTTAGTTCTAATTTTTAACAGAAGATTTGTTAATTTTACAAATTTTTTGTAAACTAAACCACCAATTTTGGAGCGCTTATAAACAGAATGTTAAATGACTCATAAAAATTACTGCATATTTTTAACTCGACAAAAATAATGCAAAAAGTTTTTAAATAAAGCTAAATTGAAATGGTTGAAAATTTGTCCTACTCATAAAATATCTAAATTATTAAAATTTATGAGAAAAGTTTCTATTTATCATAATACATTAATTTTCAAAGATCAAGGTTTATTTTGGACGAACCATTTTAATATGAAAATTGTGATTAAAAGTATCTCTGGCGAGCAAGTGGAGTTTACGGGGATGCCCCTAATTGTTTTCCCCAAATATTGTACTTTTAAAGCTTATTTAAAGAATACAATATTTTTAATCGGCCACACCTTCTTTCCTGTGGGTGGACTGTGGGTGGAGCTTTAGAGGTGAAAATGGAAACTCAAATAAATTCGGAAGTACAAATCCGATCAGCAAACAATGAAAATCAAAAGAAGGGTCTCTGAAACATCTCTGAAATACATTTTGTTATGGTTAACATCATGATACAACCATACGAGGAAGATGCATTAGGGAGAGTTTGACAATTCAGGGTTTTATTATGACAGTTCAGGGATTTTTTCGTATGCTTTCGCTATGTATCAAAAGTAGCCGATTACATTTTTTGTTGTTGTTTGTTGTGTTTGTTGTTCTAAAGCATCTACCTAGTATGGTTGTATCATGGGTTAACATATTATTGTCTATAAATATTACCACTTTTACAAAAAATCATTCTTGGGAAATTTTTATTGGCATTGAAATATAATTGGCATTACTTTATCTCAATGTCAATGCCAAAAAATTTCATCACCATTCAATGCCAATGAAATTTTTTCAATTTGCATTGATGAAAACAATGGTAATGAAAGTACACTCAAAAAAATAAGTTAGTAGAAAAATTAGTAAAACGTCTTGTATATCAAGTGTACTAGTTTTTAGCAATTTTTTTGCTGAAATTCCGTTTTCAGCAAACATTTTAGTTATACTTTTTTAGCACTAAACTAATTTTGAACTAATGTTTTACTTATTTATTTTGCTACAAAAATTGTGCTGATAGCCGCATTCATAGCGTGAACGACAACCAGATAGACAAGATATAGATGTCGCAGCTTGTCTGGAAACGGAAATGACAAAAAAAGAAAAACTACTTGCACATATTCTATATTTAAATTTTCAGCAAATAAATTAACTAAAGTAAAATTTCGCTACAAGTTTTTTGAGTTTTTTTCAGTCTACTAAAATCGACTAAGTGTTAGCAAAACTTTTGCTGAGATTACTATTTTTTTGGTAAAAATCAGCTCGCTGATTTTCAGCAAACACCTTTTGTTGAAATTACCAACTTTTTTGCAAGCACGCTCCTGACTAAAAATTTGCTGACACAGCAACATTTTTTGCTGACTTTACTTACTTTTTTTTTTGAGTGTACAAATAATTGAAGAAAAAGCATTATAATATAAAAAAAATATAAGAAATACGCGAATTTTTAATTTTGTTTCTTAATTTATTCTTCTATTAAAACATGAAAACAAATACTTCTTTCATCAATTATAAATGGGCATTTAGGCATTGAACAATGCCAATTGAAAAAATTTCAATTAATTGACACATTCAATAAACTGGTCCCAAGTATGTTTTTAAATACACATTTATTTTTTATTTATTTTTCATTTCATTTGCTCCTTTTTTACATTTTTCCAGTCCACTAGTAATCTGCAAAAGTTTTGTTGATTTCAGAAAATTTTAGCAAAAATTTTGTAGATTTAACAGTTTTTTTTCTATTTTCATTCTACTATTATTTAGCAATTTTTTTTTTTTTTTGTTGATTTCAGCAAATTAAATTGTTATTTGCAATTAACAACAATTTAGCTCATATATTACTAAAATTCTGTAAATTTAACAGTTTTTTTTTGATGTTTTCATTTTATTAATATTTAGCAAACTGATTCTGCTAATATTAGCAGTTTTTTCTGCAGCATCATTTTTAACTAATTTTTAGTAACTTTTTCTGCTATTTTTACGGACTTATTTGTATGAGTGTATGTACAGAAGGAAACCCTAATGCCCAAAAATGCAGTTTTGCGCATCAAGTGGTTTATTTTATTAAAAAACCGGTATGTTGCCAAATGGCTACACCATGCATTTAAGGGTTAACAAAATACAGATAAAAATATCCACATATGTAATATACACCCAAAGAAAAAAGGTCAGTAAAGTCAGCAAAAATGTTGACAGCAAATTTTTAGTCAAAAGCATACTTGCAAAAAGTTGGTAATTTCAGCAAAAGTAGTTTGCTGATAATCAGTTAGCTAATTTATACCAAAAAATAGTAATCTCAGCAACAGTTTTGCTTATACTTAGTCGATTGAAAATGAAAAAATCCCTGCTAAAATCAATAAAACTTTTTGTTGAATATTAGTAGGCTGAAAAAAAACTAAAAAAATTTGTAGAGAAGTTGTACTTTAGTTAATTTATTTGCTGAAAATTTAATTCTAAAAATTGTGTTTTTGTTATTCTTTTGAACATTATTTAGGAAACTTCATAAAATATAAAAATGTTCAGACTTCCACATTAGTAGACAATTCAAAATAAGAAAAAAGAAAATAAACTATGACTTTTATATTATAAATAAAAACCCTTTTCTTAAAAAAGCGAAAGGGAACACACAAAAATTACCCAAACTACTGAAAAAAATGTATGTCCTTGTATTTCAAATAACCAATATTAATAAACATTTTGTTTATATATGAACCGTTTATTTTGAAAGTGGTATGAGTCCACTTGTTTGTAAAATGAGATATAAAAGGTTTTGCGTTTTAATGTGTTTAAAAATATGGGTGGTTCTGTTCAAGAAATTTGACATGTATTTTTAATAACATATAGTCAAATTTTTCGTATCACAAAGAATTTTTAATATACATATGTTGCGAAAATACCTGTTTTTTTCAATGGTGAGTGGACTCATACCACATTCAAAATAATAGTTTCTATCATTTTGTTATCTTACGTGGACTTAACTTTTTTTTGTTTGATATTTTTTATACGCTGAAATATGATAACTTGGAAGATTCTTTTTTTTATTGAATTCTAATAGGCAGTAGTAATCGGTTTCTTAAAAAAATATAAAGAAAAACTGTAGCTCAAATTTTTTTTGCAATTTTTTGCGAACAAATCAATCATTTTCAACCAAAATTACTTCATGAAATATCTAAAGACATATCTTTCACAATGAACTCGACATCCCATAATAATTAAAACAATTTACCAAAAAAAAGTTAAAATTTTTGATTGCAAAATTTTCGCGAATTTCAACTTTTACTACGGGCATTGGGTATAACATGTTTTTAACATTAATTTATAACTTTTCCACAAAAAACTAATGCCACTGCCCTGATTTAATTAATTATTCTTAAATTTTATGCTATTTTAAAAACTAAGGTGACTCATACCACTTTCTTAAATAAACATTTTCGTTAAATCGTTTAATATGAAAAAACTAAAAAAATTATGTAGTAATGTTGGACCAAAATTATGTGAAAAATGTTAATAATAATATATAAGAGAAATAATATAAATAAGAGCACAAAAAAGGTTTTCCAACAATAAGATGATCTCTGTAAAAAATTTAACCCATTTTGCAAAAAAACAAAAGAAAAATCACCAAGGGACCAAAAATACTTTTTGCAACAATAAGATATTCTCTTTAAAAAATGTAATACCATTTTGCACAAAAAACAAAAATATTGCGAATAATCAATCGCTTTAAACAAAAAGTGTTTCACTAGATATTTACAATTACTTGTGTTTTAACTATGAATGCGACATCGCATAATCGCCATAAAATTGATAAAATTTTGTTTTAAAAATTTTCGCGAATTTTAATTCTGAACACGTATATTGCTAGTACAATTTTTTCCAACAGTATTTTTAACTTTCCCGTAAAAAAATAATATCAATACCCTCATTTAGTTAATTATTTTTAAGTTTTTTAATATTCCAAAATATTGCGACTCATACCACTTTCAAAATAAACATTTTTGTTAAATCGTTTAATATGAAAAAATAAAAAAATTATTTGATAATTTTGAAGCAAAATTATGTGAAAAATATTTCACGAAGAGCTCAAGATTAGGTTTTGCAATAATGAGGTAGCCACTGCAAAAAATTTAAAACCATTTTGCAAAAAAAAAAAAAAATAGTGCGAAAAATCAATCGCTTTGAACCAAAATTGCTTCACTAAATACTTAGAAGATACTTTTGCGTTTTAACAATGAACGCATAGTAATTAATACAATTTACCATAAAAAAGGTAAAATTTTATTTTAAACATTTTTGCGAATTTTTACTTTGAACACGTATATTGCCAACACAATTTTTTGCAATAGTATTTTAACTTTATCGTAAAAAAATAATATCATACCCTCATTCTATCAATTATTTTTAAGTTTTTTTCTATTCCAAAAAAAATGCGACTCATACCACTTTCAAAATAAACATTTTCGTAAAATCGTTTAATATGAAAAAACACAAAAAAAATTATTTGGTAATTTTGGGCAAAAGTTAAAAAAAAATCTTTCTCGAAGACCTCAAAATAAAAGAACTGTAAAAATTTAGAAGATTGCAAAAAATTTTGTGAAAAACACTATGCGACAGTCAAAATCGGGATGGGATGAAACCAACGGGAAATGTTATATCGGTCAAAAACAAGTTGTACGTGCCCCGGCGTTTCGCTGGGTCACCCCTAGGAATCGAGGTATATCTTTTTTTTGACATAACTCGAGAACCACTAGTCCGATTTTGCTCAAACACCGCTACCATAAAAATCAATAACCTTTTGTTTATTACTTTTTTTTAATATTTTAGGCAAAAAATATTTTTTTCTTCATACATTTATTTTTACCGGCAAAACTGTTGAGTATATAGAAAAACGTTATATGAACAGATTAAAGGAATTGTAATTTTTAATTTTTTTAAATTTGTTTGAGCAAAATCGGACTAGTGGTTCTCGAGTTATGTCAAAAAAAAAGACCACCAAAGGTCAAATCGATATATCTGGATTCCTAGGGGTGACCCAGTGAAACGCCTGGACACGTATAACTTCTTTTTTACCGATATAACTTTCCCCGGTAGTTTGAACCCTTCCCGATCACTGATCCCTACCATTTGTCTCACAGTGAAATCATCGCCTTTAACCAAAATTACTTCATTAATATTTAACGATTATAACTAGTGTCCGACCGAACTCACTTTTTTAAGGCCGAACCGAAGCCGAAGCCGAACTTCGGCCAAAATTACTAAGTTCGGCCGAAACCGAAGCCGAAGCCGAATACTTTTGTGTTTTAATAAAAATACAATTTCATGCAACTTTTTCAAATTAAAAAATGCGGAAACCAATTTTTAATTATTTCTAAATTGCAAAAACCTAAAAAAGTTGTATTTTTCGCTCTTTAAGTAAAAATTAAGTTAAATATGTGCAAATTTATAAGTTACTGTACAAAATTAAAGAGCTAAATTGTTGCAAAATATTGATTTATAGAAAAGTTCGGTATTCGGCCAAAATTTAGCCGAACACCGAACTTGGCCGAACATCACTTTTTGGCCGAACTCCGAAGCCGAAGCCGAATACTCGGTCGGACACTAATTATAACAATAACATCGCATAATAATTAAGAAAACCATAAAAAAAGTTAAAAATTTTATTTACTGAATTTTCGCGAACTTTAGCCTTCAACACGAATATTGGCAATAAAATTAAATCAATATTTCAACAATATTTTATTACTTTCCCATAACAAGTATCCCAAAAAATACGCGCGTTCAATCAAAATAAACATTTCTCTTAAATCGTTTATTATGAAAAATGAAAAAAAAAAATTAAAAAATATTTGGTGATGTTGTTTAACAATTATGCGAAAAATATTTCATGTGGAGCTCAAAATAGTTTTTTCAACACCATAAACCCTTAAAAGCATTTTGCAAAAAAAAAGTATTGCAAAAAAATATTGCAAAAAAAATTGCCTTTAACTAAAATTATTTCATCAAATATATAAATAGTGTAAGTATTTTCACAATAAATTCTTCACCGCATAATAGTTACGGCAGTTTACCATAGAAAACGTTAACATTTTTGTGTTCTACATTTTTGCGAATATCCATTTTCAAGACGAATATTGACAATAAAATATCTTCCAACAGTATCTTTTTACTTTTCTATAAAAAAATAATACCAAAAACATCGTGCAATCAATTATTTATGTTTTATTCTATTTCAAAAATAGGGAGGACTCATTCCACTTTCAAAATAAACATTTTTGCTAAATCGTTAACTAGTAACAATTCTCTCATCAACATCTCAGAAGTTTTTGAAAATTTTTAATTTTTTATTTTTTATATGAAAAGATCCCCTCGTGTTCTACCTAATTCCATGTTAAGCTCAGTTTTTTTGAAAATAGACTCATACCACTTTCAAAATAAATGGTTCATATTTACTTTTTATCTTTATATTCACCAAATTTTAGTAGTAATATTTAATTTTGTCTATAATTTAAACCATATTTCATCTTATTGTGTTATATTTTTATGTATATGCAATATTTTGGCGTCCTTTTGTTTTAGTTATGAAACACAGATACAAAAATCTTTCACGGTTGTATTTATTATATATCTTAGAAGAGTTGTGTTTAAGTAACATTTTCTTTGTCCGCACTACATTTAATGCCTAATATGCGACATCTTGTCTGTCTGGTTGTTGTCCGTACTATAAATGTGTTTATGAGCACAATTTTGGCAGCAAAATAAATTACTAAAACATTAGTTTAGTGCTAAAAAAATATAAATAAAACTTTTGCTAAAAATAGAAATTCAGTAAAAAAGTTGCTTGATATACAAGACGTTTTACTAATTTTCTACTAACTTATTTTTTTAAGTGCACTTGCAAAAATAAATCTGTAAAAATAGCAGAAAAAGTTACTAAAAATTAGTTTATTATTGCTATTTTTACAATTTATTATTTTAAATTAACTAAAAATTAAAATTCAGTAAATTTAACTTTTTTAATTTTGCTGTTCTTATTCATCAAACAAAATCTGCTAATTACACAGTTTTTCTGAAGCATCATTTTTAACAAATTTTTAGTAACTTTTTCTGATATTTTACACATTAATTTCTTTGAGTGCAGTATATATATATTTGTTCCTTTTACTCCTGCAAGGAGCATAGGGCCGCATTTGAGTGCAGTAACCTCACAAAATAAGCCCCGGGGAGCGGGATTCGGAGCAACTTAAGGGCCAGTCTATTGTGTATAAGTTGATTTCATTCATTATTCTGATAATTTCCAAAACACGTGCCAAGAAATACTAACACGAAAAAGAAGTCATCCTTTTAAAAAAAACAGAAGTAAATTGTGTTTAATGTAAATTGTTCTCTGTTTTATAATAAATGCAGTCAAAGTTGAATGTCACTTGAATTCTTAAGCAAACAATAAACAAATAGACAGAAAGACGTATGGACGGACAGACTGACAATTACTACAACATTAGTGTTGGTTGAGTATTGGGTTTATGTAAATAGTATTTGTAATTCTATTTACCAATTTTTTTTTGTGAATATAAAGTCTATGGACTATAGTTTATATTGACGTGAAGATATTTGGAATCCGTTTGTGGTTGTTGTTTATTTAAATGCCGGTAACAATCATTATACCGTTTTTACTACATGAGTGGGCGTAACTAAAATTGTGTGTTTGGCTTATTAAATATTTTGAAATTAATTTTTCGTTCAACAATAAACTTAGAAACTCATATTTGGCATAAAAATAGTTAAAATTAAAAGTTTGCAAAAAAATATGACATTTTAGTTACACAATTCTTTGTATAACATTTTTTAGTGCAGTACCTAGAAAAAAAAAACATTTTTGTAACTAATAAGCAGGGCAACCAGAAATATTATGCTCTAAAAACAATTTAAAGAACATAAAATATGTTATTAAAATTTTAAAATATGACTTTAAAAATGAAAAATATGTTCTTAAATTTAAAAAAAAATATGCTCTCACTCATAAATTTGCATTTTCAAAGTGACTTGCAAAAAAATGCTACACCCGAGTAAAAAAGTTCAAATATAACAATATATTTTTTACTACAAAAATACACATTAATATAAAATGGCTTCGCATCCATATGTATTCATATATTATAATATCTTTCAAATATTTCCCGAAATTTTCTTATGTATAACTACCCGAGTAAAAACAGTTACATATAGTCGTATAAAATGTGATTAACTTATATCTGTATAAATATACAGTTTCATCCGAAAAATGGCCCGATGTTATTGTATCAGTTGTGTATCAGTTTTCATCTAATTGTATCAGTTAGGATCTCAACTAATGAAATTATACATTAATCAGATGAAATTATATCCGATTTTTGACCTGATACCATTTTACCGGTTTATATCTAATGGTATCTGTTTAGATCGTAGTTGGTACAATTTTATATAAATAAAATATATTTGTATCCGACATTTGCCTTATATAATTGTATCAAAGTTTTAAAGCAGATATAATTGCATCAGGTCAAAATGCAGATATAACTATATAAGTTTGTATAAAAATGTATCTATTTGGATCTAAAATAATACCATGCGACATAAACCGATAAAATTGTATCAGGTCAAAAATCAGATAAAATTTCATCTGATTACTATATAATCTAATCAGTTAAGATCTAAACTGATACAATTAGATAAAAAGTGATAACCAACTGACACAACTATATCGGGCCATTTTTCGGATGAAATGATATATGGATCACATTAAGTTATATATTACCATATAAAGCTCCATATTAGTTTTTTTTAATAGGGTAACTATGTATATATAATATATATAATCAGATATGGTTGATCCCACAAATTGAGGTTTAATATACAATAAGATATAACCCAATACATAATCACATATAAACCCAAATCGAAGACATTTTCTATAACTTTATATGATAAATTATCAAAAATATTTTCTAAGTCATTTTAGATAAAACTTTATATAATCTAGATTCAAAAACATTTTCTAAGTCATTTATATAAATCTTAAATAATTTAAAATATTTTATGAGTCAATTTTTGATAAAAATTTATATTATTTAAAATCAGAAAAATTTCGAAAGCAAAATAATTTTTATGTCAGTTTTTACAATTCAAACATACCCAGTGTAGAAACGGTAATGACATATCATTATTTTTTGGACTACCAGTAATGACACCCACTTACATTCTGCATTATTTTAAAATATATAATAATGAGTTACTGATAATGACTTATTTTTATCATTATTTCAAATAGAAAATAATTTTCTAGATTTTTTTTTAATTTTTTGAAATCTATTTTAAGACTCACACATATTTTTTAATTTTAATTTAATTTTTTGTATGTTAGCGAGTAAGCATGTGTGCAGCAGGTCAATTATGTTTTTATCTATTAAATATTACATGTCGATGTAGCTCAGATGGTGGAGCTATTGACTGGCAATCTGTAGACCCAAGTTCGATTCGCGCACCAGCAAATTTTATTTAAAAAAAAGTACAATAAAAAATATTTTTTTTATATAATTTATTTTTTGAAAATCTATTTTTAGACTCATTATTTTTGTCAGTACTGGTAAGTACATAGGTAACGATATATTTTTTGATTTTTCGTATGCTGGTGTGTAACCATAACTCATTATTTTTCGCGACGTCGCCATATTGTATTGTAATGTAATAAGAAATGTAATAACAAAAGTAACTAGTTACCATTACCAAGTATGTAGTTACATAACCACATATCTGGTAATGATTTTCTACACTGGGTATTTCAAAACCCAACATATTTTGGGTATAAATCTTAAAATCCAATTGTATTAAATAGTATATAACTATATCAGATTGGATATAATACGATTCAATTAGATGTGCCCAATTTTGGGACGCAATTGCATCAGAGTATATGCAATTTTATAATATTAGATTGAATTGTATCTAAAATAATACAATCTGATATAATTTTATAGATTCCTTTTACGGATCAGATTATAAAACACTTACAGTGCTGTGCAATATAATAGGCACATTCAAATTTTTTCTAATTTTATTCTCGTTGCCTTTATTTTTAAAGAACAAAATGGTGGATAAATTGACCCTAAAATGCGAGGACATTGTTCAGAAAATGGTGCAGAATTTTAACGTGACGTCTGTTTTTTTATTTTGTCTCTTGTTTGAAGTAGGCGTGGCTTTTAATGAAAAATAAGCGATATCGACCTTCTATCAAATTACATAATAAAAATTTAGCGAGTACTGATCAGTTCTATAAAAACTGTATATTTTTGGAAGTCCTATAATATTTCCTTAAGTCTTACATTATTTTTTTCTACAAATGGTCGCCAGACTTAAACTGGCAGTGCCTTAAACATGACTAAATTTTTCTTTGTTTTTAGCGATTTCAAAACAAAGTTAACAACACTGAAATTTAAACACGGAATGCTTTATACTATAACGTAAAACAAGCTTGACTGATTCGTTATATCGCGTTAAGTGTAGAATAAGGCCATTCACTTTAAAGTTTCAGTGTTGTTAACTCTATTTTAAAATCGCTAAAAACAAAGGAAAATCTGGTCATGTTTAAGGCGCTGTCATTTTAAGTCTGGGGACCGTTTGTGGATAAAGATAATGCAAGATTTAAGGAAATTTTATAGAATTTACAAAAATATACAGTTTGTATATATCCGATCAGTGCTCGCAAAATTTTACTATGTAATTTGATAGAAAATCGATATCGCTTATTTTTCATTAAAAGCCACGCCTACTTAAAACAAATTACAAAATAAAAAAAACAGACATTACGTTAAAATTCTGCACCAATTTCTGAATAATCTCCTCGCATTTTTGGGTGAATTTATTTCTATTGATCTTTAAAAATAAAGACAACGAGAATAAAATTAGAAAAAATTTGAATGTGCCTATTATATTGCACAGCAGTGTATATGATTATTCTATATTCTCATATATAAGATATATAAACTTTTTTACTTTTATTACGTCTGTAATTTAACAGAAGACTATTTCCAATTTTTTGGCTTAAAATAAGTTTTTGTGAAACTAAGAAGTTCGCCATGAAAAGGTGTAAGTAACACATAAAAAGCTGAATAAAAGATAATTAAAAAAAAGTTAAAATTGAAAGAAAAACTACTTGTTGTTGCATTTTTTTATAGATTTATATTCTGTGTTATATTTTTAATCTCATGATATAAATTATTTTATTTTATTTAATATGCCCTCTGTAAGCAATTTTACAGTGTCTTCTGTGACTTTTTTGTACCAGCTGTCCATTTGTATCTAAAATTAGTAATGGTTTTAGGCACTGATGTGGTCTTCTTTAGTTCTCTTTTGACCAGAGCCCAAAATCTTTCAATTGGCCGCAGTTCTGGTCAGTTTTGTGGGTTGGCCTCTTTCAATTCAAAAATAACATTATTTTGATTATACCATTCTAATGAGCTTCTATTGAAATGGCAAGACGGCAAATCCGGCCAGAAAAATGTAGATACGCTGCGTTGTCTCAGAATTGTATGCAACAAAAGATTGACTCCTTTTTCCACAGCTACAAATGGCTTGCCATACTAGGAACTTTTTAGGAAATTTATATTGTTTTTTCGTTTAATACTCTTCAGAAACATTGCCTCGACTATCCGCCACAAATAATTCCTGACCAGGAAGTTAAGAAAAGTCTGCTAAAATGTAAGTTTTGAAGTCCATTATACAATATTCAAAGTTTTGCAAAAAAATCTTTTTTGAGAAGTTTTGGTCTTTTTTTGGTATCAACATTCTTCTTAGCATTGCTGTCCGGGATTTTCTGAACTTTAGATGTTTTAAGTCCAACGTTAGCTATAACTCGGCGCACAAAAGTTTCCCAACATTGCACGCACTTTTTTTTGAACAAATAACATTTTAGGCCACAATTCTTAACCGATTATGAAAATCCCTTTTATAGTTTTTTAAATGTTCTCAATAAAAATCCAAATTTTTTTTAATATCTCTATAGTAAAAGCTTTGGACAAATTTAAAAATTAAATTTTAAATACTTTAGGGCATTTACTCTACGTACAGCATTGGTCAAGAATAGTCATTTATTTAACAAAAATTCGAAAACATAGAACTTGTCCCAAAAAAATGCCAGACTAGTGCACGAAAAAATTATTGAAACTATTCAAAATAATCAATTGTTGGTTTATAAAAAAAATTCCAACAGAAGTACGCGTAACCAGGCAATGTGTTTCCAGAGTGGCCAAACATCAACATTTATGGAAAATTTCAATTGTTTTAAGTTTCATATAAAGGGCGTCCCAACAAGAGCGCCGGATTTAAATTTGCCGCCATTTTGTTAATAAGAGTTGTACGGTGATTTTTTTGGACAGTTGTCGCGTGCATACCACGCGATTTAAAAATATGGAGAAGTATTCAAACGAACAATGTTTAATTATTGCGTCAAAAACAAAATGCAGCTGGAAATGCGTTAACGGTTAACCCATTTCTGCCTATTTTGTATTTAAATACCCAAAAATGAGTAATCTTAGTAAAAATCTAACTAGATCCAGGTAAGAGTTAATGCAAATTTGTTTTCATGTACAGGTAGAGAAAGGATAGTAATAGCATTTTGCGTTAATTGTACCCCTTCCGAGGGGGTATTTAGAGGTTTAAAAGTCAACAAATTTTCAAATTTCGAAAAATTGCACTGCCATGGGCCTGGAAAATTACGGAAGTGGGAATTCGGAAAATCCTCTGGGTGCCTAATAGTCTAAGGTGTCCTCTATCTAACAAAAAATATTTACTTGGCTATGACTACTACCCTGGGGTACAGGTATTAAAACGCCCATTTTGTAGTTTTTTGAAGTACCCTTACTTGAAATATTGCTTATTTTCAGATAGAAATGAGGAGTTTTACATGGGAAATAAATTTAAGAATATTTTATTTAAAAAACATGGATGAATAGTTTTATATCAGCAATTAATTCATAAGACCCAAGTATGGTAGATTAAAAAAATATATCTACACTCAGATAAAAAAGTTAGTAAAAAAATTTGTAAACAGTTTCCAATCGCACTTTACTATTTTTATACAAATTTTTAGTACAATTTTTTTTATTACTCTCTTATTACAAATTATGGATTTTTTTACTAATTTTCGCTGCTGATTTCAGCAAAACATTTTACTAATTTTTCAAAACCGAGTGCTAAATTTAGCAGAAAAATATACTAATTTAAAATATTTTATTTACAAGAATTCGTTGATTGTTTACAATTCTTGTTTAGTTTACATTTGTTACTATTGATATATTCTTTGTTTGGAAATAACACTCAGAAAATTTTATTGCATCTCCAATGCATAAAAACCTAATACCTGGAGAACCGTTTGTGGTTTGACTCCAAATTTCAAGTACGATGAAGCAATTATACACTCAGAAAAGTTCTGCAGTTACTACATGACAGTTATTTGTGTAGTAATGCGGTTGTAGTTATTTTAACTACAATTGTAGTTAATTTACTTAGAGCAAAATTTTTCAATGTTTTTGACAGTTATTTTTTTAAACAAACTACAAAAACTACTACATTGTGGTAACATTTATTTTATGCAGTTATTTTGCATTTTTTTTACAAATACTTAAATTTCTAAGTGTGTGTGCACACAGACGAAGCAAACAGGAGCATGTGTTTGAAGCGCTTGTTTAGAAATTTTTAGTGGAAGAATATGAGAAGAACATGTTTTCTCTTGTCTTAGTCATAAAACAACGCCAAAGAGTGAGGACGCGTAATACGGAAAAGGTTATATATTTTCTATTAAATTATTAAAATAATAAGGTAAGTTTAATAATATAAAATATAAATTTATTTACGGGAATGTTAAAAAAATATTGTATTTATTTTCTTTCAGTTCTTTTATATTCTCATCCCTTTCTACCTGGAGAAAAAAAGGAAGCCAAACAACACCATATTTCATCCCTCACAGACGGACATCTACAACAATATCTTAATAGTGAAAAATAAAAGTGACATTAAGTGTAAATTTTGATTTCTCAATTTTAAATTTATTATAGAATAAAATTTGTTTTTTTATTAAATTAATAATTTTTTAAATCATTTTTATTTATGTTTTTAACTACATTTGCAGTTGTTTGTACAGTTTTACAATAATTTGCATGTATGTTGTTTCAATTGCATTTGTAGTTGTTTTTACTACATTTGTCAGTTGATTTTTAACAGTTAAAAATAACTTCATATTGCAGTTAACTTAACTGCAAATGTAGTCTACACCAGGGAAACAAGCCGATCAAAATAATCGGCGGCGGCGGCGCAAGCAAAAAATCGGCGGCGGCGGCGGCGATTAAGGTTGAGCCGGATAAAAATCGGCGGCGGCGGCGCAACCAAATAATCGGCGGCGGCGGCGGCTTGATCGGCTTGATAGAACATTATACACGTATTTTAAAGATGTTTAAGGTTTTTTCCAAAATATAGCAGTAGAAAATTGTGCAAAAAATTTGGAATTATCAAATAAAAAATAATTTTAAGTTAAATTCATCGATAAAAATTACAAATTTAGGATTTTTAGTTTTTGAACGGAGCTAAAAGGAGAGATAGTTGGGCTTTCCAAATATATACATATGTTTATATATTCAACAAAATTGTGTGGAAATATTTTCAAATAAAACTGATTTTCTTAATTTTTTCTTATTTTGTTTAATTTTGACGGCTTTTAATTGCAATATTTTGTTTAAAGAAAAACTAATTTTTATCTAATTTATTCTTTATTCAGGGCAAAAGGAAGTTCTATTTTAATCGCTTTAAAATTGTCAAAGTTATACATTTTTTTATAAACATGGAATCTCTGCATTTATAAGAAAATTGAAAATATTAACCTTAATGATTGTGCAAACAAGAATCTCGAGTTGCTGAAATTAAATGTTTAGAAAAATTACGATAACTTTTTAAATTTTCAATTAATTTAAACAAAAGAATCTGATTTTACTAAGAACTAAACCCACTTTCAGAATGAATTACAATAGTAAAGAATTGTTTAATACTGTAAAAAAGCCGTCAAAGTATACAAATTAAAAAAAAATTAATTTTAATATTTAAAAAAAAAACTGTCAACATATTTCTGTTACAAATAAATAAATCTATATATATTTGGAAAGCTAAATTTTTTGTCTTTCCAAAAACGTTACAATATTGAAAAGCGGTTGAAAAATTGCTGAACTTCAAATTGTAAGTGCTTGAAGTCGCGCAAACACAGAGTTTTGACACTATCACCCCTGTTCTGAATTCCGAAACTTTTTAATTAGAGTGGTTTTGTAAAATCACACAAAATTCAAAATGTCGGAAATTGACTTTTTCAACAAATTTTAAAATAAATTTTAACATATTAATTTTTGCAACAAAATATTCCATTTACTTTCACCAAGCTTTTCCAACACGAAATAAAACGAAGAAAATAATTCGGATGCGGATCACAGAACAGCAAAAAAATTCGGAATGTTTCACTTTAGAATTTTTTATGTGGATTCGGAACTTAGAAATAAACAAAATCTATTTTCACTCAAAATTAAATGTGTTTTTAGAATAAACCAGAAAAAAATATGGTTCGAAAAAAATTATGCTCGAAAAGATGTCAAAGTTGAAAAACTTAGAAAAAAAGTTAAAAAATTCAGATATTCACCCCTGTTCTTAGTTCCGAAACTTTTTAATTAGAGTTGATTTGTAAAATCACACGGAATTAAAAATTTCGAAAATTTGTTGTTTCTACCAAATTTTAATATTCATAGATTAATTTTAAAATAAATTATTATATTATAATTGTTGTTAAAAAATATATATTCGTTTCACTATCATCAAGCTTTTTCTACACGAAATAAAACGAAAAAAAATTCGGATGTGGATCACGGAACAGCAAAAAAATTCGGAATGTTTCACTTTAGAATTTTTTTGTGGATGCGGAACTCAGAACAGCGTCGATTATTGTAAATATCTTCGTCCGCAATGTCTTAAAAATGTGTCTTTTGATAATAATTTCAGGTGTACTGAAAGTTCTGAAAAATGTGATGTGATCTACTTAACCAAACCTACGACCATAAATTCGAATGAATTAATTCTTTAATTCACTTTTGGAATTTTAACTAAAATTTACTAATGTATCATTCGTTTATACTATTCCTTTTGAATTCATTCACTAGCTTCATTCTTTTAATTTTCATGCATAATGAATGAATTCTTTCATGAATTCATTCTTTTTATAATCATCTCTCACGTTTCATTCGGTTTGTAAAAGATTAAAACAAATGTTGAGTTTTTAATTATTTTTATGGGTTTTGAATATGATATCAATATTAAATCCGTAAAATAGGCCACATTTTTATTTAATTTGTAATTATAAACTAAAGTGTTGTCAGAATCATTAGTATATTCATACCTTAGATATTTTACTGATTGAATAAAATGACAATTTTAATAAGCCATTTTGTAAAAGATTAGAATTAATGAAAAAATTAATTATTTAAATTGATTGTAATTCTATAAGGAATGTATTCAACATAAGAATGCATTCTATTTAATATTAAAATTTGGGAATGAAACCTATGAATTAATTATAAAGGAAAGTTTTGATGGAATGATATACATATATTCAATTTCTAAAACTGAATTCGGTTTTGTGCGAATTAACCTAAAATTTAATTAATTATTTCGAAGCTCTGCCTACAATCTACACTTGGTCATTTGAAAAGTATATATGTATATTGTTCATTTGGATTCTCTCCTCTATTGCATATCCAAATTTCAGCGAAATCTGTCAGAAGTTTTCAAGCAAAACTTCCAACTTAAGAAATATTTATGACAAAAATCCTTCTTAGCTCTGACTATAAAACTGGTTCTTTTATTTTTTTTAACTAAAAAAAAATACTCTTGATGGTTCAGGAAATGATGAAGTAGAAAATTTGTTTAAAAAATGACATTTGCTTTTAATTTTTTTATTTTGGAAAATTGATACTTCCAGCCGAAATGAGCCGAGAAAAATCGGCGGCGGCGGCTGAAGCAAAAATGACCGGCGGCGGCGGCTTAAACGGCTTACGGCGGCTAGCTTGTTTCTCTGGTCTACACCTTTTTAAGTTCAAATGCAGTTATTTTAACTGTCATTTGCAGTTGATTTTACCTACATAATTCCCTGAGTGTACGCTTGTTACAATCGAAAGCAAAAAGTTTTTTTTTTATTAATTTTTGTTTTTAGATTTTACAGTTTGTTTATTTTTTAGTACACTTTTTTGCTAATTACACCAGATTGATTTTAAATTACAGTTTACAACAATTTACTGAAATTTAGTAGCTACAAATAATTATTTATACATACTAATTTCATTGTACAAAAATTATTTATATTTAGTAAGTTTTTTAACTGATTTTAGCAAATCGATTTTGAATTACAGTTTACAACAATTTTGCTAAAATTTATTACCCACTACTAATTTTTTCTACTAATTTTGTTATACTACAGATCAGCAGACATGTGTTGTTAAAATTAGCAAAAAATACCGCTGGGCTCAAAACAGTTAAATTTCCCGTAATAACAGCAAAATTTTCAGTTGCCATTACAGACTTTTTTTGGTTGAGTGTATATCAATGCAAATACCTTAAATAATGTCAGCATGAAATTTCATTGAAATCGGACGAAGGAATATGGTTTCAGGCGTTAATGGTGCGGCATCGCGAAATGTTAACGCAGTTTTTGTGGCCCGAATTCGATATAATTGATGTGGACGACACGTTTTTCCAACAAAACGGTCGCACGCCATACTGCACGTAAAATAATGCTGTTACTGCAGACCAAGTTTCCAGTCTTAGTAATTTCTCGATTTGGCGTTCAACATTGGCCACCAAGATCGCGCGATCTAACACCGATGGAGTTTTTTCTTTGGGGCTATGTGAAGGAAAAGGTCTATGCAAATAAGCCTGAAACAGTTGAACATCATAAAGAGGAAATACGGCGCGTTATTGGTGAAATACAGCCACATTTATGCGAAAACGTTATTCAAAATTTTAACAAAAGAATAACCCTGTGCCAGAGGTTTTGTGGTGGCAATTTGCCTGATGTATTTAACGTTTAATCGGAACTATTTTTCTTTATGATGAAATAATTCAAAAAATAAATGAGTTTTTCTTTAAAATTAAATCCGGCGCTCTTGTTGGGACACCCTTTACAATTGTTATACACTAGTATCCCATATCCTAAGTACACACAATGTGAAGTACACAAAATCGATTACATTGTGTGGACTTACATACACGTTTTTCTAAAGGGATGATATTTTAAAATTTCCTTACTATTTTTTCGAAAATAATATTACTTGGAGTTAGAAATTAAAGTTTATGTACTTAGAATATTAGGCAGGTAAAGACGCTGCAAATGCATTTAAAAATAAATGAAATTTCACTTATAAAATTGTATATGTTATTTTTTAATTTATTATCTCGACACTGTTTGTTATAAAAAGTTGCCAAATAAAATAAAGACAATATACGATGAATATAAATATAAAACCCACAAAAGCAAGTGAAGTGTCATATTGTAGGCCAAATCAAGACATACAAATTTAATAAGATAATGAGCACACAATAATACGAAAATGAATGGGCAAGACAGAATGTTCAAAAAGAAAGACATTCATACAATAAATAATACTTTGTGCATTTAAGGCAGTGACGGACCTAAAATTGGGGGGGGGGGGGGGGGCTCATCTTAAATCTCAACAAAATCTGCCAGTTTTATAGTCAGAACTAGAAACCATTAATGTCTTAAACATTACTTAACAAATTTAGTTTGAAAATTTCTTACTTAACCTTACCATGCTCAATGTTGCCTATATGCTACATTGTAATCAAAGATGATCGCTTCAATAAATTTTCTAAGAGTTTTGGAATTTTTTACAAATATATGTAATTCTAAATAGTGCTCATTTACAGGAAGTAGAAAAAGCATTTAAAAAAAATTAACGGACACAAGGAAATTTTCCAGATTATAGCAGTTTTGTCTCATCTAAAGACTCGTCAGTGGTTATTTTATATGGCAATTGATCAAAGTATTGTTAAACTGTCGTTATTTACAGAGAGAATTTTGCTGGACGAGTTTTGATGAAATTTTTTAGTAAACTAATGAAGTTTTCCTTTTCTAAAATTAATGAAAAAGCTTCATATATTTTATGAATCTAGTTTTAATGAAAATTTGTCATAGAGTGTATGAAACTTTTAAGAAATAGAATGTAATTTTTAACAATATTTTATGAAAAATTCAATTAATTCAATGAAAAGTTTCAATGGACGAGTTCCAGTGCAACTTCATTGGTATAATGCAAAAATTCATTAATATCATGCCAGATGATTCTCTCAGTGTTTATAAAAAAAAGATTTCCTACAAATTGTATGCCGTGACAGGGAACCGAACCGGCAACCGGAGATGCAAGCCGACCCAACATAGCGGGTTAAATTTTAAGTTTGGTGAATCCTAATGGTGCCATAATTTTGCAAAATTTGCAAATTTTTTCAAAAAAAAATAGCAGATGTGTTTTGTAAAAAATTTGTTATACAATAATTTAGCTTTCCTTAAATTTTACCTAAATTTAGTAGAACATGATTCTCAACTTCATTGAAAACTTTGCAGGCGCAAATATACATATGTAGGTATTATTTTCTGTTATCTCAGCAAAATTCCCAGCAAAATCTCAGTAATGGGTGCTCATTACTAATATCTAAATAATAAGCAGTAGAATTAGGGTCTACTGCTTATAATTCGGTGTCAAAACTCATTATTTTTGTTCGACAAGGTCGTTTTTGTAAGTAGTTCTCCATTTTCGCTGCCTGAAAAAACGCACAAAATTTGTGCACCCGCTTACCCGCTGCATTACAAAAGTATATAAAATAAGTAGTTACCAAAATAAGTAGTTATTCGTGTGTTTATACGCAGTTAAAAAATAAGTGGTTACAAGTTGTTAAATAATACGACTTACTTATATACTTACTAGTGGTTAAAAAATTAGTAGTTACCAAATTAACATTATCTTTATAAATAAAGAAGTAGTCGCGCGTAAGCTAGACTGCTTATAAAAACGGCTTCGCCTAACAAAAATAACTAGTACTGACGCCGAATTATAAGTAGTAAACATTTTTAGTTTTATTATATAACCACTTATTTGGTAATGAAAGATTTTGCTGGGTTTCTATTTGTACGGACATTTTTTATGAGCTTGCAAATGTTTATTCGAGGACAGATTATAAAATACAATTATTTTTTTAAGAAAATTGAGAAATAATAAGCTTTTGATTAAACAAATAAAAAGCAAATTATACAAAAATAAACATAGATTTTGTTGTTGTCATAAATTCAGACTATTATGATTAAATTAAATGGAAGTGTGAAATACTAAAAAATAAAAAAAATAAAAAATTAATTAATACATGTTTGAAAAAATTAACAAAAATGTTGCAAATTATTGTTTTTACTAAACTTATCTGAACTAAATGAACTGACTGGCTGGATGGCGTGTTAAAGAGTGAGTAATCGTTATACAGTAATTTTGACTTAGCTGCATAACCAACTTTTGCAAGAATTTTTGTGCAGGTAAGCCAAAAACGCAGCTAAGTCAAATTGTTTTCCTGCCTTAATGTGAAGGTATACCAATACAGACTGAAAACAAACAAAACAAATGAAGCTAATGGTAGCATTCAGCAGAGAAACCTTAAACTGATACCGGTGACTTGTAGCGCTTTGTGATTAGTAACTCTGCTGAACGACGTTTACTTCGTTTCGTTTTTAAATACAATTTTTATATATTTTCCTTTAGTTTCTTTAAATTTTTAATTTTGAATTATATTTGTATGTTTTTATTTGTCATTCTTAAAAAAATAGTTTTAAAATCAACAACAACAAATGTATCACTAATTGATCAATAGTAGCAAACATTTTTTACGCTACCAAAATATGACAGCGTTACCTGAGCGCTCAGACTGAGCGGTTAGTGATCAGGTCGTTCAGCAGATAGTTGTACAACTGTTGTAGAACTGTTGACTATTAAAGTGTATCTGCCGAACGCACCCAATGATGACAACTTTGTGCTTTGAACCAGACCCAGCAAAATATTGGTAATGACATCTCATTGCTGTCTGCATTGCCAATAATGATATATCATTACATTTTGCATTATTTTGTCATATAAAATGACTTCCTAATAACGGCCTATTGTAGTCATTGCTTTTAAATATAAAATAATGACTTACTCGCAATAGTTTAAGTAAGTACTTTTTACAAAGTTAAATTTTTATACATTTATATTTATTACATGTAAATATGTTTTGTGTTAAATTAATATGTTTTGTGTTAAAATGTTTATGACGACCCAGCCAGCAATTTCGGAGCGCTCATAAATAAGATTTTTAAATGGCTCATAGAAATGATTATTGTTTTTTTGAAAAACACTCTTTTTTTTTGGTAACAAATACGAACCCTCAGAAAACAATCCAAAAAATTGTCTCAACAATCTAAAAAGCTGTCTCAAAACGAGGGTTTATTTTTCGGACTCAAAGAAGATTCCAAAATTATTTAAATTTATGAAGAAAATTTCGATTTTATACGTTCTTTTTTCTGAGTCATTTCTGAGTACACAGGGGGCTCTTTTGGACGGACCACTTTCATAGGAAAAAGTGGAAAAATGTTTATGTTTTTGGAGCTCATTTCTGAGTCATTAATGATCATCTTTGTTTGCTGGGGAGTTCTAAAATTACACTCTACCAAAAACTTTAATTTCTCTGAATGTATTTCCTAAAGCTAATAGTATTTGTGTAACTCCTTATTTTTAAGAATCAAGTAAGCAGTCGGATAACCACTTATAATTCAACTTTTTGTAAGCATGTTTGTAACCACTTATTATTCAGAATCTCATAAGTACTTATTTCTCATTTTTTCGTAAGCGTGCGGGTGAGCGTGACTACTTATAAAAACGACCACGCCAAACAAAAATAATGAGTTTAAACGCCAAAAAATAAGTTGTGCGGAGCTATGAATTTCTATTATATAACCACTTATTTGGTAATGAAAGATTTTGCTGGGAATCTTGCGATTTTTATGGTTAAAAAACGACTAAAGTAGGATATTTTTGTCTTAAAAAAAGTTGACAACACATTTATTTTATGTGTGTTTTTTTTCCTAGAATTGAAAAACAAAGCAAAACACAAGAGGCAGCTAACGGTGATATTTTTTATGAAAATAATGTAAAACTGCTAAAAATATGAGGCAATTATCTTAAATGCGCAGGTACAAAAAGTGCACTTAAAGAAGACAATTGCGTACATAATTTTGTAAAATGAAAACGAAACCAAAATTTTGTGCACTTATGAAAAATGCAGTTAAATCAAAACTACTGTACTACACGTTGTAGTCAGTCAAGTCAGTCAATATTATTCAACTTTTATTTAATTTTGTTTATTATAATACGAGTATTGTATGTATGTCTGATTGTTTATTTTGACTAATGAAATATTTCTGCATACGTTATTTGGAAATTTGAATATTTTTCCAAAGACCTCTTATGGTGTGTAGTAGTTTTAATATGGCTGGGTTAAGTGAAGCATTAAATTTCAAACCTATATGAATAAATCCAAACAATTTTAAAGAAGTGAAGGCGGGTTTGGAAAAACGAAATGCAAAAATAAATACTAATTTATAATGAAACTAACATATCAGCTATGCTAAATATTTGTAATACTTAAATTGCAAATGTGATTTTATTGAAATAATATCGTAGTTAAAATAATACGTTAGTAAAAAATCTGTCAAACGGGTCTCAAACTTTGATTTAAACAAAGATTTTAGTTATCATCATTTAACAAAATAATAAAAATCCTCAATACTTTAACTAATTTTGAGCGTTAATTTTCAAAATTATTTTTACCAAATTTTTAAGAACCCATTTGCTAAATTTTACACAATTTATTGTTAAAATATAATAATTTCATGTTTCTGCTATTACCCATTAGATGCGCCCCCAGTGTATCTGAAGTTTTAAAGATGAGAAAACTAAGAGAGAACAAAATTGACGAAAATTTCGACTATTCCTAACCATACCCTGTGAAAAGGTTATATCTATACAAAAATGGACATTGGTGGGGCCTTGGACCCTCGGAAATTTTTAACAAAAAAATGTCCACTTCATAAAGTGGCCCATAGTGAGGTAGAGGAAAACGGACAAAATGGTTGCTTCTCGGGGGTATCTTTACATAGCCTTAGATGATATGGATGATGTGTTAAAATCAACAAATTTTATTTTAAGCCAAAATACAGGAATAAATTTTGTTAAAGTAACAAATTTTTCTCTTGACCCAACAGATGTATTATTTTGAGTGTGATTGTAATAATTGTTTAAAAAAATTTTAAGTCATTGGAATATCTCTTTTTAATCTTGGAACTTATTTCTTCAAAAAAAAAAACTTTAAGACTTTTTCTACACTGAAATAATTAATCTTTCTGAGATTAATGAGACAATTTCATTGAATTTTTTGTTAGATTTAATGAAGAATTTCATTATATATACACTCAGATAAAAAAGTTAGTAAAAAATTGTAAACAGTTTTCAATTGCACTTTACTATTTTTGTACTGATTTTTAGTACAAGTTTTTTTAGTAATAATTTTTGTTTTCTTTTATTACAAATTACGGATTTTTTTTTTACTAATTTTCGCTGCTGATTTCAGCAAAACATTTTACTATTTTTTGAAAAACTTAACAAAAAAATATATTTATTTAACAAAAAGTGGATACTTTAAGAAAATTTTATTTACAAGAATTCGTTTAAATTTTAGAATTCTTGTTTAGTTTATATTTGTTATTATTGATATATTCGTAGTTTGGAAATAAAACTCAGAAAATTTTATTGTATCTCCAATGCATAAAAAGGTAATAACTGGAGAACCGTTTGCAATTTTTATTCCAAATTTCAAGTATGATGAAGTAATTATACAGTTTTACAATCGAAAGAAAAAAAATATATTTTTTTATTAAATTTGATTTTAATTTTTTTTTTAGATTTTACAGTTTTTTTTTAGTACACTTTTTTGCTAATTTCAGCAGATTGATTTTAAATTGTAGTTTACAACAATTTACTTAAATTTAGTAGCACTACTAACTATTTATACTAATTTCATTGTACTAAAATTATTGATATTTAGTAAGTTTTTTAACTGATTTCAGCAAATCGATTTTGAATTGCAGTTTACAACAATTTTGCTAAAATTCAGTAGCGACTACTAATTTTTTCTACTAATTTGGTTGTACTACAGATCAGCAAACATGTGTTGCTAAAATTAGCAAAAAAAATACCGCGGGCTTAGTAAATCGGTTAAAATGCCCTGAAAAAACCTAGTTACAAATTTAAAATTTTTATTTTATACTGAGGTGCTTTTTGTACAAAACTAAATTACAAAAGCCAAGTAATTTACACTGGTTATTTTGTTTTTTTTTGCTGACACAGCAACATTTTTTGCTGATTTTATTGATTTTTTTTTTGAGTGCAGGGTAGAGGGGGGATCCTTCGCCACTTTTTTTCAAAGCACTGTCATTTCTTAACCCCTAATTATTTTTCAAAAATTACTTTCAAATTGAAGATCTACATATCTTGGCTTTAATTGCTATGATTTTTATTATAATTGATTGCATATTTTCTATTACTTTCTTAATGATTTTCAAAGTAACCCAAATCGGCGTAACTGCCGCAAACTTGGAGGATATTCGCCAAAAGAGCTAGATACAATTTCAACAAAAAATATTGTTAATACGGCAAAGTCAATGTTTTAATGACTGAAATAAATAATTTAGAATAAGTTCTTTAAGGTATATGATTCTTTTTAATCAATAGACCACCACTATATTAAAAAAAAATAATTTAAAACTATAATATAATGATTCTTCAAAATTACAAAAAACTGAATAATTGATATAAATTTTAGAATGAACACGATTGTTATAATTTACTATTAAACATATTTTAAAGATATAGAAAAGTCTTATAGAGCATTTTAGGCAGGGATGCACCAACTCTTTGAAGCTCCAGGGGCCATCTAGTGATTGTGCCCCAGAGACAGGCACTAACTTAAAAATAATATTTTTCACACTTTTTAAGCATTTATTAAAATCAACTATTTATTAAAATTACTATTATTTGAAAGATTAGGATCATAGGTCTAACATAATGAAAAATTATTTTTTTATCACACGATTTGAGGAAGTTATTGCAAAATGTAGCTACTTTCAATTATTTTTTTGGCACCCCAAAAACACAAAAACACGTCTGGCTACGACCACATGTAATATAAATTTGTCAAAGTCAATGTCAAGGAAGGGTAATTGAAAATGGCACAAAATATATTTTTTTTCAAATTTTTTATCTCCCTTAACATCGGAGAAAAATGGGATTAGTGTATGTGCCCCACTGGCGAAGGATCCCCCCTCTACCCTACTTGATTCACTGGAAATCTAGAAGAATGGATTCCATGGTTTTTGAGATATTTGGCTTATAAAGTTTTAACTTATTTTTAGTACCTTTCTTTTGCTATTTTTACAGGATTATTTCTATCAGTACACTCAGATAAAAAAGTTACTAAAAAAATTTGTAAACAGTTTCCAATCGCACTTTACTATTGTTATACTGATTTTTAGTACAATTTCTTTTTTAGTAATCATTTTTGCTATTCTCTTATTACAAATTACGGATTTTTTTTACTAATTCTCGCTGCTGATTTCAGCAAAACATTTTACTCATTTTTCAAAACCAAGTGCTAAAAATATACTAATTCAAAATTTTTTTTTTGATTTTCTACAAATCTTGTTTAGTTTATATTTATTACTATTGATATATTCTTAGTTTGGAAATAACACTCAGAAAATTTTATTGAATGCACAAAAAGTTATTAACTGGAGAACCGTTTGCAATTTTGACTCCAAATTTCAAGTACGATGAAGTAATTATACTCTTGTTACAATTAAAAGAAAAAAAAAAATTTTTTTAGATCTTACAGTTTCTTTTATTTTTTAGTAAACTTTTTTGCTAATTTCAGCAGATTGATTTTAAATTACAGTTTACAACAATTTACTGAAATTTAGTAGCTGCAACTAATTATTTATACTAATTACATTGTACTAAAATTATGATATTTAGTAAGTTTTTTTAAACTGATTTTAGCAAATCGATTTTGAATTGCAGTTTACATAAATTTTACTAAAATTTAGTAGCGGCTACTAATTTGTTCTACTAATTTTATTGTACTACAGATCAGCAGACATGTGTTGCTAAAATTAGCAAAAAATACCCCTGGGCTCAACAAAGTTAAATTTCCCGTAATAACAGCAAAATTTTCAGTAGCCATTACAGACTTTTTTGGTTGAGTGTATAATATTATAATTATTAAAATTGAAATTTAAGTTATTCGTGAAGCGAGAAAAATTATGGTTTTTGAGATATTTGGCTTATAAAGTTTTAGGTTTCTGATGAATGCAAAAATTCCATTTAATTTTTAATAAAATTCGTTAATTTTATTCAAAAAACGAAAAAATAAGCCGAAATTTCAAAATATCCGTAAAAAGGAATCTGTAAAAATTACAATTTCTAAAAAATTTGGAAAATAATGTTTTTTTAGAAATTACTTTACTAAATTTTGTTCTGGGTGTACTAAGTATTAGCAAGTGAGTGAATTTTGACTCCCGCAAAAGTATCGCATTTGTTATTAAAGTTGTTTTATTGTATAAATATCTTCTCTATATGTACATTGCAATAAAATGTAATAAAATATCGCATTAGGAGTTTGTTTAAGGTGATGTAACATAACTGTTTTATTTCAACGAATTGTTCATCTAAATTTGTACAGCTTTTTGAAATAAGTTTAGGCTATTTAAATAAGAAAGAAAAAATTCAATAAAATAAAAAAAAAAAACCTAAAGACAGTGATCAATTAAAAAATTTGCCTTAAAAATTCTAACATTTTGAAGAAATATTTTAATTAAATTTTTAAAAACCTATTCACATAAATTTAGTTTTCATTTGAACCGAAAAGTTCCAACTTTACTTAACATCTTTTTGTGAGTGCTGAGTAAAAAAAAAAATAATAAAATATTTGCTTATAAATAACAATGTTTTAACACAATTTTTTGTAATTAAAATACAATTTAAAAATATTTGCAACATGAAATCATTTTAAAAAATGTATAGGTACACAATTTTTTTCTTTTTTATCTATTTAAAAAATTAAATTCAGGCGTGATAAAATACAGAGTACATAAGAGGAATTCCCTTGAAATTAACGATTCAGTAATAAATAATTCTTAGTATATTCTAATGTAAATTTTTTTTAGAAATTACCCTTTACTGAAAATTTATAAAATTTAATATTATTTATACTTTACTATAGGTACCTAAATAATTTACAACAATATTTGTTTACATGTTAAGCAAAACGAATTTGCCTTAGTAGGACAGGGGTAACGAACCACAACTAAACCTTCAATTTACAATGACGTCTTTTCTTATGAGGTAATAATTAAATTGCATGCAATAGAAGATATATTGTACTTTAAAAGAATTTAACCCTATAATGCTCTTTCAGTCTAACAGTCTTTGTTTATGGGTTTTTTATAAAAATACTGAATGGTTATGTGTGAAAGGCGCAAATTCGACATTTTGTCGGCTTATTATTGGTTTGACCTACTGATCTTTTTGAAAAAATTAAGTTATAATTGGATTACATATAATGTAAATATCCTCTTTTTAATTCCGAAATCCGTTTCTTGTAAAGGGTGTTTTTTTAAGCTAGATAGAACTTTAAATTGTAAAAAGTAACACAAAAAATTAAATTTTGATGAAACATTTTTTTTTATTTGTTTCAGTATACTCTGACAAATCATCATGAATAGACTCACGCTTGAACAACGCTACGAAATTATCCAAATTTACTTTGAAAATCAGTCGTCGATTCGCGCAACTTATAGACGCAAAATTGTGTTCAGCGATGAGGCGCATTTTTGGCTTAACGGGTTTGTTAATAAGCAAAATTGCCGCATATGGAGTGAGACCAATCCACAAGAGACCCTACAGACTCCATTACATCCAGAAAAATGCACCGTTTGGTGCGGTTTTCACGCTGGTGGCATCATCGGACCTTATTTCTTCAAAAATGAGGCCGGAGCTCGCGTTACGGTCAATGGAGATCGTTACCGCACCATGATCAATGATTTTTTGTTTGAAAATATGGATGACATTGATCCGGAGGAGATGTGGTTTCAACAGGATGGCGCTACGTGCCATACGGCGAACGCAACCATCGACTTATTGAAATCAAAATTTGGCGATAAGTTGATTTCGAGAAATGGACCTGTCAATTGGCCTCCAAGGTCGTGCGATTTGACACCTCTCGATTATTTCCTGTGGGGCTACGTGAAGTCACTGGTTTATGCTGATAAACCAGCAACAATTGATGCCTTGGAGGACAGCATTGTTCGTGTTATTCGTGACATACGGCCAGCAGTGCTCGAAAAAGTGGCCCAAAATTGGACGTCCAGAATGCGCTTCGTCAAGAACAGCCGCGGTGCCCATATGCCCGAAATCATTTTCAAATGTTAATGTCACGTATTGATCTTTCCAATAAAAAAAAATTTTGATTACAATTTAATTTTTTGTGTTATTTTTTACAATTTCAAGTTCTATCGGGCTTAAAAAAACACCCTATATGATATCTGAGATATACAGTATCGAATTTAATATACCTGCCCATTAGACCGTACCTCAAAAAAAAGTTCGCCGTACACCGTCTAATCTAAATTATTTTTGCCTCGAGGCAAAAAAATCGATATATCACACTTTTAAATCCGACTTTAAATGCCGATGCTATAATGAAAAATTTAAAAAAGCGACCCCTACGTGTGGCAAACAAAATTTTCTTTGGCCCAAGAACGAAGTCTATATATTTTGGTTCAAATCGGTCTATGTTTGGACCTAGTGCCCATATAAATTTCCCTCAAAATTGCAGCGCAAAATTGAATCGCACATCCACGGTTTAAAGAATTATGTGATCAAATATGTCTTGAATGGTACATATCTTCATTACTATTATTATGTGAAAGTGCTCATCAATCATCAATTTTCGCTGCAAAATACCCTAAAAATTCAACTTTTAGTTGACTGGCACATCGACAGATAAAAGAAATAATGGTTAAAATCTGGCTTATATGATATAAAGGGTTGTTCAACAGCGACGCTACAAAAGTAGAAAGACAGGGACAGCAAACGACGCCATATTTCTTGCCGCTCTTTTGCCATTTCTCTTCAGTAAGGTTTGCCATTTCATGATGGAAAGATATACGAGCCAACAACGAGTCGAAATTATTAAAATTTGCTACCGAAATTAGGAGTCAGTGGCCTCAACGTTAAGAGCGCTACGTCCAATTTATGGTCGTCATAATCGTCCTAGCAGATCAACAATTGAGCGTGGGGCCGTCGAAAATTGGGTTCAGCGCCTGGACTTCTGCAAGCGTGCCCGTGGTGGCCATGCAAAAGAGATCGATTTCCATACATAATGGCATCGAACGTACTTTCACAGGAATAAAGAATTTCATTGATATCCAAAACCGCTTTTGTTTTATTTAAACTTTTTTACTTTTGTAGCGCTCTTATTGAAAAACCCTTTATATATTTGTTCCTTTTACTCCTGCAAGGAGCATAGGGCCGCTTTATATCGCCAATAATATTGTTGTGTGTAAGTGCTAAAATTATCGGATTATCCGTTTCATTTCTACATCACTTTTAGCTCCAAAAATCTATGAAAAGCTACAAAATTAAACCTAAAATGGCTCTGGATGCCAAAATAATAGTACGATCTATTTGGCCTCATTTATTTTGTTTATTTGTCAGTATCAAAAAAATTTCAATTACATTGGGGCTGAAGGCGCAAAAATTAAAAATCTCTGAAATTACTCATTTGTTTGTTGTTCCTAATTGAGGGCACCTATTTTTTCAACAAGCATGAGATTTTTCAATATCAGAATTATT
Source organism: Leucophora obtusa (assembly GCA_949987735.1). Lineage (NCBI taxonomy): Eukaryota > Metazoa > Arthropoda > Insecta > Diptera > Anthomyiidae > Leucophora > Leucophora obtusa. Next base: position 53,602,244 of record OX465299.1, read on the forward strand.
ATCCACCAAAGGTTTCAGGCGATTTCCTTTTATGCTGAAAAAGTTATACCCAAAAGAGTTGAAAAACTCGAAAGTTACAAACAAAATAAGGGTAAATTAGGGTAGTTTTTAATTGAGTAGAGCACCTTAACAGTATAAATATTAAAATTTAAGATGTCCGCCTGATTAAATTCATTGCCTCGAAAATGCTGATATCATCAAACATTATATGTATATTGTTATTAAAATGGTTTAAATCCCGAGTTACTAGATTTGCCCATATATCCAATTTTCATATTTTTTCAATTTTCAATGAGGTAAACTTAAGCAATACATATTAAAATTTTTAGATTAGAAAAAACTTTGGTTTTTTTAATTCTAAATTTAGTGGGCTAACAGAAAATCGTTTTACTAAAGTTATAAGATGAATAGTCCTAGAGAAAATCGTACAAACCGAGGTGGTTAGATAACTGACCATCGCGGTTTTTACCACCAAACCGCAAAGAGTTAAACCCATTTTTTACCAACCTATCTTAAAAGACACGTCTACATTTAAGAGCCCATAATTTTTGATAGGAAGACGACAAAACAACGCAGTAAAAAGCGTGTGATAGTTTGAGGCCTTGATATAAATGCAATTTAAAATATTATTAAAATTTTAATTCCAGTGTTGCCATATAATGATTTCACAAAAACAATTTTTGACATTTCTTCAAAGCACATTTCAAAAAAATATTTAAAAATTTAAGCAAGATGAGAGAAATGAAATTAATATGCTGATTTCGATAAGAATATGTGAAAAAATATATAGTGAGTACTAGAGATGCCAATCGGGATTGATATTTGAAAATCCCAGTATTCGGGATTTTGTAAATCCTGTTGAACCGTGTTCAACCTTATGGTTTTGTATATATACATATTTATATTTTTTCTCTTAAAAAACCAGTATTTGCTTTTTCTCTCATTTAATTGTCTTAATATTCTCTAAATATTCCCCTTGAACTGAATTTAAACCGCTACTTGAATAGCGCCTTTTTTTGTAAATACTTTTTGTAAATAATAAAGTTAAGTTAGTCTAAGAATACTCATCAATAAAGCAAGAAGCTTTAATTTTTATTAGAAAAAAAACTTGGAGTTTTTTTTATCAACATTTGCTTGGAAAGGGAGTCACCCTGCCCAACATATTGGTCCATCGAAAAAGTCCTAGAATAGGCTAGGACAGGAAGAATTAGTGACTTGGAGTCTACTAATTAAAAAATTGGCAGTTGTCCCCCCTAGTGGCAACTTCAACATCAACAACAAAAACAGGCAAGGGAGTCTGTGTTAATAAAAAAGGTACTTCATCGTGCATTCCGGCAGAAGGAATCTTAAGATCAAGGTGATACAACATCGGGCATTACGTTCATGTGAAGCTGTCATCATCAAAAGGTATAAGGTGCATACATCTCCATAAGTGCATAAATCTACAACAACAAAGGTCTACAAGGCAAAAGAGTTGGCAGAACAAAAATCAGATCGGAAAGGGTATGTATGTACTGTGTTTTTAATGATTTTGTGCGACACTTTTTTTTCTCGACAAAAAGAACGAAGAGGCTTAAATTTAAAAGCTACAAACAGAAAACAATTTGCAAAAAAAATTAAATGAAGCAACCATTTTACAAGAAAAAATTCTAACCTCAACGCAATTGGAACGGAAAGGGAGTCACCCTGCCCCATCCCGAACACTCATTCATTTGCTACGCTTTGTCAGCGTTTGCTAAAAGCGTTTTACCAGTATTTATTTTATAAAAATTTCAGTACTTTTCCACCGCTTTTTGAACAGAAGGTCCTTTTGTCTAATGATGTTATCATTTTGGGAATCGGAAAGCACTTTTTGCCAGTACTTGTACCACCTGTTAAAGTACTATTTGTATTTTTATGATTGGGATAATATATGCAGGCATGCGCCCATATAATATATGCAGGCTTGCAGATTTTAAAACAGAGTAGTCCCAATTTAGAAGCCAGGAAAGGATGCGAACCAGGGAGAATCATACAGGCCTATCTCCCTACTGTCACCGGTCGCTAAGACACTTGAGGCTCTACTACTCCCCAGTCTCACACAGCATTTTCTTTCAGCTTGCTCAGCACCAGCATGGATTCCGAAAGCAGCATAGTACGACAACAGCTTTAACCGCTATTGCCACACAGATAACCAGCGGTCTAAATCAGAGCCGCCCTTGCGAAAGGACGGTTCTAGTGGCGCTTGACCTATCGAAGGCGTTTGATACGGTCAGCCACGCGACCCTCTTCAGAGACATCGTCGAATCCAGTCTCCCAAATGGTACGAAGAGGTGGATAGCGAATTATCTGTGTGGTCGCCAGTCGTTTGTGGAGTTTCGAAACAGAAGGTCCAAACTTCGTAGAATTAAACAAGGAGTTTTTCTACGTTTCGAAACTCCCGGCTCAACCAGAAGGAGTGGAATTGATTTCATACGCCGACGACTGTACGATACTGGCGACGGGTCACGACATTGATGGCTTATGCGGTAGGTTGAACAGTTATCTTCATGATCTTACGAATTTCTTCACTGGAAGGAATATGCAGCTCTCCCCTGCAAAATCCTCGGCGACTCTTTTTACCACTTGGACGAAAGAAGTAAGGCTGGAACTGAATGTAGTAGTCGATGGCGTGCGAATTCCGACACTTAACCACCCCAAAATTCTTGGGGTCACATTCGACAGCCTGTTTATGTCCTCAGCGCACACCACTGCAATTTGCAACAAGATGCAGAGTAGGAACAAGGTCCTCAAGTCGCTAGCCGGCAGTTCTTGGGGTACGGACAAAGAAACCTTGTTGGCAACCTACAAAACAATTGGCTGCGCCAGTGTGGTCGCCTAGAGTCAGTGATACCCAGTGGAGAAAGCTCCAACCCTGCCAAAATTCTGCCCTCAGGACAATTACGGGATGCCTACAAATGTCCTCAATTCAACATCTTCACGAGGAAACGAAGGTCCTAACAGTAAAGGAACACTGCCATATGCTGTCGAAGCAGTTCCTGCTGGGATGTCATCGGAGGAACTACCCGAATCACCATCTTACGGAGGTGGATCCCCCCGAGGCATGTCAGAAAGGACCTTCGTATCTTTGAGGGCACGGTCCAGCGTTACATGAGAGATCCGCTGGACGAAGCATCCTACAGGGCAGGTATAAGCAATATTCATCGGGACACGGTAAATGACGCCATCAATTCTTACCGGATGAATATCGTTCTTGGAAGTCGTCCCCCACATATTGCAGAAAACGAGGAGAAAACTCTCCCACGATCTACGAGAGTCCCCCTCGCGCAATTGCGTTCGGGATGGTGTTCACGCCTTAATACATATTGGTCTCGGATCGAGCCCACCATCCCGAACACATGTCCCGCATGCCAAAGAGGTCCTCACGACGTAAACCACCTCTTTGGCTGCACGGCAAACCCGACTCACCTAGATCCCACGTCACTTTGGACCCACCCGGTTGAGGCGGCCCGGTTCCTGGGTCTGGATCTAGCTGAGTCAGCAGAAGAAGAAGAAGATTAATTTGCTTACATATTATATTGCAGGAGTCGTTGCTATAACAACAACAACAACAACAGATTCGTTGCGACAACCTTGCCAACTGAATCGTGTAATTACAGCAACAGAGTTATTTGGTTATCGTTATCAAATACTTTCATGGAAGAATTCAAACTTACATTCCCAGCCAAAATAAGGTTTCAAAAGTCGAATTTCGCTTGAAAGAATAAACCGGTAAAATAACAAATAAACTTGATTTTTCGCATGAATTACTCAAAAACTTAATAAAGGTTTTTCTGCAAAGTCTTTGCATAGTTTACTGGAATAATGTACTTAATTTCTAATTTTACCAATATATTGGCATAAGTTTCTTGTAAATATGAGAAAAATCAAGAAAAAACGTTGATAATCTAAAATTGCTCACTATGTTTATTTGCATTCATATTAAATATTAATAAATAAGAAAATCCCGGGATTTTTGAGAAATAATCCCGGGATTCGGGATCTTGCCAATCCCGAAAATCCCGGGATTTCGGGATTTCCCGTTCGGCATCCCTAGTGAGTACTCTAAGAAATAAATTGACTGATCGAATCAAGGGGTTTCCATATTTGTAAAATTGTAGGTATGCAGAAAATTAATTCGTTTTTTTTAATATCGAAATTGGGCTATTTTCTCTCAACTAGCAAAGAAACATACAAATCTGGTGGCCTTGGGCATTAGAGGGTTAACTTAGGTGGTAATTCCAGATGACGTTTTGTTTCAGACGAACGAAAATAGGGGAAAAAAATACATGCAATGAGTGACATGTGTCACTCATTCGTCTGAAAACGAACGTCTTCTAGGTTGTGTGGATGTGCTAAAGAAAATCGAATTTTTTTTACTGCCTGTTTTTATAAAAAGAATCAGAAGAATTCTTTAAAACATTTGTGTGAAAAACACAATCTTAAAAACGTTTTTCTGTAAAATTTTTTAGTCGTATATATTCTATATAGCTGTGCTAACAAATTTGTGCAAAAATTTTGAAACAAAAGCGTTTTTAAATTAGTGTTTCTCATACAAATTTTCTAACGAATTCGTCTGATTCTTTTTATAAAAACATTCAGTTAATTTTAAATCTTTTTAAGATTGTAAAAAATAGTTAACACATTTTACCAACAAATTTGTGCAAAAATTTTGAAACAAAAGCGTTTTTAAATTAGTGTTTCTCATACAATTTCTCTAACGAATTCGTCTGGTTCTTTTTATAAAAACACCCAGTTAATTTTAAATCTTTTTAAGATTGTAAAAAATAGTTAACACATTTTACCAACAAACGTATCTTTCAAGACATGTCCCTTCCCAACGAAACCAAAAATTTTGTTTTATTTCATTTGTGAATAATATTCATATTGGAGTAAATAGCATACATTTCAAATTTCAACAAAATCGGTTTACGGATTAACTCATAAAAAAACTCAAAGTGCATAAAAACGCGTTTAAGACGAAAACTAACACATTACTTTTCGTATGAACGTTAACTTTCAACATGGATAATTATCAACGTTCAAAACTCAACGTTTAGACATTTTCACATCTAACGTAACTTATTCGCGTTTCCTACTTTCTAAAAACTTTTGCTGACGTATGTTCGATTATAGCGGAACAATTATACACATAACATCTTTAAAGTTTTTTTATACTACAATCGGTTTACCGTAGATTTGCTTTAAATACTTAACGTTGATATGCATGAGACAAAATACAGCTTGTGTTTCGTAAAAAATGGGTTTAAGTGGTTTTAAATAAAGGTTTTTTTTTAGTTGAAATTCGATTTAAGTTTTTAAGAATATACAATGGCATCCTAAAATTGTTATCTTAAAAAATACTATAAATATATTTAAATTTAGATATAGAAAATTAATGAATTGAAAACCACTTGAAAAATAAACATGAAATAATTTAAATTTCAATTGATCTGTAGATGTTTGGTAAAGGGGTTAATCTAAACAATTACAGATACAATTACTCAAATAAGCAATTATAGGAAATAAAGTTCATAAAAATATATAAAAATAAACAAAAGAATTTATAAATTGTTAAAAAAATCAGGGGCCAATTGAAAACAAACCACTAGAGATACTTAAAACAAGAACATGAATAAATGACGTTGATTTTAAACACACAAACGGCAAAACTACAAGTCAATAAGTGAATGAATGAATCATCCACCAGTTGCCGAATAAAAAAAACTATAAAATAATCATGTCAGAATTGAATAAATCTTAAACAAGAGTATAAAATTGATACCAAAAACGCAGTAACAAAAAAACCCAAGATATGGAGGGAAGGTATTGGTAACTTGTTAATAAATGTAGCAAACAGTAGTTAGTAGACAACAACCTGACTTCATGTATATTTCAAGCAAAATTAAATTTGAAAAAAGTAAAAGGACTGACTGCAAACAACACGAAATCATTGCAAGAAAACAAGATCGTTTGTTTTGAAGAAGTTTTTGTTTGGCGGCTAACCGATTAAGTGAAATTCGGTTATTGGCAATGACATAGAAATGGTGTGAATTCGATATTCGGCTAAGTCTTTTTGCAAAAGAAAATATTTCGACAGATAAATAGGATGTGAGTCAACTTTACTGTAAAATAAATCGAAGTAAATTTTAAATTTATGTCACTGTGTTTTAAAGCTTTATTCGATTTGAATTAAATTTTTTCCCACTTAATGACCCAGCTGGAAATTGTGTCTTAAAGACAATGTCATCAGCGACTTATTATTTACAAGTCATCAGCTAAAGACATTTTACTTAAGACGTTTTAAAGACATTTCAGCATTTTGTATTCTGTTTTTAGAAACGTTAACTGCAGACTTGTTAGCACCGGACAACTTAAGTATGACATTAAGCTGCCTACATGTCAGCAATAATACTAATTCTTATAATTTCAATAAATTATTAAAAATTATAAATTTTTTTACTGAGGAATATATTTGGAATTTTTGAATTTTTTACGACAAAATGCTGTCATGTCAAATAGACATTTATAGGAAATATCTTAAAGAGGTCTTAGTGAGATATTATTGTATGAATAAGTCATTACTTGTGACGGACTGCTGAATAGTCATGAGGTGTCATCCGCTTTTTGTGGAAACAATTCCTAAAGACGTCTTAAGGATATTTCATCATTTAATCCGCATAAAGACCACTTTATGATTTGTCGTGATGACATTTTTACAATTGCATGAAAATGTCATCAGGTGTCTTAAGGTTTTTGTATGGGACCGGATCAGCAAGTCAGCAGTAACAACGACATGTCACTAAGCCGTCTTAAAGACGTCACTTGATTTTCGAATGAAACTAAATGAACGAAAAAAACTTCTGAAATTTTCACTTTACCCAAAAGCGAAATATGTATAAGCAGTTCAACATGGCAATATAGTCGCCATATTTGTTAATAAAGTCAAATTTTATGAATATATCATAATCTCCGAGAAAAGGAAGTTTTTGTGTTTCTCATAAACTAATGAAGATAGATAACTGAAATTTGGCATATATTTCTGTTTTGTGATCAGAAGAAAACCAACAAAAGGGTTTTTTGCTACTAGAATGTTTAATTGGTAAAACGGGGGTGAAAAGTTTCAAAAAATCGATTTTCTAACGTCATTTTTTGTGGATGGGAGGAGGAGGGGGCAAACATGTACATATTTTTTTCTAATTTGAGGACTTTTAACAAGAATCTGAAGTCAAAATAACAATATATTCGCAAACAAAAAGTCGGTAGCGAAAGGGTTAAAAGTATGGAGGGAAACTAAGGTCCAGTTTTATAGTCAGAACTAAGAATGTAATTTTTCTAAAATTTTATTTAAGTGCACAATTTTCAAACAAATTTTCTAAGTTACACTCATAAAAAAAAGATAGTCCAAAAGTCTGTTACACGCGTTCTGATTCAATTGAATAATATGTTAGAGTTGCCAGATTTCGGCGGGATTGTCCAAATTGTTGCCATCGATCCCGCGGGACAACAAATTCTCGCTTTTTCTAAATTTTCTGAAATTTTTTAAATTTGTACTTTTTCAAATAAAAATCTTTTATTAATTTTTAATTTTTTGAAAAATCATTAAATATTTTGAATCGCATTTGTTTATGGAACTCAGTAGTGCGTCCTATTTTCTCAATGCGGTCATCAATAGAAGTATTAGAATCATGTGCTGGTAAATTCTGTTACTTTTCAATACTCGATACTACTCGATATTTTAAGTTTGGATAATTTTAACCCTTTTTAAATTTGAAATATTTTTAAATTTTTTAATAAAATTCCTCGAATGGTATGAAATACAAAAACAAAAAACTTTCATAATATTTCTATTGTTGACTATGCTTGCAGAACCTTTCGAAAACATTTTTTATTGTTTGCTCCATTCCCATTTTGTTAATGTAACAGACTACATTTAATATGAGATTTTGATGCTTCAAATTGCATTGCACAACTGCCACCACTTTCTAAAGAAAACTAATGAAGGGGACCTGGATAATCCGCGAAACGAAAGTATTTTCATTCCTGAAAGTGTAGAGGTTTTTGAAAGCAAAAACTCTGAAGTATTTGTCAGGAGAATATCCTGATGAAGAAAAATGGCAGTTTTTGAAAAAAGTACTTATTATGGTAATTCATAATAAGGAAATTGGCCTCGAACTAAATTAATAAATTTCTAATTAATCAATTAAAAAGGTCGAAAAAACAATTTTTATTTTTTAAATAAAAATTAAAAACCAACATTTCTTCGAAAATGTTTGCGTTTATTTAATATTTAGGCTCTGTGCGAGGTGGCTAAATTTATTCTAACTAAGGCCCTGTGCGAGGTGGCTAAATAAATTCTGAACTAAATACAAATTGACAAAACGGTTGAAAATGTTTTGAAAATTTTTTGAAAACTTTTTTAAATTTCATAGAAATCTGGAAACCTGAATTTAGTTTAAATTTTATTTAGCCAGTTCGCACCCACCCTAAATACAAATTGACAAAAGGGTTTAAATTTTTTTTGAAAATTGTTTTAAAAAAATTTCTAATTTCAAAGAAACTTGTAAAACTGAATTTAGTTTAGAATTAGTTTAGCCTTAGTGTGTAAATTCATAAGTATTTTATAAAGTTATAGGTGGTTTATGGAATGAATTTTGTATGAAAAATTTCTTTTTTAAACCTACTTGAACTTTAAGAAACATTTATGAATTTAGGCATAAACTTATAAACGTATTTTTAAACTTTTTTACCAACTATTTATTGTTTTCTTTTTTTTTTGAGTATTTTAACAAATAATTTTAAATATTTTACTTTTGATTTTTTTCTTTTAGAGGAGTTGTAGTTTTGTGATAAATATTTTGGTGGAGTCCCATTTTTGTGGTTATTATTTTAGCGGAGTCACATTTTTAACTCTGAATATATCGAGTAGTAGTTTTAACCATAGTATAATATAGTAGCTTAACTCGTTTTGTGTCATTTGAAAAATGAAATAGTGTTTGTAATTTTACTTGTACATATGGTTCTTAATACCAGTACAACTACATGAGATAGGGAAAAGCTCCCAATTTTTTAATGAGTGGCGCTACTTAGTATACTTTGGTTTTAACTATCGAGTACCCAAGAAAAAGACAAATATTGTCGCTGTTTTACGTTAAAAGGGTTTAGAATTCTTTATCTGGGTTGATCCGTATTTAGTGAAGAAGAAATAATAAATATTTTAGTTGATAAAACAGTATATTGGAAATTTTTAGCAAATTATATAAAAACATGTATAATATACAGGCATTTTTTAATAGCAGAATTTAATCAGTAAACAAACAAATCCACTGACGACATAAAAAAATAATAAAGAATAATATAATGCAAAATATAGAAAATCATGCAAAATTCTGAGTTAATTTTCACTAAGAAAGTAGTCTAAATTTGTTGAACAGTTCTTTTTTCTTTGTTTCTACTGGTTTTGCACTTCGGTTTCTTTAATGGTCAAGAAAAGCGACTTCGGTGTATCATTTATGCTTTTTTTTTAATTACCGGAAGTTGTTGTGTATGTTCATGGAGGGGAATGAATCTCTGTATTGAATCTTTTATGTTTTTATTTCAAGCTGGTAGCCAGTAGTTTTCTATGTTGTTTAGTTTCTTACTCACCTTTCAAATTCACAAGGAAAAGCAAAGGCGGGTATATCGGCAATAGTTTTATCATCCCGGAAGCTCTCTGGAAAACTTTCTGTAATTACACCTACGGGTATGGAAGAGGCATAAGAGCCACCATGACCATTAAGACGGGACGATGGATGATCGATGCCATGAGTTCTTGACACTTCACACCAATATTCAAATAATTTTTTAACATCAGTTCTAAAATGAAATTAAAACAAGAATTCGTCGTTTAATATATTAAATTTAGGGGAAAATAAAATAGCCAGTCAAAATTTTTTAGAAAGAGTTGTACGAATGTAATAAAATAATGCAGTGGAGCATAACGCCCACAGTTCAACTTTAAATTCCCACCGTAACAATTAAAATCTACGGGTACTGGAAAAAATCTAAATTGATGAATTGTATACCACTTTATACTTACTTGTTACGGGAACTCATGGTGGTGCTTCAAAAAACAATCTTATTACACTTTAATGTTCTTTAAAATTAAAACATTATATTTAAATTTTTGCTATAATTAGGAATTAAATAATTAAAATTTTTGTGCAATTTTATCTATAATTTTTTTTACATATATTTCTTGTTTAATCTCTTTTCCTGTGCTTTTTACAATTTTTTTCTTTGTGTTGTTACAAATTTGCAAAAAAAAATTCTTTTTACTACTATTTATTTAGCATTTCTTTTTATTTAGAAATTCACTTTGAAATTTATATTAATATTTACTTTTTTAAATTGGTTATTAAATATTTTACAATTTAATTTTTTCTTTATCAATTGTTATAATTTTGCTAAAATTCCAACTGAATTCACTCTTTTCGTACTACGTCTCGTCAACACAATAACGTCTGGTTTGTAATCGCGAACAATTGAAAATAAAAGTGATAAAGCAAAATAAATAAAAAAATTGTCAACTATTGTGAATGCGTTTTTTCAGTTTCTTCTGTTCTGTCGTTCATGAACAAACTAGTTCAATTGAACGATTAGCGTATTTTAATGTTAACCTAGTGTCTTGAAATGCAATGAAATGTGCAAAGAAATTTGAAAATAACACACAAAACAACTACATCGAAAATAATTTTGTTGTTACTTTGTGTGTTATTTTCAAATTTCTTTGCACATTTCATTGCATTTGAAGAAACTAGTTTAAAAACCACCGCAAACGACGAACAGTGGCAATTTATCATTGAGCACATATAACAAAAGGAATTTAAACCTTTTATATGCCTCTGAAAATAAAACAGTGCAAACTTAAAATACCTTATTAAACCATTAACTAACAGGATACCAACGATTTTAAAAGGCTTTATTCTTTCATTCAATTTTTAAAAATTAATGAAATTTGGGTTAAATTGCATTCTTATGAAATTAATTCGATAGCTTAATTCCCAAAAGCTTTGAATTATATGAATTTATTCTATTTTTTGAATTCTAATTGAATGAACCAAATTTACCTGAATTCATTCATTTAGTAACCAGTACCGGTGTTCTGTAACTATGTGAGAAGTTAAGGCTGAGTTACCCAACCGTAAACGTATCTGTAACGAATCAGCTATTTCGAAACCACAAGAAGAAATGTATACGAATGGTTACCAACCCGTAAATGTAAACGTACTTGCCGGATCATTCTGTAGAAATCAGAATTTTCTATCCGGCATCGAAACAGCTGAATGATTTTAGTCGGAAAAAATATGAAATGGATAAAGAAAATTGATTCAAACAACAAATAAGGAATAAGAATTAACAAATAAATGGAAAAATTTAGAATAAAATAAAAAACCACATGAAATAGATGCGAAATAGTAATGTCGTTTACGATAATCTATAAGTGTACTTTTTAGCTACGGCACGGTACAGTTACATCACATTTACGGTCCCAAAATCCGCCCTTTACTCACATAAAAATTGCAACTCTACGATGTGTCTACGATATTTAAAACAGGGTGAGTCACAAAATTTCGAACTGAATATAAGTAATTTTTTTTTACATACCTCTGGCTAAATTTGACATTATGATACTCACTCTCTTTTAAATATGGCAGAGTTGCAATTTTAATCGGAGAAACTTCCAACATAGTTACAGAACCCCGGTACAGGTGAATGAAAAATTATTTGTTTTCAGAAATTTAGTCAAATGAAAAAATTTAATTGGCATGTAATTGCTGAAATATTAGCATAGTAAAAATGATAAACGTTTAAAATTCATCTAAAATTAATAAATGGTATTATATGATTTGTTACAGCTTGTGTACTTTAGTTTTGATTATGTGTTAGTTTCAAAATACACTGGACTAAATGAATGATAATAAAATTCCTTCATTTAATTAGTAAAATGTTGAATGATAAAGCGATTTGAATGATTCGCAGAGGTGCCCTAAAGTAAACTTGTTTCAAATTGATAAATCTACTCATATTTTTTAATAGGTAGCACAAAATACTTTTGAAGTTGTATTTTAAGCGGAGAATACACTAAGGAACATTCGGGTGAAAATGGCCATTGTTTTACGAATGTTGATTTGTGTATGTTAATGTTCGTGTTGACATTCGTGTAATTCGTGTTTACAAAATTTTTTGTTCCCTACTCAATGTTCCTTAATGTATTCGCCGATTTACTTAAGTACTTCGGCAATTATACACTTTTTATTTTTGCCAAAGGCCCATAATTTGCAAGTGTGTTAATATTTATTTCTTTTTTTACCACAACTGTATTTGCAATCTTTGGCAGCTGTTACTGTCATTTATTGACAGTTGATATTGTGCACAAGTTTGTTTTGATTTTCTTATTCGTCTATTGTGATTGCTATTTTATATCTGCCGTCAGAAGCATAAGTTGACCATATACATCGCCTACGACGGCAGAAGTAAAAACTTCGGCGGCGGAACATAGTTGTGACCGGAAGGCTAATCGGTTTGTCAACTTTATTTAATCGACTCGTGCAAAAAATGCGCTTAGCGGGTAAAAAACGAGAAACCGTATAAAAATAATGAAGGAATTCACAGTTTAAGCACCGTAAATTGTTCCAATTTCAAGTGAAAAACCTGTTATACTTCATATAAAAAAATAATTTTTCTCAACAATTAGTTTCACGTGAAAACTGTGTAGAGTTAAGGCACATCTACGCGAGAGATAAAAGTGCTAGAGGTAGAGCAAAAAATTTGAATGTGGCAAACGACACTGATGATGGCTTTGTAGCGAAAGCCGAAAATACGTATTCTGTCTTGCTGGCCTTATCGACTTCTCTCAAATTTTTCATTCTTTGTAAGTTACTTGTAAAAAATGTATCATCTTTCTTTAATTTGAAAAATAATTTAAACAGAAAGAGATATTAATTTATGATCTGGAATCGAACTAAAAACATTCATTTACCAAATAAAAGATCAACAATACATACCCCTCATTCAAATTGTTAATTTTAATAATTTAAATTGCAATTTGAGGCCTTTAAATTTCGAATAAAATTTTTCCACGTGAACTTACGGTGCTTTAAGTGCTAATGTGCTATCGTTGTAAAATAGCATGATTTTTGAAATTTAACCCATATAAATTTGTCAAATTTACGATAAATGCTAATTTACTACTTAAAATAACATGAACTGTGAATACCCTCAGTTTTTTTTAATTCATTTTTAGCGAAAAGCCGGCTATCAGATTACCGCCGGCTACAATAAATGAACGGCGGCTCGGCTCAGCGTGTTTTGAGCCGTTCGGCGCAAGTGTCTAATTGCCGTTCGTTGCTCAGAAGAAAATTTTCTTTTTTAATGTCTATGGGGAAATTAGAGTTTTGGTGCACGATTTAACTTAATTTATAAAAAAATACAATTGTTTATAAACAAATTGAAAACTTAAAAAGCAAGACTGCAAACATTTGATAAAAATAAAGTGTATTTCGAAAACTATAAAAAAACAAGGTGTTGCAGTTTTTTGTTTTTAGCAAAAAAGATATATTCTTGTTCCTGCTGTTATAGTAGTAAATTAAAAATAAGAAAAAAATTAATTAAAATACATAAAATCTAAAAAACGACTAACAATATGGATGATATTAAATTAGCAAAGGTAAGAAATTTGGCGATTGTATGGGATTAAAAGAAAGTGCAATTATCTATAAAAAGGCTTTAGACTTGAGAGCGACAGCTTGGAAATTTCAATGCTAATAATGAATTTCCATATGTTTAAATGTTTTACTTTTTAATAACATCTTATTTATAGTTGACCTGAATCATTATTATTTTGCAAACTTCATGTACTTCATTGCTGTTGAATTGCTTTTATTCACCTTAATATTTGCAAGGACAGTGGTGTCCTATTTTTTCATTATTTAACAAAGGTGATGCTGCTTCGATGTTTTATTTCTCTTAAAGCCCAATATGTATCCTACAGGTGTTGTTGCTTAAAATATTTATTGATTTATTAAAATTTTTAATATATTTCATATTACACTGACTTTCATATTTTGGAGAAATTAAAAAAAAAATTGACATGAACTACACTATACACAGCGTAAAGTACCTATTGCAATACATATTTTCTAAAAAAATTTGTTTTGCTGAATAAAAATTTGGTTGATGAAGGCTGTTTAAGGACATTTTTACTGGATATACAAGGAAGTTGAAATACCGTTTTTTTTAGTTTAATCCTTTTTAACTCCATATTCACTAATACAATTTATCATTTTCTTCTCACAAGTTTTGTTTTTTTTATCTATCTTGACATTTTAATCAATAGATCCGGAAATAAATGACATAGACTTATTTTCACAAAGTCCTCTTAGCTACTCAACTGCACTTTGGTGTTGTTTCCCACATAAAATTTTATCTGTTAATTAAATTTTTACTTGACATCAAGTAATCGGGCTATGTATAATATATGTATATATTATATATTATGTCCTGTGGTTCCTATTGGGAACAAAGGTATAATATACCTAAATTATTAATTAAATGTACAATATACATATACAACTTTTTAATTAAAATCTCTTTTTTGTTTCTAAATTTATCGCCAAAATCAATAAAATTTATTGTTATATACTAATCAAATGTGATTTGAGTTTGGACTATTTCCAACAAGAGCTTGGCCCGCTTAAACATTAGATGAACAAACTTAAAGACTGATGCACACGCTATCCATCCTTGTTCATCCATATCAACTATTTAAGCCCCATTTACAAAAGCTTTCTAATTTTATATCTATAACTAGTTGTAAAAAACGACTTCCGCACTTTATTTATTATTTTTTGTAAACAAATAAAATTTAAACATTTGGGGCCGCCTTTGGACGAAATCTCTTTTCGTATATGGGCTTGCCCGGAACGCGAAAAAAGCAATGACCTTGAGTTGCATGCTCTCCTTTTACTAACAACCACATAATTCATTTGTTAGCTTTTGTTGTTTTTGATCATTTATCATTTTTAAAATACTAAAATTTCAAAAAATTCTATAATAAATATTTTTATTTACATCAGAGACTATTAATTATAGAGATAGAAAATCAAAACTTACAATACTCACCGGTAGAGGGCGCTGAAATTTAGTATTACCTGAGCAACTATTTAGTATCTTCTGAGCCTATATTTTAAAACTCAAAAACTGCTAAAAACTTCTCAAAATAAGGAAAAACAAGCGCGGAATATATGTATTGAAATAATTAAATTTGAGATATCAGTTTGTTTTTTGCTTTATTGTTTGTTATTATTTAAACTTAAATAAAAAACGAAAATTGCCATTTTTTGCCATCTAGTGATAACGATATTTTTATAAGTTATTTTTTGGTGATGCCATACCCCTGCCCCTAGTGCCACCTAGTGATAACGATGTCGTTATAACTTTTGTTTTTGGTGATGCCATACCCCTGATTTACATTTAAAAGAGAAAAGCTGATCACTATTTTTTCAACTATGTCATAGATGAAATAACCCTCACTATCGCATAGTGGATATGAAGTAGTGGAACACAACTACGTTTATTTGAAATCTAAAAATCCACTATTGAGGAAGTTCTTGCTAACGATTTGCTAGTCAAAATTGCACAAACCTAGAAGATTGTGAAAAACAACTATGTACAATTGGAAAATGCCTAATGGGAACCAATATTTGCATTAGATTTGATTAAATAAAAAAAAACAAGATTTTGTACACTATTTATTCACACAAACACGGGATTGAATAGCGTAAATAAAAATATAATAAACGTTTCAAAAGGCCGTATTTTAAGCCATTTCCCATATTGGATTGATGGTAGTTCAATGGTCTTTCAACGATACCTCGCCAATTTTCGAAAAAGTGATTCAACTTATCTGTAAAAATAAAATGTATAATGTTTTATTAAAAAACAAACAAATTAAAATTTACAAAAATAAATTAACTTACAAGCAAATAAAATAAAATTTTGTTCCTTATTACGATTATTTTTCTGATTTTGTTTTTCTTGTTATCTTAACTACTTCAAAATATTTGAAATTTCAAACCACAGGGCACCTAGAGCATGTTTTTAAACTTTTCCCATAGTTGATAATGATTATAATAGTTGATTTTTAGGAAAGAAAAAATAACTACGGATTTTGTTGACTATGCCACTACGTACTTTTTAGGGTGTACTTAAAATTTTTATAAATGCTTAAATTTGTATGGAATATTTATATATAATTCGAAAAAACGGATTTTTTTCGGTGTTTGCAAATTTTGTTAATAAATTAATATTTTTATATGGTGTCTTATATGCAAAATTCGCAATTTGTCAAAAATAAATGAATAATTTTTTGATGGATTAACTGAATAAGAAATAATGTACAATAAAAAACTAAATACAAAAACTTTATTACTAAATTCGCTATTTCCCGTTCTTTAGTTTTTATGGTGTTCGCAAATTTGATCGATAAAATAATATGTACCTTATATTCAAAATGCGCAATTGTGGAAAATTGTATATGGTACAAAAAATGAATTAAAAAACTTAATCAGCGATTTACATTCCGCAAACGAATATATTGATGCACAAATTTTCCTTTTTGCAAAATACTTTTTTTTTGCGAATTATTTTTGCAACCTAACCACTAAACTTTTTTATAAGAAATGGGTATTATAGTTCCTAGAATGTGCATTTAAAAAAAAGCGCACTCAAGAAATTGCAAAGTAATGGCGGAACGGGAAAAAAGTCTTTAGGTACAAAATATTTATTAAAAAGCTTAGCGATTTACATTCTGCAAACGAATATATTGATACAAACATTTTCCTTTTTGCAAAAATTTTTTCGCGAAGTTTTTTGCAAACTAAACACCAGACTTTGATAAGAAATTAGAATTATATTGTAGTTAATAGATTATAAATTAAAGAAACCGCACTTAAAAAATTTCAAAATAATAGGGGAACGCGAAAGAGGTGGATTAATTTAAAAACATAATCAGTGATTTCCATTATGCAAACGAATATATTGATGCAAAAATTTTTCTTTTTGAAAAATTTTTCTTCCCGAATTTTTTTGCAAACTAACCACCCAGCAAAATATTGGTAATGAAACCTCATTACTATCTACATTACCAAAAATGATACACATTACCTTTTGCATTATTTTTTTATATAAAATAATGACATCCTAATAACGGCCTATTGTAGTAATTGCTTTTAAATATAAAATAATGACTTACAATAGTTTCAATAAGTACTTTTTACAAAGTTAAATTGTATACATTTATATTTATTACTTATAAATATGTATGTTTTGTGTTAAAATTTTTATGACGAGTTTTAAAATTACAAACTAGCAAAAACTTTAATTTCTCTGAATTTATTTCCTGAAGCTAATAGTATTTTATATATATATTATATTTAATCCTTTAATTCCCAGTGGAACATAGGGCCGCAACAAATGTTCTCCATTGTGTTCTATCGGTAGACATCATTTTCATCTCACTCCAGGACACACCATGCGCATGCAACTCGTTCTCTATTTGGCGTCTCCAAGTGTTCGCAGGTCTGCCAGGTCTCCTGGATCCTTGGGGGTTATATTCAACGGACTGTCGAGTATTTTAGTAACTCCTTATTTTTAAGAATCAAGTAAGCAGTCGGATAACCACTTTTAATTCAACTTTTTGTAAGCATGTTTGTAACCACTTATTATTAAGAATCTCACAACTACTTCTCATTTTTTCGTAAGCGAGCGTGACTACTTATAAAAACGACCACGCCAAACAAAAATAATGAGTTTAGATGCCAAAAAATAAGTTGTGCGGAGCTATGAATTTCTATTATATAACCACTTATTTGGTAATGAAAGATTTTGCTGGGCACCTAACTTTGGTATAAGGTATGGGTATTCTAGTCCCTAGATTGTAAATTTTAAAAAAACATCACCATCGTATCGCACCATTATATAAGAAAATAATAGTAATAAGCAGGGCAGCGACTTTTTTTTTAAATATGCACTTAGATGGAAATATGTACTAAAACCTCAAAAATATGCACTTATATGATGTGATTAGTTCAACAAACAATCAGAAGTGATGTTTCGTTTGAGGTTTTGTTGTTGTGTGGCATCGTCTGTATTAAAAAATGTAAAAAAATTAAACACATGTTCTGACGAATGTTCCTTCGTGTGTAGGCAGCATCACCTTAATTTCGTAAAAAAAATATTTTTCACTTGTGTGGAATTATTGCAAAATTGTGACATTGGGCAGGTTTACCAGAGAAACCCGCTATCGCTACAATTTATATGTAGCGCCTTATAATTACCTTAATTTTTAATTAATTTTTTTTGAACGTTGCTACTTTTGTATTTGTTTTAAAATAAAAATTGTAGCACTTAGTTTTTTTTTAATTTTTTATTTGTTTATAATTATATTTGCATCTGTTTATTATTCTTTAAAAAAATATATAAAAAAACAAACGAATGCTGATTTATCAGGAACTGCTCACAAGTATCGTAATACTTTTACGCTACCACAACATGTTGACTTAGCGGTAGCTAATCAAATCGTTCACCAGATTGTTGAGTAGCGGATTAGTAACAGTTGAGCGTCTGGTAAACACATTCATTGGCTTTATAAAGATTGTTGAGTTCTAATAACTACCCAATAAACCAAACAACGATACTAAAGCGAAATTTCTATTTCTTTTGTTATTTTAAGGTTAACGTTATTTTAAGATATTTCGTTAGTGTTATTTTAAGGTTAACGATAGTCATTCTTTTTAATTTTGCGTGTGCAGAAAACAGCATTAGCTGCCGAATAAAAGCTGAAGGTCATATTTCTTATACGGTATTTAATATCCTTTCGTTAGGGTATTTTAGGATTAACGGTATTTTAAATAATTTTTACTTAAATACCCTATATTTTAAGGTTAAAGGTTTAGTTTAGTTTAGTTTAGTTTAGTTTATTGATTCAAACTATCACAACAAGAATAAATCTTATAAATTACAGTGATAGCACGTAAAACTTTCAAGTAAATGTTTCGTCAAATTCAAATACAATTTATAAATTGATATTAATTATAAATTAAAAAACTTAAAAATAACATAGTGAAATTTAAATTGCACAAACATACATATAAATTAAAATAAACATTATAAAATTGAAAAACATTTAATATATTTTAAACAAATTTAATAGTTCCATTTTAAAGCGTATTGTGTTGCTAACCAATTGAATATTTGATGGTAAGTCATTCCAAAGACCGATTGTGTAATTAAAAAATTGTCTTGTAGATAAAACGTATTTATATTTTTGTGAGATTAGGCCTCTTCCACGTGGAGATTTGGCAAAAATAATTCTTCTATAGAGATATTCAGGTTCCTTTGAATATATCAGCTTATGCATCATCAAAAGGCTTTTATACTTTAGTAAGTCTTTAAAACAAACATTATGCAACTGATATGTGAACGATGATATATTATCCCTTCTACTGCGATTAAATACATATCTGGCTATATTATTATATGTGACTCGAAGTCGATCGTAATCAGTGGTGTCACAATTTGCAAATATTTCACATCCATACAGCAAAACAGGTATTAGATATGTTTTTGCCAAGAGCATACGTATTTTAAATGGCGTCGACGCTTTAACAGCCCACAGGTTTCTCAACATCCCATGAACTTTTCCAGCCGAAATATTTATGTGATTTTTCCAAGAAAACTCGGCATTAAACGTTATTCCTAGATTTGATGATGATGGAACAAAATCGATTTTAGTGTTATTTATTAGCACAGAGACGTTATTATCAAGTCTTTTTTTATTATTTCTTGATATAAAGATACATTTTGATTTCGTTGGGTTTATGCACAAACCATTTAGACTTGCCCAATTGTGAATTTTATTTAAATCATTGTTGATGCGTTCAATACAATAACGTACATTTTCCATTTTGGTGCTTAAGTACAACTGTACATCATCCGCATACATTTGTATATCACAGTGACTTACAGCTTCAGGAAGATCATTAATGTACATACAAAAAAGCAATGGACCAAGAATGGACCCCTGTGGTACCCCTCTATCAACATGAACTGCATTGGAAGTCAAGCCATTTAAAAAAACAACTTGTTTACGATTTAAAAGGTATGACGAGATAAGTTTTTTAGCCGAATTAGAAAAATTAAAAAGCTTTTGGAGTTTGGTCAGCAGAATTGAGTGATCAACTGTATCAAAAGCTTTGCTGTGATCTAACAGCACAAGAAAAGATACCATATCATTATCCAGTTTTGACCTAATTTCTTCAACCACATCGATCAACACCGTGATACAACTTCTTCCCTGTCTAAAACCAGACTGTTTTTCTGTTAGGAAATTATGCTCCTGTAAATATTTATACATTTGGCTTTTCATTAGATTTTCCATTACCTTGGACAAAAAAGGTAGTATTGCAATTGGTCTAAATTCACTGCTGTTCTTAGGGAGCGGAATTATTTTGGCTTCTTTCCATATATCGGGGAATATTGACTTAGTTAATATGGTATTAAATACGTACGTAATGAATGGCAGAATTTTAGCGATGATAAGTTTCAAAAATCTAGGATTAAGTCCATCCAAACCCACAGCATTTGATTTTATTGATGTTATACTTTTTAGAACTTCTATTTGATCCACACATCGAAAATAAAAACATTTTTCAAAAGGCACTACATGGATTTTTTCATATTCATTTTCAGTTGGTCTTGCCACTTTAACGTCAACAAATTGGTGGTTTAGTTTATTTACGTCAACGTCAGAACTTGTAATGCAAACACTCTTTTTACCAATACCAATTTCACGGATTTCTTTCCACTTGCTCTTGCTATCTATAGCTGTTGAAAATTTCTGTTGATAGTACGCTGTTTTAGCCTTATTTATGTTATCCACAACTTTTTTCCTAGCGGATTTAAACAAAATTTGCAATTCAGGGGTTTTAAATTTCTTCCATTTTTTATAAGCTAGATCCCTGACATCAATTAAACGTTTTATTGCTGAATTAAACCACGGTGGCTGTTTGGCCTTGCAAATTTTTGTTTTTTCTGGCACCGTTTCATTAAATACTTCAAACAGATTATCTTGAATGAAAGCTATTTGATCATTTACGTCTTCAAGGTCGTAAATTAAATTCCAACTAATGCAATCAAGCCGCTGGTTTAGTGCCACATAATCTATGTTTCGAAAATCACGATATGAGTAATGAATATCTTCAGTGCAGATAAAAGCATCATACACTGTAAATATAAGGTCATGCTTTGAAAAAATTGGAGCAGATAACTGATCATAAAGAAGTATTTTCTTTTTATGATTTACAAAGAAGACGTCAAGTAAGCTGTTTGTAGCATTTGGATAATGGGTTGGAGTTGTTGTGTTGACGGGCAGTAGGCCAAGTGTTTGCATAGGCTCCAAAAGTGAGTTTTCAGTGAGCAGATTACTGTTGAAATCGCCAGCAATAATTATATTATTATATAATAATGATAAAGATTCAATTTTATCTAGCAAATCATTTGTATCGACATCGTTATTTGGTCGATATACGCAGGCAAACAGTATTTTACTCTTATCCTTAGTGGCTACCTCCAAAAATAAATATTCAATTTGACTGGAGGAGTTCGATTTCAGTTTTAAACAAGTATTTATATCATTCCTTACATAGATTGATACACCACCAGCGTGTGTTTTCCTGTCAGCACGAAATAATTTGAAACCAGGCAAATTGAAAATGGCATCATTGATTGAAGAATCGAACCAGGTCTCAGAAACGCATATAACATCAACTCCTGAATTAACAAAAATGTACCTAAACTCATCCATCTTGTTATTGAGACTTTGTGCATTTATATGTACTATTTTGAGTCCGGACTTTTGTTTGGCAAGAATTCTAACCATGTTAAAAACATTGTCTTTGGAACTAAAAATGCCATCACGAATCATGAATTACAGAGTGGAAAGCAACACATTTGAATGTTATATGAATTAATGGTAATAAAAATGGAACGAAAATAACACAAGTATAAATACGAATGTGTAAATAATTTAAATAATTGTAACTGTAGATTAAAAAAAAAGAAAATTAAGAACAATAAATAATAGTAAAATGGACAGTTATTATTATTATGCAATGAGAAATAGGCAATCATATATAAATGTAATTTTCCGTGGGCAAACCGAGCAATTAGAAAAACTTGTTTAGTTGATCTGGCATCTCAATTTGAAGTGGTTCATCTCCATCAAGCTTCTTAACGTGCACAATGCCACGCTGAGTGTAAACAGCAGTCAACAAACTATCCTTTTTCATTTTGAGTGCCGTTTTAAATATTTTGTAATTATGCGGTGTTAGGTTTTCATTTATATAAAATGGTTCATCACTTTGGAAACCGGCATCATGTAAACGTAAAGGGGATTTATATTTACGCCGAAAAGCCGCAACAGTTTTTATAAAAAAGTTTTTATCAAATGGTGAATTTAATTTTACGACAATGGGAGGGTCATCCACGTTTCGAATATTTTTAAAGTTTTTTACACGAAAAATTGATTTATAATATGGCGTAGTAATATTTAAAGTTTCACAAATAATATCAAACATTTTTTGCAGATCTTCATTATCATAATAAGGTACACCAGTAATGCGTAAATCCGATGCTACTACGGAGTTTTCTTGTTTTAACATTATTGTATTTAGTTTTTTAACATCAGCCTTTAGCTGTACAATTTCAGTGTTCACTGTATCAATCTCTTTTACTTTATCATTCAACTCACTGATTTCCTTCCTCACATTGGTACTTCGTTATTGGCATTTTAAGGTTAACGGTAGTTATTTGAAAGGGTTTTAAATCGTCATGGCAAATAGGCATATAAATAATTTTGTTGTCAGATGCTATAAATAAGTTCGGGAAATACTACTTAAATGTTCAACACACAAATCGACTTTTCAAACAATCTTTAGCTCTTTATTATTACAAATTTTAGGGCCAATTTTATAGTTAGAACTAAGAACAATTTTTGTCTTACATATTTTTCAATTTAGAAATTTTGGTTTTAGAAAAAAATCATTCCTAATTCTTCCTATTAAACTGGCTCTTAATGTATCCTTCCAATTTTATAGATTCTTAAACATTTTTTATTAGCAAAATAAATTATTCTTTAAGTGTTCTGTGCTCATTATACTTTATTAAGAATTCCAAAATTTTATACGTATTGCGCATGCTTGGTATATACTGGGAAATTTTAAACAGGCTTTAAAATTTGTTCTCTTTGTTGAAAAATACTAGCCAAGAATAATAGCTAATGTAAACTTTTGTATGAAATATTAAGAAATAACTTGTTTAATCGGCTATATTTCTGAAAATAAAAGTACGTTAGAGAAAAAAAAATAAGTTGGCGATCATTTAATAACACTATGTTACATTGATTTTGTACTTGTCAAGTATAGGTTGAGTAGATCCATTAACAATTTGCGAAAGTTTCAATACAACCTCAAAATCGTAATTTATTGGTAAAAAACTATATGTTAAGACTGCAAAGTCTAAAAAAAAAATTTTACTTAAAATTTTATCAATCGATTTCTGAGTTTCTAAAGGGTTTAGAAATAGAGATAGTTTGGCTTTCCAAATATACACTAATAGAAAAAAGTCTATACAAATTTTAGTTAAAACTACCTAAAATTATTTTAAAATAACCTTGCAGAAAAAACCGCTGAAATTAGCAGATTATTGTTGCTAAATTTTAGTAAGATAGAAACAGCAAAAATAAAATTGTTGAATATACAGTATTTTATTTATGTATATTTGAGTTAAATTTTAATTAATCGAAAATAACAACTTAACCTGCTAAAGGCAGCATAAACAAAAATAACTTGATAAATAACACTGCATGACAGTCAAAAAATTAATTTAGATCTGACCATCAGTTCTATATATTTCGGACATACATTTTTTTGTTGAAATATTTTCCTTTTAATTGCTTCTTTACTAAAGCCATATCATTTATTCAATTGGCTAAAACCTTAAAAACCGTAAAAATCCATATAAAACTCGAACAGTGGTTTTAGTATCAAGTTTTATGCATTAAATTTTAAGCCTACATTTCACCACAAAAAATTTATATTGATTGCATTTGAAAATTTTTGTATATAAAAAACTAAATGGAAAACCGCTAAACTTTAGAGGCATTTCACGGAAAATCTGTACCTTAGATCAAAAAATAAAGTACGCCAGCATGTCCGTAATATATAGAATTGATGTTCAGAGCTCTATTAATTTTTAATAGTCAAGATTTTGCCATGCATTTCATAAATTTTAAATTGCAAAATTTTTCGATTTCTTTTTTTTATGCAAATAAAAATTTACCCATCTGAAGTCAGCAAATATTTCTGTTGATTTTAGCAGGATAAACCGCTATTTGCGTTTAACTAAATTTAGTTTAAAAATAACGAAAAAATTATAGATATAACAGTTCGTTTTTGCTCTTTTAAGTCTACTTATATTTAGTAAAATTTACTCAATTAACTAGAATTTAACTCACCTAAAATTCTGTAAATTAAACAGTTTTATTTTTATTTACTAGTATTTAGCAAAAAAAAAAGCAACTTAATTCAGCAGTTTTTTCTGCAAAGTCATTTTTAACTTATTTTTAGTGGCTTTTTCTGCTATTTATAACTGTTTATTTCTATGAGTGTAGTTCGATTTTTATCAGTAATTATTTGAATTCTTATAGCACTAGGTGTAAAACTTTTGTATTGAGAATTTGAGGAAAATCGGAAAGCTTAACCCTGGGCGACCTGCGAAAAAATTTTACTTGGGTCTCCCCACAGTTTTTTTATACCCATAAACATACATAAATACTTCGAGAGCTCAACTATTCTTATTTTCAAAACTGTTAACCCTCTAACCGGCAAGCCCGCCTCCAGGCGGGGTAAATTAAATTGACCAGAAATGCGCCAAAGGGATATTTTATAATAAGAAATTATGCTTTTTCAACAGAAAACAAAATTTGCAAAATTTTTTGTGAAGAATTTTTTTGTATACAACGCACTTTTTGGAAGCGAGAAAGTGTCAAAGATAAAATTTCGTAAAATTTCAAAAATTAAATATTTTAAAACAACCAAAAGTTTCAAAAATCTTAAAAACATATTTAAATTGACTAAAACAATTGATAGTGACCATGAAGTAAGATTGGAGCTTAAGCTATTCAAAAAGTTCTTTACTTTGGTCCAAGGACGCACAGGATTCCATAAGGATACCTTTAAAGGACATCGCCTTAACTTCAAAACGAATAGACGGTTTTTTCTGAAATTTGGTAAAAAGAATATATTTGGTATAGGTAGCAAAGCTTATAAGTTTGAATAATATATATTGAAGTTTTGGTGCGTTTTCGCTCAATTTCGCTTTTTTCGAAAAACGAAAATCGCTACAACTTCTTAAGTAACAGCACAAAAAATATAATTTTTTTACTGTAATTACATCTTGCTAAGGGAAATAATTTGTGCCTAAACCTAGTAATTTTTATGCGCTAGTTTTCGAGATTCACCCTTAAACTATTTTGGCCCATATCGCCTAAAGTAGGCAACGAAAAAAAATTTTGTAGAAGAAGTTATTGTTTATTTTTCGTGAGAAACACGTGGTATAAATTTCATTGCAAAAAAGCTTAGGCCGGTTAGAGGGTTAAAAGAATAAAAATCGGTTAAGAAATCACTAACTTTAAAGTTTTTATTATGCGAAGCCTTAAAAAAGTGTTTTTTGACAGTTACTTCAGATTTTTAGGTTGTATTGCGCAGTTGGGACTAATTAATTTTCTTGAAATAATTATTACTCATTTTCATTGCCATTACATTGTAATGAAAACAAATTCATTACTTTATTCCATTTCATTCAAGTAATTAATTTTAATTTACATTACAAAATTAGACAGAGATTTTCGTTACCATTACTTTTATACAAAGGTACACTCACAAAAGTTTGTCGGTAGAATCTACTGAAAATAACAGTTAAAACAAAAGTATATGCAGTTAAAAAGGCGACAAATGTATTTACCTTTAAAGTAATTAAAATTTTTGTTATTTTTAACTGTTGAAAAATAACTAACAAATGCATTAAAAACAACTACAAATGTCGTAAAATTAACTGATAAATTTTTACTACAAACATTTCAAAACAACTGACAAAATCGGTAAAAACTACTGTTTTTTACAGTTAATTATTTTTGTTTATAAAAGTATATTTTAATAAAATTTTAAGTAAAAATTCCAAACTATTCTCCAGTTATTGTGCTTTTATGCATTGGAGATACAATACAAGTTTCTGATTTTTATTTGCAAACAAGAAATATATCAATAATAACAAATATAAACCAAACAAGAATTTTTAAAATTCAGAAAAATTCAACGAAATCTTTTAAATAACTAACAAAAACTACTGTTTACTGTAAAAATACTGTTTTGGTAGTTGTTTATTATGATATTAAAAATAACTGATTTAAACAACTGTTACGAAATTACAGTACTTTTCGTTAGTTGTTTTCTTAAATAACCGTCATAAAAGTTGTTTTGCCTTTTTATATAGAAAAACAACTTTAATACTGTTAAAAACAACAACTGCTGATTACTTCACAAATAACTGTCATGTAGTAACTGTCAAACTTTTTTGAGTGTAAATATTTTCTTCTTTTTTCGTTTCCTTTAAAATGAATTCATGGTATGCCGACTCCTCGCTTAAAGCCCAAATAACAGCTATAAAAAGCCCCATAAATGATCCTTAACCAAAATATTTTATATGAAAATTTACAACTTTGTCCATAAAGGCCCGTCTTGAAAAACCGAAATCGGGAACCGGTGTTCTCAGTTTTAGAAAACCTCCCTGTTTCGGAGGCTCATCTAAATTTTAATAAACCCAAAACAGTTTTTTTGTTTGTCTCGATTAAACTGTTTTTTAATACAATATGATTTTTTTAATATGTATGGCACAAATTTCCAACTATTTTGTATAGGTTGCCGAATGGGATAATATTTGCGGAGCTAACGTAAAAAAACTAACATGGAAGTCAGTAGTAATAACTACACTCAGATAAAAAAGTTAGTAAAAAAAATTTGTAAACAGTTTCCAATCGCAAAATACTATTTTTATACTGATTTTTAGTACAATTTTTATTTTTAGTAATCATTTTTGCTATTCTCTTATTACAAATTACGGATTTTTTAATAATTTTCGCTGCTGATTTCAGTAAAACATTTTACTAATTTTTCAAAACCGAGTGCTAAATTTAGCAGAAAAATATACTAATTTAAAAAATTTTATTTACAAGAATTCGTTGATTTTTTACAATTCTTGTTTAGTTTATTATAATTGTTAATATTGATTCTTAGTTTGGAAATAACACCCAGAAAATTTTATTGTATCTCCAATGCATAAAATGGTAATAACTCGAGAACCGTTTGCAATTTTGACTCTAAATTTCAAGTACGATAAAGTAATTATACGCTTGTTACAATCGAAAGAAAAAAATTTTTTTTTTTAATTGTACAGTTTGTTTATTTTTGAGTACACTTTTTTGCTAATTTCAGCAGATTGATTTTAAATTACAGTTTACAACAATTTACTATAATTTAGTAGCTTTAACCAGGGATGTAAAACATGGTACAATTGTACTTTTTTTTGGTACATTTTGACCTCCGTTAAAAAATTTCCAAATTTAAAATTTTTATACTAAATGAACTTGTGTACTTTAAAGCTGTCAACAAATAGTCGTTATGCAGACGTGGACTGAAATCATTCTAACAAAAACTTGTAACTGACATCTTTGACGTCAAAATGCATATAAAAACAAGCAAAAACTAGTTTTGTACAAAAACAAGTATAAATGTAGTATTATTATATTCCCGTAATCAGCTCATCAATACGCGTCGATTGAGTGCTGCTACTACATAAAATTCGAGAATTTAACCCGCCTCTTTCGTATATTTTTTGAAAAGTAAAAAAAATATTACATTGTTTTCTTAGGACGGGTAACTTATCTAAAAAATAACCAGAACAAAACGTTAACAACATATATTTTCATATAAATTTGATATTCACAAATATTGCTTATTTTAATATAAGTTAGCAGGTCTTTGTGTCGTACAGAATAAATATTTTCTGCAAGCTTGACCTGGATCGCACGTAATTTTTATAACACAGAAATTGGTGAGGGCTGAAAAAGTACAATTTTTGTAGATCAATATTTTCTGCAAGTTTGGCATTATTCGGACAAATTTTCTATATATGAAAAATTTTGGTACCGTAAGGGTCGAAAAAGTACAATTTCTTTATGTGGTTGGCACAAAATGAAAAAACTCATTTCCATCCCTGGCTGCAACTAATTATTTATAAATAATTCAATGTACTAAAATTATGATATTTAGTAAGTTTTTTTAACTGATTTTAGCAAATCGATTTTCAATTGCAGTTTACATAAACTTTACTAAAATTTAGTAGCGGCTACTAAGTTTATTGTACTACAGATCAGCAGACATGTGTTGCTAAAATTAGCAAAAAATACCGCTGGGCTCAAAATAGTTAAATTTCCCGTAATAACAGCAAAATTTTCAGTAGCCATTACAGACTTTTTTGTATAAAAATAATACATTCATAGAAAGAAATAAAGCTGTAAAAATAGGAGAAAAACCTACTAAAAATTATGTAATTAAAAATGACCTTGCAAAAAACCTGCTGATATTAGTAGATTTTTTGCTAAATACTAGTAAGATAAGAACAGGAAAAATAAAACTACTAAATTTACAAAATTTTAGTTTCATTTAAGTTAACTTTTAGCTAATTAAAAATAACAAATAACTTTGATAAAATCCGCAAAAAATTTTGCAGCATATTAGTAGACAAAAAAAGAGTTTTTTCTGCAAGGTAATTTTTTAACTTTTTTTTAGTAGTTCTAATTAAAATGTTTGCAGTATTTTTCTTTTTCTGTTAGTGTAATAATAAATATATTTCGTAAAATTTTTATCAAAATGGATTTTTAAATTACAATTTTTTAAACACAAACGAAATTGTAATATTTACCTTTTTCGTATTTAAAAAAAATATTTGAAGAATTACATTTTTATTTAGAATTTTTACATTCCCAGCAAACAAAGATGATCATTAATGACTCAAAAATGAGCTCCAAAAACATAAACATTTTTCCACTTTTTCCTATGAAAGTGGTCCGTCCAAAAGAGCCCCCTTTGTACTCAGAAATGACTCAGAAAAAAGAGCTTATAAATTCGAAATTTTCCTCATAAATTTAAATAATTTTGGAATCTTCTTTGAGTCCGAAAAATGAACCCTCATTTTGAGACAGCTTTTAAGATTGTAGAGACAATTTTTTGGATTGTTTTCTGAAGGTTCATATTTTCTACCAAAAAAAGAGTGTTTCCAAAAAAACAATAATCATTTCTATGAGCCATTTAAGAATCTTATTTATGAGCGCTCCGAAATTGCTGGATGGGTTTCCATAAAATTTCATTAAAAATTAACAGAAAATTAAAAAAAAATAAAAGAAAATGAAAATTTTACATTGAAAACTAAAAAAAATTATTAATTGTGTAAAAAAAGTTCCAAAAACTTTTTTTCGACCTGGTAGGATTCGAACCCGCAACCCTCTGATTTCTGTGCCAGCACGTTCCTATGCAACCCCCATACAAAATATTAACTTCTTATCACCCATGAAAAAGAACTTCTGACTAGTATTTATTTATTGCAGCATTAGATGTTGTGTAAAACCCATTCCTAAGGGAGTAACTCCTTGTGATGTAATGAAGGCAGTGATTCATTTAGAAGTCATTCCATTTATTTTTGCTGGGAAGCTGACTGAAAATTTTTAAAAAGTTCAGAGTCAGCATATAAATTTAAGACATCAAATTGGCGATTTCTCGCCAAAAAGTATTGTATTATTTTGTTCGGCTGTGTAATTTGATAAAAATTTCTACTAGATAATGAAAATTTTTATTGGCTAATCGCCATTTTTTCCGCTCGAGACAAAGAAACATCGCTTATCCGACGAGAAATTGCCAAATTTGTAATTTTCAAATGTTTATTGAAACAATTTTTTCAATTCGAGATATAAAGTAACATTTTTTAGATTAAAATACATTTGGAAATTTCTGAAATACATTTAGAGTATTTATACAAATGGAATTATTTCAAATGCATTTGGGCAATTTTGAAATACAGATTTAAAATTTTTAAATACAAATGAATAATTTTGAAATGTATTTGAACAATTTTAAAATACAAATAGAATTTTCTTAAATACAAATAAAATATTTTAAAATATATTTGTAATGTCTTAAATTATATTTGTATAATTTTTAAATACATTTTGAAAATTTTAAAATACATTTTGGACAATTTTGAAATGCAATTGGTCAATTTTAAACAATATTTGGAAAAATTTTTTTTTTTTGACAATTTTAAAACATTTTTGGAAAAATTTAAAACATTTTTGGATAACTTTGAAACATTTTAGACAATTTTGAAATATATTTGGATTTTTTAGTTATTTTGATATAAAGTTGCGTTTACACTTGCATCGAAATCTCGAGATTTCGATATTCAACACTCAAAAGAATGAAGAAAAGCTTTAGGTTAAATTTTTAGGGAATGGATTTGAACATCTATCTATAAGCTTTACTTCATTGTTTTTTCAGAGTGGTTAATATCGAAATACCGGGATTGCGATGCAAGAGAAAATGCAGCTTAAATTAGAAGGTCCTTGTATCGTACAGAGTAGTGCTGGTAAATTCGGTTACTTTTCAATACTCGATACTACTCAATATTTTTAATTTGGATACTCGATACTACTCGATACTTTTAACCGCTCTTAAATTAAATTTTTTTTAAATTTTTTAACAAAAATCTTTCAAAATATTTACATTAATTCAATATTTAAATTTATAAAAATATTTTTAAACTTTTTTACA
This sequence comes from Leucophora obtusa, assembly GCA_949987735.1. Taxonomy (NCBI): domain Eukaryota; kingdom Metazoa; phylum Arthropoda; class Insecta; order Diptera; family Anthomyiidae; genus Leucophora; species Leucophora obtusa. The sequence goes on from OX465299.1 coordinate 53,633,299, forward strand.
ACTATTCATTATGTTTTCGATAGTTTTTTAATATATATTACTTGTAAATATTTTAGTTTTGGTTTTTTCTTTTAGCAGATTTGTATTTTTGTAATAAATATTTTTTTTATATGTTTTTCCGTCTCAAAATAAATAAAATTAAATAAGTAAAATGCAACTCTGAAAATATCGAGTAGTAGTTTTAAGAATCGAGTACCCCAAAAAAAAATAAAAATACTCGATACCCACTACTCATATTTTTACCAGCACTAGTACAGAGCAATAATATCCTCAAGCTTGTCTTAGATCGTACACATTTTTTGGTGTTCAAACTAAATTGGTGAGGGTCGGAAAAGTATAAATTTTTGTAGAGCAAATTTTCTGTAAGTGTGGCTTAATCGGACAAATTCTCTATAAAACACTTTGGTACCGTGAGGGTTTAAAAAGTACAATTTACTTGACTGGTTGGTACAAAATTAAAAACCTAGTTTTCTATCCCACAAGCAATTTTGCTGGACGAGTTTTAACGACATTTTGCAGTAAACTGATGTTTTCTTCGCAAAGTAAATGAAAAATTTCTTAAATTTTATGAAAAATCTAATGTTATAAATCTAGTTTTAATGAAACTTTTTCATTGAGTATATGAAACTTTTAATAAATAAAATGAAATTTTTCACAACATTTTATGAAAACTTCCGTTAATTAATTTAATGAAAAGTTTCAATGGACGAGTTCCAGTAAAAACGTATTAATATCATGCAGACAATTCTCTCATTGGGCAGATAAACAACACGATTTCATTAATTTTCACTCTGCAGAATTTCCTGGTTAGTAAAAACGACATTTAGCGGAAAGAATTAAATTAAGGCATCTCTCATATTTCATGAAAATTTAATATAAGAATAATCATTAAACCATATTCTTCTGAATTAAGGGATCGTGCGAATTTTTACACAAAAAAAAAATCAAGAAGAAAAATTAGTTAATCATAAGAAAAAATTCAAGAAGTTTTTAAACATTTTTAGATTTTGTTTTTTATTTTTATTTTAATTTTGTTTTTTTTTTGAGTTTCTTGAAAAAATTATATTTGCTATTTATTTTTTTAATTATATTTAATTTCTTTTTTAATTATTTCTGCTATTATTTGGTAATGTTTCTACACTGACCCAGCAAAAAAAGTCATTACAAAAAAGTCATTTTAAAAGCACATCACGTGTGAAATAAATCAGTGTTGGACCTAAATTGTAACTACTCTAACACTGATTTATTTCCCACGTGATGTCCCATGTTGTCAGTAGTTCAATTTAAGCATTTTGTTAGTAATTTAAGAGTGATTACATGATGGTAATAAAGTATGGTTTTTAGGTATACATTTTCATCCCTTCAATACGAGTACATTTTGTTTGCATATATAATATAATACATTTTTAAAAGTAATTTAAATGTGCTCTTTATAATGTCTGAAATAGCTTATTTTAGAGGCAATTTTAATGTTTAGCCTTTACAGAACCCATTTCTGAACCTATTATGTAACAAAAGCTTCAATTTATTATTATTTGTAGGACAATATTAAGAAAACACTTCTTTTGCATCTAAATCAATTCGATTAAGTCAAAATTAGACAAAACCAAAATTTTTTTTAAATTTTTGTTCAACAGTTTTTTTTTTTTTTTTTTGAATAAGTTTGTAACATGTTTACTTCAGTCTTTAAATTCAAAAAAGATACGATATTGAATTAAATAAGATTAATACACTAAGGCCGAGTTTTTGGGATGTCAGTTAAACTTGATTTAGTTAAACCGAAAACGAATTATATCAGCCATTTCAAGTTTATTAACAAAAATTTGCCCGAACAACTTTTTATCGTTTAAAATTTATGTCTTCATTGAAAGAAAATAAAATAGATTTTAGAAGCAGTATTCGAGTTATAAACTAAGTTTAAAGATTATCTACATCCTAAAAGCTGGGCCTAAAAGTTATATGTAACCTGATTAATTTTCTTAAAAACATTACTCAAGGCATTTTCAGAATATTAAAGCGTACCTACTAGAAAACTATTTTTTCATATATTTTTTTTTCATTTTAACAAATAAAGGAAAGGAAAGCATCGAAGCCGCAGATCTATGATTGAAATTTTAGGTTTAAATTCATTAAAGAATCCGAGAACCGTTGGAGGAGAGTTTTTTCCCAGACATATTTCGAAGACGAATACCATGTCGTGATTTGAATTTTGCAAGTCAACCATCGTTAGCTTAAAATCAACGTGTTCATTAAACGATGCATTAAGTTCCAATACTATAATTTGCAATCGTGATTAGTTGAATTCTTATGTTGAAGAAATTCATTTAGCAAAATTTTAACTTTAATTAAAATTTGGAACTTTAATGGACATTTTAAAGTTGACGGCAGTTATTTTTTTAAATCTATTTTTGAGTTGAAGAAATAATATATTTTTAGTCACTATAGAATTATTTATTTAGTTTTTACGACTTTTAAGGCGTAATAGCAATTACAGCATATCGACATTTAAAGCAGGTGACATTTATAGAACTTTTTGTGTATAAACAAGGGTAAGGGACCAACCTCTGTTAACGAACCTCTTGATTGGTCTATTTTAAACGATAAAATAAGTTAACATTGCAACAAATTTTATTAACATATTTCTTTGGTGCACGGTGCAAAATCACGCAAGCGACTGCATAGAGCCTTAACAATACATTTTAATTGTTAGCTTTTATATATTTGCATTTTGTGAAAAGAAGAATTCATATTTGGGTCATAGTCCAGGAGATTCAATGGGATCCAATTCTTTATTTCCTTCCCTTTTTCAATGGGAACTGTAATTGAAGTACTTTTTAAAATATGTACGAATAATTAAAAAATATGTAAATAATCGTAAATTAATAAAGTACGTGAATAAAATTAACTATTTTGTTTTTCTAGAGATAAAAAATGGAATCTGTAATAAATTCGTAATTTACAAACAAATGCATTTACAAAGAAAAAAACAACATTAATATACATTTTTGAAAGTTGTTTTAAATCACATACATTCGAAACAGAAAAAGAGCACTTATCGCTCCATTGTAACCAATTTAAAAGTTGTTTGTTTTGAATGACTTACACATATTTTTGCTGGGGAGTAGTGAAGGACTTAATAAAAAAGGGCTTCGATCAGTGTTGACATTTCAGTGCTTTTGGGGTATTTTTTGGTGCTTTTTTCTTTCCCGTACCCGGTAATTTTTTGCAAATACCGGTTTAAAAAAAAGCGGGTATTTACAGTGCTTTTTCAGATTTCTGGCAGTGCTTTTAGCGCTTTTTGTACAGTTTATATTTTTGGTATTTGTTTTCGTTTTTAAAATTTTTCTTCAATTTTCTGTCAAAGTTAAGATAATAATACGAACTATACAAAAAATATATTTTTCACAATGTTTGTAGTACAATTTTAAACAGCAACTTCGTTATATTTAAACCTAAAATTTTTTAAATATTAGTTTTGTGCTTTTTACCCCTTTTTTGGTTATTTTTTGAACCTTTTTTACATGATTTTACAAAGCTAAAATGTGTTTTTAAATTCTTTATTAAAATTTTCTAAAAAATTAATATCGTGCTTTTTTACTCCATTTTTGGTAAATTTTTACCCTTTTTACCCGATTTCATAATGCTCACGGTGCTTTCCTGCCTTCAAGAGTTGGCAACACTGGCTTCGATATATAAATCTCACATGAATGAATTTAAAATCCTCCTACAATTTGCTCTCTTAAAAAGATACGAAAGAGGCTTTTGTTAGAATAAATTTCTTTTTACTGCCAAAAAATTCCCAGTATTTTGCAACAACCTAAGACACTAAAATTCACAATAGGAAACAAAATAATATGATGAGTTTCGATTTGAACCTCGGACAAGACGGTATACATTTGAAACGGAAACTGTGCACGGAAAGTTTTGTATACTACAACAACATATTTTTTTTGTATAACTCCTTTTACACCGCTACAATAAACCACCACAAATAAAGTACTCGTAAAACACATACAAACACAAATATAAATTTGATAAAAGATGTACTTCAACTTGTAAACGACGTCATAACCTACAGACATTCTTTCTGGCTACATTTTGGGTTCGGTATCAATAGAATAGAAAGAAAGTATTGAGTATCAAGTGAGCTTTTTTTTTTGAAATATAAAGTGAAAGTGTTGTTTTACGTATGTTAGTATCTTCTGTGCGACCCAACGGCACTAAATTTTGATTATTTCATACGAGTGTGTATACAAAAAAGTAACTCGAAAAGTATTTCCAATTCACGTGACCCTGTTTTTATAACTTTTAACTACCTTTTTAAGCAAACCTTTAAATCAATATTAAAAAAGAATTTTGTTTACAAAATTTTGCGCAAGCGAAAAATTTCATTTATTTTTTCGTCTTTGATAAAATGGATTTTACCAAATTTATGAATAAGTTTAATGAAATCGAGCGACAATTGTCGCCCACTTCTGCATTACGCTTAAGTTTCGACAATATTTCGCCGGAAACGGAAGAACCTGAAAATAAACGTCTCTGGGGTGTACCGGTACCACCGTTTGTATCTGATAAAGTTGTATCATGGATTGAAGAGGAATTTACAGATCCACCGATATTTTATAATGACATTTTGGTATTGAAAAAGGTTGGTATTCAAAAAAATTTATTTATCATCCATTCTATGAGAGAATATGTAAAAAAAGAGTATTTTTTGACCACATGTCCTCCTGCACACGTAAACTCTAGCATTTTTTTGGGCTATATCCGTTTTCAGTTTCTTTTGTTTTTGACTGTCAATAAAATGAACCACAAATTAGTCAAAGCAACTAACAAAAATGACATTAATTTTTTTTTGTTTATTTTATGTTGCTTGATTTTTAATGAATTACGAATATGAGAAATGCGCCATTAAAAAGTGTAAAACACATTTTTCTTAATAACTTTTACTACCTTTAATTAAAATAATTTTTCTTGATAAAAAATTTCTTTTTGATATATGTCAGATTTTAAAATACCAATTTTTGTGCGGATATATTATTTTTTACGCCCAATCTACTGGAAAATACGTGGGGAGGTGAAAAATAACACTTGTTTTTCACATTCCATATACATACCCAGCAAAAAATCTGAAGTAATGCTTTACAAACTACTTCTACACTCACAATATTTTATCCTTAAAAATAACCTAAAATACATATTAAAAAAATAATTGAAAGCACAATTGAAAAAAGGACTAATGATTTTTCATTATATTCAAACCATTTTGCTATTTATTTTCAAACTTTGTTTAAACAACCCATAAAAGGAATAAAAATAATTGAAAAGTCTATTAAAACAATTATCAATTTTTAACTGACAAAACGTAAAAAAAAACGATTTTGTGGTTTGTTTTTTCATATTTGAAAGTTTTTTTTTTGGATTTTTAAAACACGACACCATACACAACACACACTTTCATATTTTTATTGGCTATGTTTGTGTGTATGAGTAAAGAATTTCTTGTAATTTGAATTGAAATAATTTTGTATATACCCGGGTGAAAATGATCATATATGATGATATATGACTAAATATATGGGTTCATATATGATTCCATATATGCTCGTATATGATAATATATGGACATATATGAGTTCATATATGCTCATATACCTAATTTCGCTCATATATAAAAATACGATTTTTTTGTATTTTTCAACAAAAACTTTAGAGAAATTGATAGTTAAAGTAAATTATTAACGGTAGGTCTCATACTGCAGGTTTAAACTTTAGTTAATAGTGAACCCAAAAATTTGTTGTTGTTCTGTGTATATTTTATTTTTTTCATTTTCTTTTGTTTATAGTTAAGTTAAAGTACGGTGTGAGACCCACCGTAACAATATCATAAATTTGTTTGAATTTAAAGTCTAAATAATACAAAATCTATCGTATTAGACATCTATTTACACGCTAATAACAATTTAGAAGTTTTAAACTAAGTTAATGGATTAATAAACATAAATTATTGTACTTCAAGTAGAGATTATTCGACAACTTTCCCGATGTATCTCATACGTTTTCAATTGCATTGCAAAATGTAAAAATAGTAAATTTTAATACAATTGTTGGAAATTAAATTAAGAGATTTTTGTTTTCATTTGTTTGCCCCCAACATGTTTTTCAATGAATGATTTATAGGATTTTATCTTTTCTTCTGAAAGGAATATGTCTGAACAAGAAATTAATTTAAAAATCTCCTTATCTCAAAATAGGTTATATTTTAGTTGGGTCGCACTCCATTAAATAACATGCTCTTAATAAACAAAAAGAAAATGTTCTAAATTCAAAATTTTCAATTGCTTTTAAACAAATTTCAATTTGGTGATCATAATTTATTTATTACACAGACGTAAAGTCCAATTCATTCAAGAATCCATGTAAATATCATTCATGTATACATTCATACCAATTTCCGCTTAAAATTCATGCGGATTTTAATTCAGTAGAATATGGATAAAAAATTAAAATTTATATGACTCCAGATATGGACGAACGTGACATATATTATCATATATGTAACAATACATGAATTCATATATGAAGATGTATGGCATATATGGAGCAATATATGCAAGCTATTATCATATATGGTGTCATACATTTCCATATATGAACTTTTATTTTGGATGCATTTACCCATATATGTCATATATGTTCATATATCATTCATATATGATCATACATGAAACAATATATGGCAATATATGATAATGTTCACCCGGGTAAACAACCCGAGTAAAAAAGTTTTGATATAATCATATATTATTTTATTTAATTGCATATAGTAACTTATAGTTACATATGGTCACATATGCTTTTAAATTCAAGCATATATACTTTTATATAGTCATATATTAGATATTTTTTCCTCAATGGTTTTAATATGGAGACATATGTGATTTTATATTATTACATACTGGCCTACATATCGTCACCTAAAATGCAAAAGGGCGTAACAACAAAAAAATTCAAAATCGAGTTTTTTTATTGATTATGATGCACTAGACTAAATTACATGTCCCTACAAAATTTTGAAGTTATACATCAACAAATAACGATTTTACGAACGAAATTCAAAAGGCCGTAACAACAAGTGTATGAATTTCAAAAACAAAAAGGCGTAACAACACACTTGTATAAAAAAGTAATTCTTTTTATTTTTGAATAACTAAGTTCGCTTAGATTTTTTTTGTCAATTTGTGTTTGTAATTTTTTCGTTTGATGTTAACGAACATATTTCGAGTGAGTGCACTCAAAAAAGTTTGACAGTTACTACATGACAGTTGTTTGTGTAGTAATGAGTAGTTGTCGTTTTTAACAGAAATTACAGTTGTTTTTCTATACAAAAATGCAAAACAACTTTTATGACGGTTATTTAAGAAAACACCTAACGAAAAGTACTGTAATTTCGTAACAGTTATTTAAATCAGTTATTTTTAATATCATAATAAACAACCACCAAAACAGTATTTTTACAGTAAACAGTAGTTTTTGTTTTTTAAAAAATAAAAAATTTCGTTGAATTTTAAAAATTCTTGTTTAGTTTATATTTGTAAATTAATCGAAATTAAAAAAAAAATGTTAGAATTAAGAAAAAAGATTACAAAAAAATATGCATATATCGAAAATAAAAAACTAAGCAAAAATTAGTGATAACATTTCACTCTGAAAAAATTTTATCTTCAGATATTTCATAAATTATTGCACATTTTTAATTTCTGATATTACCAATATTTTTCTTATTTTTTTTCATAATTTAGATTTTTTTGCTTCTTTATTCACATTTAAAATTTTTTTTCTGCGAAAATTGCCTTATATTCGTGTGTGCTACCTACCATTACATCATACCGTAATTGATGCAATTGTGTTGTCCGATGTCCGGTTCGGACATCTTATACCCTTGTTGCATCTAGTTCATAAAATATCTAGAAATAGGACTACCGTATAGAATACGAAAAATGTATAGCCCCCCCCCCCCCACTTGAGTGAATCCTGGAGCGCCTGTACATACCCAAAGATTAAAAATTTCGAAGAAGAAATGGGAACATCTCAAATCTTTACTTCCTAAAGATTGTCATTACTTTTATGACAACATTTCATTTGAAAATTAAATATAATTTTTTAACATTCTATACTGAATTATTGTTTCTTTTTATGTAATGAATTATTACATACATATTTAATAAATTTAATATTTTTAAAGTTTTTTTATCATTTGAAATATTAAATTAACAAATATTTTAAAATATTTATGTACTATGAAAATGAATTTTAATAAATTTTGTTGTTGTTACGTCTTTTTGTTTCAGAAAAACCAATGTCAAAGAGGCGTAACAACCATAACTTGAAGAATATTAACAAAAAATAAAAAAAATCTTCAGAAATAAGTCTTTAGTCGTGTTTGAGGCAAGAGAAAAAAATATGTCCTTTAAATCTAAAATATCTTTAATTCTACAAAGTTTTTTGCTTCTCCTGTAAAAAAATAAAAAGTGTTGTTACGCCCTTTTGCATTTTAGGTGACGATATATATGTATGTGCTATATATAAGTACATAAAGTAACATATAAAAGATATAATTACATATACGTTTATATATAATTTAGTATGACACTATACATAATAATATAAAACTATATGTGGAGCCATATAAGAAATATTTCATAATTTGTGTTATGATTATATATTGACGAATATGAACCCATATATAAATTATAACGTTCTTTATAAAATCATCTATAATAATATATCATCCCACATAGGCAATTTTTTCAAAGTGATTTTATATAAAAATATATAAAGTCAATGATTTTGAACTAGTTTTAGATTTAGTAATTACTAGGGATTGGCGCGTGACACGAAATGTTCGTGAGTCACGTCATTCACACGTGATCGTGAGTAATAATTACTATACTTTAGTGATTCGTGCGTGAGCGTGAGTAAGAATAACCCGTGCATGATTCGTGTGTGAGTTTATTTTTTGCATCATATGTTTTTAGTAGTTTTTACTGTTTTGCGTGAGAATTTTCTGATTGTAAGTTTTTAATATACTCATGTGTGCTGAGTAAGAAATGAAATGCCCGTTCGTGAGTAATTTGTTTTTGCTTAGGAGCATGAGTCAAAAACTGCTTACGTACCCATAACATTAACAACACTGAAGCTTTAATACGAAATTCTCTATACTAGATTTGTTTTTTTCGAATTTTATATCTATATCTATAACTACTTGTAAAAAAACGACTATCCGTACTTACCTGACTTTTCTTTTATTTTTTGTAAACAACTGAAATTTAAACATTTGGAATCCCCTTTGTACAAAAGCTGTTTTCGTACAAAGACTTCGCCGAAACGTGAAATGGAGCAATAATCTTGTGTGCCCTGCTCCTTCATTGCTAACAAACGCATAATTCATTTGTTAGCTTTTGTTGTTTTTGTTTACATTTGAAAGAGAAAAGCCAAGAATTTTTAAGACTTGGTAGCATTTTTATAACTACTTAATTTTTAAGAAGCTAAATTTATACCTACTTAAAAATTTTATAAATGCTTAAATTTGTATGGAATATTTATACAAAATACGAAAAAAACAAACCTACTATAACGTACACTTGACTGATTTTTTATATTAAGGGTTTTCACAAGGGGTGTACTATTTGTTGTATCGTTGTATCGTCCTAACAAAAAACAGAGTTGTTAAAAATTAAATTGAAAAAATACGACATTTGAGAATAGCACGATACAACATTTTTACGTATGTTTAGTGTCCTATGTTTGAATGTGCTAACCGATAGAAAACTGAATAGAAAATCGTTGTTAAACACAAATAAAAATTTTAACAACTCTGTTTTTTGTTAGGACGATACAACGATACAACAGATAGCACACCCCTTATGAACAACCTAATTATATCTTGGTTGTATATCATAATCCTATTAACTTTAAAATTTCAGTGTTGTTAACTTTAAGATGAATGGGGGAATATTTAGTTGATCTCTTATTTTTAAGTAAATGAATGTTCTTTTTTAGTTTGACTCTAGATCATAAATAAATATCACTTTCTGTTTAAATTATTTTCAAATCAAAGAAAGATGATACAATTTATACAAGTAAATTACAAAGAATAAAAATATATTTGAAAGAATTCGATAAGACTAGCAATACAGAATACGAATTTTCGGCTTTCGCTACAAAGCCATCATCAGTGTATTTCGTCTTTAATGGGCTAATATTTTAATGATTGTCTACTTATGTGACCGCTGAAAGAAAATCGAATTTCCTATCAACAACTCAACTTAGACTAACATCAACGAAATTTAACAATCCTTTGTTATTATTACTCTATTTTGCTTTGAACCTTAATTCTTAAGATATCTCATAGGGCGCTAAAAAAAACTCATATACAATTACATATTATTTGTAATTTCAATTCAAAAAAGAACAATTACAATTACAAGTAATTGAAAATTTTTTTTTATTTAAAAAAATAATTTTTGTATATTGTTAGATATGGTCCTATATAATCCCTACGGGAAATTTTAACAAACTGTCACCGAACTGGCCCCTTTATATGAAATAGACTGGTTACTTTTACATGGCGTTGTCATAGGAGGGGGAAATTGACTACTTGTGACATGTCACAAGACAAATCCTAGGACAGGTCCCAGAACTTTGTTTTTTATGAGAGTTCAGTAACCTGTCCTAGGATTTGTCTTGTGATATATCACAAGGGGTCAATTTCCCCCTCCTATGACAACGCCATGTAAAAGTGACCAGTCTATTTCATATAAAGGGGCCAGATCGGTGACAATTTTTTAAAATTTCCAGTAGGGATATGATAAAAAGTATAAGGTTAATATTTAGATATAATTGTATCGAACTATGTCCACTTTTATAACATTTTATATAATTTTATACAAAAAGATATAATTTGATGTAATTGGATGAGGACAAAATTCGGATACAATTGTATCGAATTGCATAAAATTGTATCAAATTGTACCAAATTGTATAAAATTGTATCAAATTGTACCAAATTGTATACAATTCGATACAATATCATACAATAAGACGTTCTCATTTTTCGGATATAATTATATCTAATTACATAAAAGATTATATATAGTTAAATGTGAAGTGAAAAGTTTTTACAATGAGTGTTATTTTTGTTCGGTTTAAGATCAAATATTACAAATTCTAAATAGAATTTACAATTTTTATTTTACAACCAATAGAGAAAAACTTATGAAAAAAACTTTCCTAGAACCAATGGTTGACAATTAATACATTTTCAAGTGACACCGCTCACTATCATCAGATTGTCTTTATGGGGTCCTCTCTAGGCTATAATGTAGATTTTAGTTTTTTGTATATATATGTTCAATTTCAAAGAAATGCATTTTGAGAAGTAAATTCAAACATTTTTACTTATCCATTTTTCATTATTATAACTAACGAAAACCAAATGTCTTTAACAAAGCTATTATTTTTCCCTATGTTGTAGTTGTGCTTTTTCATTGAAGTTCCTTCAATATGTAAAGCAATGATTCGTGCTTTTTAACATTCAAACTTTTAATTCTATTTATAGAAATTGGAACTAAAGCAAAGAAACAAAAATTTTCGAGGGTCTAAGGCCCCGTCCAGGTCTATTTTTGGATAGAGATAATCCTTTCGCTGGGTATTACACAGTTAGGGGTAGTTAAAATTTTAAATTTTAGTCTATCTCTTAGTTTTCGAGATATGGGCCATTTTAGAAAATCGGGAGGGAAAGAAATAGCGCCATCTTCAAAACTTTGGATACATTAGTGGCGCCATCTACCTGGTAATAACAGTAATATGAAAATATATTTTAACAATAAATTTTATAAAATTTAACGAATAGGTTCTTAAAAATTAGTTTTAAATAATTTTGAAAATTAACACTGAAATAAGTTAAAGTACTGAGAATTTTTAGTATTGTGTTAAATGAAGATAACTTAAATCTTTGCTCAACTGAGTGTTTCAACAGAAAATTTGTTAAAAATTAGCCAAATCGATTTGAAACCGGTTTGACAGATTTTTATACTGACGTATTATTTTAAGTGTACTTATCAAGCTGTTCCTTGGTTTGAATGATGGTTTTTCTGTTTTATAAGTTCTCGAAATTCACTTTTTTCATTTTTGTTAAAATTTACGTGGTTGTATGCTTTAAATAGCTGCCAAACACAAACTTAATGATGGACCTTGTCAAAATGACAGTAGTTTATTTATAGATGGTAGTTGACGGAAGGATTGTTGATTTTTAATTAGCTACTAGGGAATTTTAGAAGTCACGGACTTATTATTTAATACGATCCAGTAGTCAGGATATTGGGTCCCAACCAGTCATCATCATCAAGTTATTGCATACAACTATTTGAAACGTTTCCCTGAGAAAACGTTTCCTGCTGCGCACTTGATATAGAATAATCCACATTTGTCGTATCACCCAAGAAGTCATTAGCCCATTCACCCTTTTTGAAGTTCTTGGGTATACATACGATAAAATTTTTGTGTTTCTCCCCAAAACACCGAATTGATCTTCATTAGTTCAGCTAGCAAATCGAAAAGGCCAACGTAGGGACACTCAAGAGTTTTAAGTATCAAATGGCGAAGACAGGAAGAAGGTGTAAATGTTGAAATCCCTTGGAATAAAGTTTTAAGTATATAATTTTACTTTTAAAAATAAAATAAAAAAGAGCTTTGAAACTATTAAGTGTATCCATTCTTTTCATGTTTGAGCTTCTGTAGAAAAAAGCGAATTCGAATCTGTTTATTTAATTGAGTTTAATCCCATGCATATGGGTAAATTCAAATCCTCAAAAAAAAAAAAAAATAAGATTTTCAGTATCCAAAACCCAACACCTAATAACATGTAGCTCTTCTGTTTCAGGTAGATAATGTTCGCATGATTGATCGTTATAATACGAAAAATCCAATTGTCGGCACATTATATTTAACAGCAACACATTTGATATTTGTTGAACCGGATAGTAACAAGGAGACATGGGTAAGTAATTAATATTCTTCTTTTCTAATCATTTCCATTTTATCAAATACAAACATAAAATCGATATCAATTCATTTCCACAAGAGTGCCATTTTAAACCAATTTTAAAAATGGAATACAATCAAGTTCATTTGCCTCTACATACATAATAAAAATAAAGTGGTGTTTTTTATAGTATGTGAAATGTACAAACATCGGTGCGTGTGTCTGCATGCTTATTTTTCACTCAAATTGCTTCCTTTAATCAGTCACATACATCTAAATACTACTACCACAGTATTTATATTATAAATAATAGTAGTTGTATTAGAGTAGCAGTTTTGACGCCAATTTTATTAACATTGTCTAAGGATAAAAGTGACTCATATTATAGTATATAAACAACCGCTGTTGTTATATAATTTTAACCTTCAGTCTTTTATAAGGAAAAAATATTGTTTATGTTTATATACTACACCACTACGTGGAGATGGTGTAATATGTTTGTTCTGACGTTTGTAACTATAAAAAATACTAGAGAAAAACCAAGCTTAGGGTGCGTACAGAGTGGCCGCTTGTTGCCGAGCCGACTGACGCTTATTGCGAGAACTTGTTCATGCGAGAGACAAGTTTGGGTGTGCATAGTGGATGCGAGAATCAGCGCTGATATTTAATCTATTATTTGTGTTTTATGTATGTTTGTATGCATTTGGGTTTGTTGTTCATTCGTGTTTGAGTTTTAAAATTTTACTTATTAACGCATTTCTTCAATTATTCTTGAAATTTTTATTACATTTTTTTTTTTAATTTTGTTTATCAGTTTTTTTTAATTTTTTTATAATTGTTATAATTTTATTTAATTTTTATTATTTTTTTGTTTAATTTTTATTTTATTAACATAACATAAACAATGTTTTCGGCGCTGAAATACGCTTTGGAAATGTTTTCTCGCACTCAATCAGCTTTGCGCTCTGACCAGCTCGGCGCCCACTATGACCTGTTCGCGCTTATTTGTACTAATTTGTATAGTACCAGTTTTCTCGCATTGGTTCTCGCAATAAGCGTCAGTCGGTTCGGCTCGGCAACAAGCGGCCAATCTGTACGCACCCTTATAGTGTACCAATTGATCCAGAATCGCTTGCTGGGCCGATTTAGCGATGTCCATGCGCCCATGTAAACCTTGTAATCAAACTGCAGGTCGCAAATATAAAGCTATTTAGGTGCAGTTTGCCACATGAGTTCCTTTTGGTCCCAGAAGGAAACCTATTGAAATTGGTCCATCTTCAGAGCTGCATTCCATAGGAAGGTGCTATCTGCATTTCGACCTAGTCCTCATGGTAAGGCGGGTTTACCAGTATTAGCTTAAATTAACTCTTTCGGCAATTTCATTCAGAATTTTCACTTTATTTATTGCACTTTATTTATTGCTTCCCGAAATATGACCCAAATCGTACTGTTGTATAGGGTATCTGATAGTCGGTAATGACCTACTATATTTTTTTCATTTGTTTTGTATTGTATAAATAGTTATAACCAGGGCAAGTTTAAAATGGCACAAAAAAAGTTGAAATTGGCAGGCAAAATGGCACGAAAAAACAGTAAAATTGGCACAAAAAACGCAAAAATGCCACGCTTATTCCAAAATTTCTAAAGTATAATAGTTGATTTAAGTGTTTTTCTGAATGTTTTTAACAAAAATACAATCCCCTTGATTATGTAAGGCGTTGGCGTATTTAGTAAAAACGCCTCCATACAATTCGAATTTTTGAAAATCGAAATTAACAAAAAGTGAAATTTTCCTGGCGAATTTAATACAATTTTAGTAAAACATAAGTCTTACTTGACTGTTAAATATTGCAAAATTATTTTTTATATCGACTTTACTGTAAAAACTCCTAAAAACGTCTCCACCTACGCCTTACATAATCAGGGGGAATAATGATGGAATTTACCGTTGAACTGCTAAAGTGCATTCGCCGTATATTAGTATGATTTAAAAAAAAATCTGGAATTTTATTAAATATTAAAAAAATATCGTTTTTTTGTAAATTTTTTCCAAAAATTATTTACAAAGATTGAGTTTTTACTGAATTTTATAGCATTTTTTTAATGAAAAGTCTAAAAAAATAGACAAAATGGCTTTTTGGCAAGGATTTGTAAAAATGGCATTTTTACAAAATAAGTGAAAAAATGGCAAAAATGGCATTTAATGGCAAATGCCAAAAAAAAACTTGCCCTGTTTATAACACATAGAATTCTGGTAAAAGGATTGCTGGATAAATTATAAGTCTAGGAAATGTCTATTTCAGGAAATGAGGGCCAGTTTTATGGTGAACCCCTTATTTGGGAATCAGGATATGTGACAGCGCATAGAGAAAGGGACCTAAGGGTAAAAAAATCAATTTTTTTTTTTTTTGTGGACAACATCTGAGCATCGAATGAGACCGATCCCATGCTCTCCTGACCTTAGATCCCTTTCTATGCTTAGGTCCCTTTCTATTTTGCGCGTCACATATGTTGAATTACTAATTTAGATTACATGTGGTATACAAAGCTTAGTCGTCAGGCTTGATATTGTTGAGATCGCTTCCATATCCAAGAAGGCTACCTACACTTATAAAAAAAAGTTAGTACAAAAGTCTGTTAAACGCGTTCTGACTCAAATGAACTGATTTTTTCTGTTATTTTGTCTTAAAATTTAGTTTTGAACTAATATTTTTGTAAATCCCATTTAGCATAACAATTACTTTCATCCGTATTTGAACTAACTTTGCATCCTAATTTTTAGTAATTTATGTTTCTTTATTTTACACATTTTTCAGTTAATTTAAACCACAATTATTTCCCAATGTTTATATTTTTGTCTCTCTGCTATCAATATCACATAGAGATGGCGCTATATTTTCACAATTTTTTATTGAAAATCAAAAAATGGTTTATATCTCGGAAACAAAGCGAGATAGAGCAAAATTGACAAAAATTCGATACTCGGATCTTCTCAATCCTTATAAGCCACCTATGATCCCAAAAATAAATATGGGTCTGTCTCCGGACAGATCCGTAGAGCCCAAAAACCAAGACTGTAAGCGACATTTTAACAGAAATTTTCAGTTAAATCAGGTAATGTTTCTGTTGAATTTAGCTCAAATTTCTTAGCTAAGTTAACTAGAATTGTCTGTGTATTTAGAAGACCATAATTCTCAACTTCATTGAAAATTCTCCTGGCGCAAATACATGTACTATTTGCTTTTCTGATTATTTTCTCTAAAAAATTCAGTAAAAATATGTCAAAATTCTGCTAAAATAACAGAAAATAGTACATGTATTTGCGCCAGCATAATTTTGACCTATTTCTGTGGACTTTTTTTATGAGTGTAGATACTTTTATTGTTACATTTCTTATTACTTTTGTATGGCGATGTTGAGTCTAAAAATAGATTGAAAAAAAAATTTACCAAAACTCTATAACATTAACATACTTTATATTTGAAATAATGATAGAAAATAAGTCATTATTGGTAACGCATTATTTTTTGTTTTGAAGTAATGGAAAAAGTGACTGGTAACTCATTATTATATGTTTTAAAATAATGCAGAAAGTAAGTCGGTGTCATTACTGATAGTGCAAAAAATAATGATATGTCGCTACCGTTTCTACACTGGGAACTTAATAACGCAGCAAAAAAATTGGAAGTCGTGCTTTACAAACCACTTCTTTCAATGCTTCAAAATTATCCGTTAGTGTATATTTACTTAATAAACCAAAGAGCGATACGATAGCGAAAACGCTATCACCTTAAATATCAGAAAACGATATGATATTCCAATAAGATTATAATACCGTTTTCGATAAGGTTTAATGATAAAGTATCCCAGTAGCAAATGGTCGAACTAGTTCTAAAAAGTACTAGTTTTTTGACAAGTAACTATAAAACTAGTTCTCAAAATAACCATTTTGAACCAGTTGTGAACTAGTTTAATACGATTTATGTAGGGACTGTAAAACAAATTAAAATGCGAGATTTGAAATTCTCATTTTGTTTACATTTGTATAAAACATCAAATTTTGCAAATAAACAATTAAATTTTTTTTACTGTGAATTGACTTGTGGTGCAAATCAGCTGGTACAGTTCTGGTACCAAAGAATCACTCCGGAACTAGTTTGGTAAATTTCTCATAAGTACCGGTGCAGCTCTCTGTTTTTATTCTTAAAACAATAATTTGGAACCATTTGTGTACCTATTAATTTCATTGAAACAATGCGAGACTATTTCGAAAGATTAAATTTAAATAAATGTTTTAAAATTCTAGTTTTGTTTACATTTGCTTTTAATAATATAGTCTGAGTTTGCGAATAAACACAAATTTTTTTTATTGTGATTAGAAATTATAAACACAAAATATTTTATATTTCATTTGGTAAATGGACCTAATAATCATCTCAGTAATTAAACGTCTCATCTACGTTTAATCAAAGAAAACGCCTTCGTTTTTTATCTACATATATAATTTAGGTCTTTTCCAACTGGTACAGAACTATTTCCAAAGAGTCATTTCGGAACTGGTTCCGCTAGTGTCACATTAGTACCAGTTTTTCTCCCTATTTTTTGTCCTTAAATTGTAATTTCCAAACTAGTTCTACAACTAGTACCAAAGTGGGAGTTTGACGACAATTGTCCCCATCCCTATGACATCTCCATGTTAAATTCTACAGTTGTTTGTATGGAGAGGCGGTAGAACTCGTACTAGTTGCCTGGTTCAAATAAACTAGTACATAACTGGTTCTGAACTAGTATTTTTTGCTACTGGGATACTTCAAAATATTCATTATTTACAAAATTCAAAAAGTTTTCAGAAACAAATAAAATTTATAAAAACTTGCAATTTTTACTTCGTTTGGCTATTTATACTCATTTTTATTAGACAATTATATTTGCAAAATCTAGGAGAGTTCGACTTTTCTTCTGAATATGACGATTTCATTATCAATTTTTCATTATGCCTTCATTTCAGCTCATTTTAAATGAATTCCGGTTTTGCTATCATATATGATTTTCGATATCGAAATCGCCTGTAATAACGATAGTGTTTCGATGCTGGACCAGATTGTGGCGATTTTACTATCGCTATTTCAGGGAATTTCGATAGCGAAAACGGTATCATAATTCCTTGGAAATACGATATCGTTACGAAAAGTAAATTTTAGAACAAAAAATCTATCGTTTTCGTATCACAAGTGGTTATCATATATGATAATGAATATCACCTAGGTGATATCGTTTCGATATCGTGACAATATCGTTTGGTTTATTGGGTAATGATTTTTTAGAAGTAATTCTGAATAACTTCCATAAAATTACTTCTTTTGTAGCTTCCAACGTATCCGTTAGCTTTTTTAGAAGTAATTCTGAACAACATCCAATAAAACACTTAAGTATTGCTTCTAAAGCATTATTGCTCTAAAAGTGCTCCTAAAAAGTGATTTTGATACAGTTTATTTCCAAATAGATGATCGCCGGATCGATTCCTGACGGGACCAATATTTTTTGGTTTTAAAAATTTTTTTTTTTTAATATTTATAATTAATTATTTTTTAATTTAATATTTTTTTAATATTTAAAAATATATATGTATGTAGCTTTTAAAAATATAAAAAAAATTATGAAAAAAAATGAAAATAGTACTGAAAAATACTAAATTGCAGTGTACCTTTTGCACTTGTTTAATAAGTACCTACTTTTATTGATGAGAATAAGACGCAATATATCGCAATGACAAGTGGTATCTTTATGCCAGTCACTGTTTAGATCAAAGAATAGCTCAGTGGTAGAGAACTAGCCTACCAATCTTAAGGTCGCAAGTTCGATACACGGTGGCGGCAATAAAAAAAATTTGTTAAATAATTTATAAATAGAGTTTCATTTGCACGAGTTTAAAAAGTACTGAAAAAAAGTTCAAGTGGAACTACTCCTCTCCTGTGGCAACTCAATGATAAAATCTCTAGTGTTTCTGTCTGTAGTGCTTTTTATACTGCTTTGGCAAACTATTTTCTTTGTTGGGAATCATCAGGTAATTAGGTCCGAAACATGTAAGTTGAAACTTCTGATGCCATCGTGTCCAAGCGATTTTAGTGGTTGTATATTTGTATAGCCCAGATTAGCTTCGAAAATTTTGTTTATAGGAAAGAATTTGTTAATAGGAAAAAAATGTTATAAATGTTTAATTACAGAAAAGTAATTAAGAGAGTAAGTAGCACAAAACGGTTTCACTAGTTAACATGCTATTTATTACCTTAATTACTTTTGTTCGCGATGTCCCAAAATTCATGGGTGGTCATTTCCCTCTAGCTTACAAAAAAAGGTTACATGGTTACTCATAGTGAAATAATAAGTGATTACTAGGGTTTTTCTTTTCCCGGACTTTTTCATTTCCCGGGACAGCGGGATTTTTTTCTGAATTTCCCGGGATCCCGGGAATTCCCGCTCGTTACAAAATAAATAAATCCGACTTATGTCATACTTGAAAAACTCGATTTCTATTAAAACACCGTCCGACGAAGTTCATTTTTTGGTTGTACCCATGATAAAATCTACTTAATATATTCTGAAAGGAGGGCTAAATATAAAGTATGCATGACTTCCACTTTTTCTAGATCAATTCGTTTAATAGTTTAAATCGCGAATTACTATTTAGGTAATATATTTATATGGAAGCCGGTCTTAATTTTAAAATGAAATATGTTAACTGAATATTAATTCGCGGTTGGAGCGGATAAACGAATTGATATAGAAAAAGTGAAAGACACGGGTATTTTAATTTTTTCCCTTTTTTCAGGATATATTGGAATTGTTAATGGGTGCAAACTTGTGTCGGACCAGAACAAAGATATATTTTTTGCTTAAGTGTGTCTTAAATATGGAATCCAAAAATTTGTACTTCTAAAGATTTTTTTCTGTGCAGATTTTCAGAAGTATTCGTATAGAATTATTTTATAAAAAAAGTTTAAAAGTGAGTATTCTTCACACAAATTATTACGCAAATTCTCTTAAAGATTTTTCATAAAAATCGACACTACATAGAATATTATTAAATAATATTTTACTCATCTTAACGGTTCGTTGTCGTTCATAAATCTGTGCTTCATAAGTTGTCGATCAGAAATGAATTCCATAGGAAGCAGCTGGATAAAAATAACATTGAATTTCGTTGATGTTAGTCTAATTGAGTTGTTTCAATTTGCTTATTTATTTCAATTCAATAAATAGTTCATCATCAATTATTAACCCATAAAGGCATAGAATATTGAGGATTGGTTTGTAGCAGGATCCGAAAATACGTATTCTATCGAATTTTTTAAATGTTTATTCTATGTATGTAATTTACTTGTAAAAATTTTTTCATCTCTGTTTTGATTTCAAAATAATTTAAAGGAAAATATGATAATAATTGATCTCAAGAAATCCAAAATAAAAAGCATCTGCATAATATTTAAAAAAATACAATTGAAATAAAGGAATAGCAGTTGAAATTTAAATAAACTTATTTGAAGTGAAAAAAACTCAAAATACTCCATTGCAAATATTACTAACTTTTTAATGCCTGGTGTTTTTTGGAGTTATTTGGAACTGAGATACGGGTGTTGAAGTGTTGTATATATTGCTTTATTTGAACAAAGATCACCATTTTAAAGAAAATTTTTTTCTTCTGAAGTTTGAGTATTTCTTTTCGGTTTAACTTAACCAAATTCAACTTACATACATCCAAACACAATTTGGCCTAAATAATATCTTTTTTATACTAATTCAGTTTATTAAATTTTAAATCTCATTTTTTAATATCAAATATTTCTTATTTAAATTAATTTGAAATCAATGCTTTAAATTTATTTAGCTTCCAAAATTGCAATATTTATGTCCCGGGAATTCCCGGGTTTATGTCCCGGGAATTCCCGGGTTTATGTCCCGGGAATTCCCGGGACATAAACCCTCGTGATTACACACAAAGATAGAATAAGTGGTTGCTAGAAATTAGGAACTCTTATACTCATATTACAACATGAAATAAGTAATCGGTCACATATATGTATATATTTTGTAAGTAATCGGTTTTATATTTGTAAAAATTAAATCATTTTCAATATTGCTAAAGCTTGTGGACAAACTCTATAACAACTCCAAAAAAATTGTAAAAATAAAAATCTGAAAAAGCTTTAACAGGTTTAGAAACCCCTTAAAATTAATAGATATTTTCAAAATAACTTTTTTCCTCGGAAAATTTTCTATTTGGTTGTAAACATTTTTAAAACAAATTAATAAACAATATAAAAATAAAAAAAACGAGTAAAAGGTTAAAGTCGGGCATGCCACCTATATAATACCCTACACCAGTCTGACTTAAAGCCAACTAATGTTTGGATCCGAAATTTGAATGGGTTAAAACGGACTTGTGACAAAATTTTCTATAAAATCATAAAAGAAGAGAAAATCGAAAATATAGCCCATATATGGACCGATCCTATCCTATCTAGAATCAATAGGCTTTTTTCTTGGGACTATGTGAGTCAGCGAACCAAATTTCATTGAAATATCTTCGTATTTGCGACATGCAGCGTGTAACAAAACCAATTTTGGCGGGACCCTTATATGGGCACTAGGTCTACACATGGACCGATTTTAACCAAAATCAATAGGATTCGTGGTTGGGCCGACATAGGTCTGTGTACCAAATGTGTGTAAAAAGACAATTTTGGGGGGTACCCTTATATGGGCACTAGGTCTAAACATGGACCGATTTCAACCAAAATCAATAGGCTCCGTTGTTGGGCCGACATAGGTCTGTGTACCAAATTTCAGTGAAATATCTTTGTATTTGCGAGCTGCAGCGTGTAAAAAGACAATTTTGGTAGGTACCCTTATATGGTCACTAGGTCTAAACATGGACCGATTTCAACCAAAATCAATAGGCGTCGTCCTTGGACCGATATAAGTCGGTGTACCAAATTTCGTTAAAATATCTTCATATTTGCGACCTGTAGAGTGCGCACAAGAATGCATGGACAGACAGACGGACGGACGGACATCGTTAAATCGAAATAAAAAATATTCTGAGCCGATCGGTATACTATGGATGGAGATACCCCCTTTCGCTGGGGTATTATGCGGTTGCTCTATCTGTCTTAGTTTTCGAGATATGGGCCATTTTAAAAAAATCGGGAGGGAAAGAAATAGCGCCATCTTTAAAACTTCGGATTAGTGGCGCCATCTACCGGGTAATAACAGTAACATGAAAATATTATATTTTAACAATAAATTTTGTAAAATTTAACGAATGGGTTCTTAAAAATTAGTTTTAAATAATTTAGAAAATTAACACTCAAAATTAGTTAAAGTACGAGGATTTTTAGTATTGTGTTAAATGAAGATAACTAAAATCTTTGCTTAAATCAATGTTTCAACTAAAAATCTGTTAGAAATTAGTCTAATCGATTTGAAACCGGTTTGACAGATTTTTCTACTGCCGTATTATTTTAAGTGTACTATAACTTTTAGTAAGAAATTATTTTGTATTTTAAAATAATGCAAAAGGTAAGGCCTCGCATTACTTGATAATCTCTACTGTAAAAGAGCTTTTTGCAGGAGTACCAAGCTGGTTATTTTTTGGCTCTTGGCACATGAAGGAAAAATTTCCAAAAAAAATAAAAAATATAAAATTCATTAACTAGATCTCCTTCATCCCTTGATTTTACCAAAATAACGTATATTTCAATCAGTATTTAACATAGCATTTATCAAATAACCTACGTACAAAAAGGACGTAGTAAGGTATTAAAAGCTTATATAATTGTATATAACACTTCGTTGAAAGGAAAATAGACACTCAGTATCACTTGTACTTAGGGTAATCGAGCCGGGTTTTAAAAACCAGTTGAAACAGTTTTTTCATGCTTTGTCGATTTCGGTTTTTCCGAAATGTTAAACTAGAGCCAAAGATCTCTCCGTAGACCTGAGCTCTTGGTAGTTTGTTGGTTTAACCTTCGTGGGTACTAAAAGTACATTATTTTTTGAATACCAGTTTTACTGTAGTATCATGATACCAAATCTCGCTAAAAGTATGTAGAGACGTTGTGCTATTTCAAGAGCACAATCACAATTTTGTAATCAGTCTTTAGTATATAAATATCCGAGTTAATTGAACCAGAACTCGCAAACGACTGGCTTCGTTTGCCGCAACTGCAAATTGCTTGCCACGCGAGGAATTTTTGTGAAATTTTGTTTGCTTTTTGGTCCTACTACCCCTAACTAGAGTGCCCTTATATTACCTCGCATGATATGGACTAGCCCCGGGGAGGGTCCCGAGACCCTAAATTTGGATAAATTCTACGACTCAGTATAATTACAGATATAACTGTACAAATTTTTTACTTAAATTTAGATTTAGAATTTGTTAAAATCAACAAATTTTATTTTAAGCCAAAAACAGGAATAAATTTTGTTAAAGTAACAAATTTTTCTGTCCAGCCAACAGACGTATTATTTTGAGTGTCCTAACTGAAACTTTAACTGACACATTTGTTGATGTTTCCCATGTAAAATTTGACTTTACTCCGGATAACACAATGTTCCGATAACATTTAACCTAAAGTTAGATTTAAAATTTATGTGGTAAACAACAATAAATGTGTAAGATAAAGTCACAGTTAGTTGCTAACAACACATTGTGTTAATGGGGATAAGGCATGTTTACTGAATATTCAGTTAACTGCTAACTGGGACTTTGACTGACACATTTATTGTTTCTCTTATAAAACTTGAATTTAACTGTCGGCTAAATTGTAACTCCACATTCATTAACCTGGCCTAAATCTTATTTCGGCATTCAGTAATCGGGCCTTAATGTTTTTCATAGTAATTTTTTAGTAAAATTAACTACAATTTTACAACCGGTTGACAGGTTTTTTTTTTTTAAATTCGAAAAACCGAAACCGGGTTTTTCAAAATTTCAACTATTTGGAAAAACCGAAAACCGGTTTTCGAAAAATGTAGAATGATCGATCACCCTACTTGTACTGTATGTGTTTGTGTGTGACTTTATTGTCCAAGTATACAATATTTTCCGTAAACATTTGCTAGTGATAAATCTATCTTCTCTTTTATCTGACATTGACACTAAAAATGTGAAAATGCAAACCCTTAAAACAAGGATTTCTTTAAAGATACCCAGTAGGGTGGGTCGATTTAGCAATCGATATCGTGCCATCGATTTTTCGATAGCTTTTGGCATGAGGAAAAAAAAATTCCACTACGACATATCAAAAAAAACATTTTCGAGGCGCCCAAATTTAAATTTTTTGCAATTTTTAAATAAATGCTAGATTAGCGCCATCTTGCGTTGGCTTTTTGAAACAACTAATGAAGTTGTAAACAATATAACATTACAACCTTTCCAGAAAGGTATTACTTATGAAAATCGGATAAAAAATGTGGCAACTAGAGGTAAAAGTATATAAGTAAAATTATTTTCTGATTGCTGATGAAATGATGATAATGATGATGAAATGATGATGATGATGTTGATGAAAACAAGCAGAAAATAATTTTACTTATATACTTTTACCTCTAGTTGCCACATTTTTTAGAGTGGAACTTTTTTTCCTCATGCCAAAAGCTATCGAAAAATCGATGGCACAATATCAAAAATTTTTTGTCCATACAAATCGCCCCACTCTAATACCCAGTGTAGAAAATCATTACCAGATATGTGGTTATGTAACTACATACTTGGTAATGGTAACTAGTTACTTTTATTATTACATTTCTTATTACCTTTACATGGCGATGTCGCGAAAAATAATGAGTTACACACCAGCATACGAAAAATCAAAAAATATGTCGTTACCTATGTGCTTAACAGTATTGACAAAAATAATGATTCTAAAAATAGATTTTGAAAACAATAAGTTATATAAAAAAATATTTTTTTATTGTAAAAATTTTTTAAAATAAAATTTTCTCGTGCCGGCCTCGAACCTGGGACTCCAGATTGCCAGTCTATAGCTCTACCATCTGAGCTATCTCGACATGTTGTATTTGATAGATAAAAACATAATTCACCTGCCGCGCACAAGTCAGCTTACTCGCTAACATACAAAAATTCAAAAAATATGTGGTTGCATAGGTACAGTGACGGACAATATAATAGAATCAATTAAAGTTTTTTCTAATTATAACCCCGTTGCTTTTATTTTTAAAGATCAAATAAATTGCTCCCGAAGTACTGGAAGATGGTCCAGAAAATTGTAAAAAAATTTTAGTGTAGCGTTTGTTTTTTAATTTTGCTACGCGTTCTAAGTAGGCGTGGCTTTTAATGAAAAATCATCGATATCGACGTTTCATCAAATTATATGTGACCTTCTCCGAGAAAAGGGACCTAGTGTGTCAAAAAACGGGTTTGTACTTAAGAGTGGGAAAATCGATAAAAATGAGAAAAACATTAAAATTTTAATGTTTAATTTAAAACTTCATTTTCACACACTAGGTCCCTTTTCTCGGAGAAGGTAACATATAGTAAAATTTTGCGAGTACTGATCGGATCTGCAGAAACTGAATATTTTTGAAAATTCTTTAAAATTTCGTTAGATCTCGCAATATTTTTATTCACAAATGTTGGCCAGATTTAAAATGACAGCGGTTTAAATATGAGTAAATTTTTCTTTGTTTTTAGCGATTTTTAAATAAAGTATGATATGAAATATATAGAAATGATTTTTCAACCAAAAAATACAACCTGATAAAGCTGTTGGTATCGCTTAATCAGTTATTCAAATATAAGGATATAATGAAGAAAAGAGAAAGAAATAAACTTGAACAATCGACTTGATCGAAATTTAGTAAATTACAACCATGTTTTCAATATTTGTCTATTATAACTAAGGGCCTGTTTATCTATTACGAAAATACTCAAAACGATAGCAATTGACAATTACTTTCGTCAAAAATATATGGGAAACAAAAACAAATTTTCGTTACTTTGCTTTCGTTTAGGCCATTTTCGTTATACATAAACAGGGGCTAAATTTTGGGTTATGGCAACCAAAACATTTTACTCTGTAAGTGATTCCATCTAATATTATTAATTTTGACAACAATACCGATTAGCCTTCGAAATTTATTTTTACCTCTGAAAAGTTTAATATTGCGCTTAAATATCGTACATACTCGTATAATCGATTTTAGCCAATACTAATGTTCTGTTCCCTTTACTTGCTTCTTGTTAAATACAAATAATACCCATTACATAAAAACCATCATAAAAACTCAAGTATCTACAAATTTCCATTGATGTTCTCTCCCCATCAGTTAAGGCATCACAACACTTTAATTTACATTGTTATTGTTGGCAAATGTATTAGAGTTGTCGCTCTTGTCATATCGTTTGTTTTCATCATGAATTTTTTTCATTCTAGTCCTTTTTTATCCGTATTATGAAAGTGTGTAATAATAGTATAAGCACAACTTTTAAAAGTTAAGACCATAAAAATTCTAAATATGTTTACAAACTTTGCTACTGAATAATAAAATGCAAATATAAAAACATTCCGGGGGGGGGTGTAACTTGTGTAAATTGAGGTAAAAATATTTGCTTTTTTTTATATGTACAATGTGTTTTTGTAAATAAATAAAAAAAAATAACAAGATACTAACATATCTCTTGATACAAAAATAAGCTGAATTCATTTATTTATGTATACGACAATTGTGTACATATATGGACAATTGCGGCAGTGACTGGTCCTAGGTTAAACATTGGCATAAAATCCGGAAATTTACACATTGTACACACCTTGTGACATGTCACAGAACTAATCCAACATTCATGTTTATATAAATACAATATGAGCTGTTTATATTATAATGCAGAGAATGAATATTAAAAAAAATGAGTTAATGATGGGGTTCTATCCCTTTGAGACCCTGTATACACGATAGTGAGCTGTGAAAATTTCTCTTAAAGTTGCAAATATTTTCAATACTAATAGGTTTCCTTAGATTAAAAAAAACTGCAATTATACTTTAACCTAAATTATATTTCATAAAATAGGAATTGACATCATAAATTTTAATAGTTTTAATACCATTTTACCTTAAAGTTACAAAATCAATAAATTTTTGCAGCTGGTTGGGTCTGAAGGGGCTATAGTACGACTTATTCACCGCCAAAAATCTTTTATCAAAACTTTTAAGATCACTGAAATTTTAACGTAATTCCTGTGTTGTAAGTTATTTTGAATAACCTGTAATCCTTCCTATAAAAATGTCTGTAACTTATAAACTTTGATCTCCTGATTTAAAATCTGCTCTTCCAATTTTTTCAGTACATACAAGTATCACGACATTAGTTAGCAATTTTCAGAGTTGTAAATGAATCATTCTTTTTTGATTTTAATGCATTACGAATTAGCTAAATTTTGAATTAATTATTTTCACCAAGGAAAAGAATTGAATGAAATTTAAATCAATTCAAATGAATTTAGCGAAAATTAATTTGGGGGAAATGAATTTGGCAAAATGAATTGCAATACATTTCCCACTCAAATGCATTGAATTGATTTTGAATTAATTCAAATGAATTAAAAATGAATTGCAATCAATTAAAGTAAACATGGTGTTTGGAGTTTATATCTTCAAATATTATTTATTTTGGTTTTGACATACGCTGAACGACAAAAACACATTTAATATTCATGAAGCAATTAATAATTTCATTGGAATTCATTTTTCATTTTTCTAATTAATTTAATTTAATTCAATTCAAACAGGGTTGGCAGGCAATACCGCTAAAATACCGTTATCGATTCAAAACCCTTTCAACTGACTACCGTTACCCCTAAAAAACCGAAATAACTGAAATACCGTTATCCTTAAAATACCGATAACGAAATAAATAAAATATCAATACCCTTAAAATAACGTTACCGAAACAAATGAAATACCGCTATCCCTAAAACACCGTTAACGTTATTTTTAATTTTCTGCTTTTGGTAATTTCACGTGGTTATTGAGTATTTTTTGTACATTAAGTTGATAAATTGGTTCTGTTTTTAATCTCGTTTGTTTTTTATAAAAAAAAATTGCGGGATGCATCGAAATAACTGACTACCGTTAACCTTAAAATACCGTTACCGAAATAACCCAAATATCGTTATCTTTGAAATGCCGTTACCGAAATAACTCAAACACCGTTATCCTTAAAATAACGATACCGAAATAAATGCTAAAAACAAATAAAAATTTGGTCATGTTTAAAGCAGGGACGTAACAGTTATAACTTTTATTCAAAAAAGTGATTGTTTTACAATTATTTCCTGTTTGAGTATTTTTAATTTTCTGTTTATTTGCTCTGTTTGATTTATATTTTTAATTCAAACAAAAACAATCCAAACACGATTTTTATTTTTTCAAAAATAATAAAAGTTATTTTGTGATTTTTTTTCTTTATCAAAAAATAACAATTAAGAATATAAATCAAAAGCCATGGAACCAATGACTTCACCAATTATAATATCCTGATGATGTCAACTAGTGTTAATAAAAGATTGAACAGTGATTTAAAGTGAGTAAATATGTATATTCCAGCAACTTCCGGCATTCAATTTAGGTCAATTTTTAATTTTTATTTTATTATCAAATAAAAAAGTTAGTGCTTAATTTTTTCAAAAAAATCATTCTGTAACTTTTATAAAAAGTTTTAAAATAAAAATCAAAAAACAACAGAAATTTATAGAGTAAAATATAAAAATTGAAAAAATTAAAATCTTTGCCAAACTTTGTGATTTTTTTGTGCAATATGATTTATAAAATATAGTGCATTATTGAAATATTATAATTAAATAAATTTGGGTGGTGACTTTTTTAGAAATATAACAGTTATTTTGGGTCTCTGGTTTAAAGTGATGCAATTTTAAGTCTGGTGACTATTTGTAGATAAAAATAATGCAAGACTTAAGGAAATTTTATAGGATTTCCAAAATTATACAGTTTGTACAGAACCGATCAGTACTGCCTAAATTGTACTATGTAATTTGATAAAAGGTTGATATCGCTATTTTTTCGTTAAAAGCCACGCCCACTTAAAACAAGTGACAAAATGAAAAATAAACATTACGTTAAAATTCTGTACAATTTTCTGAACTATCTCCTTGCCTTTCGTCGCGAATTTAGCCACTATTTTAGTCTTTAAAAATAAAGGCAACAACAATAAAATTAGAAAAAACTTGAATTGTGTTAAATAACACCACTGCCACCATATGTGATCATATATTATGTTATATATGATCATTTATAATTATATATGACAATAGATCTGTCATATCTCATTATGTATAGCATATATGGTTGATATCTAATTTTATAAAAGACAATATATAAAAATATATGCTTATATATGCTTATATAAGGTACAACATAAGAAACATATAATTACACATGGCTATTCATGATAACATATATATTCACATATTATAAGATAAAACAAGAGATGACTATATATGACTATATATAAATTTTTTTGATCGGTTGTGTAAAAAGTACTCATTTAAACTATTACGACTAAGTCATTATTTTATATTTAAAAACAGTGACTTTATTTTAGTGCCTTTATTAGGAAATCATTATTTTGTATTATAAAATAATGCAAAAGTTAATGATATATCATTATTGGTAATGCACATAGTAATGAGGTGTTATTATCAATGCTTGGCTGGATACTTCAACGCACTTGAAATTTGGAGTAAAAATTGCAAACGATTCTCTAGTTATTACCTTTTTATGCATTGGAGATACAGTAAAATTTTCCGAGTTTTATTTCGAAACTAAGAATATATCCATAACTAGCGGGCGCAGCCCGCTACGTTGTAAGCGTGCCTTAAATTTTTTTTAAATTCGCTTTTTATTTAAAGTACAGTTTTTATATAGTAAAAGCCATCACCCAGTCACCACAAATAAATAATTCTGCACAGCAATGGGTTTAAAATAAATAAATAAATATTTGATCACTTTTTCTCATGAAAGTGGATTGATAGTAATGAATCCATAATAAATTGCAATATACGTGTGTATGTTAAGATAATTTGGTAAATTGCGAACTTAGGTAGATAGACCCGTAAGTAGTTTTGTTCATTTGTGTTTTGAATGAAAATAAATAACGTAAAGCAGGGTTGTTAGCGTGCCTTAAAGTTTTTTTTTTTTTTTAATTCCAGTTTATGTAAAGGTAAATTCACAAATTCAGTTGGAAAATTTACTGCGTCGGTTTCTTCCACCGGTGCTTCGTTACATGAAGTTTAAATATCGGAATATATAAGTTCCATTCCTTTTCTAAGGTTTTTTCTCTTTTAGAAAATTTGTTTAACTTTTTCGAGAGTATGTTTCAATGCTACATAAGTTTCATATTCCGTGGATAGTGTTTGAACAGGTAATTCCCTCTTCCAATCCATTTACATTGTCTATAATTTCAATTCCACTCGTTCAACGTTTATATCCATTTCATTGCACTTGTGTAGTGTTTCAATTTCACTCGTTTCCTATTTAGTTTCTTAATTTTAGTGTTCCATATACACTTGTTCTTTAAGTTTTAGGTTTCTAGCTAAAGACGCAGACGTTAAGAGGGGGGGCAATTTTCCCTTTTTGAACCACCATTTTTACCACGTTCCTGTCCAAAGTCCTAGAGATGCCAAATTTCAACTTCCTACCTCCAGCGGTTTGGGCAGGCCTTTAAGCGGCACTTTTCGCTTCATTAATCCCCATTTTTGCAATGTCCCGTCCAAAAAGCACCTTCCCGGTAAGTGAGCCCATACTCCAAGTAACATATGTTTTACATTTCAGGTTTCTAGCCAACTTTTTCTAGTTGTGCCCCTCTCGGTAGGAATTTCCGAAAATCCATCGACAGGGAATTTCAGCTTCCTAGTTCCAGCAGATTGAGCAGGCTGTCAAGGGGGACACTTTTTCTTTTTTTGTCCCTCCCGGTTGGAATTAGGCTGGAAGAGGAACCTAAGTACCGAATTTCAGCTTCCTAGTTCCAGCAGTTTGGACAGGTCGTTAAGGGGCCACTTTCCCTTTTTGAGCCCCCATTTTATAACGACCCTGTCCAAAATTCAAAAAAGGATCTTTTTAATAAGTTAGCCCTTACTCCAGGGAGCCACATTTTAAGTTTCAGGTTTCTAGCCGAAGGGGTTTTTACAGGCCCCCAAAGTGAGGCTTTTCTTCTTTTTGCCCCTCCCTTTAGGAATTTACAAAAATTCCATCTTCGCGGCTATCTGCGATGGATGAGGAACATTCATACCAAATTTCAACTGCATTGCCTAAGCGGTTTGGGCAGGCCGTTAGTGGGGACATTTTTCCCTTTCAACCACCATTTTTACTATGTTCCTGTTCCAAAATAGAAAAATTATGTTACCGGGGAGTTAGTCCTACTCCAAGGAATACATATTTAAAATTTTAGGTTGGCCAAAAGGGATTGGGCAGGCCGTCAAGGAGGAGACTTTTCCCCTTATTTCCCCTCCCGATAGGAATTTCAAAAATTCCGTCTAAGCGGACGCCTACACAGAAGGAAGAACTCACATTCCGAATTTGCTTTTGGGATATCCTATAGGGAATTAGTCGATGTCTGCTACAGTGGAGGAACCTTTATACCAAATTTCAACTTCTTACCTCCAGGGGTTTGGGCAGGCACTTTTCCAATTTGTGAGACTGTTTATTGGGAGACTTTTCCCCTTTTTGCCCGTTCCGGTAGGAATTTCCAAAAATCCCGTCATAGCGCACGTCTATGCCGAATATCAAGAAACCTTGTTTTAGTGGAGATATCCGTGGGGGGAGGAAAAAAAGTAGTTTTTTTGAAATTATACATATATTATTTTAAGTGGTACTTTTTGGAAAAACAAAATTTTTTGGAAAAAGATACTTTGTTTTTACAAAGTACTTTATTTGTACTTTTTTTAGAAAAGGTATTTTTTTTGGAAAAATGTATTTTTTTGGAAAAATGTATGTTTTTTGGAAGAAGGTACTTTTTTGGAAAAGGTACTTCTTTTGGAAAAAGAACATTTTTTTAGAAAAAGGTACTTTTTTGGGAAAAGGTACTTTTTTTGGAAAAGGTACTTTTTTTGAAAAAGGTATTTTTTTGGAAAAATGTATGTTTTTTGGGAAAAGGAACATTTTTTTAGAAAAAGGTACTTTTTTTGGGAAAAGGTACTTTTTTTGGGAAAAGGTACTTTTTTTGGGAAAAGGTACTTTTTTTTGGAAAAGGTACTTTTTTTGAAAAAGGTATTTTTTTGGAAAAATGTATGTTTTTTGGGAAAAGGTACTATTTTTGGAAAAAGGAATTTTTTTTGGAAAAAGGTACTTTTTTTTGGAAAAAGGTACGTTTTTTGGAAAAAGGTATATTTTTTTGGAAAAACGTACTTTTTTTGGAAAAAGGTACTTTTTGTGGAAAAAGGTACTTTTTTTTTAGAAAAGGTACATTTTTTTAGAAAAAGGTACATTTTTTGGAAAAAGGTACTTTTTTTGAAAAAGGTACTTTTTTTGGAAAAAGGTACTTTTTTTTGGAAAAAGGTACTTTTTTTGGAAAACGGTACTTTTTTTGGAAAAAGGAATTTTTTTTGGAAAAAGGTACTTTTTTGGAAAAAGGTACGTTTTTTGGAAAAAGGTATTTTTTTTGGAAAAACGTACTTTTTTGGAAAAAGGTACTTTTTTTGGAAAAAGGTACTTTTTTTGGAAAAATGTACTTTTTTGGAAAAACGTACTTTTTTTTGGAAAAACGTACTGTTTTTGGAAAAAGGTACTTTTTTTGGAAAAAGGTACTTTTTTTGGAAAAAGATACTTTTTTTGGAAAAAGGTACTTTTTTTTGGAAAAAGGTACTTTTTTTGGAATAAGGTACTTTTTTTGAAAAAAGGTACTTTTTTTGAAAAAAGGTACTTTTTTTGGAAAAAGGTACTTTTTTGGGAAAAGGTACTTTTTATGGAAAAATGTACTTTTTTTGGAAAAAGGTACTTTTTTTGGAAAAAAAGGAACATATCTTAAATTTCAGCTTTCTAGCCAAAGGGGTTTTGGCAGGCCGCCAAGGGGGAGACTTTTCCCCTTTTTGCCCGTTGCGGTAGGAATTTCCAAAAATCCCGTCTTAGCGGACGTCTACGCCGAAAGAGGAACCTACATACCAAATTTCAACTTCCTAGCTTCAGCGGTTTGGGCTGGGCGATGTTGAGTCAGTCAGTCAGTCACGTTATTCTTTTATATATAGAGATGATGGCCAATTTTAAGCAGGAATAAGGAAAAAAACATTTTTCAAATCAATATTTTGTTAAATAATGTAAAAATTATAAAAGAAAAAATAGTTTTTTTTTAAATAACTTGTTTTATGTTTTTTCTGGGATCTGTTCGCGGACCCCCTGGAATTCTGTTACGGACCCCTGGGGGTCCGCGCACCCCATTTGGAAACCGTTGATCTAGATGTACTTCTTTTTTAACATAAACACTAATGATATTAACATTGAGTTGTACTCCCACTTCAACATTTTTTCAGTACTTTTTGAACAAGTGTAAAGGAAGGTATTTTTCACCAATTAAAATTAAAAAAAAAAATTATTTTACAAAAGTTTTTTTATTGCCGCCACCGGGTATCGAACTTGCGACCTCACGATTGCTAGTCTAGCGTTCTACCGCTGAGCTATTCTTTGATATGAAAGTTGACTGGCATAACACCACTTTATCACTGCGAGATATTGTTCCTTATTCTCTTCAATAAAAGTACTTACTAAACAAGTGTAAAAGGTGCACTCCAATTCAATATTTTTTTCAGTACTATTTTTACAGGTGCATAAAAAGCAATTTCTCATAATTTCTTTTATATAAATTTTAAAATTAAAAAATATTGAATTTAAACAAATTAATTATAAATATTAAATAAAAGTTAATAAAATAAAAAAAAATTTTTTAAAAATTGGTCCCGCCGAGAATCGAACCCGTGACCCTCTGTTTGGAAATGCCAAATGATAAGAAAATCATTTTACGATCACTTTTAGAGCAATTACTCTTTAGAAGCAATACTTAAGTGATTTTTTGGATGTTGTTCAGAAAGTAATGCTAAAAAAGCTATAAAAATATACTAACGGATACTGTGGAAGCAATGAAAGAAGTGATTTTTTGAAGTTGTTTAGAATAACTTCTAAAAAGCAGTAAAAATACACTAACGGATACTTGTGAAGCAGTGAAAGAAGTAGTTTGTAAAGCATTACTTACAATTTTTTTTTGCTGGGTAAAATCGGTTACATTTGTGATTTCACTTTTTAACTCTTAAACTGCAACCACAATTGACTTACCTTATGTTATTTTTTCGATAAAATTCAACAAAATTTGACTTAAGTTTAACCCACATTTGGCTTAAATTAATTAGTAGAATTTTGCATATTTTCACAATTTTTAGAGTTTTTAAATTTTTGAATGTTTTGGTTTTATTTTTGTATTTCCTAATTTTTGTTTCAATATACATTTGAAAATGTTTTTAATTTGATTAAAGGCTCAACTATATTTAGCCGAGTTGAGTTAAGGGTATGAACGACAATACGTAAATGTATTGAAGCACCCATATTTAGATTAAGTCAACTTTCGCAAAGTTTCATCTCTATTAATTTGATTAATTTTCAGTCGAAATTCATCTTAGGCAGCTTCAATACATTTGTTTGGGATATCTGTTTTCTTTAATTCTACTTCGCTTAACATACATAGTTGAGCCTTTAAACGTGAGATTGGATCACTTAAAAGGTACACATGCTTATTTTTTATTGCATCGCCCCCTATCACAACCACGTTCTATCTAATTTGGCTTTACCCATTACGCATACCTTCCTTGTCAGTTAAGTTAACCTTTTGTTTTGTGTGTATGTATATTTGCAATACCACAAATAAATCAATTATTCACTTGTGTAAACAAATTGAATAATTTTTCAACATGTGCAATGAAACATTGTTCTGTGCAGAAATTTAATTTATAAATAATCTATAACGATTTTAAAACACACGCAGTATAATTGTGATAATTATGACATTTGAAAGACAGTTCATACTACTTACCATTATACAACACAATAAGTATTTAAAACAATAAAGCCTCCCTAAGCTCTTATTTTAAGTAGGTGCAGCAAATTGTTAAAAAAAAACTATTTTATCTTGATAAGATTTTGCAGAAATTTCTAAAGAAAAATCAATAATCATTGTTTAAAGAAAATTTCGAGAAAAAAAAATCTCAAGATTTGTATTTAAGTCTTTATATTGTTAAAATCAAACAACTTTAAAAACATTCACATACCAACTACGAACATGAGGCGTCTCTCTGTCACTCCAATTCTTAACTAACAGTTGAACTATAATACAAGAAAATTTAAATATGATGTCGTGTCTATTGAACGTACAATTGCATACTTGATAAATTGCTTACAGCTACTGAATAAATATAAAAATTTAGCTTATAACTTTTATTTTACGATATGAACATGTTCCCAAAGAATATGTTTTATGAAAAAATATAAGACAAGTAAGAAAATAAGAGTGGGGCAGGCAGGATATAGACTACAATAGGTACTCTACATTACAGGGGAGGGCACATAAATGGCTGCTTGAATGGCCAAATTTGGGATTTCACAAAATTACCATATTACACTTATCAACAACTACAAACATCTTTTATAAGAATTTCAGTCTCCTAAGCCCGATTGTAAAGTCAAAAAAGATCCATTGAATAGCCTTCGAGTTGTGGGTCTTATTTTTACGCCCTCATCGAGGGAAAATAATTTATGAGTCAATATTGCGGAGAAGTACATCAAAATCTTTTATAATTTTTATGGATATGAATTCCACAGGTCGGGAAATATTGTAGGGTATTTAAGGGACCCCGCAAAGATCTAAAAAATTGCCTTATTGGAATTTTTCTATACACCTTAAATTTTACGAAAAATTTGGACACTGCGAATTCTCAATGTATTAGTTGATCCAGATATATTAAACAAATAGACACGAACTCTTAATAAACTGTTTTGAAGTATTTTGACCACCCGATTAAAAAATAATTATATAAAAATAATATTATACGAGTAAAAAGGTTAAAGTCGGGCATGCCGACTATAGAATACCCTACACCAGTCTGGGTAAAAGCCAACTAATGTCACCAAAATCAATAGGCTGCGTTATTGGGCCAATATAGGTCTGTGTACCAAATTTCATCAAAATATCTTAATATTTGCGACCTGCAGCGTATAAACAGTATAATTTTGGTAGGACCCTTATATGGGCACTAGGTCTAAACATGGACCGATGTTCATCAAAATCAATAGGCTTCGTCCGTGGGCCAAAATAGGTCTGTGTACCAAATTTCGTCAAAATATCTTAATATTTACGACGTGCATCGTATAAACAATATAATTTTGGGGGGACCCTTATATGGGCACTAGGTCTAAACATAGACCGATGTTCACCAAAATCAATAGGCTTCGTCCTTCGGCTGCCATAAGTCGGTGTACCAAATTTCATCAAAATATCTTAATATTTGCGACCTGCAGCGTATAAACAATATAATTTTGGTAGGACCCTTATATGGGCACTAGGTCTAAACATGGACCGATGTTCACCAAAATCAATAGGCTGCGTTATTGGGCCAATATAGGTCTGTGTACCAAATTTCATCAAAATATCTTAATATTTACGACCTGCAGCGTATAAACAGTATAATTTTGGTAGGACCCTTATATGGGCACTAGGTCTAAACATGGACCGATGTTCACCAAAATCAATAGGCTGCGTTATTGGGCCAATATAGGTCTGTGTACCAAATTTCATCAAAATATCTTAATATTTACGACCTGCAGCGTATAAACAATATAATTTTGGTAGGACCCTTATATGGGCACTAGGTCTAAACATGGACCGATGTTCAAAAAAATCAAACTTGTTCGTCCTTGGGCCAAAATAGGTCTATGTACCAAATTTCATCGAAATATCTTAATAGGTGCGACCTGTAGAGTGCGTACAAGATTGCATGGACAGACAGACAGACGGACGGACGGACGGACGGACAGACGGACATCGTTAAATCGAAATAAAAAAAAATTCTGAACCGATCGGTATACTATAAGGTGGGTCTACGACCAATATTTTTTGGTGTTACAAACATCAGCACAAACTTATAATACCCTGACCACATAGTGGTGTAGGGTATAATGATATAGATCGACATTTAATTTTATCCAAGTTCTCCAATGAGATCCCTCAAATATACTACAGGATTAAATTAGATTCAAATAGATCTCAAAATTGGGAGTTCCAATAATATCAAATTGAGATCCTGATAGATCCCAAAATATCCCATGCGATTAATTTAGATCCAATTAGATACAAATGGATAAGCTTATTTTGGCAGATCAAATTGGATATTTTGAGATCAAAATTTATCCTATGATAAAATTATTTAAATTTTAAAAAAATTTTAAAAATAACACAAAAAATTAAAAAAAATATTTATTTCATATATAAAAAAAAACGTCGTCGGTAGGATTCGAACCCAGATTGCTGGAGTTACTTAACTCACTCAGCCGCACACTCCTATACAAAATGACTGACTATATGAGACAAAATTGTTCGTGTTACTGCGTTATATATAATTATATAAATATATATTTATACATGACTTTGAAAAAGTAAACTAATAACTGGGGCAAGGAATTTCATGCAGTTAAAAATGGAAAATATACGCCTAAAATATGCGGCTAAAAAAGAAAAATATGCATTAAAATTATAATAAATATGCACTAAAAATTATTATTTTTGCAAAAATATTCTTTAAAACTTAAACATATATTTAAGTTAGTTATTTTGCAAACAGACTCAGAACTCGGAGCTTTCCCATAGGTCAATAAGGTTTTTAAGAATGTTTATTCTGATTGAATCAAAATAATGTGAAAACGTATCAATTTTTTATATTTCTTAAAGGCACCAAATATGCATTTGAAGTCAAAATATGCAAAAACATGCATTTTTGACAAAATATGCAACTACAATTGATGCCATTTTGTTCTAAATTTGATGAGTCGGACTGTCGAGAAAAAACATGCATTTGCATGGAATACCTTGTCCTAGTTATAACTCTATTTATACATCTTATTATTTCTAATACATGTTGGTTTTTAATTATACCCTACACCACTACGTGGAGAGGGTATTATAAGTTTGGGCTGAGGTTTGTAACACCAAAAAATAATTTTCGTAGACCCACCTTATAGTATACCGATCAGCTCAGAATTATTTATACCCTACACCACTATGTGGTCAGGGTATTATAAGTTTGTGGTGATGTTTGTAACACCAAAAAATATTGGTCCTAGACTAGATCGACTCAGAATTTTTTTATTTCGATTTAACGACTTACGTCGGCCCAAGGACGAAGCCTATTGATTTTGGTGAACATCGGTCCATGTTTAGACCTAGTGCCCATATAAGGGTCCTACTAAAATTATATGGTTTATACGCTGCAGGTCGCAAATATTAAGATATTTTGATGAAATTTGGTAGACCGACCTATGGAAGCCCAAGGACGAAGCCTATTGATTTTGGTTAAAACCGGTCCATGTGTAGACCTAGTGCCCATATAAGGGTCCTACCAAAATTGGCTTGGTTACAAACTGCAGGTCGCAAATATTAAGATATTTTGATGAAATTTGGTATACCGACCTATATCAGCCCAAGGACGAAGCCTATTGATTTTGGTGAACATCGGTCTATGTTTAGACCTAGTGCCCATATAAGGTTCCCCCCAAAATTGGCTTGGTTACAAACTGCAGATCGCAAATATTAAGATATTTTATTGAAATTTGGTGCGCTGACTCACATTATAGAAAATTTTGACACAAGCCCCATTTTAACCCATTCGAATTTCGGATCCAAACATTAGTTGGCTTTTACCCAGACTGGTGTAGGGTATTGTATAGTCGGCATGCCCGACTTTAACCTTTTTACTCGTTTTTATTTCGATTTAACCTTGTCCGTCCGTCCGTCTGTCTGTCCATGCATTCTTGTGCGCACTCTACAGGTCGCAAATATTAACATATTTTGATGAAATTTGGTACACCGACTTATGTCGGCCCAAGGACGACGCCTATTGATTTTGGTTGAAATCGGTCCATATTTAGAGCTAGTGCCCATATTAGGGTCCCCCCAAAATTAAATTTTTTATACGCTGCAGGTCGCAAATATTAAGATATTTTTATGAAATTTAATACACAGACCTATGTTAGCCCAAGGACGAAGCCTATTGATTTTGGTTAACATCGGTCCATGTTAAGACCTAGTGCCCATATAAGGTCCCCCCAAAATTATATTGTTTATACGATGCAGGTCGCAAATATTAAGATATTTTGATGAAATTTGGTACACCGACCTATGTCGGCCTAATGACGAAGCCTATTGATTTTGGTTAACACCGGTCGATGTTTAGACCTAGTGCTCATATAAGGGTCCCCCAAAATTGGCTTGGTTACACGCTCCAGGTCGCAAATATTAAGATATTTTTGTTTGCTGACTCATTTTGTTTGAAACAAAAATATCATTGAAATTTGGTTTGCTGAGGTCCAGAAAAAAGCCGATAGATTCTAGATAGAATCGGTCGATATTTGGACCTATCGCCCATATGGACTATATTTACGATTTTCTCTTCTTTTATAATTTTATAGAAAATTTTGACACAAGTCCCATTTTAACCCATTCGAATTTCGGATCCAAACATTAGTTGGCTCTTAACCAGACTGGTGTAGGGTATTGTATAGTCGGCATGCCCGACTTTTACTCGTTTTTATTTAAAAAATAAAAATTGTTTTCTTCGACCTTTTTAATTCGACAAATTAAATTGGTCGATTATGCTGACCAAAGAAGTGCACGAAATGCATTTTGAATTGAACGCCCATTTTCGTAAAAGGCTTTATCAATCTTAACGCGCTGCTCAATTATGTACCATGGTTGAATTTGTCAAACACTGAAACAAAGAAATGTCAAATTAAGTTGGGCAAAAAACTTGACGTTAAGGTGTGACTCATAATTAACATAGCGCAGTAACGTTTGGTTAGCTGCACCAACAACCAAATTCTTTTGCATGTAATCAACAAAAGTTGAACTAAAATTTAGTTGATTTAACAGTATTTTTGCTATTTTTATTTTATTAATAATTACCACATAGATTCTACTGATTTTGGCACTTTTTTCTGCAAGTTATTTTTAACTAACTTTTAGTAACTTTTTCTGCTATTTTTACAGATTTATTTCTGTAAATCTATGAACAAGTTGAAAAAATATACTACAACATTTTATAAACTTTTTTGTTGCCTACGAAGGACGTAATTCAAGTGTCTGTTTTATACAAAAAACATGTATTTGACCTAGCAGGAAATTATGTACTTATTTAGTTCACGATGCTTCGGAACTACAAAATAAATTTGAAAAGTTAAAAGAAACTATTGAGGTACGTAACAAGTGGACAATAATAAAACATCAACAACAAAGTGTTCTAGTTTTTTTAAGCGCCGATGTTTTTTTTTAATTAATTCCGTTTCCGGTTGGCACATAAAAATCTAAAAATAACATTAAATTTTATACCAACACATTCACTTCTAGTATGAAATTAGTTTTTATTTTTAGTTGCCTCCACACACCAACATTTTTATTCAAATTAGTAAAACCATTGTTTGGTGCTTTTTTCAAAGGCCTTAACAATTTATACTGTTAGGGTAGCCAGATTTAAATTGTCATAAAACTTGACACTTGGGAAAAAATTTCTTAATTTTTTTAGAATTTCTTTTAGTGCACTATTAGAAATAAATTGGTCAGAATAGCAGTAAAAGTTACTAATAGTTAGAAATTAACTTTCCGAAAAACCTACTAAAATCAGCAGAATCTGCTTGCAATATATTAGTAAAATAAAAAAGGGCCTATAGACGATCAAGCATGCTGTCGAACTTGGTTTCGATTAATCCAATAAAATTTAAGAATTAATCGATTAATCGAACAGAATTTTATGTAAATTAACACCGGTAAAATTTCTCAGTTGCTCAGTTAATGAATTACTCATTTGAAATCAAAAATTTTCAAATTAACTAAATTAATTGATATCAACTAAAGCTTTCTTAAAATAAATTTCATTTTCTGTTACCCTGTAAATACAAATAAGAAAATTTTAAATCGTGAAGAACGTTTCAATACAAATATAAAAAATGGGAAAGGCAAATGCCCAGGCAGAAAAATACGATCGGCACAATGTTAGCATAGCACTGGTGATGGTCGGTTATGCGTTGGCATAACTGTTACCTGTTACCCTGTTGACATTGTTACCTGTTACCCGATTGATATCAGCGGCCAACCGTTGGTTGGCGCTAACTTGCCTACGTTTTCACAACGTTGTCATAATTGAAAAAAAGGTGGACTAAAAATAGATTAAAAAAAGTTTTTTTTTCCAAAAAAATTAAAAACAATTGTTTTTAGTATTTTTTTAAAAAACATGGTTCTGATGGGAATTGAACCCAGGCCGCCAGGTTGTCAGCCGCTATCTCTACACACTAAGCTAACAAGACTTAATATCAAATAGCTAAAAAATTAGATCAATAATAACAGCAGTTGTAGCTAACTTACAAGCATCGGCAAAAGGTTGGATGACACTAAGCGGCCAACATTGCCATGATGTTGGAAAAACAAAAAAATTTGTAGTCTAAAAAACTTAAAAAAAACTTTTTTTGCGAAAAAAAAAATTTATTTAGAATAAAAATGTTAATTATAATTATTTTATATAAAACATGTTCGGACTGTGACTCGAACCGTCAGAATGCCAGACAATCGCTTTACACGCTAAGCTACCGAGACTTGTAGCGCAACAAAGCTTAAATAAAAAATTAATGATAACAATGACTAATATGTAAACATTGGCATAACGTTTGCTAGAACTCACTTGCCAACGTTGGCATAACATCAGGAAAATAAAAATATAGTTGGTGAAAATAAAATTAAGAAAAATTATTTTATAAAAAACAATGAAATTTAGTAAAAATAACCCAGTAAGAAACCGCAAGTGGTACAAAAAATCAAGCACTGGAATACCACTGGGTAACCACGGTGTTAAAAATAAATGACTGGCAGAACACTCATTTGGGACGCTTTTCCAGCGTTTGCAAAAAGCGTTTTACCAGTATTTGTTTTACAAAAATTTCGGTGGTTTATAAAAAAAAACGACTGGCAAAGAATTGGCTCAGAGTGATATTCCAAGGTTTGCAACCAGTGGTTATCCAGTGCTACGTAGCCAATGCTACCAGGCGTACAACCAATGATTTTATAAAAATGCTGACGCTTCGTTAAAAAATGTTTGTAGTCAGGAGGTTCCGAGTTCAAATCCGGTTGCAAGCAAAAAATTTTTTTTGGTTTTTTTTTTAATTTAAATTTTTTTTGTTTTATAAAATAAATTTTTTTGTTTGTGGAAAAGCTCCTTCAAGACCAACTTTTTTTTGCCCTCCCAACACTGACATACTAGTTATAAAAAATTGTTTGCCAGTACTAGCATTTTGGCACAGCCAGTAGTTGTCCAGCTATTATCACTCATTTATGTGTTTAGCCATCAAATATTATATGTCTCGTTAGCTCAGTGGATAGAGCAATCGTCTGCCAATCTGACGGCCTGGGTTCAAATCACGTCAGGACCAAAAAATACATATGAACTTTTTTTAAATTTATTTCCAGACCACCTATTTATTGGTTTTGCCAGGGTTTTGCCAACGTTTAAAAATTTTGTTCCTCCAGTGCTTTTTCGGCGCTTTTTGAACAGCCGGTCCTTTTGTCTAATGATGTTATCATTTTGGGATTGGGAAAGGACTTTTTGCCAGTACTTGTACCACCTGTTAAAGTGCTTTGCCACCGCTTTCCCGTTTGTATTTTTCTGACTGGGAAACTTTAATTTTATAAAAAAAAAATATAAAAAAAATAAAAAAAAATTGTATGTTCGTGACCGGAATCGAACTCGCGACCTTCTGACTTTACATTATTTTACCAAAGCGTAGTAATTTTTACAAAATCAGAGCTCTGCCAGTGTTTTGTTTTTGGTACAGTTGGCAATTTCTGTCTGGGTATGTTTAATTTTCAAAAACAAACCGTTTATATTAATTATATTTGAGAATGGTAAGTTTTTTGCATTATAGATTTGATTAAATTTAGTAAATCGGATTTATTTTTATAAGATCGCAAATGAAAAATTTTGCATGTGCTATTGCACATGGATTGCACGTGGATTTATTCATATGGAATTAGAAATCATTGTGGAAAAAAGTGCAAAAAACGGTAAATCAAGACATTCAATTCAATTTTTAATTTTGTTGTAAGAGTTAAAAATAAAGTTTAAAAAGAAAATTAAAGTATCGGCAATTTTATCATGTACTTTCAAATCTGTTATAATTAACTGATTTCAATGGTTATTTTCAAATTATTAACAAATTCGTTGTTTTCAACTGCTTTGTTTCTTAAAAAAATATTAGTTATTTTCAATTAATTTAAATAACTGAGACTCAGTAAGGGGTATTTCACTTGAAACTCAGTTGAAAATTTAGTAGCCCATAACTGAGATATTTTTTTGGTGAATATACAAATTTATTTGTATTGTAATAATTTTATTTAAAAAAAGCAACAAAATTAAGTTCAGTAACTCTTCTAAAATTCATACAAATAAAAAATATATTGAGATCATATTCAAATTTTTCCAAGTCGGAGAGAGTCACTCTGCAAACCTTCCTTTTACATTTTGCAATTCAAAAATTAAGACTGGATTGCCCAGACGTAAACGTAGCGCTCTTTAATACATTCACAACTATAAGTATAGCCAATGGCCTTGCAACTCTCTCAATATTTTTTATGGGAAAAAATATTATGCGGCTTCGAACAGGAACGAACTCCGACTGGTTGATCAGGGATGGAAAAGGCTCACTCAATCGGGCTCTTATACCAAAAAATGTTAGATCGCTCTTACATATGTAAAAATGTAAGTAACTAAAAACTAACTCTTTGGCTCGTTAAAAAAAATTAAAAATTTATATATTAGCAAATGTTGGCAAAAATTGCGAAAAAAAAATTCATTTTCTGTACCATAAAGTCTTTTTCGAATTCCTACGTTATAATACTCATTTATACAATAAAGTTTGCTGGTTGATTGCAAAAAAAGCGAAAAAAAATTCCAAAAAGAAAATTTTTACCATCAATGTACTTATTTACGGAATGTAAATCGCTGATTAAGTTTTTTAATTAAACTTTTGTACCATAAAGTCTTTTTTCCCATTCC
This sequence comes from Leucophora obtusa, assembly GCA_949987735.1. Taxonomy (NCBI): domain Eukaryota; kingdom Metazoa; phylum Arthropoda; class Insecta; order Diptera; family Anthomyiidae; genus Leucophora; species Leucophora obtusa. Next base: position 53,677,720 of record OX465299.1, read on the forward strand.
GCCTTTATTTTGCAATTCTTTACGTGCGTTTTTTTTTTAAATTTATAATCAAGGGACTATAATTCACAGTTCATACAACAAAGTTTGGTGGCTAGTTGCAAAAAAAATCGCGAAAAATAAAATTTGCAAAAAGGATAATTTTACCATCAATATATTTGTTTGCAGATTCTAAATCGCTGATTACGTTTCCTAATTATTTTTTTTTTGGACCACAAAGTCTTTTTTCGCGTTCTGCTTTTATTTTGCAATTTTTTAAGTACGTTTGTTTTTAATTTATAATCTAGGGGCTATAATCCACATTTCATACAACAAAGTTTGGTGGCTAGTTGCAATAAAAATTTCGAAAAATAAAATTTGCAAAAAGGAAAAATTTTTTCATCAATATATTTGTTTGCAGAATGTAAATCGCTGATTAAGTTTTTTAATTAATTTTTTGTACCTTTTTTCGCTCTCCGCGATTATTTTGCAATTTTTTATGTGTGATTTTTTTAAATTTATAATCTAGGGACTATAGTACCAATTTTATACACAAAAGTTTAGTTCTTAGTTTGCAAAAAAAAAAAATCGCGAAATTTTTTGCGTTATTGTATTCATTTGAAGATTGTTAATCGCTGATTGAGTTTTTTAATTATTTTTTCTACCACAAAGTCTTTTTTCGCGTTCCGCTATTATTTTGCAATTTTCTAAGTTCGGTTTTTTAAATTTATAATCTACGGAGTATAATGCCCATTTCATAAAACAAAGTTTGGTGGTTAGTTGCAAAAAAAGAAAATTTTGGCATCGTTTGCAGAATGTAAATCTTTTAATTAATTTTTTGAACCCCAAAGCCTTTTTTCGCATTCCGATATTATTTTGCAATTTTTTACGTATGGTTTTTTAAAATTCATAATCTAGGGCTATAATACTGTTGGAATAGTATAATTCCATAATATAGAGTCATTCTTGATTTTTATAACTAAATTATTATTTTCCATCCCTGGTTACAATCGATGTTTTGAGTCATACAAAGAGCGCACATACTGACCCTGCAAATATTTAAAAGATACCGTCCAAGAAGATATTAAAGCGATATCTTCTATTTGGCATTTGAATGAAAATAATCAAGTAGTATTTACTTTGAAATTGTCTTCCTTTTATCACTTGGAAGATAATTCGACGATATTTGGAAAAAAATAATTCAAAAATTTTATTTTTGTCATAACTTTTTATGACAATATTTCGGCAATATCATCTTTGTATCATTTGGAAGATAAAGCAAATTTGTTTGAAATCTTTTATCAATTTGGAAAAAATTAAAACTTAATTTGTACAAAATCAATCAAAAGATATATAGGAAATAAACTCGTGAAAAGTTAAGATTAATTGCGCGGAAAAATCGGCTAAGATGAAATCAAGATAATTTATAAGTTGGTCAATGAATTATGTATGCAGATATTGTTTTTCAGGCTTAAATTTAATAATGAAAAAATTAAATCGTTTTTTTATTGTACCGGGAGTTTATTTAGCGATATCCCTTTTATCTTCCATATGAGTTATTGCTTTCATATTGCCTGGAGGTATTGTTTTAGTGTAACAGTTGTTTCCGACGGAGGAAACTTCCGGAATACGAAATTGATATTGCCGGCAATAAATGTTTTCTTCCTGGCGATATGTTCGGAGAATCTTCTTCGTATTGCCATGTTTGCTAGTTGATATTGGTTTGAGTATGTTCCTGTTCCAAGGCCCATAATAGAACAAATGCTTTCTCAGTGATAGAGAGTCCCCCAATCTCTTTATTATGTATTCCCTTTTTGATATAGCATTATCAATAACAACAGCTACTTAGTTCTCAAAGCTTATTATTAAATATTCTTCCACAAAGAAAAACATTTAATTACAACTTGAATAAAATAACCCTTTAGAAAAACGTGTAAGTCCACACAATGTAATCGATTTCGTGTACTTCACATTGTGTGTACTTACGATATGGGATACTTGTATATAACAATTGTATATGAAACTTAAAATATTTGAAATTTTTCAAAAATTTTGTGTAACTTACATGCTACTATACTTCACTCTCAGAACAATTCCGTTGTGACAACCGAGTTTTTTCCAACCGAATTGGCTCGGTTGCTGCAACCTCGTAATTCGGTTGCCTCAACCGAATTCAGTTGTGGCAACCGATAATTCGGTTGTTGCAACCGAATTGAAATCTAATTCGGTTGCCACAACTGAATTCGGTTGCTGCAACCGAATTAATTCGGTTGGCAAAAAATTCCGTTGCCACAACGGAATTGTTCTGAGAGTGTTGTGTGTACTTACAAAGTATATTGGCTTGTGTGCCATTACACTGCGGCCATACCCTGGATAATGTATTGGCCCACAACGCAATATACTTCGTAAGTACACACAAGTGTAGTGGCTTGTAAATTAGACAAAATTTTTGGAAATTTTCAAATATTTTAAGTTTCATATATATATATATTCCTCTAACTCCCATTGGAGCACAGGGCGTTAATAACAGCAGATCGCCATCTGACCCGATTTTGAGCGATAGATCTTAATTCGTTCTAAGATACACCTAGTTGGTTCATTTCGGATTCTGTTGAACGTCTCCATGTTGTACGTGGCCTACCACTTGCTCTTCCATCTTGATGAAATGGATTCCATCTAAGAGCTTGCTTTGAGACATTATCATCATTGCGACGTAATGTGTGTCCAATCCACTGCTACTTTCGTTTACGTATCTCCGTTGCTACCGGTATCTGGTTTGTTTTAGCTAGCAACTCGATATTCGATATTGTTCGGGGCCATAGATACGCAATATTCTTCTTAGGCAGCGATTTATAAAAGTTTGAAGGCGTTTTGTTATGTTGTTCGTAACTTTCCAAGTTGTACATCCATATAAGAGCACTGATTTTACATTTGACTCGAAAATACTAAGTTTGGTTCTTTGGCTTATTTTGTTATTTTGCCAGATTGGTGCTAGTATGCCAAAAGATGTCCTAGCCTTGTTTATTCGTGAGTCGACATCAACTTCGGTTCCACCATCTGCTGCAATCTCGCATCCAAGATAACAAAATTGCTCTGTAGCATCAAACGTATGATTACCGATGGTTATTGGTTCTGTTGTTGAACCAATACTTAGCGTTTTTGTTTTGCCAGCGTTTATTTTGAGTCCCGTATATTGCAGCTTTTCCTGGAGTTCTTTAGTTGTTTGCCTTAGATCACTAAGCTTCATATACACACATAATAATCCATGCATAAAAATACGAAATAAATGTCAAAACAACAAAAACTTTCGTAAAATAAACCATTTTTCGTATATTTTACAATTTTTTTTGTTATTTCGACATTTTTTCGTATTTTTATGCATGGATTATTATATGTGTACAATTGTTATACACAAGTATCTCATATCGTAAGTACATACAATGTGATGTACACGAAATCGATTACATTGTGTGGACTTACACGTTTTTTTAAGGAAACAAAAAAGTTTTAAAATTTTATAAAAAAGAAAATTATTGTGTTCTTAAAATTTTCCGTAATAACTCTCTCACTTATTTTAAAAGCGGCATGAGTCCACTTCTTTTTAAATTTAAATATAAAAGGTGTTGGTTGCATTTCAATGTTGCTGAAACTATGGTAACTTTTGTAAAATATGTTTACATATTTTGCATTTATAAAAGGATATGTCCGCAAGGGCTCATAAAAGAGCCTTGACACCTTCTGAATTAATAGAAATAGAAATTACCAGATTAGGCCTAACTTAGCTAGATTCTAAAATTGCGAATATCTTCTCACTCAGCTAGATAGAAACAAAAGGACGTTAATTTGGTACTTTGGCTATATCTTAAAAACTAAGCAAGATAGAGCAGAACGGACAAAATTTTGGTCCTATGGGCATTAATATACCCGTAAAACTTATATACAGTGTCCAGATTAGGCCTAACCTAGCTAAACTAAACTAAGCCAAATAAAAAGAAAAGGACGTTAATTTGGTACTTTGGCTATATCTTAAAAACTAAGCGAGATAGAGCAAAACGGACAAAATTTTGGCTCTGTGGGTATTAATATACCATTGTTCGCGAGGAACACATGGTATAAATTTCATTGCAAAAAAGCTTAGGCCGGTTAGAGGGTTAATTACATAATACTAAATACAACATAAAAGATTAAACAATAAACAATAATAAGAATTATTATGACAAAATATATAATTAAAAAACACAGACACGAACTGCCTTGATTCACTTTATTTTGTAAAATATCAAAATATACACTCATAGAAATAAATTTGTAATCGGTAAAAATAGAAGCTATATATTAGTAAGATGCTGTTCCTATCTTACTAATATATAGCAAAAATAATCTGCTTATTTTAGCAGTTTTATCTGCAACATTACTTTTAACAAATTTTTAGAAGTTTAAACTAAATTTTTTTACCGACTTTTTTCTATTAGTGTGAAATGTGCAAAAATATGCATTTATAGCTAAATATGCATTGCAGTATGCATTTATGGCAAAATATTCAAAAATATGCATTAAAATATGCATTTATAGCTAAATATGCTCTTTCCTCCTCCACATAACCTATTTTCCTAATACCAACACAATGCTCTGTGTTAATAGGAGGCATCCCCTGAGAAAATATGCATTTAACAAACCGATACAATTTTATTGTAACTTCGATGATTTGCAAAGGTGACTTTGTTCTGCAACTAACGACGACAAACATATATGTATTTACATGAACTTCCTAGCCCTTGTTATAACCGTAATCCATTATACCAAACAAAAAAAATTATAAAAGGTTAAATACGCGGTTACATTTTCTTATTTGTTTTTATATTAACAAATTATGTATTACCTTGTTCTTAACACATCTTAAAATCACATTAATATAAAACCTATTTCATCCAGTCTGGTAACCCTTTATACTTTACATTTACTACTATAATTTTATGTTTTATCATAGCATAGTTTTGTTGAAAATGCTTATACTAAAAAATAAAAAATACTTATTTTTTATTCTAATTAGTAGCAAAGAAATGCACATATAAAGTGTCAGTAGATACATGTGTGCTTAAAGTGTTTTATGGTTATTTGCAAATGTGTTGAAACTTTGGTTACTTATACGATTTTTTTACCTTTTCGAGTGAAGCAGACATTGTTAGGAATTTTTATGATGAAACAAATCTTAAATTCTTAAACATTGATATATGTTATTCTTTAAGGCACATTTACACGCGAGAGAAAACTGCTAAAGATAGGGCAAAGAACACCGCTAAATAGCTTAAATCATTCACAATAGATATACACTCAAAAAAAGTAATCAAAAAGGTTTGTTGGGTCAGCATAACTATAGTCAGGAGGGTACTAGCAGAAATAGTTCTGCTGAAAATCAGCAAGCTAATTTTTAGCAAAAAAATTTGTAAATTCAGCAGAAGTTTTGCTAACGATTAGTCGATTACGAATGAAAATAAAAAGATCTTTTGAAGTTCTTCGGCTACTCGAGAACGGATACGGCAACGGCATCGGTTTACAATATCAGCGTCGGTAAAATAGTTCTACAAATTCTGCAGATTTTGCAACATAATTTGTCATTTTCAATTTACTAGAAGTTAACTCAAGTATAAATAAAATTCTATAAATTTAACAGTTTTATTTTTGCTGTTCTTATCTTACTAGTATGTAGCAAAAAAATCTGCTCCTTTCAGAAGTTTTTCCTGCAAGGTAATTTTTAACTGATTTTATTAGCATTTTCTGTAGCTTTTTCTGCTATTTTTACAGGTTTATTTCTATGAGTGTAGTACGGATCTGCGTTTTTTGCACAATTTATGTCTTTTATAAAAAAAAATATTTTTCAAATTTATAAATATCTTTTTATTACAAGGATAAAAATACACGAAAAATTCAACTACTAACTTTCTGACGATGATTAAAGGTAATTTTTATTGTTTACACTATTAAAGACAAATAGTGCCAAAATTAAATTGATAATATTGAAAATGTTGAAAAAAATCAATAATAAATGCATATTCTTAAATTTTTAAATACATATTTTTCAATTTTAAATGCCTATTTTATGTACATAAAACATGAGCCCTAGTTCTTATCAGAAATTAATACCGGATCGAAAACAAATTTTTGATGATTTAAAAAAAATCTGTTTTAAAAAGTTAATTTTTTTTAATTAACGAAATATTGTAATTAATATGCATTTTATAAATTTTAATTTGGTAGGTTAAGAAGAATTGTCTAAAAATTATAAACACATCAATTTTCAAATCCGACTAGATCCAGTTTCTACCTTTTTCTATGGACAGGCTTCATCAGTGATTCTCAATTAAATTGTATTATTGTGTTTACATTCTTCTCACTTAAAAATCGTTAATTGTACAGAAAAAGTTTCAAAGCAAAAAAGTAGTTAATTATGTCTACCATCGATATAATGCAACTGATTTAATAAAAAAATTTTTATATATCCAAAAATTACTTAAGGTCTACAGACCGCTTTTTGGCAGCCTTGGGCAATAGAGGGTTAAAAAAACACTAGTTATTTTCACAAACAAAATTTTGTTTAAATTTTAGCTGTTGGTTTTCATTATGTTTTTTAAATGTCAAAGACTATTATGGTTTTAAATTGTGTTCTTTTGGGATTATAAGAGAAAACACACTGTTTATGAGTTTCAACAACATTTAACATAATACAAAGTATAATATATAAATTTATAATTTTTTTAATTCCTCATTCAGTTTTCCTTTTTGCGTGAACAAAGAAAGGCAAACAGTTCTAGTCATAAATATAAAAAGTATTTCCTTTAATTAAAACATGAATTAAAAACTATAAAAGTGGCAAACACTGAAGCTTTTCATATTTAATAATAAGCATAATAATTATTAATTAATTAAATAAAAAGTTTTTCTTTTATTCTTACAATTATACAATGTATGTCGTAAAATTTTTGGTTTGCAAATTTCAAACGATGCGTTTAAAGAACTTACTTATTATGGGGAAAATAACCGAAATTTTTTCAACGGTACTTTAAGCCAGCTTAATTGGTGTTTTTTAGCCAAATTGGTGTTTTTTGGTAACAATAATCGAAACTAAAAGAAATTGGCATAGTAACCAAAACACAACTACGTACTGAACAGCTACGCTAAAAGGCAAAGTCACAATATGCCAAATTACTTAGACGTGAAAAAATTCTGTAAGAACACCCTGTTCGTGCTAAAGGTCTTTTTGCTTCCAAATGTAGTAATAGTTTCTGGTCATATGTTAAAAGCAGGGATGAAAAGAAAGCTCGAGCAAGCCAAAAATATATAAATTTTTTTAAAAAGTTCGGAAGCCAAAATTAAAAGAGCTGCTCAAATGCAAAAAGCTCGCAACTAAAAAGAAATTAAGAGCTTATAAAAATTAAAAGGCTCGTAGACAAAACCGAATAAAGATTTTTAAATCGAGCAGCTCGTAAAAAAATTTCAGAGAGCTTTTTTTATTGAGCAGCTCTTTAACGAAATTTAATTGAGTTTTTTGAAATCGAGCCGCTAAAAAAGCTCCTATTAAGAGATTAATCAGAACTGGGTCGACAACGACAACGAGAGTTGCTTTTTCATATATTTTGTATGGGAACCAAAATGTCGCCATGTCGTCCGGCGATTTGTCATCGGAATAGAATCTATTCTATTTTCTTGACGACACACTAATACACACTTAAAATATTTGTCAAATTGTTGCCATATTTTTAACTAATTAAAGACTGCCATTAGAACAGAGTTGTTAGAAATTCGTATTAGAGCTGCAAAAATTCGTACTTTGTTTACAAAAAATTTATTTTTTTGACAGAAGAAATATAATTGAAATTTAAAAAATATAATTTACGGCAAAAAAGCTAAATTAAGTTTTATAACAAGGATTAGTGAAAGACCAATTGAATTGGTGTAGAATTGTGGTGAAACAAATACGTCCTAAACGTCAACAAATGTCGACGGTCGATTGTCGCTGAATTTAAATTAATCGTGACGACTTTTGCTGTCGTCGGTCGACAATCGGCCCAGTTGTGATTAAGCTCTAAATTTAGTTATTATAAAAAAACAAAAACGGTAACTTAGTTGCAATATATCCAACAGTGCTATAGTCCCTAGATTTTGAATTTTAAAAACCACACGTAAAAAATTACAAAATAATAGCGGAATGCATTTGCAAATAATGGTGGAACGCGAAAAAAGACTTTATGGTATAAAAAATTAATTAGAACACTGAATCAGCGATTAACTTCTTAAAATTTTTCACGATTTTTTTTTCAAACTAAGCATTAAACTTAGATATATGAAATTGGTATTATAGTCCCTAGATTATGAATTTAAATAAAACACACTTAAAAAATTGCAAAATAATGGCGGAACGCGAAAAAAGGCTTTATGGTGTAAAATTTTAATAAAAAACTTAATCAGCGATTTACATTGTGCAAACAAATATGTTGAAGCAAAAATTTTTCTTTTTGCAAATTTTTTTTCGCGATTATTTTCGCAGTTTTTTTTTGCAACTACACTCAAAAAAAAAGTCAGTAAAGTCAGCAAAAAATGTTGCTGTGTCAGCAAATTTTTAGTCAGGAGCGTGCTTGCAAAAAAGTTGGTAATTTCAGCAAAAGGTTTGCTGAAAATCAGCGAGCTGATTTTTAGCAAAAAAATAGTAATATTCAGCAAAAGTTTTGCTAACACTTAGTCGACTGCAAATGAAAAAAATCCTTGCTAAAATCACTAAACTTTTTGCTGAATATTAGTAGACTGAAAAAAACTCAAAAAACTTGTAGCGAAATTTTACTTTAGTTAATTTATTTGCTGAAAATTTAAATATAGAATATGTGTAGAGTTGTTTTTCTTTTTTAGTCATTTCCGTTTCCAGACAAGCTGCGACATCTACATCTTGTCTATCTGGTTGTCGTCCACGCTATGAATGCGGTTATCAGCACAATTTTTGTAGCAAAAGAAATTAGTAAAACATTAGTTCAAAATTAGTTTAGTTCTAAAAAAACTATAACTAAAATTTTTGCTGAAAACGGAATTTCAGCAAAAAAATTGCTAAAAACTAGTACACTTGATATACAAGACGTTTTACTAATTTTTCAATTAACTTATTTTTATGAGTGTAGCCATCAAACTTTATTTCATAAATGGGTATTATTGTCCCTATACTTATTATAAATTTTAAAAAACCGAACTTAGAAAATTGCAAAATAATGGCGGAACGCGAAAAAAGGCTTTATGGTGCAAAAATTTAATTAAAAACCTTAATCAGCGATTTACATTCCGCAAATAAATAAATAGATGGAGAAATTTTCCTTTTTGCAATTTTTTTCGCGATTTCTTTTTTTTTTTTTGCAACTAGCCGCCAAACTTTGTTTTACGAAATGGGTATTATTGTCCTTGGGTTATGAATTTCAAAAAACCACACTTAAAAAATTGCAAAATAATGGCGGAATGCGAAAGAGGGCTTTGTGGTGCAGAATATAATATAAAAGACTTAATTGGCGATTAATACTCTGCAAACGAATATGTTAATGCAAATATTTTCCCTTTTGCCAAAATTTTTTAGCAAACTAACCACCATACTTTGTATAAGATTTGGGTATTTTAGTCCCTTATGTAGTTAATAACTTTTAACATTTCTTTTGAAATTCTATTGGAAATGCTGTATTTAATATCTAAATATTTAATTTAAATTTTTTTTTTTGTAAACAAGCCAATTGAGTTTTCAAATTTACTTGAAAAGAGTTTACGTTTCGCTGGCGATTTTTATTTGCATTAAGAAAATCGAAATAAAACTTTGAAATTTTTATTTTTTTTTTTTAATTTTTAGGCTACTTAATATTTAGCAAAATTTTGTGCTGATTTCAACAGGTTAATTTGTTATTTTCTATTTACAAAAATTTAACTAAAATATAACAAAAATTCTGTACATTTAACAGTTTTATTTTTGCTGTTCCTATATTACTTATATATAGCAAATATAATCTGCTAATTTAGCAGTTTTTTTCTGCAGCATCATTTTTAACAAATTTTTAGTAGTTTTAACTAAATTTTTTACGGACTTTATTCTATTAGTGTATTTATTGAATGGAATTAATTCATATTTGTTTTCGTTCGATTTCTTTTGTTACGAATTAATTCAATTGCTATAGTTTTTTTTATTAAATCAAAGAAATTAATTCACTGTTGAAATTTTAAAATCGAACGGATAAAAAGTGAATTAATTTCTTACTGAATTAGTTCACCACCGAATTCGTTCAATTTAATTTTTTGGTCAGTAGATTGAAAAAGAATACGTTCAGTGAATTGAAAAATAAAAAATTACGTTCACTGAATTGAAAAGTAAAAAATTACGTTCACTGAATTGAATAACAAAAAATTACGTTCACTGAATTCAAAAGCTGTTTTCTGCCGTTCAGTACACAGTGGAGTGTTTTCAAAATATTTTAGCAATAATTCAGCCGTTATTGGTTGGTCGGTATGAGATGAAACTTCACACGCCCATAGCAAGACTCTTTTGCCTCCAGATTAAAAGTTTCTTTAAGAACACATATAGTATTTATATATTTCTGAAAGCACACCTCTTAGATTCATAGCAATTGAATTATTCATAATGGAAAAAATATTCTCCACTTGTAAATTTTTCTTCCCCCAGACCATTCCGAATTCGTGTAAAACATCCCATTTTTGGATAATTTTCACAGTGTTTTGGGAGTTGTGGAATTTTTTTCATCTTATCTCAAATTTTTTTCTATTTTTATATAAAGAATACCCGGTGAAAAATGTTCATATACGCTCAAACATGTTCATATATGGTTTATGTATAGACACATATGAACAAATATGGATTTTTTATGAACATATATGGATTTTATATGAACATATATGGAAGTATATGTGATTCCATATATGGAAAAAATTTCATATACAGACATATATGGAAGCATCTGTTATTTCATATGTGGAAATGGCACTCATATATGGACAAATATGAAAGTATATGTTATTCAATTTATGCAAAAGGGACTTGTATATGAACATATTTCGAAGAATACATTTTTCCATATATGTAAAAGGAACTCATATTTGGATAAATATGGAATTATATTTAATGCCATGAATAAAAAAAGGAACATATGTAGCGCCTAATTTGAATGTCATACATAAATTTATATCTATCGTACAACCTTATAATAAAGGACAGCAACGTTCGCATGTATTCGCATATATTTAATAAATGTATATGTTCATATATGTCCATATATGAACATATACTTAGGTGTTACCTCATTTTTGGGATCCATACATATATGGTTGAACCATAAATGTTCATATATGGACATTTTTCACCGGGTAGTAACAAATAATAAATGGCTGAATTATTGCCAAATTATTTTGAAAACACTCGACTGTGTACTGATCGGCAGAAAACAGCTTTTGTATTCAGTGAACATAATTTTTCGTTTTTCAATTCAGTGACCGTAATTTTTTGTTTTTCAATTCACTGAACGTATTTTTTTTAATTCACTGAACGAAAATTAAATTGAACGAACTCAGTGGTGAATTAATTAAGTAAGGAATTAATTCACTTGATTCAATAAATTGAATTAATTCTTTGAATTTTTTTTTCGCGTTCAGTTCAGTTGAACGAATTCAGTGAATTACTTAAGAAAACGAATGCATGCTATTCTAAAGAAAATTGAATTCGATTGGTAGTGAATTCATTCAAAAACGAAATAATTTTTCAAAGGTCTGATTATAACTACATGAAGTATGAGTAACATTTAATTATGTACCACCAGTACTACATATAAATGAATTACATGTTACTCATACCACTCGGTAAATAATTACATTTATGTAATCGTGTTATAACAATGCAGCTTTGGTGTTTGAACATGTTTTTTACAACATTATTAAATATTTAACGGTTCAAAATTCTCTTACTTTTTAATTTATTCTTCTTTATTTTAACGTTGAAATGGTCGTTAGTCAAACGATTAAATTTTGTTTGTCTTATTTCTCTTTTCATCTGAATTATTGTTTAAAAACACAACGAGACCAATTTAATTCTAGCCATAATTTTCAATACAGACATAAAAGGCATATAGAAAAAACTCGCTGCCCAACGTACATTTCCTCGCCTGTCATTTTTCAAATATCTTTATAGTGTAGTTGGTCACGTTTGCAACAGCTTGCCATAGTTTGTTGTCAGCAAATTTTCTTTATTGCAGACACATAAATGTTTATGAATTTATCACAACATTCGGAATTTTTCCAAATAGTCAACCAGTGTATATAATTGATGCTAGATATGTGAATTGAAAAAGAATATAATCAATAAATCACCAGTGTTGGTAGGCGATAACGCTTAAATAACGTTGTCGGTTCAAAATCCTTTAACTGACTACCACACTTAAAAAACCGTTACCTTCTCCTTTAAATACCGTTGCCATTATTTTTGATTCTCTTCTTTTGTTAATTGCATGTGGTTATTGAGTGTTTTACATACATTAAGGTCTGCTTACTGAATGTCCTGTTGAAATGAATAAACGGTTAAACTCATATTTTATATGAGAAACAACAACAAATGTGTCAGTTACAGTCCCAATTAGTAGCTAACGGAACATTTTGAAAGTGAGGCTCATTTGGTATTCAAAACCGGTCCAGATGTTAAAATATTTTTTAATTTCCTAATAATTATTACATCTGTAAATAATCGACAATAAATAATTGATCTTGTAGTTAGTGGGTGGTTAATCAAAATCAATGCTTACGATCAGGGTTGGCAGGCAATACCGCTAAAATACCGTTATCGATTCAAAACCCTTTCAATTGACTACCGTTACCCCTAAAATACCGTTACCGAAATAACCGAAAACCCGTTATCCTTAAAATACCGATACCGAAATAAATGAAATATCGCTAACCTTAAAATACCGTTACCGAAATAATCAAAATACCGTTATCCTAAAAATACCGTTACCGAAATAACTAAAAACCCGTTATCCTTAAAATACCGATACCGAAATAAATGAAATAGCGTTACCCTTAAAATACCGTTACCGAAATAATCTAAAATAGCGTTACCCTTACCGATAACCGCATCGTTTCGGTTACCATCCAGGCTTACGATACTTACACTCATAGTATTTTATCCTTAAAAACAACCTAAAATACATATTAAATTAATTGAAAACACAATTAAAAAAAGGACTACTGATTTTTCATTATATTCAAACCGTTTTGCTATTTATTTTCAAACATTCTTTAAACAATCCATAAAAGAAATAAAAATAATTGAAAAGTCTATTAAAACAATCATCAATTTTTAACTGACAAAACGTAAAAAAAAACGATTTTGTGGTTTGTTTTTTCATATTTGAAAGTTTTTTTTTTGTATGAGTTTTCAAAACACTACACTCATAGACAACACACATGTTCATATTTTTATTGGCTTTGTTTGTGTGTATGACTAAAGAATTTCTTGTAATTTGAATTGAAATAATTTTGTATATAAACAAACTATTTTAACAAAAAAGAAAACCGAAAATATTTGAATTTTTTTTTAAACAGAAAACAACGTAATTATTTAAATTATTTTTTCTATAAATAGAAATCTAAAAATAGAATATTTGACTGAAAATAACAACTCCTACAAACGATACATATTTTTTTCTAGTTTGTTTTTTATTGATTGATAAAAAAGTTAAACAATATGTTTCAATGTATTTTAATTGATTCTTCAATTGAAAACAAACTTTACCTATTACTTTTTAAATAAACCTCAATCGGTTATGGAAAATATATTGTGAGTGTATGTATTAATATTAGTATTTTTGAAATAAGTGCCAAATAAATATTAAAATAACATTAATAAAACATTCTAACATCAAATAAAGCGGGCAATAGTTCTTAATATTATTAATGGAATGCGTTGTCGAATTTTATATTTTAATTACTTGCAGTTGTAAGTGAAAATGTGAAGGCACCAAATTTTCATACAGGTGTTCATATTTTAGTAATTTCATAGTATCGTCTGGTATATAAAATATTTTGTCAATAATTTTTACTATAAAAATTTTTTAACATCCAAAAAAGTGATTCGCCTCAAAATTCTTTTTTCATTTTTGTATTGTTTTTCCAATTTATTTTTTAATTTAACAAAGACTTTGTGTACACTGAGAGAATTATCTGCATGATATTAATGAATTTTTGCATAAAACCATTGAAGTTTCACGGGAACTCGTCCATTGAAACTTTTCATTGAATTAATGGATTTTTTCATAGAAAATTGCTAAAAATTTCATTTTATTTATTCAAAGTTTCATACACTCAATGAAAAAGTTTCATTACAAGAAATGAATGAAGAAAACTTCATTAGTTCACTAAAAATTTTCATTAAAACTCGTCCAGCAAAATTCCCTCTGTTTAGGGTATAAACAATTCACTAAAACTCAATAAACAATACTGTTGTCGATAACCGCATCGTTTGTGTTACCAACCATGATAAATCATGCATTTAGAAAAGCATTTAATGTATTTAGAAAAACAATTAAATGCATGGATTTGTTAAATAAATATTTTTTATGGTTTTATAAAAAAGTTATGATTTGCATTAATTAAAGCAAACGATTGCCCAGTCAGAAAACTACAAAGGGGAAAGCAAGGCACTTTTTTTTGCCAAATCCAGGCCGTCAAATTGGCAGAAGAGAGCTCTTAAAACATAAATGAAAAATTACAGCTTTATAACTACTGGTTGCGCTATTATGCACTGGCAAAAATTTGTTGAAAACAACATGCCGTAGGGAAAACAATAAAACACAAAATGTTTTTAAAATAATAACACAAACGGTGGGTCTCATACTGCAGGTTTAAGCGTTAACTAATAGTTAATACAGAAATTTGTTGTTGTTTTGTATACAATTTTTTGACATTTTCTTTTGTTTATTAGTTAAGTTAAAGTTCAGCCTACAGTGTGAGACCCACCGAAAATGTTTTTAAATTAAAAACCGGATTGGAACTCGAAACCTTGTGACTGCAGCAAACCGTTTTTAACAAAGCGTCATCATTTTCTGCAAAAGTTGGTATAGCACTACACTCATAAAAAAGTCCGTACAAACAGGTCAAAATTGTGCTGGCGCAAATACATGTACTATTTCCTGTTATTTTAGCAGAATTTTGATCTATATGTACGGGCTTTTTTAGAGAAAATAACAGAAAAATGAGTTCAATTTAATCAGAAACCGTTTAACAGACTTTTGTACTAACTTTTTTTATGAGTGTATGAGCGCATTCTTTGCCACTGAAATTTTTGCAAAACCACAAAAAATACGCAAACGATGGTAGAGTCCCAAATGAGTGTTAAAACGAACTTTTAAAAATATGGAGTACCAAAAAATTATCGAATACTCGGTATCCATCACCTAATTTCTTTTTTTAATTTTTTTTTCAAAAAAATTAATGCAATTTTCTTGTTGGTTAGTCTTAAAAAAAAAACAAAAGTGCTGTAAACTAGTGCACTCACAATATTTTTTCCTTAAAATCAACCGAATATATACATTAAAACAATAGAAAATAAGTTAAAAAAAGGACTACCCACTTTTCGTTTAAAACAATTGTATTTTGTCGTTTATTTTTAATTGTTATTTTATTAACTGGCAAAGTCGGTAAAAATAATAGATTTATCGTTTATTTTAAAATTAATTGTATTCTAAAAGCTAATTGTTTTTAACAGAAAATTTTGATTGAATATTTTAACTTCTACCGAAAGTCCGTATTTTGTGTATTTTATTTCTTGAATGACTGATAGAAAAAGTTAAAAAATATATTTCTTTGCAATTTAACTACTTATTCAATTAAAACAACTTTACTGATTTACTTTTTAAACAACTGTTGAACTTTTATGGTAAAGTTATTGTGAGTGTGTTATTGCTTTCAACACTTAATTTAAATTTGTATACTAAGACATAATTAAATACTGTCGTTAACAAAACCTAATACCAGCCCTTATTATTAAATTTCAATTATACCGTACATGAACAGGTGAAATTAATACCCTATAAATATTTTCACTGGAATTCAAGTTGGCATCAAGTACAATTCCAGCCCTGTTTTCCAGTTTCAAGGCTTGAATTCAACTTTTATTACATTTTATTTCAATAGCATACTCCAGCAAAAGGGAAACAAAAATTCAAGTTTGAAATATTTTTGTTAAATAAACAAGTGCTAGAATTAGAAATATACTTTACTTCAAGCAAAATTTAAAGCACTTGAATTTTTAAAACCTATGTGCTTATTGGGTAATGATTGAATCAAGTTAAGGCTTACACTCAGAGAAGAAAAACTATATCATATACTTCATGTATAATTTTATAAAACAAAAATTAATGAAGAATTATCAAATTGAAAAAAGTTTTAAAAATATGCTGGAAATCACCACACCCGGAAAAAATATTAAGCTAGAGGTTGTCAAAGTTCCCAGGTGGAAATTTAAGACGGTACAAAAAACAAAGCGCTGTGAAAGCGTTTGTTGTTAATGGTACAAAAAAAAACGTTTTCACAGCGTTGAAAAACATTATTTTGGATTGCTTTTCGAACGTTCACAAACAGTTAGGAGCGCTTTTCATACAAAATTTACAACCGTTTGTGAAATAAAAACACTGTTAAAACATTGCTTTAAAGAGTTTTTCTAACGTTTGCAAAAAGTACTTTAGCAGTACTTTTAAAGAATATATAACCGATTATTTAAAAAACACTATCAAAACATTGATTTGCGCCTTCAAAATGTTCGAAAAAGTGCATTCCAATGTCAGAGTCCCCTTTTAAAGTGTTTGATCACAATGATAAAGTTTTTTTATATATTCATACAGTTGTGGCCAAGCATTTAAGTCAAATCAAGTTTTCTTCTAATTTTATTGTTGTTGCCTTTATTTTTAAAGATCAAAATAGTGGCTAAATTCGCCACGAAAGGCAAGGAGATGGTTCAGAAAATTGTACAGAATTTTATCGTAATGTTTGTTTTTTCATTTTGTCACTTGTTTTAAGTGGGCGTGGCTTTTAACGAAAAATTAGCGATATAAACCTCTTATCAAATTAAATAGTAAAATTTAGGCATTACTGATCGGTTGTGTACAAACTGTATATTTTTGAAAATCCTATAAAGTTTCCTTAAGTCTTGCATTATCTTTATCTACAAATAGTCACCAGACTTTAAATTGCAGCACTTTAAACATGACCAAATTTTTATTTGTTTTTAGCGATTTTTTTAAATGCTTTAATTTCACATTTTCAATTTAACATTCTTTTTTTTATTTTTTGCTAAAAAAAAATATGATTTCTCTTTTGAGAAATAGAAAAAGTACATACCCAGAAAACCATGTATCAGTTCCAGAACTAGTTCTACAACTAGTTCTTTAGAGCCAGTAATAGCTCTAATTTAGCGTTATTACCCATTATTATACCCTACACCACTATGTGGTCAGGGTATTATAAGTTTGTGCTGATGTTTGTAACACCAAAAAATATTGGTCGTAGACCCACCTTATAGTATACCGATAGGCTCAGAATTTTTATACCCTACACCACTATGTGGTCAGGGTATTATAAGTTTGTGCTGATGTTTGTAACACCAAAAAATATTAGTCGTAGACCCACCTTATAGTATACCGATCGGTTCAGAATTTTTTTTTATTTCGATTTAACGATGTCCGTCTGTCCGTCCGTCCGTCCGTCTGTCTGTCCATGCAATCTTGTGCGCACTCTACAGGTCGCAAATATTAAGATATTTTGATGAAATTTGGTACATAGACCTATGTTGGCCCAAGGACGAAGCCTATTGATTTTGGTGAACATCGGTCCATGTTTAGAACTAAGGCTCCCCCCAAAATTGGCTTGGTTACAAACTGCAGGTCGCAAATATTAAGATATTTTAATGAAATTTGGTGCGCTGACTAACATTATAGAAAATTTTGACACAAGCCCCATTTTAACCCATTCGAATTTCGGATCCAAACAATCCACCAGAGTGGTGTAGGGTATTGTATAGTCGGCATGCCCGACTTTAACCTTTTTACTCGTTTTTATTTGAAATTGTCACCCTCAGAACTAGTTCCAGGGAATTGTTTGAGGAACAGGTACTAGTTTTAGGGAACGCTTCTAGAACCTATTCTTCATTCCGTGATTTTTGTATAAAATTGTCACGCTTGGAACTAGTTCCAAGAAGCCATTGAGGTTAAGAAGAAGAATAAGCCTTTTTCTCTAAAAAGTATAAACATTAATTTTTAAATCAGCCTAGATCTAGTTTATGCCTAATTGTATGGACAGGCTTCATCAGTGATTTTCCATTAAATTGTTAATTGTTTATATGTTTATTGTCAGATTGTCTCTATATGATAATTTTTTCAACAACCCGTCGCACAGTGCTTTGATCCCAAATAACGATTGGACAAAAATATAAGGAGTGGAGACAGAGTTTTGAAATTTGGTACACTCACTTAGTTAAGAAAAGTTTTAATTTTTGGAAATATTGGGTCAAGGACACGCTCACCTCCCATAGGTCCTGAAATTTAAAAATATTATATTAGCTACATAAATGGACGTAAAATTACAAAACGTATATATTGAGATACACATAAAACTGGAAACGTTTGTGTAAATTTTTTATCAAAATCGATGCAAGCACTCTTAGTCCTGCCATATATATATCCTTTATCTTAGAATCTTTATAAACCTGCAAAAATTATCCGATTGCCATGAAATTTAGCACTTGAATTGATATAAGATCAATACAAATTTGGGTAAAATCGATTCATTAATAAAAAAAATAATGCCTGTCATAAAAAATGCGTTTTAAATGATTTTTCTAAAACAAAAAAAAACGAATAAAAAGGTTAAAGTCGGGCATGCCGATTATATAATACCCTACACCAGTCTGACTTAAAGCCAACTAATGTTTGGATCCGAAATTTGAATCGGTTAAAACGGACTTGTGTCAAAATTTTATATAAAATCATAAAAGAAGAGAAAATCGAAAATATAGCTCATATGGGCGTTAGGACCAAATATGGACCAATCCTATTTAGAATCAATAGGCCTTTTCCTTGGGACCATGTAAGTCAGCGAACAAAATTTCATTGAAATATGGTCGTATTTGCGACCTGCAGCGTGTAACCAAGCCAATTTTGGGGGGACCGTTATATGAGCACTAGGTCTAAACATGGACCGATTTTAACCAAAATCAATAGGCTTCGTCCTTGGGCCGACGTAAGTTGCGACCTGTAGAGTGCGCACAAGAATGCATTTACAGACAGACGGACGGACATCGTTAAATCGAAATAAAAAAAATTCTGAGCCGATCGGTATACTATAATTTGGGTCTAGGACCAATATTTTTTGGTGTCACAAACATCAGCACAAACTTATAATACCCTCTCCACGTAGTGGTGTAGGGTATAATTGAATACGATTAAAATAGGAAACCATGTGAATCCTCCATTTTAGGTATAGGATATGTTCAGCGAACTTATGTAAAACACTACGAGGAATATTTTTGTAGAACATTTTAACCTTCTAGCTCTTCAATTAAAGGGATTTTTTTTTGGCCCCTTTTCAAAACGGACAAAAACGACCCGTAAGTTGAAGAGTTAGAGGGTTAAAATGTTCCGCAAAAATATTTGCCATGAAATTCTACTATAAGTCTTTTAAGACATCAGCATTGAAAATTTAACTTCAGTGTCAGTAATAAGTAAAAACTTAAAACGTGTTTAAGGGTTAATTTCGTACTTATTCAAAATTGGCGCTCAAAAGTCCCACAAACCTGGATTTTAGGTTTGTGGGAAATTTGACATTTAACCCTCTAACTCTTCAACTTACGGGTCTTTTTTGCCCCTTTTTAAAAAGGGGCCCAAAATTCCCTTTCATTGAAGAGTTAGAGGGTTAGAATATTCCACAAAAATGTTCCTCGTAGTATTTTTTGTTGTGATACTTTAGTGAATTTGCTCCCAAGGTTCAAAGCTAGTTTTTTGTTTTTTTTATCAGCTGGTAATTTAAATAAAAAATGAAATACATGTAGCTTTTATTACGTGAATGAGATATAAAAAGGAGTATTTAAAAAAAAGCATTTCTCTTGATTTTTATAAAAAAAAATTGGTAGATATTTTTGTAAATATAATAACTAAAGGTCTATTCCTAACAAAAAAAAATAATAATATGAAAATCAATTAACATAATTTTTTTTTAATGTATTATCAAACTTTGGTCATTTTTAGGATTTTAACCAAAACTTAGGTATATTTAAAGATTTATTAATGAAATAGGAAATTTGTTTTTGCCAAAGTTTATACTTTTCTTTTTTAAATAATATTACATTAATTTTTGGAAAAAAATATACCATTTCATTAAAATCTAAGAAAGTTGGAAACTTTTTCGTAACCCATAAAAGATGAAATTACAAAAATACATTTTTGACATTTCGAAAAAAAAATTTATAGTTAAATTAAGAAATTGGTTCTTTTCTTTATTTTTTCTTATACAAAATTATAAGAGCATGATAAAAATTTTTAAAATTTTAAAATCAATTAACATAATTTTTTCTATATAACTTTTGATATTTTTAGGCTCCCAGAAAAAATATTGTAAAAATTCAAAAAATAATTTGATATGTTAATTACAGATTTTTTTACAATTTTATTATCTTTTATTGATTCGAATATATTCAAATATTTAAAAAAGAAAAATTTTAAAGATATCTCTAAAAATTAATTTTTACCAATTTTTTTTTTTTTTTTTTTTGTAAGACCCAAAAAATCCATTACATGCTATGTTAAAAAGTTTGCGACTTTGGCGACCCCTAGTGTAGACAGAATGAATTATACCTGAAAGGATAATATTTACAAGATTAAGTAATTTTAGTATATGTGACCTTCTCCGAGAAAAGGGACCTATTGTGTCAAAAAACGGGTTTCGATAAAAATGAGAAAAACATTAAAATTTTATTTTTAATTTAACTTTAAATGCGTTCTTCTCAAAACTTCATTTTCACACACTAGGTCCCTTTTCTCGGAGAAGGTCACATATATGTATACAAATAAAATATTTTCGTCGAAATCGGAGACACAAATTTTTTTTGAGTTTTGTCTATGGGACAAAGCACTGCGTCGGCTGTGGGATTCGAAAACATGTCCCCACATTACAAACGTAAATATACTGAAGTGTGACGACAGCTTAGCCATCTCACCCAAGTAAGGCCTTGAATGCAATGTAACTAATTCATTGTTTTCTTTCCTATTCAGCTTTCTGGTTATTGTCTTTTACTCAGAAGTGATCAAACACAGAAACATACAAACATTCTATTTTCAGATTTTTGTTTATCTTCCAATCTCCTCCGGGTCTCCTTTTATATGTTTCATTTGACTCAAATTAAATAGAAATTTACCAACAACTCAAAATTATTTGAGGTTAACTGGAAATTTGTCAAAGTTTACTATCTCAAAAAATTTTACTAACTCAGTGAGGTGTAAAACAAATGAGAAATTTTTCGGTGTAGGTAAACAAAAACCACAACAATTTATGGATTTTTTCTAAAATTCACTTTGTTTTAAATATTTTTTCATAATATTTTAAAAACTTCCCAGCAAAAAAATTGCAACTAGTGCTTTACAAACTACATCTTTTAATGCTTCACAAGTATCCGTTAGTGTATTTTTACTGCTTTTTTAGCAGTTATTCTGAACAACTTCAAAAATTCACTTCTTTCATTGCTTTCCAAATATCCGTCATTACATTTTTACAGCTTTTTTAGAATTACTTCTGAACCACATCCAAAAAATCACTTAATTATTGCTTCTAAAGAGTAAATGCTCTAAAAGTGATCATAAAAAGTGATTTTGGTATCATTTGGCATTTCCAAACAGAGGGTCCCGGGTTCTATTCCCGGCGGGACCAATATTTTTTTATTTTTTTTTAATTTTTTCTATTCTATTAATTTTTTTTTAATATTATTAATTTGTTTAAATTCAATATTTTTTAATTTTTAAAAATATGTATATATAAAAAAAATGGTTAGAAATTGATTGGAGTGCACCTTTTACACTTGTTTAATAAGTACTTTTATTGAAGAGAATAAGGAACAATATCTCGCATTAACAAAGTGGTGTTTTTATGCCAGTCAACTTTCATATCAGCGGTAGAGCTCAGCGACTAGCAATCGTGAGGTCGCAAGTTCGATACCCGGTGGCGGCAATAAAAAACTTTTGTAAAATAAAAAAATATAATTTTTTTTTGGAAAAATTTTTTTTTAACTTTTAATTGATGAAAAAGAGCTTCCTTTGCACTCGTTCAAAAAGTACTGAAAAAATGTTAAAGTCGGAGTACTCCTCTCCTATGACAACTCAATGTTAAAATCATTAGTGTTTATGTTAAAAAGAAGTACATTTAGATCTTCAATTGTAGTGCTCTTTCTACTGCTTCGGCATCTCTTTTTTCGCTGGGTTGTTTAATTTTTTTGCATTATTCACAACTTTTAACTTTTTATTTTGAATATTTAAAAATATGTGGTATCAAATGATTCTAAGCAGTACTATAGTACTTTTGAGGTTATAATAGTACCACCAGTACTATAGTACCAACTTTATCATCCCTTATGTGAAGTTATATAAAAGTAATACTGGTAATACTCTCACATTCAGCGAATATTATTACACTATCAATATTGGCGTAATAAAAATGCATTAAAATCTAATAATGTAGTAGAGATATTAAAAAAAGTAAATACATATTAAGAACGAATAAAAACACATCCAAGCATAATAAGAACATAAAAAAACACATAAAATATTAAACTGCAATTCAAAGTTTTCTTAAATTTTATCTTTACAGATTTTACACATGCACATTGCAAATATTGAAAAATTACCCTTAACTACAACAGGTTCACCATTGTTAATACGTTGCAAAACTTTTCTATCGGTTACATTTGTAGTACCCAAAGATTCTGAATGTCATGATGTTTATACATCTCTTTTAAAACTCTATCAACCAGGTAAAAAATTATGTAATTAACACTAATTCAAATAATAATTCAGCTCCTAAATGCACATCTAGATGATCAAAAAAACTTTTAGAGTTAGGGCAAAAACACATATATTGTAAATAATTTATGCTATTTACAGGTGCTTTTGCTATGTCCAATTTGAAATTTTTCGCTATCGTCTAGATGTTACTTGAGAATTTTAATAAAATATTAATGTATTTATTTTTAAATTGTCTTTACAGTTTCCATTAATAAATTATATTGTTTTAATTATCAACCCGTTAAGGATGATTTTCCTAAGAACTCTGGTTGGGAATATTTTAAACTAGATAATGAATTCAAACGTATGCGTGTACCCAACGATACTTGGACTTTGTGCAATTTAAATACCAATTATGAATTGTGTGACACATATCCAAGACAAATATATGTACCACAAGAGGCTAATACGGCGATGTTAATTGGTAGTTCACGTTTTCGTTCCAAAGGAAGATTACCAGCTTTAACATATTTGCACTCCAATAAGGTGAGTTGAAAAATAAATGGTAATTCTTTAAAAAAAAAATTAAAAACTTGATTTACTATTATGTATTTAAAAATAGTTAAAAATTGTATTGGAAAATTATTGAAATTTCAAGTTTACGTATTAAAATCCCTTCCTATTAAATTAATCCATACTACATTGCGTATGAGTGTTATACATAATTTTAATTAATATCACTTATACGTCACGTAGAGCTGCTTGCTAATTTACGAATTAAGTATCAAATCAAAAAATCTTTTCAAAATATCCCAGTCAGAAAAATACAAACGGGAAAGCGGTGGCAAAGCACTTTAACAGGTGGTACAAGTTAGGGATACCAAACGGGATTGGCAAAATCCCGAATCCCGGGATTATTTCTCAAAAATTCCGGGATTTTCTTATTTTTTAATATTAGTATAAACGCAAATAAACAAAGTGAGAAATTTTAGATTACCTACGTTTTTTCTTGAATTTTCTCATATTGACAAGAAATTGATGCCATTCGAGTAAACTATGCAAAGACTTTGCAGAAAAATTTGAAATTTTAGTAAACAATATTAAGTTTTTAAGTAATACATGCGAAAAATCAAGTTTGTTTGTTATTATTTATTTACCGAAATTCGCTTTCTGAAACTGGGACTGAGAGTTTTGGCTGTGTCATTAAGTTTGAATTCTTCCATGAAAACATTTCATAACGATAACCAAATAACTTTGTTGCTGTAATTACACGATTTAGTGGGCAAGGTTATCGCAACGAATCTGTTTTAAAATCTGCTTACAAAATACTGGGCGCAAGTGTACTTAATGGCAGGCCTTCATATATTATCCCAGCCAGAAGGTATTTTAACAGGTGGTACAAGTACTGACAAAAATTGCTTTCCCATTTCCAATATGATAACGTCAATAGACAAAAGGACCGGCAGTTCAAAACGCGCCGGAAAAGTACTGTAGAAACAAAATTTTTAACTTTGGCAAAACGCTGCCAAAACCAATTAATAGGTGGTTTGGAATTATACTTTCCAAAATAAAATTTAAAAAAAAGTTCATATGTATCTTTTTTCTGGCCTGCCGTGATGTTTTGTAAAACAAATACTGGCAAAACGATTTTTGCAAACGCTGGCAACGCGTCCCAAATGAGTGTTCTGCCAGTCATTTATTTTTAACATCGCGGTTAGTTACATAACATACAAATTTTTACAAATAAAGGAAAATTTAAATCCCGAAATCCCGAAAAATCCCGGGATCCCGAAAAATCACGCAGTCCCGAAAATCCCGGGATCCCGATCTCGTTTCATTTCATACAAAATCCCGAATCCCGGGATTTTCCAAAATCAATCCCGATGCATCCCTAGTACAAGTACTGGCAAAAAATACTTTCCCATTCCCAAAATGATAACATCATTAGACAAAAGGACCGGCTGTTCAAAAAGCGACGGAAAAGCACTGGAGGAACAAAATTTTTAAACGTTGGCAAAACGCTGGCAAAACCAATTAATAGGTGGTCTGGAAATATATTTTCCAAAATAAAATTTAAAAAAAGGTCATATGTATTTTTTTTGGTCCTGCCGTGATTTGAACCCAGGCCGTCAGATTGGCGGACGATTGCTCTACCCACTGAGCTAACGAGACATACAATATTTAATGGCTAAACACATAAATGAGTGATAATAGCTGGACAACTACTGGCTGTGCCAAAATGCTAGTACTGGCAAAAAATTTTTTGTAACTAGTATGCCAGTGTTGGGAGGGCAAAAAAAAAGTTGGTCTTGAAGGAGCTTTCCCACAAACAAAAAAATTGATTTTATAAAACAAAAAAAATTTTAAATTAAAAAAATCCAAAAAAAAGTTTTTGCTTGCAACCGGATTTGAACTCGGAAACTTCTACAAACATTTTTTAACGAAGCGTCAGCATTTTTATAAAATCATTGGTTTTCCAGTGAATTGATTTTTGTACGCCTGGTAGCATTGGCTAGGTAGCACTGGATAACCAGTGGTTGCAAACCTTGGCATATCACTCTAAGCCAATTCTTTGCCAGTGGTTTTTTTTATAAACCACCGAAATTTTTGTAAAACAAATACTGGTAAAACGCTTTTCGCAAACGCTGGCGAAGCGTCCCAAATGAGTGTTCTGCCAGTCATTTATTTTTAATACCGTGGTTACCCAGTGGTATGCCAGTGCTTGATTTTTTGTACCACTGGCGATTTCTGACTGGGATGTTTACAATTTAGTTAGAATATTGTTCTACCTCAAGTCCAAATTCTAACATATGATATGTCATATTAGATTTTATTTGTTGTTTCAAAAAGGTTGATTGATCATTTTCATAATAGACAATACAATTGTTTCGTAGGCATCACCCCAATTCTTCAGTTGTCCGTAAAGCGAAGAATACACGCAGGAACATTTTGTAAACACGAATTGCACGATGTCAACACCCACACACAAACACACACACACATTCACAAAAAAATGGGAATTTCTTCACGAATGTTCCCTCGTATATTCTCCGCTTAATAAGAAAATGATGGCTGGAACATACAAACCGAGATATTACATAAGGTACAATAATTCAATGGGACAAGAATTTTGTACTTTGGTATATGATGATATTATATGATTTGGTAAAACCAGCCATAAAGCAACACTTTTTGAAAGCAACATTTACATAGAAGTACACTCAACCAAAAAAATCTGTAATGGCTACTGAAAATTTTGGTATTATTACGGCAAATTTAACTGTTTTGAGCCCAGCGGTATCTGATCTGTAGTACAATAAAATTAGTAGAAAAAATTAGTAGCCGCTGCTAAATTTTAGTAAAATTTATGTAAACTGCAATTCAAAATCGATTTGCTAAAATCAGTTAAAAAACTTACTAAATATAATAATTTTAGTACAAGGAAATTAGTATAAATAATTAGTTGCAGCTACTAAATTTCAGTAAATTGTTGTAAACTGTAATTTAAAATCAATATGCTGAAATTAGAAAAAAATTGTACTAAAGAAAACAAAAACAAAAACTGTAAAATCGTATAATTACTTTCGATTGTAACAATCGTATAATTACTTCATCGTACTTGAAATTTGAAGTCAAAATTGCAAACGGTTCTCTAGTTATGACCTTTTTATGCATTGGAGATACACTAAAATTTTCTGAGTGTTATTTCAAAACTAAGAATATATTAATAGTAACAAATATAAACTAAACTAGGATTGTAAAAAATCAAAAAAAAAAATAATTTTTAAATTAGTATATTTTTCTGCTAAATTTAGCACTCGGTTTTGAAAAATTAGTAAAATGTTTAGCTAAAATCAGCAGCTAGAAAAAAATCGGTAATTTGTAATAAGAGAATAGCAAAAATGATTACAAAAAAAAAATTGTACTAAAAATCAGTATAAAAATAGTAAAGTTCGATTGGAAACTGTTTACAAATTTTTTTACTAACTTTTTTATCTGAGTGTCGTTTTGAGGAGAGTGAAAAAACTGTCTAAAAATAGCCTTTTAAGATATTTTATTGACATCATATGCCTTAACGATTCACGACCTCATTTACTAAAATCATCATTAGGGCATATGATGTCAATAAAATATCTTAAAAGGCTATTTTTAACAGTTTTTTCGCTCTCCTGATAATCTATTAAAAAACACAGCACTACTTGCAGGCAAACCGACGATATGTATGTTTGTGTGTTATTTGTCAGTAACATTTCTAAAAACAACGGGATTTATCCCAAACAAAACGAATAGTTTGCATGAGCTTAACTGTGGTATGCTTGTTCAACAATTATTTTAATTGTTGCATTAAAAAATACGTAAATAGTTTTTACGGACCCAGCCAGCAAAATTTTGATACTTTTTTGAGGGTTTTTATTCTATGAGTCAAAACTTACTCAAATAAAACATATTTTTTTGAAATTTTAAATTTTTTTTTGTCAAAAATTTATCATATTTTGTACAAACGCATTCATCAAACAACAAATTCAAAGAATTAATTCAATTGCTATAGTTCTTTTTATTAAATCAAATGAATTAAATCACTGGTGAACGCGTTCAATTTTATAAATCGAACGGAAAAAGTGAATTGATTCCTTACTGAATTAATTCACCACTGAATTCGTTCAATTTCATTTTCGTTCAAAAATGAAATTAATTCAATGAATTAAAAAAAAAAATAAGTTCACTGAATTAAAAAAAAAAACTACGTTCACTGAATTGGAAAAAAATACATCCACTGAATTTAAAAAAAAATACGTTCACTGAATTGAAAAAAAAAATTACGTTCACTGAACTGAAATGAGAAGCAACAACATATTTTAAAAGCTTGTAGACAGTGTTGCCAACTCTTGAAGGCAGGAAAGCACCGTGAGCATTTTGAAAACGGGTAAAAAGGGTAAAAATTTACCAAAAATGGGGTAAAAAAGCACGATAATAATTTTTTTAAAAATTTAAGTCAAGATTTTAAAAACACATTTTACCTTTGTAAAATCGTGTAAAAGACGTTCAAAAAATAACCAAAAAAGGGGTAAAAAGCACCAAACTAATATTTCAAAATTTTGAAGTTTAAATATAACGAAGTTGCTATTTAAAATTGTACTACAAACATTGTGAAAAAATGTAATTTTTGTATATTTCGTATTATTTTTTCAACTTTGACAGAAAATTCAAGAAAAATTGAAAAAAGGAGAACAAATACCAAAAATATAAACTGTACAAAAAGCACTAAAAGCACTGCCAGAAATCTGAAAAACCACTGCAAATACCCGCTTGTTATAAACGGGTATTTGTAAAAAATCACCGGGTACGGGAAGGAAAAAAGCACCAAAAAATACCCGAAAAGCACTGAAATGGCAACACTGCTTGTAGAGTTCTTAGTATTGTAAAAACGTATAAATGAAAAACGTCATAGTCAAGCATCTACATTTGACGGGGAAGCATTAGTTTGAAAAATTAATAGTTATATTTTTTACAAATTCATCTACATCTGTAAAGTTTTTATTTTTAATTGTAAAAGGCTTTATTTTTTAACCATCTAGGTTGATAAAGTGCATCGGGTTTCTCTAACACTTAATATATAATTTTTTTTTTTACTAGCAAACGCTGTAAAATTACTTAGTTACAAATTTTTTTGTAAATAAATGTTTTCTTCTACTGAACGGCAGAAAACAGGCATTGAATTTAGTGAACGTATTTTTTATTTTTTCAATTCAGTCAACGTAATTTTTTTTTTTAATTCAGTAAACGTATTTTTTTTTAATTCACTGAACAAAAATAAAATTGAACGAATTCAGTGGTGAATTAATTTAGTAAGGAATTAATTCACTTTTTTTCGTTCGATTTATAAAATTGAACGCATTCACCAGTGAATTAATTCATTTGATTTAATAAAAAAAAACTATAGCAATTGAATAAATTCCATTCAATATATGTGACAGCGCATAGAGAAAGGGACCTAAGGGTAAAAAAATCAATTTTTTTTTTTGATGTTGTCAACATCTGAGCATCGAATGAGACCGATCCCATGCCCTCCTTAAAAACTTCGGTCACATTGTAGGTGTTTGTTAAACTTTAATTGAATTTTTGTCAAACCATTTTTTGAATAGTTTATTTTTGGTCAAAATCAAAAAAGATTGTTAATTTCCTTAAAATTCTCTACTAGATGGACTAACAAAATTTACAAACACTTTCATTTTAAGATTATTAAGATTATTCAAGTTTAAATATCAATAGTTTTTGTTATTATTTATTATAACAAAACCAGTTCAAATGTTGTTTTCAAAAAAGAACGTTATCAGTAAACCTTTGCAGAAGTTAACCTTTTTTACAAAGGTTTTCGGTAGCTTTTTCGGCTATTTTCAGTTAAAAATTACTTTGGCAAAAAAAATTGCTGAAATTAGCGGATTTGTTTGCTTACAGATTATATTTAAAGACGTTTTATTAAAGACAAAAATATCAAACAAATTTGAGAAAAAGTCACGCTGTTAGCAAATATGCTAAATTACAGAAATTTAAATTAGTTTAGTTTCGTTTTCCATACTACGTTTTTAGGATTTGCTAGATCATTTTGCATGTCAATAGAAAGAAAACAAAGGATCACTTCTTATATAGAACGTCCAAAATTTTCACCTTTTGATAATAAACACCAGTGCATTAAATAACTTTTTTTCGTGTTTTCAAGTTTTTGTTGCAAAAAAATCGATTAGAATCCGTGCGTTTAATTCCATCGGTCAACAAAAATGTGGTGATAACTAAGCTACCACTTGCAGTTGTTTAATTTTCTAAATATGCAAAATTATGTACAAAAATTACGATTTTCTGCATTGCTCGATTTTCCAGAATGGACTATGTTCCCTACATAATACATAACAGTAAAAATAGCACAGAAAAATATTGTTAAAGAACACAATTTCACAAAACCTCCAAAATTACCACAATTTGTTCCTATTGATCATAATATTTATATCCCTAAAAATCATAATACAGTCCTAGTGATCATATTTTGATGATATATAATAATTTTGTGATCATTTAGAATCATATTGTTACGTTTTTACTTTTTAAAAACGTTGGTTTATTTCCCTTAAATAAACCGGATTCTTTTCTATTGCAATCAAAATAACCAGTTCCAACGCTGACACCAATTATTACGTTTTACCTTGCAAAACGTTCGTTTATCTCCCTTAGATAAACCGTCCTGGTGCTGTCGCAGCGATATTAACAACCAATTAGCCAATAACCAAAACACGAACACACTTAAGTTTGAATTAGCTTAGACTCTCTTATTTATTTACACACTATTACTTATTTACAAACTCTCTCTATTATGACGATTACTAAAGCGCTACTAACTTTAACACGATACTAACTCGCGGTCTTAACAACACAAATGTTAATAATCAACTTCCTTTCACTAATGTTAACGCGCGCCTTATATAGTAACAGCCATATTTCTACAACACACTGGATAATTCTAGCATGCTATACTTAACTCCACATACGCTTACAGACTATACATACAACCATTTATACATACAGTATTACTCTACATTAGTCTTAACGCTATACAAACACACAAACACTTATAATAAGTCTACATCACGCTTAGAGACTATACAGACACACAAACATTTATCATTAACCAACTATACAATATAACTCTACATTAAGCTTGACATTATACATACACACAAACACTTATTATTAACCAACTATACAATTCTAATGCGTAATTAATCATAGCATATTCTTAGGTGTATAATTAAATGTAGTACTATGTTGCCAGATTGATGTATTTTGTCCATCCCGTCTCTTAGGCTATTTTCTTCTAGAAAAGTCCAGAGTTTTCTATACTAGGCCAAGCCATTTTCGTAACAATATTATGGTCATTAGGATCATATTGTGAAATTGAAAATTGAATTCATTAAAAAAAATACAATCCAAAAAGAATTAATTCTTCAAGGCTCTGATTTAGGCAACTCTTCCAACCGCATCAATTTTACAACTACTGATTCCATGGAACTAGTCCGGAACCCGTTCCTCGGAACTGAAATGTAACGAACTTGTTCCAAAACTGGTTTTAGATGTACCGGTAGAGCTATAAATGTGGTTGTTTTTGGTGCAATTTCAAACAAAAATCATCATTGGTAAATGGATTATGAAACAAAATATTGTGCTGGGTAGTAAGTAATAATTTTAAAATTAATGATCTACAAGAAATGTAAAATCTTTTGCTATGCAAAAATTATTCAATTTTACAAGACTTTCCTTTGGAGTATTGAATCAATGTTTAAGAGGACTCTTTGTACAATAAATCTAATAAAATTCGAGTACAAATGCAAATATTATGTGTAGTTTTTATATGGTATTTTATTGCGATATCATATTTACATATTTTTATTTGCTTTTTCCTTCTTCTGCAGGCTTCCATTTGTCGTTGCAGTCAACCATTGTCAGGATTTAGTGCACGATGCCTAGAGGATGAACAAATGCTTGAAGCTGTACGAAAAACCAATCCAAATACTGATTACATGTACGTTGTGGATACAAGACCCCGAGTAAGTTTAAGCAAAAGAGCAAATCAATGCAACATTTCACAAAAATAAAAACGATAAAATATGCAAAACATCCATGCATATGATGCTAAATTTGGACTACAAAATTGCAAACATTAAACAATTTCTTTATGAACATGTTTCATAGTGTGCATTGGGAGAATGCTAAAATCTCAAAATATACTTCCTTTTTAGTTGTTAAATAAAAAAATAAAAAATCCTTGTGAAAACTTGTAGGATGCTGAAATTCTTTTTCTTTTTTAAACATATTTTCTTTTTTTATAGATAAATGCTTTAGCTAATCGTGCTGCTGGCAAAGGTTATGAAAATGAGGCATTTTATGAAAATATAAAATTCCATTTCCTTGGTATTGAAAATATTCATACACAAAGAACTAGTTTACAAAAACTAATTGAAGCTTGTGAACAAAAGACACCAACTATGAGTGGATTTTTAAATGCTTTAGAATCGTCAGGATGGCTTAAACATATACGATCGATTTTGGATACTTCAAGGTAAAAAGACAATAAGTGGCGTTAACAATAAACAAAATATTCCATTAAATATTTTTGCGGCATATGGCAAAATTAAATTTTTTCATTGAGCAGGTTTAACAGAGAAACCGGCTAATGCTATATTTGAGTTGTGGCGCTTTATGATATAGTTTTTTTTTCTAAATTATATTTGAAATTTTATTTCTCAGCGGATATATAAGGAGTGAGATCATAAAAATGTTAACACACATAAAGTTAAATAAAAAACAAACCACTGAATTTTAAGACTTCAAACCAAATTTTTGTTAAATGAAAAAAAACCGCATGGAATTCTAACCACTACGAACAAAGTTATCCACTTTTTCCGGAAACCCTCCCATTAAGGCTTTTATGGTAGTTTCTGTCACTTTTTTAGAGCAGGTGGTCCATCTACGTTTGAAATCTTGCATGTCCTGGAACTTTTAGGGAATTTCGTTTGCTTTTTCGACCTAAATTTTTCCTCGAACATCGGAAACATAAAATTCTTGGCCAGGGAGCTTCGCAAAATCAGCCAGGACATAAGTTTTGCCGTGCATTACACAAAAGTTGTATTTTTGTATAAAATTTGATTTCAATTTTCGAGCTCTGGTTTTGGCCTCCAAATTTTTAAAAGCGTTTCTATCGGGAATTTTTTGAACTTTGTAGGACTTTAGTCCTGCCTTACGTTTCACTTTACGTATAAAAAAGTCCGTGCATTATGCTAACCGAGCCAGATGTGTTAGGAGCTCTCTTAAGGATGCTTTTAACTTTATATGCCTTACCAATATTATGATAACCAGTCGTTGTTCCTGTTCCCGGCTTCCTTTGAATTGTTAGGTGTTCCAGATATCTTTTTACCACTTTTGAAACTGTTTGGCGGCATACATTAGTTTCTTTGGCAATTTTTTTGTTTGTCCATTAGACTGGTCCAAAAAAAAATAATTGGAATTTTCACGCTCCACAACCCTACAAATATGCCTATCAAATCTAATATATTTTTAGGTGTACATTACGAATATGAAATCAAAATTGAAATCGGAGTCGCGGATTTCGCGTAATTTGAAAATATCATACAAAAAATGTTCAACTTTGATCAGGATGTTTTTTTATATTTACCAATATGAAAATTTGGTTTTTGCATTAATATATATCTGTGGAATGTCCTATTATGTGAGATAAGGTTTTTGGTAGCAATAAAATAATAGCGAAATATTAAAAAAAAAGTAAAATTTTAAGTTAATTTGCAAGGATATCTGTTATCCTTTTTAAAATTAAAATCAGTGTTATATATAATTACTTGGTAAGTAAATTGCAAAAGTATAGAAAATTGGATTTTTTGATAACACCGTTTACAGGTAATTAAGAAAATATCTCAAAAAACTTGAGTTTTTTTGAATTTTCAAAAACCGCGAATAATTCATAAACCACAAATTTTTTTTAAATTTCGATTGCTGAATAGATCAGATTCAGATTTGAGAACTTTGCGCATACAAGGCAAAAACAAGTTGAATTTTTAAGTACATCTTTTCGGAAAATTTGACTAAAGTATGTATTTTTTTGTATAAATGTAAAAAAACCGCGAATTACTTAAAAGTTACTTAATTTTTTTAAGTTTTGATTTCAAATTCCTTTTGTTCACATTAATTAAGACCAGATTTAAAAAAAATTTTTTAATAATAGCGTACAGGTTAAGAAATAATTAAATTTAAAGTCAACCCTACTTTTTGTATAAATTACTCTAGAGATAAATTACTAATTCTTAAAAGACAACTTTTTGTGCTACCCCTAAATAAAAGCGGATTTAGCTGAAACTTGGCACAGAGAGTTTTTAGACATTAAGGAATAGGGGCAACATTGTGGAGGATATCGCGAATTCCAACTTTCATGTTTTTTGGACCACTCTAATGTCCATGTTTGGTTTTGTTGAAAATATTTAATTATTTTTGAACGCACTTTTCTTTCATCGTCCATTCTGTAAAAAATTGCATACTAAAACTCATGATGTAAATTAATTTATTAACTGACATATTTTTAAAATGTAAACTGCCGAAAAAAAAAAAATATGAGAAGCTTTAAACCAAAGTTATAGGCAAAAATGTGTGTTAACATTTTTATGATCTCACTCCTTAAGTCAATTAAAAAATTTACTAAATATCAATAACTTTAGTACAATGAAATTAGTATAAATAATTAGTAGACGCTACTAAATTTCAACAAAATAAAAATACATATTAATTACAATATTAATTGTATTTGGTCTATACGACGCGTTTAAAAAAACAACACTTTACTATAAAAAAAATAAAAATGCTCTGTTGGCAGTCCGTCTCCAATATACACAAATTGCCTGCACTTGTACGTAAAAACCATACGTCAATGTGGCAACATTTGCGAAAAGGTGACACGGAGGAAATAAGATAAACAAAAAAATCTAAAGTAGAATGTTAGTATATGTCTGTTTGATCACTTCTGAAAGTATTCATATAGAGACAATCTGACAATAAAAATATAAACAATAATACAATTTAATGGAAAATCACTGATGAAGCCTGTCCATAGAAAAAGGCAGAAACTTGATCTAGTCTGATTTGCAAATTTAATGTGTTTATAACTTTTGAAGAAAAGGTTTATTCTTCTTCTTAACCTCAAACCTACTAAATTTTGAATTGCAGTTTACAACAATTTTGCTATAATTTAATAGCGGCTACTAATTTTATTGTATTACAAATCAGTGAACAGGTGTTGCTAAAATTAGCAAAAAATACCACTGGGCTAAATTTCCCGTAATAACAGCAAAATTTTCAGTAGCCATTGCAGACTTTTTTGGTTGAGTGTAAATGAGAATAAATGAAAGATATTTACCCTCCAAAATGCCATATAAGTTATTAAAGACGCAAACCATGTGTAAAATATTCGCCATCTGTTGTGAATCCCGCATTTTTAAGTTTAAGTTATTGTAAAAAAAAATTCCAATAAAATGAACAAACAAAGTATACTAAGAGAATTATGTCGGTAAAATTAACTGCATATGCAGTTAAAATAAAAAGTACACTGCAATTGCATTTGAATTAACTACAATTTCAGTTATTTTTAATCGCAATGGTAATTAAAATAACTGCAATATCAGTTAATTTTGTTATCTTTAGTTAAATTAAATGTTCCCCCGAGACTATTAAGGTATCATAATTATTTTTTTATAGGTCTACATAAAACTAATTATGCTTTAAATGAAACTTTAACAAGAACTCAGGATAGTTTTAATAAGTTATCTGGCAATGAAGTTTTAGATTTCAGTTTTTCTAAAGAGAAGTTTAAATTACTTCTAGATAGTTTAATTTAATATATTTAAGTTTATTTAAGCGAATAGTCTGTGAGGATCATATGTAATCCATAGACTTTTATAAATAAAAATGAAATGAAATAATTTGCAATTGTAGTTAATTTTGCCGACATAATTCTCTGGGTGTATTGGACTTAATTTTTTAAAGTACAATATTTTTTGGAAGTGGTATAAGTACATTTGCATACTGGAAAAACAATGATTATCTCAATAAGCATGTATTTTTTGAGCGAAAATAAATAGAATGTCTCCTAATGAGAAGTGTACAAAAAATTACACTAAAGTTGCCATTTTTCCTAAAAACACTGCATTCCAAAACCTTTTATGTCTCAGTTTAAATAAAAAGGCACTTATACCATTTTCAAATTAACCCTTCAATTCGTCTTTCAAAAGTTGCTTTATAATATAGTTTATTTTTTTTTTAATTTTCAGCTTTATTTCAAATGTAGTTGATAAAGGTGTCTCTGTTGTGGTGCATTGTTCAGATGGTTGGGATCGTACAGCACAAGTTTGTTCATTGGCTTCACTAATGTTAGATCCATACTATCGTACAATTAAGGGCTTTCAGGTAAATACATACATATCTCACAAAATGTATATTAATATAAAAAAACTGCATTTAAATTGTTTCCCCTTAGGCTCTAATAGAGAAAGACTGGTTGGCTTTTGGCCATAAATTCAGTGATCGTTGTGGTCATGTACAAAACGATGCTCGCGAAGTTTCGCCCATATTTACACAATTTTTAGATTGTACTTGGCAATTAATGTCCCAACGTACTGATGCATTTGAATTTAATGAACGTTTTCTGTTGATACTGCACGATCATGTACATTCTTGTCAGTTTGGTACATTTGTGGGTAATTGTGAAAAAGATCGTTTAGATTTGAAACTGGCCGAAAGGACATTTTCATTGTGGGGACATATGGCTAATCATATAAATGAATATATTAATCCCTTATATAAACCAAATATTGATGATACAATTAAGGCTAATTTAGCACCACAATGTATTAAGTAAGTTTAAATTAATTTAAGAAATCGTTCACGGTATTTAAATAAAAGTCGTGTTTCACTTTAAGATTTTGGCGTGGCATGTACAGTCGTTTTGAAAGTGGTGTACATCCTCGAGAACCCCTGGGTGATTTATTGCTTGCCAGTAAGGATCATACTACATCATTGGAGGATCATGTACAACATTTAACTAAAGTATTGTTTTTAGTATTTCCTTTTTAAAACTCTAAAATTAAATAGTCTTCTTTTCAGCGCATTGCTAGTTTTAAAAATTATATCTCAAAATCTGCTAAAAAATTACAAGATGCTACTTCCACAAAATCTGCAACCAAAGAACCTACAACTACCGCCACAGATACCAATGATAATAAGTAGGGTTTCTTGTTTTTAATGTTCTAAAAACCTTACAATTTTTTTTATATATTTTTGTATGTTTTTTAGGTATAACTATGATAAAAAGATGAGTGAACTTTCTTCAGCCGATGATGATCATCCTTTAAAACCTGCCGGCGGTATTGGTGCTGGCAGTGACGGAAGTTGTAGTAGTAATAATGGTGGTGGTGGCATGTCTTTTGCTAGCTTAGCGGTAAGTTCTTCAACATTTATACACTCAAAAAAAAAAGTCAGTAAAGTCAGCAAAAAATGTTGCTGTGTCAGCAAATTTTTAGTCAGGAGCGTGCTTGCAAAAAAGTTGGTAATTTCAGCAAAAGGTTTGCTGAAAATCAGCGAGCTGATTTTTACCAAAAAAATAGTAATCTTCAGCAAAAGTTTTGCTAACACTTAGTCGACTGCAAATGAAAAAAATCCTTGCTAAAATCACTGAATTTATTGCTGAATATTAGTAGACTGAAAAAAACTCAAAAAACTTGTAGCGAAATTTTACTTTAGTTAATTTATTTGCTGAAAATTTGAATATAGAATATGTGTAGAGTTGTTTTTCTTTTTTTGTCATTTCCGTTTCCAGACAAGCTGCGACATCTACATTTTGTCTATCTGGTTGTCGTCCACGCTATGCATGCGGTTCTCAGCACAATTTTTGCAGCAAAATAAATTAGTAAAACATTAGTTCAAAATTAGTTTAGTGCTAAAAAAATATAAATAAAATTTTTGCTGAAAACGGAATTTCAGCAAAAAAATTGCTGAAAACTAGTACACTTGATATACAAGACGTTTTACTTATTTTTCTACTAACTTATTTTTTTGAGTGTATAAGTGTTAAGCTGGGGAATATTTTTAATCGAAATAAGTTGAAAAAAATATGATTAATATTCAGAATCTAACAAATGTTTCAAAGAAAATAATCACCTTTATATACTTTTGCTTTCTTTCTATGGAAAGCAATTTCTCAGAATCTGTGATTTTAATACCCTGTAACCCACTGAGCGAGAAAATATATGTCAGTTTAACATTCCGTATATAACTCCACGAAATATGGCTCCAGAATAACATAAACTCGATTTTCAGCTAGCTAAGATCATTAAAATAACACATTAGGTACAGTGCGCTGCAGCTGATGTTTACAAGGGAGGTTTCCCAAGGTGTACCTGATCTTATTGGACTTTAGATATTTATACCCATATTATCAAAGAGTTTAGAAAATAAAGAGTATGCAGTTCTCTCAGTTCGTAAGAAAAACTATATAAAATGTGGCTGCAAATAGGAAATTGAAATGTTTTTCGCGCATTTTTAATGATAAAACGATATATTTAATGTTGCTGCTGATAAATTTGATCATATTAATTTAAGCAACAATTTTATTAATTGATCTTTGGTTTCCCTTAAATCTAGCCCATTTTCTGTTTGCAGGCACAAACTGTTAACATAGAGTGAGTGAATTACATAGCCATTGATATTACTTATTCAAGGTTGGCAATTATTTCAAATATAGGTAAAAAAATCTGTTCACGAAAAGTCACATAAAATATAAGCGATTACGAATACCGGAAAAATCTCAGACGATTAACCCTCTAATGCCAATTTTCGCGGCATTCAAGTCTTAAGTAGTTTTTTACTAAATATCAGTTTTTTATAAAAGCAATTGTGTTATATCCATAGAAAACATAATTTACTACTGTTTTTGCCTTCAAACTTTTGTTGTACCATAAACGACTTTCAAGCGAGAAATATGTAAATTGAAATGGCCATATATGTACATACAGTTGTGGCTAAGCATTTAAGTCAATTCAAGTTTTTTCTAATTTTATTGTTAAAATGTCAGTGTTGTTAACTTTCTTTTAAAATCGCTAAAAACAAAGAAAAATTTGGTCATGTTTAAAGTGCTGCAATTTTAAGTCTGGTGACTATTTGTAGATAAAGATAATGCAAGACTTAAGGAAATTTTATAGGATTTCCAAAAATATACAGTTTGTACAGAACCGATCAGTACTGCCTAAATTTTACTATGTAATTTGATAATAGGTTTATATCGCTAATTTTTCGTTAAAAGCCACGCCCACTTAAAACAAGTGACAAAATGAAAAAACAATCATTACGTTAAAATTCTGTACAATTTTCTGAACAATCTCCTTGCCTTTCGTGGCGAATTTAGCCACTATTTTGGTCTTTAAAAATAAAGGCAACAACAATAAAATTAGAAAAAAAAAACTTGAATTGACTTAAATGCTTGGCCACAACTGTATATGCAGCCATATATGATCATATTTGATTATATATGAACTTTTTTAACCGGGTAGGTAAAAATAATAAATTTTGTCTCATAAAAATGGCAAAATTTCGGAATTAAGTGACGTGCCTTCTAGCATTATTTCTTAAAATAAGCTTGGAAAATAAGCTTTGAAAATATACATGTTAGAAAGTGTATAAACAGCTTTCAGCAATTGTGCATTGAAAAATTCTTTGAAACCTGTTAAATGATTTATTAAATATCAATACCTATAACACTGTTTTACCTTTTTATTATTTTCACAAATTTCAATAAAATACTATCTTTATTTCCACAGCTTTCCGATGAAGTTGATCCCAGTACACTAAATGAGGAAATAAACTCTGTGGCAGTTGATTGGAAGTCAATGCGTAATGTTACCGCTTGTTCTTGTTCAACACCATTCGATCAATTTAGCAAGAAAATCCATTGCTGGAAATGTGGTGATATATTTTGTGAACGTTGTATAGATAAGAATGTTCCATTACCCGGACAAGATAGTGGTACACCAGTGCCGGTATGTCGTACATGTTTTCGTTTGGTACAAAAGATTAGCCCATAAACTTATGATGAAACAAAAATTGTTCAGTCAAACGGAATTCCTGTATCGCTTGTTTACCAAGCGTAAATCTGCTGTGTTAAATGTATGGGATGATAATTAAGAAATGATAAATTGCTTTCCAAAAAACAAAAGAAAAAAGTTAAAACAAATAAATTCAGTGCGAGTGTATAATAAATTCAAATTAACTATTGGGTGTGAATGCATGTGTATGTAATTATAATTTTGTTCTGTATAGAATCAAAACAAGCTAATAAGAAAAATAATATACATTATAAGGATTAACAATATCACGAAATAAATTAAATTAAATATTGCATTTTAAGTAATCCCGAGTAAAAATATTTTTTATATAAACATTTATGATTTTAAAGATTTATATATCGTTGAGTATTGTCATATGTAACACCAAGTATAATTGTGTATGATGATGAAAATATATTTAGTTATATAAAATCATATTAACGAGATCCACTATTTTTCGGATCTATTAATATATGTTTACACATAATTATGTTAACCCATATATGATTTGATCCGGGAAATGGTGGATCTGGTTAATATGATTTTATATAATTCAATATCTTTTGATATAATTACATAAAAATATACATTTCACAATACTCGACGAGATATAATTGTATACAATCATAAATGATTATATAAAAATCATTTTTACTAGGGAAGTAATAATTATAACATCAATAGAACAAAACGTGTTTAATACATAGAGATTTTTAGTCAAATGTATAATCATTTTATTGGTTTTTATAACAGTCTCATAAATCAAATTATAAACTTATAAACTTTTAGAAATCAACAAAATATTAATGCATTTGTTTAAAAGTTATTTTAAAATTGTTTTCGTTTGAAAATTTGTTAATTCAAAATTTTTTTTTAATTTTTAAGTAGTTCGATTGAAAATTTGAAATCTCATCTCAGTATCAATATAGCGCATACATAATTTACACAATAGTACTTCAAAGTTAGTTTTTTATATTTTAGCACAAATTATATTATTATTTAAGAAAACTTAATAAAAGAGGAGATTAGGCTTAAAATCGTCAAGAATTGTAACAATCGAATGCCGGTGGCGTATGAGTATTATTTATTACAACATTTTAAAAATAACCATACGTCACCGATAACACACAGTCCCGCAAAAATTGGATTTTATCAGTTACAAAAATGACAGCCGATATTTCGACGCTTAAAAACGGATCTGGTTTTAGAAATGTTTGCTCGTTTTTGCATATTTGGGTTTCAAATGGATATTTGGTTGCTTTCTTGTGCATTTTAGTGCATAATGTGTTAAAAATATAAAAATATAAAAAAATGTACACATTTTCATATTTTAAATTAAATAAATTATTTTTTATTATTTTAAAAAATAGACCTTCTTAAAAATCTTATTGACCTAAGAAGAAGCATTGAGTTCTGTGGCTGTTGGAAAAATAACTAAATTGTTATGTTTAAAGTGTATTATTTTAATATGTATAAATGCATATTTTTCATGTTTTGATTACATATTTTTCTTTTTTAGCTGCATATTACCGTTTTTAAGTGCATGAAATTCCTTGCCCTAGTAATCACCCAATGAATTCATGTCCCAGCTAAAACAAATTTACAGCGGAATTAAAAATTCATTTAATGCCACCGTCCCGGTGGTGTTTTTAGAAATAGCGAAGAAGGTTCCGTTTTCTTAATTTAAAATTTTCCGGATTCGTTTTCAGCATCAAAAAATTCATAATGTTAAAGGATAACCACTAGGGCGTTTCACCAAAATAGATTTTTTTGCAACTCTTAATGCGGAATGTAAATGGCTATGGCCCAAAAGATTTTTGAGAATTTTTTAGTTAGAATATTGTTCTACCTCAAGTCCAAATTCTAATATGATATTGTCATATTAGATTTTATTTGTTGTTTCAAAAAGGTTGACCATTTTCATGATAGACAATGCAATTGTTTCGTAGGCATCACCCCTCATCATCAGTTGTCCGCAATAAGAAAATGATGAGTGCAACAGACAAACGGAAACATTACATAAGGTATAAAAATTCTTCAAGATAAATTTCCCGCTTTCCCGGGAAATCAAAAAATGCGGGATTTTGCATTCCCTAGAAATAAGCAATACATTAATGTAAAATAAAAAATAAAATTTGTTAAATATCTTTCGATTTCAATCTCACTCATATCACTCTAGGAAAAGTATTAAAAAATAAATAATACAAAACAAATTTTTGTTTCCACTTCACATGAATTTAAGCAAATATTTATGTATGTATATGAAATTTTCATGATAATCGAATTGGATTTCGAATGAAAGGTATTTCGAAGACCTATCCAACGGATTTAATTTCAGGCCCCTACTTGCCTATTTCTCGAGTTATTGAGGTTTTAAATACTGAATTTTTACTTTTAAGGTCATCAAAAGTGACAAACTAATAATTTGTATCATGAATAACTTTTTCTAGTAGGCTGGAACTCTTAAATAGTGATTTATCCAGTTTTGTGAAAACAAAGCACAACAGAAAAGAATATTAAAAACCCAGCAAAAAAAAACCGAAAGCATTCTACACGAATGCATTTTTCACTGCATATAAAGTAGATATATATGCTGATTTCGTATCACGTATTTTAAATGACTTCCAAAATGCCATTAATTAAAAACTTTTTTTACTTCCCAGAAAAAAAAATACCTGACCAAGATCCGTAAAAGCACCTATACTGTTCGGTACAAATGCGTTCAAACTAAGGTGAAAAACGCATTCTTTTAACATTGGCTTGTCATTGGAGAGAAGGTGTTTATGCTACTTTAAGTCTGCTTTGCACGTCATAAAAATGAGTGCTTGGATGTTCTTTTTTATATAGGAAAGCAATTCATTTTTGTTACTATCTAAGGAGAGATGAAAAGTAACTTCTTGGGAATGCATTCAAATATATATTTAAGAAGTGATATTGACTTTTGAATGAGAGATATTTTCTATTGTTCTTTTAAAACCAATGGCCCTTACTGTCTAAATTTTCCAAATGCAAGTTTTTGTTAAAGTCGATTTTAGATC
This sequence comes from Leucophora obtusa, assembly GCA_949987735.1. NCBI lineage: Eukaryota > Metazoa > Arthropoda > Insecta > Diptera > Anthomyiidae > Leucophora > Leucophora obtusa. Next base: position 53,720,482 of record OX465299.1, read on the forward strand.
AAATTTTGGGTCGTAGTATAATTTGATTTGTTTTTAAGTGTTCTGATTAGTTAATTAAAATATTCTTTTAGAGTAAGAGCCAATATTTCAAAAATTATTAAAGCTCGACTACATACAGCATTGTAACAGAAATTACATGTAATCAACAAAAACTCTTTACAAAAATTTCACAGGTATTATTAAAAATAAAATCCTACAAATATAATTTGGCTCTCTATATACACAAAAAAAGTCATTTAAAATACCAATTAATATTTAAATGTATGTAATTATAAAAAAGTACAATTAAAAATATACAGTTAAACCTTTTTCAATAAATCTACAAAAATCAAAATCGATAAAAATATACAAACTACCATATTTTCCTACGAAACATAAATTCCCCTTCATTACAACATACTTGCAAAAGGTTTAAACTGTTTTATGTTTAGTTAACATATTTATTTAAAAAAAAAATTAAAACAAAAATCATTTTGAAGTAAATGTATAATCAAATTCTAATTGAGTGGCAGAAAAAATATATAAATCACGTTAGAAAAAAAAACCGTAATATTAAAAAATATATATTTATGCTTTAGCAAAAATTATAACAACTGTAGTTTTCATTTAATTTTAAAAGCACCAGTTTTAACAAAAACGTTAAAATGGTTTTAACTAAACTTTTAAGCGATTTTATTAAAAGCAATGAAATACATTGTATCTCGAAAAAGAATATACAATTAGATTGAATAAAATTGTAAGTGATATATGTCAGAGCTTCGAAAAACTTAATTCAATTTAAGCTTAATTCACTAAAAATTAAATTCAGATTTTAAAAAGATTCATGTACCATTCCCTTAAACCATTCGTAAAGAATTCATTCATAAGCTTCATTCCCAAAGCTTTAATATGAATTGAATGAATACCTAACTTGAATCATTCAAATCGCATGTTCATTCACCATTTTACTAATTGAATGAAGAAATTTTATTACCATTCACTTAGAGCAGTGTAGTTTGAAACTAACTTATAATCAAAGCCAAAGCATACAAGCTGTAACAAAGCATACGATACTATTTATTTCTGTTAGATGAATTTTAAACGTTTTTCATTGTATTATGCTAATATTTCAGCAATTACATACAAAATAAAATTTTTCATTTGATTAAGTGAATGAAAACAAATAATTTTTCATTCACTTTTTTATTAAATGAATTCAGGTAAATTGGGTTTCATTCAGTTAGAATTCAATCAAAATATAATGAATTCATATAATTTTAAGCTTTAGGGAATTAAGCTATCGAATTAATTCCATAAGAATGCTATTAGGGAATGAAATTTAATCCAAATTTCATTAATTTTTAAAAAGTGAATGAAAGAATTAAGCCTTTTGAACCTTTGATATATGTAGATATTTGTGTAGTAATGCGGGAACTGCAATTGCATTTGTTTTACGTAGGAAAAAAAGTTCAATTTTTTTGACAGTTGTTTTTAAACAACCTACGAAAATTTCCATATTTTAGTTACATTTACTCAGTGGTGGTCGAAAATTGTCATCGGTAAAATATTAACCCCTAAATTCATAAACGCTTTGTAAAATTGTAGGAGGTTTGTTGAACAAATTTTGTATGAAAATTTCGTTTTGTAAACCTCCTATAACTTTACAAAGCGTTTATGAATTGAGGGGTAAGCCTTTTCATATAAATTCGTATTCTACCCATAAACTGTGTAAATCTGGTATTTTTATGAGTTTAATGTCGAGCTCCATAAATAAAAAATAGGGCTTGTATTTATACAAAGTTTACAAGGAAGTTACGAGTTATATGTAATATATCGCAACAAGAATTATGGGACTTTAATTATTATAAATGTTTTACAGAATTGGGCCGAATCCTACTTTTAAACCTTTCAAGCTTACTGCTTGATTAAACCATATTTTGATGTGGTTAATGTTTCTAATGACTGTATTCATACTACTAATTTTAATCAAATCTGTTTTTTTATATAATGACGGTGGCTAAATATTTAAGCGCTGTCAACAGATATGTTGCTAACACCGACACTTTTCATGTTCATCATTTGCCGGAGAGCTATTGGCGCCACCGTGCTATTTTAAACTGTCAAAAAATGCATGTGTAAACGATCAAGACCAAAAAGTTGGATTAACTTTAATCAAGTAGATTGATTTTGCTATCTAAACGATATAAGTCTAAAATTTATATAAATTTTTTTTACTAAATTTCAAACCCATACAGAAAATATTCTGTGAAGATGTGTAATTTAAACAAACTGACTTAATACAGAGCTCAAAAAAGGTAATTCTTTTTTGAATAAACCCGCATTAAAATTGATTCATCAATGATTTGATATTGAATAGAGTGAGAATCTGGTTTATCCAAAATTTTAGTAGCACGAGTAGTGCGACTGAAAAATTAACAATTTGCTCTAAATGAAAATTTGAGATTTTAAATTCTTTTGTAAGTCCATTTTACTCTACAACCAAAGAGTAGTTTTTAAATACTTTTTCTTTTCGATAAAATTCGTTAAAAATCTTTAATTTTCAGAAATCGTTAAAACTTGTTGTATTTTTACTAAAAAATCGTCATTGGCAATTTTTTACTTAAAAAATCGTCAAAATAACGTTAGATTGTCAAATAAAAAAAGCAAATTGTAAATTTTTTGTATAAAGTACCATCTAGTAATAACGATGTTGTTATAACTTATTTTTTGGGTGATGCCATACCCCTGCACAATATGGCTCATGTTTTGAAATTTATAGTAAAAAAATAAGCGAAGAACATTTTTACATCCTTCACATATGTATGTATATGAGAAATTTCAAAAATTTGGGGAAAAAAATATTTATAAAATATCCTAGCAAAAAAATTCATTCCAAAAAAATTACTTTAAAAGCACTCTGAATAGCATCAACTGATTGTGAAGTAGTTACAATTTAGCTCTAACCTAGTGTCTTCAAATGCAATGAAATGTGCAAAGAAATTTGAAAATAACACACAAAGCAGCAACAAAATTATTTTCGTTGTTGTTGTTTTGTGTGTTATTTTCAAATTTCTTTGCACATTTCATTGCATTTGAAGACACTAGGTGACACTGATTTATTTTACACGTGATGAACCATGTTGTCAGTAGTTCAATTTAAGCATTTTGTCAGTAATTTAAAAGTGATTACACGATATTAATAAAGTATAGTTTTTAGGTATACATTTTCATCACATCAATACGTGTACATTTTGTTTGCATTTTTCGAGTGATAATAAAATACATTTTTAAAAGTGATTTAAATGTGCTTTTTATAATGTATGAAATAGCATATTTTCGAGTAAATTTTAATGTTTAGCCTTTACAGAACCCATTTCTGAACCTATTGTGTAACAAAAGCTTTAATTTATTATTATTTGTAGGACAATATTAATTAATTTTTGTTCAACAATAAGCTTGCAACATGTTTACTTTAGTCTTTAAATTCAAAAAAGATACGATATTGAATTAAATAAGACTTAAGCCCAAATTAGTTTGGAAGTATCGTAAAAAAAGTAACGTATCATTCTCATAATGAATAAAAAGAATATAAAAAATAAAAATATTGTATTTTTATCCTTTTCTTGTGCATAGAATTAAATGTCAAGTAATAAAATATAAAATTTCTATTTTCAACAGAACTTTTTTACGATTTTACTTGACAACAGTTTCAATGCATAGAAAAAAGATAAAAATATATTTCTATATTATTTTAACACATTGAATTGATTACAGATACGTTTTATTACTTTACGATTAGACCAATGAAGCCTTAATACGGTGGGTCTCATACTGTAAGTTTAACTGTAACGTAACTAAAAACAAAAGAAAATGTCAAAAAAATGTACACAAAACAACAACAAATTTTTGGGTTAACTATTAACTAAAGTTTAAACCTGCAGTATGAGACCCACCGTAAGACCGAGTTTGTGGGATGTCAGTTAAACTTGGTTTAGTAAAACCGAAAACGAATTATATCAGTCATTTCAAGTTTATTAACAAAAATTTGCCTGAATAACTTTTTCTGGTTTAGAATTTCGGTCTTCATTGAAAGAAAATAAAATAGATCACATTTTAGAAGCAGTATTCCAGTTATAAACTGCGTTAAAATGGGTCTATTTTAAACGATAAAATATGTTAACATTGCAACAAATTTTATTAACATATTTCTTTGGTGCACAGTTTATTAGCACGCGAACGACTTACATATAGCCTTAACAATACATTTTAATTGTTAAGTTTTATATACATATATGAAAAGAAGAATTCATATTTGGGTTATAGTCCAGGAGATTCAATGGGATCCAATTCTTTATTTCATTCCCTTGTTCAATGGGAACTATAATAAGTATTTTTTTAAAATATGTACGTTCGAATAATTAAAAAATATGTAAATAATCGTAAATTAATAAAGTACGTGAATAAAATTAACTATTGTTTTTTTTTAGAGATAAAAAATTGACTCTCTAATAAATTCGTAATTGACAAACAAACGCATTTACAATTTACAGAAAAAAACAACATTATACATATATACATTTTTGAAAGTTGTTTTAAAGCACATACTTTCGAAACAGAAAAAGAGTACTTATCGCTCCATTGTAACCAATTTAAAAGTTGTTTGTTTTGAATGACTTACACATATTTTTGCTGGGATATATTTACGACATAATAATTTTTCGTTAACGGCGAGAAAATTATGGCGGTTTTACGTCGAAAATTAAAAAAAAAAATTCTAAAATGACAGTTTTTTTCGGTTTTAATAAAAGTCACATTCAATCATAGATTTCATATAAAGCACATCATGTGCAAAAATTTTAATTACACCACTAAAAAATATTAAAATATATATATATATATATATATATATATATATATATATATATATATATATATATATATATTTTATCAGATTCTACACTAATAAAAAAGTTAGTAGAAAAATTAGTAAAACGACTTGTATATCAAGTATACTACACTAATAGAAAAAAGTCTGAGAAAATTTTAGTTAAAACTACTAAGAATCAGTTAAAAATTACCTTGCAGAAAAAACTGCTAAAATTAGCAGATTATTTTTGATAAATATTAGTAAGATAGGAAAACTAAAACGGTTAAATATACAGAATCGGTTTCGATGGCTCCGAAGCGTCCATAACAATTAAGATTTACAATCAGAGTGATATATGAATCTTTTCCAAATCATAAGATACCCAAGTGTTTTTCAACTATATTATCCTTTTTTATATTTTTAAGGCAAAAGACTTTGAGTGCCGGGCATGGCGGGTACAAACAGCTAGTACATTTATAATTATATAATTCGATTTTCTTTCAGCGGTCACATAAGTAGACAACATTAAAATATTAGCCCACACAAGACGAAATACACTGATGATGGCTTTGTAGCGAAAGCCGAAAATACGTATTCTGTATTGCTGGTCTTATCGAATTCTTTCAAATATATTTTTATTCTTTGTAATTTACTTGTAAAAATTGTATCGTCTTTCTTTGATTTGAAAATAATTTAAACAGAAAGTGATATTAATTTATGATCTAGAGTCAAACTAAAAAGAACATTCATTTACTTAAAAATAAGAGATCAACTAAATATTCCCCCATTCATCATAAACAAAATGTTTATAAATAATGATTCTTTATAAAAGTTTTATCGATTTTAGCAAGGGTTTTCATTTGCAGTCGACTAAGTGTTAGCACAACTTTTGCTGAATTTACTAATTTTTTTTGCTAAAATTCAGCTCGCACACAAAAAATTAAAAGTGAATTTCAGTTACGAAATTGATAATATCAATTATATTTTAATTGATTATGCACCTATCACGCAAATCTTACTATCAATTACTAAAAATTGTGTACGATTAATTGAAACAATTAAATAATTCTAATATTTACTTGATTCAATTGAGTATTTGTTTAAAAATAATTTTATTTAAAAAAAATCTTTAATTAGATGATTTAAGCTAATAACTTTTTGTGTCAGCTAATTTTCAGCAAAATGATTTTGTTAATGCTAGCACCCTCCTCACTAAAAATTTATTGAGTCAGCAAACTTTGTCGCTGACTTTACTGGGCTTTTGATGTGAGTTTTTATTTAGGGGTAGTTACTTACAGGAAATCGTATTCAATATTTTTAATTTGGAAAATGAAATATTTTATGTAAGGATGCTTTCCAAGGTTTTAAAAATTTTGTTTGCTAAATATTTAAATTTTTGAATTATTAAAATTTTTTAAGGCCTTTTCGATTTTAGTATGGAGCTAATCAAAGGCTTTCATTTGATGAAGATTTTGGCGGAATTCCTTCATTCATGGCCGCAGATTCCTCAAAGCGAAATGAGTTTGGAAAAAATGCCGCTGTACCAATTTAGTTCAAAGTGACTATAAATTCCAGATATTTAACCATGTTCTCAAATTAATTTGCGTTTTAAAATATGTAAACGCCTTTTTAATTCGAAAAGACATATTTTCAGAAAATTTACTCTAAAAATAGGTATATATGGTTAGATATAAAATAATTATATCTCTTACAAGAACATCTGAAAGCGGATCCCTTAATCTTATTGCATCTTATTAAACATGTCTAAAGGCAGATCGGTGTTGTAGATTAATTTCATTCTGTCGCTAAATTAATTGCAAGATAAAGCAAATATTTTGTTAGTATTGACAGTTCATAATAGTTCCCAGCGGCCCTATGTTCCACTGGGAATATATAATAAAAATTAAAAATATTTAAAATGTTCATTTTTATTAAAGTATAAAGGTAAGATAACTAAATCGCCGCTTCTCTGAAAAGAACTTTTAAAAAACGCCATTATTTTGGCATTTCGCTATGTTTTTCTTAAGTTGTTTCTTCACAAATAGAAAATTAGATATTTCTTGAAATATTTGTAAAAAAAAAAAAAATATTACAAAAATACATCGCAAAAGTTAAAATAAGGCTGTTTTTAAGGCGCATGACGTATCTACAAAAAAATATTAAAACTATTGTAATAATTCCCCTAATGAAGAAAAAAATCATAACATTTTTTAATTATAATGAAATTAAAAAAAAATCATTACTTTACTAAAAAAGAAATGCGTTTGACTGATTATATAATTACACCTTTATTAGCAAAGTTTTTAATTTTCATTATCAGGCCTAAAAATTTAAGCTTATTTTTTATTTAGGCTTTAAGCAATGAATCGGCATATCATAAATTCGAATCAAAAGTCATGAAAAAGGAAAATATTTAACATTGTGTAAAAGTTATTTAGTGAAAATCTATATCTGATGTTGTAATATTGTTATGGAAATGAAAATGAAATTCCATTGCGATTACTTAAATGTAATGGGAATTAAAAAATATTTCTTTACAAATAATGAACTTTTTTCATTACAATTACGTTTAGTATATACGTAATGATGGAAAACTTCAAACTTACAAAATGTAAGCAAAATTTTCAAATTGTAGTAAAAGAATTTTGAGTAAACGAAAACGCTGATTAATTTACGAGAGTTGTAGTATATAGAAATTAATTTAAATAGAAATCCGAAAGGTTTTCTCTTTTTTCTTTCCACTTTATTACTATTTTAGAACGTAATTTTTATTTATCAAGTAACAAAATTGATGCAAAATATTCAATATTTCATTTAGGTTTAAAATAATTAAGTCATAAAGAAAGTTCGATTGAAAAACAAATTGTCGAAAAATTTTTTGTTTTTGGTTTAGTACAATGACCAATCCGGTTTCATACGCAAAATAACGGGAACACTAGTACAAGGTAAGACGGAAACTTCGGTAACTACAGCCGTTACTAATTCTGGAGGTGTAATATCATAATTTAAGTTTAATGGTGACATTTTATGTTTGGCCTGCCAATTGGAAAGACAACATTTATCATCGACCACAATATCGTCGGGATTGCCAAGTTCATTGTAGACTATGGCATCCGTTTGAAAACGTTCACTAAACTTATGAGTCTCACAGCAAACTAAAACGGGAACATTGAAGGCACGAGCCACTAAAGCTACTTGGGCGGTACCAGTGCGGGCCATAACATAACCATTGGCTAAAAGAGCATGAGCTCCCAATAAAACTTTTGTAACTTCTGGCATAACAAAACTAATGGCATTAATTAAAACATAAGAACATGGTATTTCTTTAGTTGTAAGACGTCTCAGCAACTCCTGGCCCTCACAGAAGGGTCGAGAATCAACTATTATTACACGGAAATCTACCTTACGGGCCTGGGCCTCTTCACATATATAATTAATTAGAGATGAACTGAAATATACAAGAAATAATTAAAATCAATATGCAATTTAATAAATTTTAATTAAAATCTTACCAGCCAAAAGTTAAAATAACATCACCATTATTAATTTTCTTTTGCATCATGGAATTTATAGCTTGAGCCGCTTTACCAATTTGATTTTCAATATAAGTATCAATAAATAAAAATAATTTTTCCTTGAGCTGAAAAAAGAAAAGCAAAAAGCAGTTACAGTTTTAATTATATTCAAAATTTCTATAATTTTACCGTACCTCTGATTCGGGTTCATCTTTTGGTAATTGCATTAAAACTTGTTTTAAACTTTTGTGTGCATTTATAACCGAAACTGCCAAACTACGACATTTTTGTAAATATTCCACACAATTGGCTATAAATGATTCTAAACTACGATTGAATTCTTTTTTAGGTGGTGTTTCAAAGTCTTGTACAACCTTAAGTTAATAAAAACAGAAACTTATTAATAAATATTTTAGGTATCTATATATTAAATTAAACTCACCATTTTAATAGCATTTAAAAATGCCATACATCTAGCATTTGATCCGACTATAGTTCGCTTGGCATATTGTTCTCCTAATCGTGCTATACTGGGATGAATTTGGGGATTATTTATGAATAAATTAACATTGGTTGTCGGCCTTTCTAGATGACTAAATAACTTAACATTTCCATCATTGAAACGAATAGTTTTTGCAGGTGAAATGCTAGTGGCTCTTTTCGAGGGTGTAGCTTGAGATGATGCTGCAGTTTTGGCTGGAGTTGCCAACGATTTATTAGCAACACTATTTGTTGTCGATGTAGTCTGAGCTACATTCGGTTTACCAATTTTGTTTGCTGTACCCTTTTGCGCTTTCGCTTGAGCTTGGGCTTTTGCAGCTCTTTGAGCTTCTTGTATAGCTCTTCTTTCAGCTTTTGTTTGTGCTGCCTTGTTTTGGTACTGTGAATATAACAATTTAGTATTTATATATTTATTGCATTATTAGAACAATAAGAATATAATTCTTTTATAGTTCAAATCAGTATATCATAAAACAAAGTCATAATTTTAATTAACGACATTTAAAAGCGTCCATACACACAAGACAAAAGTATAGCATAAATATAACATTATAATATATATCAAAAATATAATAAAATTTAACAAAAATTAAAAGTCTAGAAATTCTAAGAATTTGGCTAGCTACCCAGCAAAAATATATGTAAGTCATTTAAAACAAACAACTTTTAAATTGGTTACAATGGATAAGTGCTCTTTTTCTGTTTCGAATGTATGTGCTTTAAAACAACTTTCAAAAATGTATATATAATGTTGTTTTTTGCCTTTGTAAATTACGAATTTATTATAGATTCCATTTTTTATCTCTAAAAAAAAACAAAATAGATAATTTTATTCACATTATTAATTTACGATTATTTATTGTACATATATTTTTATTATTCGTACATATTTTAAAAAATACTTCAATTACTGTTCCCATTGAAAAAGGGAAGGAAATAAAGAATTAGATCCCATTGAATCTCCTGGCCCATATTATGAATTATTCTTTTCACTAAATGCAAATATATAAAACTTAACAATTAAAATATATTGTTAAGGCTCTATGTAAGTCGCTCGCGTACACCAAAGAAATATGTTAATAAAATTTGTTGCAATGTTAACACATTTTATGGTTTAAAACAGACCCATCAAGAGGTTGGTTAACAGGGGTTGAGTATCCTACAATTCCTTACTCGTTGCTTATACACAAAAACTTCTATAAATAGGTCCATTCGATTACTTTTCTCAGTCAAGTCCAGTAAGAATTACTCAGTACAAACTTACAGAGAGTAAGACAAGATTTACTCTCAAAATAAAATTTTCCCAAACATGTACGCGAACAGAAAATTTGCAACAATTTGCAAGTTTGTAGACACAGCTGATTACAACACCAAATATACAAATAAATTTAAACTGGTCGCTATGGAAGAATAGAATTTTTGATGTTAAATCTTAAGCAGACAATTTTTAGAAGGTTTTCTTATCTTTTCCATAATTTATTTTGAAAGTTTTAGTGCTTTGCATTTCCAAAAAATAATATAATTGGAAAATATTTTTTTTTATTTACAATAAACAAACATATGTTTTCGAAACATATGTTTTTTTCTGCTTGCAAATTCTTACTGGCAAAAATGTATCCAGTAAAAATTTGCAGGAAAAAGAAGAAGACTTAGAAACTCTCATCATAGAACTGTCACTTTATTCTCTCTTTTTTCTTTCTGTTTACTGAGTATTTGTGTTAACGAACGCCATCCAGTAAAAATTTGTACAAATTTGTACAAATTATCCAGTAATCGAATGGACCTAATGTCACCTTCTTTAAATGTCGATATGCTTTAATTGTCGTAAAATCAAACTAAATAAATAGTTCTATAGTGACAAAAAATATATTATTTCTTCAACTCAAAAATAGATTTAAAAAAATAACTGCCGTCAACTTTAAAATGTCCATTAAAGTTCCAAATTTTAATTAAAGTTAAAATTTTGCTAAATGAACTTCTTCAACATAAGAATTTAACTAATCACGTATTGCAAATTATATCATTGGAACTTAATGCATCGTTTAATGAAAACGTTGATTTTTAGCTAACGATGGTTGACTTTTAAAATTCTAATGACGACATGGTATTCGCCTTCAAAATATGTCTGGGGAAAAACTGTCCTCCAACGGTTCTCGAATTCTTTAATAAATTTAAAATTTAAATTTTAATCATAGATCTGTGGCTTGAGCAAATTTATAAAAATGGCCGGCCTTATTATGCCTTATTTTCCTTTATTTGTCAAAACGAAAAAAAAAATATGAAAAAATAGTTTCCTAGAACGCTTTATTACTCTGAAAATTCCTTGAGTAATGTTCTTAAAAAATTTAATCAGAGTAGGTTACATATAACTTTTAGGCCCAGTTTTAAAATTAGTTTAACGCAGTTTATAACTGGAATACTGCTTCTCAAATGTGATCTATTTTACAATATTTTCTTTCAATGAAGTCCGAAATTCTAAACAAGAAAAAGTTATTCAGGCAAATTTTTATTAATAAAATTGAAATGGCTGATATAATTCGTTTTCGGTTTAACTAAACCAAGTTTAACTGACATCCCAAAAACTCGACCTTCGTGTATTAACCTTTTTTAATTCAATATCGTATCTTTTTTGAATTTAAAGACTGAAGTAAACATGTTGCAAACTTATTTAAAAAAAAACTGTTAAACAAAAAAAGTTATTTTAAAAGCACTCCGAATAGCATCAACTGATTGTGAAGTAGTTGCAATTTAGCTCTAACACTGATTTATTTTACACGTAATGTCCCATTTTGTCAGTAGTTCAATTTAAGCATTTTGTTAGTAATTTAAAAGTGATTACATGATGTCAATAAAAGTATGGTTTTTAGGTATACTTTTTCATTACATCAATACGAGTACATTTTGTTTGCATTTTTAGAGTGATTTAGAAGTACTCTTTATAATATATAATATAATACATTTTTAAAAGTGATTTAAATGTGCTTTTTATAATGTCTGAAATAGCATATTTTAGAGGCAATTTTAATGTTTAGCCTTTACAGAGCCCATTTCTGAACCTATTGTGTAAGAAAAGCTTCAATTTATTATTATTTGTAGGTCAATATTAAGGAAACCCTTCGATAAAATATGTTAACATTGCAACAAATTTTATTAACATAACAATACATTTTAATTGTTAACTTTTTTATATTTGCATTTAGTGAAAAGAAGAATTCATATTTGAGTCATAGTCCAGGAGATTCAATGGGATCCAATTCTTTATTTCCTTCCCTTTTTCAATGGGAACTGTAATTGAAGTATTTTTTTTTTAATATTGTACGAATAATTAAAAAATGTGTAAATAATCGAAAATTAATAAAGTACGTTAATAAAATTAACTATTTTGTTTTTTTAGAGATAAAAAATGGAATCTCTAATAAATTCGTAATTTACAAACAAATCCAGTTACAAAGAAAAAAAACAACATTATATATACATTTTTGAAAGTTGTTTTAAAGCACATACATTCGAAACAGAAAAAGAGCACTTATCGCTCCATTGTAACCAATTTAAAAGTTGTTTGTTTTGAATGACTTACACATTTATTTTTGCTGGGGAGTGCTAAACTTAGCAGAAAAATACACTAATTTAAAAAAATTTTTATTTACAAGAATTCGTTGATTTTTTACAATTCTTGTTTAGTTTATGTTTGTTACTATTGATATATTCTTAGTTTGGCAATAACACTCAGAAAATTTTATTGTATCTCCAGTGCACATTTGTACATTTTTTACAATCGAAAGAAAAAAATTTTTTTTTTATTTTTTTTTTTTTAGATTTTACAGTTTGTTTATTTTTTAGTACACTTTTTTGCTAATTTCAGCAGATTGCAACTAATTATTTATACTAATTTTATTGCACTAAAATTATTGATATTTAGTAAATTTCAAAATTATTTGCTAAAATCAGCTACAATTTTAGCAAATAATTTTGAATTGCAGTTTACAACAATTTTTCTAAAATGTAGTAGCGGCTACTAATTTTTTCTACTATTTTTGTTGTACTGCAGATCAGCAGACATGTGTTGCTAAAATTAGCAAAAAATACGGCTGGGCTTAAACAGTTAAATTTCCCGTAATAGCAGCAAATTGTTCAGTAGCCATTACAGACTTTTTTGGTTGAGTGTACTTATAGAAAAAGGTCTGTAAAAATTTTGCTAAAGCTACTAAAATTTTATTGAAAATGGCAGAAAGAACTGCTGAAACTACCAGATTTTTGGTTTGGCAAATATTAGTAATGTTGCGTTTACACTTGCATCGAAATCCCGAGATTTTAATATTCACCACTCTGAAAAAACAATGAAGGAACGCGTATAGGCAAGAAAGAAATCCGGATAGGGACATGCCTCCAACAGATTGTTTTTCACAATTTGCCAGATAAGTTTCGGGATTTTAGCACATTTAATTTCTTTAATGCAATTATTTTTTGTCCCGATGAAAATAAATTTGAAACATTAGGGCTTTTCATATAAACTCGTAAATTCCTTGTAAACCTTGTATAAATACAAACCATATTTTTTATGTATGGAGTTTGACATTAAACTCATAAACTTACCAGGTTTACACCGTTTACGATTAGAATACGAGTTTATATGAATACCACTATTGTTTATTTTATTTTCTAAAAAGTTTTAAAAAACACCTTTATTTGGGCCTAAAGCTTTTTTTTTACAAATAGAAATTTTTTTAACAAAAAAAAGTTCGCCGTACACCTTCCAATATGAAGTATTTTTGCAAGGCAATTTCAAAATAAATTTTTTTTTTGCCGAACGTAGGGTCGCCTTTTTTAATTTTTCACTATAGCTTTGGCATTTAAAGTCAAATTTTAAAGTGTGATATATCAATTTTTTTTGCCTCGAGGAGACCAGTGTTTTCCTATAAAGGTAAAATGCAATAAAAAAAAATTAAAAAAGCGACCCCAACGTTTTTTAACCAAAAAAAAAATTCTATTAGGTTTATCGAAAAACTACCTTAGCAAAAGTTTAATTTTCTGATATTAGGGTGGTAGCAACTGAGATCTAGTGGGTAACTACTAGAACGGCATACTTGAGGTCAATGGCCCTTAGAGCAAAACATTGTTCTCCAGTAGAAACATAGATGTATCACACTTTAAGATCCGACTGTAAATGCCAAAGATATAATGAAAAATGTAAAATGTCCGGCAAAAAAATTTTTTTTTGAAATTGCCTTGCAAAAATACTTCATATTGGAGGGTGTACGTTGCACTTTTTTTTTGCCTGAAAGGTGATACGGTCTACTGTACACCATGCTGGATCGTCTATAACTCTAGCAATTTTCTCCCACTTTTGTTTTTTCTAAATAAAAACTTTGGAAATAACTAAAAAGCCCAGTATTTTGTTCTCAATTTTTTCCCAAAAACAGCTATTAACCTCCATAAAAAAAACAAACGTTTTTCACTTGCTCTGGAATTATTGCAAAGCCGCATCAATTTAATAGTCCATAGGACCATTTTAAAATATCGCAAAAAAATAACTTTGGCCTTATGAAGATTTATAGTTTTCTAATTAATGTGAAAAATTTGTGATACAAATACAATTTTAGGGTTCCAAATCGCAAAATATTTTATCACAGCGGAAAAAGTTAAAAAATAAAATAGAACTCCTTATATTTATTGAGGAAAATGGAAAAATGGGACTTGAGCCCCCCCATATATTTGCAATATTATGTCCAATATAATGGCACAGTATTTTTCTCGTTTTGCCACACACCATACAACAAATTGCAACACATATGTAACAAAAGATCGTCACAATATTTTATGCAACATATGAATTCAACATAACCTCAAAATGCATACAAACATAAACAGCGCAAAATTAAAATTGCACAGATTATGAAATATTTCAAGTTGTCCAATAAAAATCAAAAGTGTTTTGATTCACTACAAAATATTGCTCAACCTTCAATTTAATACATACACGGTCAATATCCTTGCACCACTTGGAAAGTTGTACCATAATATTGCAAATGTGTGGCCCGCTTAATATGCATTTTAGAACAATACTTTTATTTCTTTCTACCAAACTTATTGTCAAAAAATATAACTTGATAGAGAGAAAATTTGGAATTCTGCAAGTCTCTTGAAAAAATTTAAACATTTTTGTTTCGAAAAAATAAAATATTTTGCGAGGTGGCTAAATTTGTTATAAATAAATAAAATAAATAAAGGGTTTAAAATTTCTTTGAAAATTATTTTAAAAAATTTTCTTATTTCAAAGAAACTTGTAAACCTGAATTTAAAACTTTCACCCTTATTCTAAACTTTATAACAATAACAAAATTGGGACAACACTGAGGTAAATGGTCAGTCTTGTCACAATTTTGTCTTTGTTATAAAGTTTAGAATAAGGGTGTTTATAACAATAACAAAATTGTGACAACACAGACCATTCAAAAATGTTCTTATTTCAAAGAAACTTGTAAACCTGAATTTAAAACTTTCACCCTTATTCTAAACTTTATAACAATAACAAAATTGTGAAAACACTGAGGTAAATGGTCAGGTCAGTCTTGTCACAATTTTGTCATTGTTATAAAGTTTCGAATAAGGGTGTTTATAACAATAACAAAATTGTGACAACATAGACCATTCACCTCAGTGATGGCACAATTTTGTTATTGTTATAAAGTATAGAATAATGGTGTTAGTTTAGAATTAGTTTAGCCAGTTCGCACCCACCCTAAAAATATAAATCAAAAGACATGGAATCAATGAATTCAACTATTATAATATCCTGATGATGGAAACTAATAACGCTAATTAAAGATTAAATAGTGATTTAAATTAAGTTAATATGTCTATTACATCAAATTCCGGCATTCAGTACGGGTCAGTTTTTGATTTTAATTTTATTATCAAATAAAAAAGTTATACTTGATTTTTTCAAAAAATAATTCAGTAACTTTTATAAAAAATGTTTTAAAATAAAAATCAAAAAACAACAAAAATTTATAGAGTAAAAAATAAAAATTGAAAAAATTAAATTTGGCAAACATTTAGCCAAACTTTGTAATGCCAGTGCATTACTGAAATATTATAATTGACACAATTTGTGATGTGCCCTTTTTATAAATATAACAGTTACTTTGGGTATCTGTAAATTTTCTCTTTAAAAATATTCGAAAATGTCAAATTATTCGACACAAAAAAACCGGTTTCTCGAATAATTCGAAAACCGCCCTTTTTCAAAAACCGTTTTAAAAAACTCGGAAATATACAGCTATGGACATATAAATGGCACATTTTTCCATTAATTCTTTCTTATGCTATTATATTGCAAATACTATTAACAACCAACAAGTTTTTGTTTTTTCCAAATGTTTATTATGCACATTTAATATTGCTATAAATTTTAATTGAAATTCATTAATGTAAATAAAAACTTATCATTATGAAAAAAAAAACCCATTGAAATGAGCTGGACACATAAATGGCACAATCTTAAAAAAAGAGAAGAAATGGTTTTAATATTGCATTTGTTAAATTTTTTGGTATGTACACATATTTTACCGTTATATTTAGTGCTGTGGCATTTGGTTCTGATGACAGCTTCGCACCTGCGACCCATACTTTCCACTAGTTTTTGGCATTTTGTTTTGGGGATGACGTACCAAGCTTCTTGTGTGGATTTAAGTCAGGGCTCTGGGCTGGCCAATCCAAAACAGCAATCTTCTCCGCACAAAACCATTTTTTTACTAGTTTGGAGGAGTGTTTGGGGTCATTATCTTGCATGAATTTCCATTTTATTGGCATGGAGTTGAAGGCATATGGCTCCATATGGTTTTTTAAAATATCTAAATACTGCAACTTGTCCATTTTTCCATTGATTTTTATAAGCGGACCTACGTCATGCCAAGAAAATGCACCCCAAACCATAATACTGCCACCTCCATGTTTTACCGTCTTCTGAGTGAACCGAGGATTAAACTCTTGTCCTTTAGGACGACGAACAAAGATTCTGCCATCTGGTCCTATCCTGTTAATTTTTGTTTCGTCACTCCATAACACGTTTTCCCAAAAACTAATGGGATTTTCGTTAGTTAGTCGTTTTGAAATATTTTTTTTTTGGGAGAAGGGGCTTTTTTCTGGAAATGCGCCCAAACAAATTTTCCTCGTTTAGTCTTCTTCTGACAAGTATGCTTGATATTTCCATGTTAAAATTTTCATTAATATCCGATGCTATCTGCCTTGATGACTTGAATGGATCAATTTTCACCATTCGTACTAGGGTTTCCAATACCGAATCGGTATTGAGAAGTCGGTATTTCGGTATTGAAAATTTTCCAGTACCGAATTTTCGGTATTTTCGGTATTCATTCGGTATTCACATCTCAAAATTTCAAAATTGTGTACGAAAATTACTGATTACAAGCAGGCTTAATCTTCTCTATGTTGTTTTATTCAAAGTTTGAAAAAGATAATTCTTTTTTGAATTAATACGATTAAAAATTTATTCATTTTATGAATCAGTGAATATTTTAAAATATTTTTAAATCACTGATTTGATATTGAACAAAGTGAGATAATGATTTGGTATAATTTACCATCGATTCAATTTTGATTAGACTGAATAATTTGTTTTAAAAGATAATTCGCGAAGTATAAATAAGATCAGAGCTTTGAAGAATTGATTCAAAATAATTATTTTCAAAGATGATAAATTCGCGAATCAAAAAATATAAAAAAAAATTCGCACGAATTATTGTTATGTTTTGATTCGCGAAGACATTATTGTCTAAATTTAATTGTCTAAATTAATTTTTATTATTCTTTTTTAGACAATTTAGAAAGAATTTTCCAATACTGGGAAATCGTAGACACAAAAGTGAACAAATGTTTGTTAGATTAATCTTTTAATCAAGAACATTTTTAGGAAAAACAAAAGTCATACTATTTATAAGTAATCTTAATCAGACATTTTTTGGCTGGGTTAATTTTAGTTTTTGCGTTATACAAATTTCTAATTGAGTAATTCCTATTTATTAATGCTTGCATCTTTCAAATACAAAATTTGTAAAGAATTACAAACACAAAAACAGAATTATTGTCAAATTTGTTAAAATCTCTCTTAAAAAATACATAAAATATTAAAATAATAAACAAAAAAAATTGTATGCAATACCGAAATCGGTATCGTACTAAAATCGGTATTTCGAATTTGCTAAAATGGCTCGAATTTCGACATTTTCGGTATTACCGAAATCGGTACTGGAAAGCCTAATTCGTACTATAGCTGCATCCGTACGCTCATCTGTTTTTCGTGGCCTTGGCTTCCGAATTTTACCCTTAGTCAATATATCGGGATCCATCTTCATATATTTTCCATATGATCCGCCTTTCCTCACCTGTGGTATGTTTTCCTGATCCCATTTTAAAAATTTTTTAACTTTTTATATTTATTTTTGAAATACGAAAAATATTTATTGCTTTGAATTAAATCTACACGACTACTGCTTATTTTAAGTAAATTGTGCCATTTATATGTACACTTTAAATCAGCATTGTTAACGCAAAAATGATAACGGTAAATAATAAGCAAAACATAATGGAACATTTGAGCACTATTAAGATAAACATCTTTTTCAACAACAATCAGAAGATATAAAACTTGCATTTTTAAATATATTTAGTTGGAAAATACTTAAATTTATGCGCAATTTAAATTTGTGCCAATTATATGTCCATAGCTGTAATTTTTAAAAAATGGCGAAAATCTTAAATCATAGGTTATTTTGAAGCGAATTAAATTCAAAAAGTACAGTTAGCCTGTAGAGCTTCAATTAATCATGTATTGAAATTTGTTGGATACACAGAAGAGAAAATATTCAAAAAGTTCCAAGGTACACGCATTTTAATTTTTGCAAAAAAGATAATTTTTTTCTTATTTGTACAATGTAGTTAAGAAATTTACTAGTTACTACAGTTAGAAAACGATAAACTTTATATTGATTTAAGCCCGTAACTTGAAATATCTTGATTATTTTTAAAAAAAGTTTAAATTTTTTTAAAAATTTACTTTTGTCGATCCAAGGTACACGCACCCAATTTTAGGGTCTCCTTTAGACTTATCTGAAACTTTGAGTAGTTTAAAATGATCATTAGGCAAAATAACTTCATAGACGATAACTTTACAGTAAAACATTAACAAATAGGGGAAAAATGCAAAGTTCCAAGGTACACGCGATCCAAGGTACACGACTTTCCCCTACATTAAATTCCGAGCCCTAGTGACAATGGATACCCAGCAAAAATATGTGTAAGTCATTCAAAACAAACAACTTTTAAATTGGTTACAATTGAGCGATAAGTGCTCTTTTTCTGTTTCGAATGTATGTGCTTTAAAACAACTTTCAAAAATGTATATATAATGTTGTTTTTTTCTTTGTAAATGCATTTGTTTGCAAATTACGAATTTATTAGAGATTCCATTTTTTATGTCTAAAAAATCAAAATAGTTAATTTTTTTAACGTACTTTACGATTATTTATATATTTTTTAATTATTCGTATATATTTTAAAAAATACTTCAATTACAGTTCCCATTGAAAAAGGGTAGGAATAGAGAATTGGATCCCATTGAACCTCCTGGAGTATGACCCAAATATGAATTCTTCTTTTCACTAAATGCAAATATATAAAAGTTAACAATTAAAATGTATTGTTTAGGCTCTATGAAGTCGCTCGCGTGCTTTTGCACCGTGCACCAAAGAAATATGTTAATAAAATTTGTTGTAATGTTAACACATTTTATGGTTTAAAACAGACCAATCAAGAGTTTCGTTAACAGAGGTTGGTCCCTTACCTTTGCTTATACATTAAAAGTTCTATAAATGTCACCTGCTTTAAATGCCGATATGCTTTAATTGTTATTACACCTTAAAAGTCGTAAAATCAAGTTAAATAAATAATTCTATAGTGACAAAAAATATATTATTTCTTTAACTCAAAAATAGATTTAAAAAAATAACTGCCGTCAACTTTAAAATGTCCATTAAAGTTCCAAATTTTAATTAAAGTTAAAATTTTGCTAAATGAACTTCTTCAACATAAGAATTTAACTAATCACGATTGCAAATTATAGCATTTGAACTTAATGCATCATTTAATGAAAACGTTGATTTTAAGCTAACGATGGTTGACTTGCAAAATTCAAAGGACGACATGGTATTCGCCTTCGAAATATGTCTGGGGAAAACTGTCCTCCAACAGTTCTCGGATTCTTTAATGAATTTAAAGCTAAAATTTCAATCATAGATCTGCGGATTCAGCAAATTTATAATAATGGCCTTATTACTGTAGTTGTAAAATGAAAAAATAGTTTCCTAGTACGCTTTAATATTCTGAAAATTCCTTGAGTAATGTTTTAAAAAAAAATAATCAGAGGGTTACATATAACTTTTAGGCCCAGCTTTTAGGATGTAGATTATCTTTAGACTTAGTTTAACGCAGTTTGTAACTGGAATACTGCTTCTAAAATCTATTTTATTTTTCGATTTCGGTTTAACTAAACCAAGTTTAACTGACATCCCAAAAACTCGGTCTTAATGTATTAATCTTATTTGATTCAATATCGTACCTTTTTCGAATTTAATGACTGAAGTAAACATGTTACAAACTTATTTAAAAAAAAACTGTTGAACAAAAATTTTAAAAATTTTTGGTTTTGTCTGATTTTGACTTAATTGAATTGATTCAGATGCAAAAGAAGTGTTTCCTTAATATTGCCCTACAAATAATAATAAATTGAAGCTTTTGTTACACAATAGGTTCAGAAATGGGCTCTGTAAAGGCTAAGCATTAAAATTGCCTCTAAAATATGCTATTTCAGGCATTATAAAAAGCACATTTAATCACTTTTAAAAATGTATTATATTATATATTATAAAGAGTACTTCTAAATCACTCTAAAAATGCAAACAAAATGTACTCGTATTGATGTAATGAAAAAGTATACCTAAAAACCATACTTTTATTAACATCATGTAATCACTTTAAAATTACTAACAAAATGATTAAATTGAACTACTGACAACATGGGACATCACGTGTAAAATAAATCAGAGCTAAATTGCAACTACTATGTTGTGGTAGACATAAAAAAAGAATCCTCTTGATTGAAAATTTTGAAAAGTAATCTAATCAGTGAAAAAATAAACTAAATATACTCTAAAATAATAAAAACACATCCATCTTCCCTGGAGATATAAAGTTTCTTTGGAATTAATTATTTTTTAAACAAAAAATTTTATTTTGCATAGTGTGGTATTGGCTGCTGTTGTATTTTTTTTTTTTTTTTCTTATTTCATTTCCATCTTAACTAAATACAAACATACTAAACAATAACAAATCAAGGAACTAAACATACAGCTGTCTCTTTTATTTTTCAACTGAACCAACAGTTTTTGTGCTGATTAATTCTGCCATTTTATTGAAACTTGATTTTTATTTCATTGTAAACAAATAACTGATATTATACATAATGGCTTATCCTTGTGGAGTTTGTAATTTAGAAACTACTGGCACAAAATGTTTACTATGCAGATCCTGCGACATTTGGTACCACGCTGATTGTGAAGGTGTTAATAAGGCCGTATTCAATATGCTGGATAAAAATCGTAACCTGGCATATACCTGCAAGGGATGTATGGATAATCCGCCAAACAATACTGACAACTTTAAAGGAGAAATGCGTAAAGAGTTTGCTGATCTTAAGGATTCCTTGCGTAGCTTTGCCAGCGATATGAAAAATGAAAACTGCAATGAAAACTACATTTGAGTCTGTTGTTAGTGATATTCGAAAAGAACTGTCAAAAAACCTTAAGGAAATCAAAGATGAGGTTGCAAATTGTAAAACTCTAGTTAGTTCAAATGACTTTGCTAACAAAAAGAAATTTTATGAGCTTGAGCTGCAGAATCATGCACTTCAACATCGTCTGAACAGACCGGATATTGTTATCACTGGCCTTGCTCCTAACTTAAAAAATCTTAATGAGACTTTAAATAATTTATGGGCACATTTAAAGGTGGATATTGTTCCGAGTGATATTTTAAATGTTATGTACATTAAAAAGTCTACTGCTATTGTAGTCAAATTTGGTTTAATTAGTAAGCGTGATAAAGTAATGTCGGAGTATTATAAATCCAAATCGTTAAAAGTGTTTGATGTTGTTGGTGGTTCTGATGGAGGCCGTGTCTATCTTAATGACAATTATTCATCTTTAGCTAACAAATTGTTAAGAAATTGTTGGAAATTGAAAAATGAAGCAAAGATTAAGAGTTATAGCATTGTAAATCGTGAGATATTGAAAACTAAAATAACAATGCCAAATGATGTAGTAAAGTTCGTAAACCTGCAGGAATTTATTGATATTTTTGACTTAAATTTTTAATAATTTAAGTGCTAATTGTATTCTATTGCTACACTGCCACTGCTGAATTCTTGTCTAAAAATTATTTTTTTTTTCTGTTCTTTTCTGAAATTGTTATGGTAGTATGAGAATCATTAGTTCAACAAAAAAAGTCAGAGCATATTTTTTATTTGCAAAGATAAAAGAATTTTCTGATCTTACAAATTAACTACATAGATTACTGTTTTTTCGAGTTTTTCAAGAGCTTCACACATTGCTTTAGTGCTTTTTTTGTTGGCCTAGTAATTAACAACTCATTGTTTATTTAAAGCTTTTTACATATGTATTTATATATAATTTTTTTTATTTTTTCTATTTATAATAATAAGAATTTTAGTCCTTAATTCTCAATCAAGTAGGATAATTTTTCCTTATAATGAATCATTTGTCCATATTGGATATGTTTTTAATATCTATTGTTTTGGTTATTATTTGGCTCCCCCAAAAATATGAGTATTGGTTTAAATTAGATGATCCATAATTTTAATCTAGGGCCTATAGCTGGGGATAGGTCTGTTTTGAGATCCTCTCTTTCTTCATTTTCTGAAAACTTAAACATTGGACATATTAATGCCCAAAGCTTAAGTCCTTCCAATTCAAATACTAAGCTTGAAGAGTTCAAAAGCACATTTAATGAGTCTGGTCTCGATATAATTGGGGTTTCGGAAACTTGGTTTAAACCAGATATGCTTTCCCAATCTCTGAGTCTATCTGGTTACAAAATCATCAGGAATGACCGTCCTAGGTTGTATAATTCAGGTGAAAATAGTCATCCTGGAAGAGCCGGTGGTGTCTGCCTGTACATATCGGACAAATTACGTTACAAGACAATTTTTTCCGGCAGGCGGTATGGGGTCTGCGAGTCATTGTTCGTTGAAATATTTGGTGATTGCATATATGTTATAGTTGGGGTAGTGTATTTGCCTCATGGTGATGTTGGCGCGTTTGAAGACCTTTATGGTGATTTATTTAATCGATATACTAATATTGTTGTAATGGGGGACTTTAATTACGACCTTTTTTTTTTTTTTTTTTTTTTTATTCACCATTTTGTAATTTGAAAGCCTAGTGGCCAATTAATAAATTACAATATTCCACTCACTACTTTGATACTATTAAATCGAATAACTTCCGCTCTTTAATTTCAAGATGTGGTCTTACCTGTATTCATAACTGTTTGCCAACTCACCTTAATACTACCACGTTAATAGACTACTTTCTTCTGAGTGAACCTTCTATTGTTGCTTATTGTAGTCAAGTTCAATATCCATTTTTCTCTTCGTACCACAGCTTTATTATTATTTCTATTAAATTTTCTTCTCTAACTCGCAGTAATTGGATTGAATACAAGGATTATAAGCGGATCAATTATGATGAGTTTTATCAGCATCTAAATCTTTTTGATGTATCTCCTATTTTTTCTACTAATGATGTAGATTTGCAACTTGCTACATTAAATGATTTAGTGTATGGCCTGCATAATTTTGTTCCTACATCTAGGGTTAAATTAAACTCAAATAGTTATAATTGGATGAATTCTAGGTGTATTGCTGATGCTAGATTGTCAAGAGACCGGGCTTATGGGGCTTATCTTAGTGATCGTACTGAGACTAACTGGAGAGTTTATTGCAGACTAAGAAATAAAACCAAATCTATTATTAGAAAGGCTCGTAGGGATTATGGATAAAATCTTTTTACTGGTGTGAATAATATACAAATGTGGAATAGGATTCGCGGGCTAGGGTGTGTTGGTCGTGAGCATTCTACAATTGACGCTTCTAATGTTGAATATATAGCAACAAGTTTTTTAAATAATCTGAACTCTAATCACCTTGAATTAAGCTTTGATGAATTCTTTGAAAACTCCAATTCATTTTTTTTTTAATCCCATTACTGAATATGACCTTTTGCTCGCTATAAATTTCATTAAGTCTAATGCGATCCCATAAAATTCATAAAACTGATTTTCCCGCTTATATCTAGACTACTTCTTCATCTTGTAAATTCTATTTTTACTACGTCTAAATTTCCGACTGCATGGAAGCTGGGTCGTGTTGTGCCAATTATGAAAAGTGGTCATTATGATATTGGTAATTTGAGACCGATAACCATTTTACCTGCTCTATCAAAAATTGTTGAAAGTATTATGAAAATGCAAATTTTATCTCATTGTGAGAGTTTCTCATTGATACATCGGAACCAGTTTGCCTTTAGGCGAAATCATAATACGACCTCACTGTTACTTTCTCTTACTGATACTATAAGGAAACGACTTGATGATCATGAATACTGTATTATGGTTTCTCTGGATCTTACAAAGGCATTTGACCGAGTCAACCACAACGTCTTGGTAAAGAAACTTTATGAGAATTTCAATTTTTCGAGATCTGCATGTAAGTTAGTTCACTCTTACCTATTAGAGCGATCTCAGTTTGTTTCAATTAATGGATCAAATTCTACTATTGGTGCAGTAACCTCAGGTGTGCCTCAGGGGTCTGTGCTGGGTCCTATTCTATTTCTTACTTACCTAAATGATTGTATTTCCCTTATGAACAATAATTTTTGTCAGCCATATGTATTTGCTGATGATATTTTCGAGATTCGAGTCAAATTGACTATTTTGAAACCTATTTAAATAACCATCTCAGTTCAATATCCAATTGGATGTCTCTTAACTGTCTTGAGATTAATTCTGCTAAGACTAAGGCAATGACTTTTCATTTACATAACCGTAATTTTATATATCCTACGATATACACAGATGGACAAGTCATTGACTATGTGGATTCTATTAGGTGTCTCGGTGTTATTTTGGATTCGAGTCTAAATTTTGATAATCATATAAATTTCCTTTCCAATAAAATTTGTCTTATTTTAAGAAGATTATACTCAATAAAACCATACACACCTAGACTTGTAAGATATCGATTAGCTCACTCGCTGATTATGAGTCAATTTAATTATGGCCTTGAGGTCTTCTCTGGGTCTTGGTTGTATAACGTGGATATTCTTGGTGGAATTGTCAGAAAAGTTGTTCGTTATGTTTTTGATGTGAGAGTTCATGAACATGATCGTGTTAGGGAGCTTGTTCCTGAATTTTTGAAATGTAGTTTCGATGATTATTTAAAATTTCGTATTTTACTTCATTTTTATAAAATTATGAAATTACAACAACCGGAACTTCTAGTGAATGGATTTTCTTTTATACATTCAACACGGAATATCCAGATTGATGTGCCTTTAAGACATCTTTCAATATTTGATCGCTCTTTTGTAGTACGCGTCTACCAAGTTTGGAACTATTTGCCAAACAGTCTTAAACTTTTTTCATATTCCTTTTTAACATATAAACGTAAACTACTTGATTATTTTAACGGAATTCTACCTTGACATATTTGGCATAAATTCGTTACGTATTTCTTTTCTTCTTCTTTGTCTCTTGCTATAGGTACTTATTTCCGTACTTTTTTCCAACATTCATATGGCTGGGGAGCCACTTATAAACTTGAATGGTAATATTTGTATATATATATTAATATATTTAAGTTGTATCTTAACTGTACATAGTTGATTATCTAACAATACATAAATAATTGGCCATGAAGGCTTTCTTTGTATTGATATTAAATAAATAAAAAAAAAAAATAAATAAAAAATAAACTACTTCACCATAAGTTGATGCTATTCGGAGTGCTTTTAAAATAACTTTTTTGTAATGACTTTTTTTGCTGGGTAACGTTATTTCAACAGTGTTTTGTTAGGATATTTTAGAGTTATCGGTATCTTATTTCGTTATTTTATGATTAACGGTTTTTAAAGTAAAGTAAAAACTGAACGTCATTATTTTTTTTTAATCTCTTTTTGAGAGAAAGTGAAAATTTAAAACTATTTCGTTAGAGTATTTTAAGTTTAACGGTATTTTAAATTATTTTATTAGGGTATTTAAGGGTTAACGTAATTTTAATGAATTGTTAAATTTATTTATTTTTTTTTTTAAGAGAAGCAACACTCAGGAAATTCTTCCTATTAATTAACGTGTTGCTTCCTTTGGAAGGGATAGAGAAGAAGTTAAAGGTGGTGAAAGATGAAGGGATTCAAATATGGCAACACTGTAATTGCGCGAGATGTTGAATTTTTTAGAACAGTTGTTGCGCGCCATCTGTCGGTGAGTTGGCGAACTTTGTTGAAGCTTTTTAGTTCATAGCCCTGTTATATTATTTTACTTCGGTGGGGTTAAGTGCTATGCGAACACCGAAGGAGGACGCTGCGATATGTATGAGCGATAGAAAAAACTCATACATATTACTATTTTTCATAAATTGATGTTGCCTTGGTTGGGGCTCGAACCCGCAACCTCACGTGTAACAGTCCAACGCGCTAACCATTACACCACAGCGCCCACCATTATTATTATTATTGGGGGTCAAGGGAAATTATTTCCAAATGCCAACCTCACCCACAGTCCACCTTGGACATTGTGTCCCCTGTTAACGCTGACGAGGCTCTGACGACCGAGTATGGGCGGTATAACCCGGTTCCCACGGCAATCGGACTATGTGCCGGAACGATTCGGATGTATTCGAATCTTCGAATTTATCCGAGCAAGGATTGCCACTCCGGCTTTAAATGAGAATTATTAACTACAAATTCTCATTTTAAAGCCGTTACAACAACAACAACATTATTATTATTAGTAAGTGAATCTATTTATTTGCTAGTAATTATATGTGAGTAGGTGTCCCAGTTTTTTGGAACTATTGGGCTCAAGTGGCTCAGAAACAATTTCTTTTTTATTCCTTTCGGGATGGTATTTTTTAGGCTTTGCGATTTTTGCCGATTTTAACTATTAACTTTAAGCGATATATACTATTGTATTTACCTTTTCATCCACAGATACATTATTACTAGCAACAATTAAAGTTTGTCCTTTCCCTCTTGATGCATTTATATTTACTTGAGACAATTGTTCAGTTACGGCCACCACAGCAGAAGCACCATCATTACCACCAACTTTGGCAACTTTTGCAGCCTGTTTGGCTAATTTTTTAGCTTCATGTTCTACCTTAATTGGTTCACGAGAATTTTCAGTGTCATCTTCAGGATTTTTGGTATTTTCTGGAGTATTATTAGAAACAAGAGGCTTGGAGGGTTGAGGAGTTTCTGGTGTGGTTGTCAATGCGGTATTGGTAGACTTACTAGTGCCTGATTTTGATTTCTTAGCTTGTTTTGCCAATTTTTTTGCTTCACGTTCTGCTTTTATTTGTTCCCGTGTTTTTTCTGTTTCTTGTGTTGATGACATTTCTACAGCTAATGGTGATGAAATTGAAGAACTTTCGACTGTTGTTAGAGAATTATTGGTTTGACTTTTTAAAGTTTGAACTTTAACAATTGAGGCTGTTTCCAATTTGACTTCTAGTTTTATTTCAGTATTAATTTCTGTTGTGGTTACTTCGCCCGGATTCATAGTTTGCCGATTTCGTGGTTTTCTCTTACGTTTCGATTTCACAGCAGAGGGCTAAATAAAAAAACAAAAAAACATTAAATGTTTTGTAAATTAACGTTTTGTAAATAAAAAAAAAATCTATACCTTCATATTATCCTTTTGTAAGCTTAATTGAATTACAAAATAAATATGAAAATTAAATAAGTTTTAGTTTCTTACTCCAAAGACCTAGTCTGTACAAACCCCCCAGCCACAGCCCCAGCTGTTGGTTTTTAGTTTAAAACCAATTTGTTTGGTTATTTTGATGCACTTACTTCATGTAATATTTTGTTACAGTTTTTATTTATTTTATTAACTTGCCTTTTATTAAAATGCTATTTTTTACTAATATTTTTTTTAATTGTTTAATTGAACACGAACACAAAATCGTCACCAATGTTATTGCTGAAATGTGTGCTGTCAAAAAATAAGTGAAACATACGGGAAATGATGCCAACTTGCTGCTTTTAGCCCTATCATCTGTGATGTTGCTCTTCTATGACCCAAATCGTAGATAGACTAAAGGGTTCATTAGCCATACGTAGACGTAACGTACCCAGGGGCAGAAAACTGTAGTTATAGATAAACGAAAACGGATCATATGTTTTTAAAGCCTCATTCATACTGAACCCAAAACTAGAAGTTTTTTTAAGTTTTCGATTTGAAATTTGTATAGGATTTGCAAATCAAAAACAAAATAAATTTGAAAACTACTAGTTTTGGGTTCAGTATGAATGAGGTATAACAAAAACTTTTAATTTTCATTGTCATTCATTATTAGTTTTGTACAATTTTTAAATTTTATCAGTTAATATTGTTTGTATTAGTTTTTTCCAATTTTTTTAGTAAACATACCATGCAATATCAGCTGTCACGGAAATTCGGAAAGAAAATCAAATTTCAACTCGTTCGTTTACATAGCATAAGTGCTTCCTTGTGTTTTCTATAGGAAAAGGTTCAGCTAAATGAACCTTTAAGGTAGAATTAGTCATACGTAAACGTAACGTGACGAATCAGCTGATTTAATCTAAAATAATAAGTAAAACAGAAGTAGACTGTCAGCTATGCTCTTTTGACTCATTAGATTTTGCATAAGGCGACTCGTCACGTTACGTCCACGTATAGCTAATTCTACCTTAAAGGCTCATTTAGCCATACGTAATGTGACGTCACGAATCAGCTGATTTAATCTAAAATAATGACAGTCTTTTTCTTTTTTACTCATTATTTTAGATTGAATCAGCTGATTCGTCACGTTACGTATGGCTAAATGAGTCTTAGGCTGCATTCACACCTAATTCTTAAACACGTGTTTAGTAGAATAAAGAGCTAAAATACGTGTTTTAGCTAAACACGTGTTTAAGAATTAGGTGTGAATGCAGCCTTAATGTCCAAAACGAATTTTTTGAGATGCAAAAAAACAGGTGGAACTTTATCTAAGTGCTATGTAATAATACAACTACATAAGTTCGAAGTAAGTTTTACAATTTTCTAGCAAAATATATGTAATTTTTCGGATATTTTCCGCTACACATGTATATATTTTGCAAGGATTGTATATATTTTACAAAATAATTTGCATATTTTACTAGAACTTTGTAAAACTAACTTGAAAATTATGTAGTTGTATAATTACATAGCTCTTAGGTAATATTCCTCCTGTTTTTTTTCTGTGTGTAAAAGAGCACTAAAGTTAACATACCCAACAAACAATTCGTTCCGTTTACGCACCGTTTTCGGTCCGTCATAAACGGAATCCAACTCCGTATACGTACCGTTTTCTGGATCCGTATACGGAGCAGAAAACGGAACATAAGGAACATCGCCAACAAACAAATCGTTCTGTTTACGTACCGTTTTCGGTCCGTCATAAACGGAATCCAATCCGTATACGGACCAGAAAACGGATTTTAAGGAACATCGAAACTGATTCGAATCCGTTGAAAGTCCGTCAATGACGGACCGTTTACGGACAGATATGTCGTGTAAAAAACTGACAAGTCCGTTGTAAGTCCGTCATTGACGGACCGTTGTGTCGTGTAAAAACGGACAAGTCCGTCAATGACGGACCATTTACGGACCGGTATGTCGTGTATAAACGGAGTGACTTCGGACCAAAAACGGACTTGTATATCTATCTAAATTGACTAATTTTGAGTAAATTAAATTTACTAAATTTTTTTTTATTTTTAATGGATTTATTAATAACGATATTATTTACATTTACACTATATTTAGTACATCAGTTTACCTTTGAGTTTACCTCTTTATCTAGCGCATCAATTCACGATAGTCACCCATAATAAAATCGATCATCTACATGCAAAAGAAAAAATAAATTAGTTATAATTAAATTGATTGCATTTACGATGGTGTTTTACTCGAAACAACAACAATTTACACACAATTTTGGAAAAATTGGGTAGCCGCGTTAACGTACGTGGAACAGAGCTTTTGTTAAAAAACAAACGATCTTACTCAAATCTTTGTAAAGGCACATCTACACGAGAGAGAAAACTTCTAGAGATAGAGCAAAAAACACCTCTAATTAGCTTTATTGTGAATGATTTAAGCTATTTAGAGGTGTTTTTTGCTCTATCTCTAGCAATTTTCTATCTCGTGTAGATGTGCCTTAAAACACGCACTAAATTTTATTATTCTTACCATCTAATATATGTATGCGACTTGAAGTTAGTTAATTGATGATGTGTTGGACCTATTTCAGCTACTGCCACCAATTTCTGGTCACAAAAAGTTTTTAAAATAATTTAATTGTTTAATTGTATTTTACGGTACGGAAACGGAGTTAAAACGTATTGTTTTCGAAAATCCGATTACCCGGCCCGTTAATGTTCTGTATACCTACAAGCTTTGACGGATACGTGTATTACGGACCGTTAATGTGCTGTAAAAGCCGGATTCATGATTCCGTACGTGCCTGAGAGTCCGTAAAAATGTTTCTTGGGTCGAAACTGATTCAAATCCGTTCAAAATCCGTCAATGTCGGACCGTTTACGGACCATTATGTCGTGTTAAAAACGGACAAGTCCGTTTAAAGTCCGTCTATGACGGACCGTTTACGGACCATTATGTCATGTAAAAAACGGACTAGTCCGCTGAAAGTCCGTCATCGCCGGTCCGTTATCGCCGGACCGTTATGTCGTGTGAAAAACTGAGTAGTTCCTTGTCCGTATCCTACCGATTTTTTCCACAAAAATAGACCATATATTTATTATTTAAAATACACAATACTTTTTTCCTTTTTCATAAATTCATTAATAATTATTATTTACAATTATATTAATAAATTTCTAATTAATACAATTACAATATTTAGCACATCTGGCTCGGTTTACCTATCTATCCAGCGCTTAGGGACCCAGAGTAAAATCCAACATCTATATGGAAAAGAGACAATAAATTAGTTATGGTTTAATTGAATGTGTACACGATGCAAATTCTCACATGTTATACACAAAACAATAAGTTTCATAAATCTTACCTTGTTACTTGATGTTGTTTGATTAATGGCGTGATGGAAATAATTCCCTCTATTGCATATTCTCCACATATTCCCGTTATAATAATATTTTCATCCAGAGCTTTGAAGAATTAATTCCTTTTTGAATGAATTCACTACCAATCGAATTCAATTTTCTCTAGAATTGAATGAATTCCTTTTCTTAAGTAATTCACTGAATTCATTCAACTGAATGCGTTCATCAAACAACAAATTCAAAGAATTAATTCAATTGCAATAGTTCTTTTTATTAAATCGAATGAATTAATTCACCGGTGAACGCGTTAAATTTTATAAATCGAACGGAAAAAAAAGTGAATTAATTCCTTACTGAATTAATTCACCACTGATTTCATTCAATTTCATTTTCATTCAGTGAATTAAAAAAAATAAAATTACATTCAGTGAATTGAAAAAAAAATAAAATAAGTTCACTGAATTAAAAAAAAATAAAATAAGTTCACTGAATTCAAAGCCTGTTTTCTGCCGTTCAGTAGAAGAAAACAATAATGTACAAATAAAAGTTTTAAATAAGCAATTTTACAGCGTGTGCTAGTAACAAATTAGAAACCGGATGCTGTTTATCAACCTACATGATTCAAATATAAAGCCTTTTACTATTAAAAATAAAACTTTACAGATATAGATAAATTTGGAAAAAAATATAACTATTAATTTTTCAAACTAGTTAGAACTGTACAAATTTATAATAAGAGTAAATATAATTTACTGCTAAAAAGCTAATTTTTTGCATTTATTAAAAAAGTAAGTCTAAACATGGACCGATTTTAACCAAAATCAATAGGCATCGTCCTTGGGACGACATAGGTCTTTGTACCTTTCATCAAAATTCCTTAATATTTGCGACCTGTAGAGTGCGCACAAGAATGCATGGACAGACAGACAGACGGACATCGATAAATCGAAACAAAAAGTGATTTTGGGTCGATCTGTATACCAAGGGATGAGTATGTTTGATGTCCGATGTTTTTTGGTGTTACAAACATTAGCACAAACTTATTATAGCCTCTCCACGTAGTGGTGTAGGGTATAAAAATCTGTAGGGAAAAATGTAGGGAATATTTTTTTGTTTGTAGGGAAAAAGAGCGATTTTTTCCATTAATGTAGGGATTAAAAAAAATTTTCCTGGCAACACTGACTCAAGTGCATAAATGATGGTCGACGGCGTCGTAGCCGCGGGTATAAGCAAATCGGCTTCGTTCTCTGAAAATCATTGAAATATAATTTTATTTAATTCGAACGTAAAAATATTAGTGGCTAAAAATGTCTGCTATTGTTTCGCAAGTTATTCGTCGCCAAATTTCTAGTTCTGCCCCAAGATTGGGCACAGCCGCGACTGCTGGAGAACATTCAGGTAATTGAAGATAACTTAAAAATTGTTTCCTAATGTAGGGTAAGGTTATGTAATGTTAAAAACTGGGCTGTCTGACGGCTTAAAATTTCCTGTGTTATGATATAATTCAATTTTCATTATTTTTTAGGTGGCTATAAAGTATGGAAACGTTTAACTTTCTTCGTGGCTTTCCCTGCTATTGGTTTGTGCATGTTAAATGCATACTTGGCTCATCAAGAGGAACATCATCATGCTCGCCCTGAGTTTGTCAAATACGATTATTTGGCTAAACGTGACAAGCGTTTCCCCTGGGGTGATGGTAACAAATCTTTGTTCCACAATCCTAGCAAAAACGCTTTACCTGATGGTTATGAATCTTAAGGTGAACAGCGCTTTTAAATATTTATAATCGATGTGTTTAATTTATAAACAAATAGAATTAGAAACCTATTTCAATAAAATATCGATGATAATAAATTGGTCAAATAATCCGTTAAAGCAGTGAAACCTTTGTCTATTATCCTTAGTGGAAATGTGTAATCAGTGGGCCTGACTGCAAATGACGTTGTGGATCAATAGGCGTGTTCGTTTACTTACTACAAGTTACTACTTTTACTACAGCTCGAAAAATTCAATAAAAAAAGTAAACAAAACTCTAATTTTAGTAAAAGTACTAAGAATTTCGAGTAAACGAACACACTGAAAAAATATGCCTGATATACATATATAAAGTGAAATAGGCTGTGAAATATTTACAAGGTTAGCACAATCACCTAAAGGTCGATATCGACAACGCCTGCTAAACTGGATTTTTTAACAAACACATTTTATGTACATTATACTATGTGCGTTCCCGTACTTACCGCGGGAACCCAAAACAGCCCAAACAACAACAATTTACACGCAATTTTGAGTACGGGAACGCCTTTGGACTAGTTTGGGTAACTGCGGTAAAGTACGGGAACAGACATACTGTTTTAAGCTTTTATTTGCCCCTCATTAAAATATGCTACACATATGAAATATGTGGCGCATATACAAAAAATATATACCCATATTCAAAATGACAAAGTGTATGCTAACTTGCTGCTAACTTTTTTACACACAAATTTCCATAAGGGAAAGCTGGCAGCCAATTAGCATATGCTTTTTCATTTTGAATATGAGGTATAGTGTTTAGATATATCTAGTGAAAGAATATAAGAACATTATTTCCTTGTATGTTTACTTAAAAAAAGGACGCCGAAGAAAGCAGACTTAAAAATTTCACAGTAAAAGAAATTTAAATAAATAATGTGAGTTTTAAGGCGCATTTACACGCGAGATAGAGCTAAAAACATCCCTAAATTGCTTAAATCATTAACAATAGAGCTAATTGGAGTTGTTTTTAGCTCTATCCCTATCAGTTTTCTCTAACCCGGTGTCTTCAAATGCAATAAATTATATGATATGAAATGTCAAAACCATTTCAGTGAAACGTCGAAATGATATCAATTGCAAAGTGGTGGAGAACACTCGACCATTTCATGGCTAACAGTGAGGTTACACGATCAAGATTTTGCTTTCAAGTTGATAACCTAGTGTCTTCAAATGCAATGAAATGTGCAAAGAAATTTGAAAATAACACACAAAACAACAACAACGAAAATAATTTTGTTGTTGCTATCATTTTATTGCATGTCAAGACACTAGGTAAAGGTACATTTATACGCGAGAGAAAACTGCTGGAGATAGACCAAAAAGCACCTCTAAATAGGTCTATTGTGAATGATTTAGGCTATTTAGGGTTGTTTTGCTCTATCTCTAGCAGTTTTCTCTCGCGTGTAGATGTGCCTTAAAAAATTATATTTATTTCCGTAAATATAAAATATTCTATTTCTTTTAGCTCTTTAACATATTTATCCTAATTTTACCTGCAGAAAGCAGGAGCCAAACAAATATTTCATCCCCCCTTAAGCCCCGTTTAGATTATCACACAAGTGAAATGTCAGAAATGTGTTGTATAACGAAAATGTATAATAGTGTGAACACTGTTCGTTACACACATGTCAAAATTGGTGCACACATTTTAAAAAGCGCTCCCACTTTTTTGACAAGATTTATTTTTTGAAATATTTCATAAAGTTACCACTTGTCTCAACACAAGTGTTGTGTTTTTCACAAATAAATGTAAAAAAAGAAAAAAACAACTAATGGTGAAAAAAAGTAATAATAGAAGAAAAAATAACTGTTTTAATTTATTTGTTGTGTGTGTCGATAATAGTCTGAACACTGAAAAGATTTTCTTTTATACTTTTTTGACAACCAGACAATTTCAGCCTACTTTTTGTCATACTTGTGTGAAGAAAAGTATAAGCAGTTGTGTGATAATGTGAACGGGGCTTTAGGCAGACATTTAGAACAATGTATTAAAAGTAAAAAAAATTTCAGCTTTGAAATTTAAAAATAAAATGAAGTTAAAAAGAGTATTTACATGAATTTGTTTTTATTAGATTAATAACTGGTGTTAGTTATTTTAACAGCAAGTTTAACAAAAACAGTATTTTTTGGTGTTTTAACTGCATTTGTAGCTGTCTTTACATTTGTCACTTGATTTTTAACAGTTAAAAATTACGTATTGCAGTTGATTTAAATGCAAATGTAGTGTAAACCTATTCAGCTGCAAATGCAGTAATTTTAACTGTCATTTGCAGTTGATTCTATCTACATAATTTCATGAGTGTGGCCATAATGGTTTTACAGAACACCGGTACAGGGTAAAGGCTTCGTTACTCGAGCGTAAACGTAACGTGATGAAGCAGCTGCCTGAACATAATGAGCAAAAAAGAGTTAAACTGTCAGC
This sequence comes from Leucophora obtusa, assembly GCA_949987735.1. NCBI lineage: Eukaryota > Metazoa > Arthropoda > Insecta > Diptera > Anthomyiidae > Leucophora > Leucophora obtusa. Next base: position 53,756,008 of record OX465299.1, read on the forward strand.
TATACTCTTTTAGATTTTCCATAAGGATGTGCGTTACGTCCAAGTAACTTGCGCTTAAATAATTTCACATAAATGTGCCACACATATAAATTTGAAATGTATATTAACATCTGAGTACCGATTCTGAATAGTTTGCTAACGGTGAAGCGATAAAAACAGTTATTTGTGATCATAATTTTCAAATAAGTGAAACATATTTTTGACGTCACGTTGTATACCTTTTGCTACTGTGGTAACCATATTCTAAAATAACACAAAAGCACACCTGTGCCGGTGTTCTGAAACGATGTGAGAAATTTCTCACATTGAAATATGCAACTCTACCATATTTAACACAGGGCGAGTCACATAATTTAAAATTTATGTATAAGTAATTTTTTTACATACCTCTAGCTAAATTTGATATTATGCGAATATCCCTGTTTTAAATATGGTAGAGTTGTATTATTTATGTGAGAAACTTCTCTCATAGTTACAGAACATCGGTACTGATACAAAACTAGTAGAATGTGTTGTGAGCACAATTGTGGAGACAACTTGTAGTCTCCGTTAGCCATGGATCTGTGCGGACATGAAACAAATCACATGTAATTCGTTTCATGTTCAGGCATGTAATTCGTTTCGTGTTCGCACAAATCATGGCTAGTCGAGACTATAAACAGCATTGTTTGAACAAAACATGAACGACAGTGGTCCACACGAGATTCATTCATGTGCGAACAAGAAATTGTGCGCTGAATCAACACATTGATGTCTTTCCAAGACACCAAGTAATACATGTGCTTGATCAATGCAACTATTACTATGTATTGTACTATGTTCTAATTTTATAAATTACTTTAACGATTTTTTTCCCAAAAATATGGTCTAATTAACAGGTTTTCAACGAAATCATCTGGCAGCACTGATGATGCACTCGCCTATTATTATTGTTTTTGTTTTGATATATATACTAACAGATAGTTTGAGGTGTTGCACGAAAACAACAATTGCAGCAAAGGAGTTTTTTTTAAAGCCGCCTAATGATTTTTTTTAATTGTATTTGAAACTGAACTTGAAATAACGTGTAGTGTGTGTTCTACTAAGATGTTTATTGAATATAAATAGTATATATATGACCTTCAAACAATATTAACGTCACAAAACAAATTATAAAATGTATTTAAAAATAAAAGCGGTCTTTTACCTTATGTGTAAAAAATAAATATTAAAACAAAAATTCAAAAAGTGATGACAAATAATTACAAAAACACAATTATTCTATTATTGTAGAATAAAGAACAAAGTCCTATATATTGGGCAAAATTTGCGATAATACAATATATCTAATTATAGTCTCGATAACAATATTTAAGAAGTGAACCCTTATTGGCGTGTCTGGCATTAGTTTTTTTTATTGCTGTTGTATAGGGTTAGGATAGTGTAGATAGAGAAAGCCAAAAGAAGTAAGGGATATATAAACACAGATAAAAAGTTACAACAAAAGAAAGTAATGCAACATCATTTACAACCACAAAAATAAATCATCATATAGAAAAAATACTAATTAATATAATTATCACATGTTTGTTCAATTTTTGTTTTTAAATTCAAAAATAAAAATATAATTATCTTGAAAAAAGTACAAAAACTAAAAAATAATTTGATATAAATCAATAATTTAAGGCAGTTTTCGCTAAATACAACAAACATGACGGATGAATGCATATCGACCGTGGAGTATATAACCAGTGCTGCACTAAAATTGAATAAACCCTCGCAACCCACTGCTGATAATAATGACATAGTTGGCACTCTTCGTAATTATGGCAGAGAAGCTGGTGCTAGTGGAGGAGGTGATGATAAACCCGATGCATTGGGAATGGGTTGTGAGGAACCCAATGCAATTGCTTCTAGTAATGGCTTATATCCCGCAAATGGCAAGAATGTGTAAGTTGTTTATTATTTAAAAAGCTTATCACAAAGCAGAGGCTCTCAAACGATGTTATGCAAAATTATGAATAAATTTTACTCTATGATTACTCACAAGGAAGGTCTCTTTGGGAGACACTCAGATCTTAATGCAACTTGGATATGTTATAGAGCACAAAAGCATAGTTTCAAGAGGACTAACAAAAGTTGGCTTGTAGGCTGGAAAAGTGTTAATAAATTTATATACCCGAGTAAAAAAGTTAATATATAAAAATATATTTTTTAATCCCCCTGATTATGTAAGTCGTTATAACAAATATTGTTGGAATATTTAACAGTCAAGTAAGACTTATATTTTACTAAAATTGTATTAGATTCGCCAAGAAAATTTTACTTGTTAATTTCGATTTTGAAAAATTCGAATTAAATACGCCAGCGCCTTACATAATCAGGGACAATACAAAAATACACATTAACATATAAAATAGCTGTACATTAATATGTTTTCCTAAATTATAATATCTTTCAAATATTTCCCAAAATTTTCTTATGTATAACCATATAAAATCATATACCAAAAATGTTAATGTTAACGATACACATACATAACTATATATGATCAGATATGGTTGATCCCATAAATTGAGGTTTAATATACTATGAGATATAACCCAATACATAGTCACATATGAACCCAAATCGATTAAATTTTAGGTATAATTTAATATACATAAACCTTCCCTACCCGAGTAAAAACAGTTACATATAGTCGTATAAAATGCGATTAAGTTATATCTGTATAAATATACTCTTTCATCCGAAAAATGGCCCGATGTAATTGTATCAGTTGTTTATTAGTTTTTATCTAATTGTATTAGTTTAGATCTCAACTAATAAAATTATACATTATTCAAATGAAATTATATCCAATTTTTGACCTGATACAATTTTACCGGTTTATATCTAATGGTATCTGTTTAGATCGTAGTTGGTACAATTTTATATAAATAAAATATATTTGTATCCGACATTTGCCTTATATAATTGTATCAAAGTATTAAAGCAGATATAATTGCATCAGGTCAAAATTCAGATATAACTAATAAGTCTGTATAGTAATGTATCTATTTGGTTCTAAACTAATACCATGCGACATAAACCCATAAAATTGTATCAGGTCAAAAATCAGATAAAATTTCATCTGCTTAATATATAATCTAATCAGTTACGATCTAAACGGATACAATTAGATAAAATGTGATAACCAACCGACACAATTATATCGGGGCATTTTTCGGATGAAATGGGATGTGGATCACATTATGTTATATATTACCATATAAAGCTCCATATTAATTTTTTTTAATAGGGTATATGCGAATACATGCGAAAGTTGCTGTCCTTTCCCGGTGAAAAATCTCCATATATGAACATTTATGGTTCAACCATATATGCATGGATCCGAAAAATGAGGTAACACCTAAGTATATGTTCATATATGGACATATATGAACATATACATTTATTAAATATATGCGAATACATGCGAAAGTTGCTGTCCTTTCCCGGTGAAAAATCTCCATATATGAACATTTATGGTTCAACCATATATGTATGGATCCGAAAAAAGAGGGTAACACCTAAGTATATGTTCATATATGGACATATATGAACATATACATTTATTAAATATATGCGAATACATGCGAACGTTGCTGTCCTTTCCCGGTGAAAAATGTCCATATATGAACATTTATGGTTCAACCATATATGTATGGATCCGAAAAATGAGGTAACACCTAAGTATATGTTCATATATGGACATATATGAACATATACATTTATTAAATATATGCGAATACATGCGAACGTTGCTGTCCTTTATTATAAGGTTGTACGATAGATATAAATTTATGTATGACATTCACATTAGGCGCTACATATGTTCCTTTTTTTATTCATGGCATTAAATATAATTCCATATTTATCCAAATATGAGTTCCTTTTACATATATGGAAAAATGTATTCTTCGAAATATGTTCATATACAAGTCCCTTTTGCATAAATTGAATAACATATACTTTCATATTTGTCCATATATGAGTGCCATTTCCATATATGAAATTACAGATGCTTCCATATACAGTTGTGGCCAAGCATTTAAGTCAATTCAAGTTTTCTTCTATTTTTATTGTTGTTGCCTTTATTTTTAAAGATCAATATAGTGGCTAAATTCGCCACGAAAGGCAAGGAGATGGTTCAGAAAATTGCACAGAATTTTAACGTAATGTTTGTTTTTTCATTTTGTCACTTGTTGTAAGTGGGCGTGGCTTTTAACGAAAAATTAGCGATATAAACCTCTTATCAAATTACATAGTAAAATTTAGGCAGTACTGATCGGTTCTGTACACACTGTATATTTTTGGAAATCCTATAAAATTTTCTTAAGTCTTGCATTATCTTTATCTACAAATAGTCACCAGACTTAAAAGTGCAGCACTTTAAACATGACCAAATTTTTCTTTGTTTTTAGCGATTTTTAATAAAGTTACAGCACTGAAATTTTAAAGTGAATAGTTTTATGCTTTTCTTACTACAATATAGCAAATCAGTCAAGATTTATTTTACGTTATAGTAGAAAGCATTTCATGTTAAAATTTCAGTGTTGTTAACTTTCTTTTAAAATCGCTAAAAACAAAGAAAAATTTGATCATGTTTAAAGTGCTGCAATTTTAAGTCTGGTGACTATTTGTAGATAAAGATAATGCAAGACTTAAGAAAATTTTATAGGATTTCCAAAAATATACAGTGTGTACAGAACCGATCAGTACTGCCTAAATTTTACTATGTAATTTGATAAGAGGTTTATATCGCTAATTTTTCGTTAAAAGCCACGCCCACTTACAACAAGTGACAAAATGAAAAAACAAACATTACGTTAAAATTCTGTGCAATTTTCTGAACCATCTCCTTGCCTTTCGTGGCGAATTTAGCCACTATATTGATCTTTAAAAATAAAGGCAACAACAATAAAAATAGAAGAAAACATGAATTGACTTAAATGCTTGGCCACAAATGTATGTCTGTATATGAAATTTTTTCCATATATGGAATCACATATACTTCCATATATGTTCATATAAAATCCATATATGCCCGGTGAAAAATGTCCATATATGAACATTTATGGTTCAACCATATATGTATGGATCCGAAAAATGAGGTAACACCTAAGTATATGTTCATATATGGACATATATGAACATATACATTTATTAAATATATGCGAATACATGCGAACGTTGCTGTCCTTTATTATAAGGTTGTACGATAGATATAAATTTATGTATGACATTCAAATTAGGCGCTACATATGTTCCTTTTTTTATTCATGGCATTAAATATAATTCCATATTTATCCAAATATGAGTTCCTTTTACATATATGGAAAAATGTATTCTTCGAAATATATTCATATACAAGTCCCTTTTGCATAAATTGAATAACATATACTTTCATATTTGTCCATATATGAGTGCCATTTCCATATATGAAATAACAGATGCTTCCATATATGTCTGTATATGAAATTTTTTACATATATGGAATCACATATACTTCCATATATGTTCATATAAAATCCATATATGTTCATAAAAAATCCATATTTGTTCATATGTGTCCATACATAAACCATATATGAACATGTTTGAGCGTATATGAACATTTTTCACCGGGCCCTTTTGAATACCCGGTGAAAAATGTTCATATACGCTCAAACATGTTCATATATGGTTTATGTATGGACACATATGAACAAATATGGATTTTTTATGAACATATATGGATTTTATATGAACATATATGGAAGTATATGTGATTCCATATATGGAAGAAATTTCATATACAGACATATATGGAAGCATCTGTTATTTTATATATGGAAATGGCACTCATATATGGACAAATATGAAAGTATATGTTATTCAATTTATGCAAAAGGGACTTGTATATGAACATATTTCGAAGAATACATTTTTCCACATATGTAAAAGGAACTCATATTTGGATAAATATGGAATTATATTTAATGCCATGAATAAAAAAAGGAACATATGTAGCGCCTAATTTGAATGTCATACATAAATTTATATCTATCGTACAACCTTATAATAAAGGACAGCAACGTTCGCATGTATTCGCATATATTTAATAAATGTATATGTTCATATATGTCCATATATGAACATATACTTAGGTGTTACCTCATTTTTCGGATCCATACATATATGGTTGATCCATAAATGTTCATATATGGACATTTTTCACCGGGTAAATTGAATAACATATACTTTCATATTTGTCCATATATGAGTGCCATTTCCATATATGAAATAACAGATGCTTCCATATATGTCTGTATATGAAATTTTTTCCATATATGGAATCACATATACTTCCATATATGTTCATATAAAATCCATATATGTTCCTAAAAAATCCATATTTGTTCATATGTGTCCATACATAAACCATATATGAACATGTTTGAGCGTATATGAACATTTTTCACCGGGATATAATTATATCTACCCGCCCGGTGAAAAATGTCCATATATGAACATTTATGGTTCAACCATATATGTATGGATACGAAAAATGAGGTAACACCTAAGTATATGTTCATATATGGACATATATGAACATATAGATTTATTAAATATATGCGAACCCGGTGAAAAATGTCCATATATGAACATTTATGGTTCAAACCATATATGTATGGATCCGAAAAATGAGGTAACACCTAAGTATATGTTCATATATGGACATATATGAACATATACATTTATTAAATATATGCGAATACATGCGGACGTCGCTGTCCTTTATTATAAGGTTGTACTATAGATATAAATTTATGTGTGACATTCGAATTAGGCACTACATATGTTCCTTTTTTATTGATGGCATTAAATATAATTCCATATTTATCCAAATATGGGTTCCTTTTACATATATGGAAAAATGTATTCTTCGAAATATGTTCATATACAAGTCCCTTTTGCATAAATTGAATAACATATACTTTCATATTTGTCCATATATGAGTGCCATTTCCATATATGAAATAACAGATGCTTCCATATATGTCTGTATATGAAATTTTTTCCATATATGGAATCACATATACTTCCATATATGTTCACATAAAATCCATATATGTTCATAAAGAATCCATATTTTTTCATATGTGTCCATACATAAACCATATATGAACATGTTTGAGCGTATATGAACATTTTTCATATATTTTTATTATAAGGTTGTACGATAGATATAAATTTATGTATGACATTCAAATTAGGCGCTACATATGTTCCTTTTTTTATTCATGGCATTAAATATAATTCCATATTTACCCAAATATGAGTTCCTTTTACATATATGGAAAAATGTATTCTTCGAAATATATTCATATACAAGTCCCTTTTGCATAAATTGAATAACATATACTTTCATGTTTGTCCATATATGAGTGCCATTTCCATATATGAAATAACAGATGCTTCCATATATGTCTGTATATGAAATTTTTTACATATATGGAATCACATATACTTCCATATATGTTCATATAAAATCCATATATGTTTTCGACTTAATTATATCCGTTAACTCATAAAAAACCTCAAAGTGCATAAAAACGCTTTTAAGACAAAAACTAACACATTACTCTTCGTATGCACGTTAACTTTCAACACGGATAATTATCAACGTTGAAAACTCGCAATTTGTAGATGTCTTGGAAGAGGGTGTAAATTTCATCATACATGAGGTTATATCTTGGTCTTCTGGCAATGGTTTTGTTGTCAATCCAAGAAAGACGAAGTTAATGGGTTTTGGTTTCGATACTGATAATATAATGGTTACTCTCGATGGCATGAGAGTTGAATTTGTGGATAAGATTAAATGCCTTGGAGTTTTAATTGACAATCATTTAAATTTCTCATCGCATATTAATAACGTTTCTTCGAAAATATCATTCTTGTTGAGAAGGTTGTATTCTCTTGACTTATATCTGCCTCTCTCAATTAGGATGCGTGTGGCACATGCCTTGTTGATGCCTCATATATTATATTGTGTCGAGGTATTTTCTGGTACCACAGGCGGTGAATTTAATAGGTTTACCAAGATTTTCAATAGAATTATTAGATATGTTTTTGGCCTAAGACTTCGCTCTCATGTGACTCCGTACGTAATCCAATTTCTTGGGTGCTCTTTTGTTAATTATGTAGGTATGAGGTTATTGATATTTTTTTACAAAGCAATGGTTAATGGGTTTCCGGACTATATAGTTGACAACTTTCTCTTGTCCAACTCGGAAAGAAACCCCCAACTGGTTTATCCAACACATCATACTACTATGTACGAGCGATCATTTCAGATTAGGCTTTCAAGAATATGGAATGATCTACCTCTATACCTGAGAGGTTTTGCTTTTTCACCCCAGGTCTTTAGGCGAAAGCTTAAGGATTATGTAGCTATTCATGAGTTATAGCTTTTTATTTGTGCTACTATTTTTATCTCTCTCGATCTTTTCTTTTTTTATTATCGCTGCACTTAGGAAAATCTGGTGATTGTATTATTTTTTTTTTTAAATATCTATTTATATTATTCAAGATAATGTTTTCAGTATTTTTTTTATATGATAGTTTTACTGTATTTTTACTTATTTTTTTTTATTATTTATTTTTATTATTATTTATTTTTATTATTATTTATTTTTATTATTATTTATTTTTATTATTCCCGGTGAAAAATGTTCGTATATGTTCATATATGGTTTACACATATATGAAGAAATTCAAAAAATGAGGTAACACCTAAGTATATGTTCATATATGGACATATATGAACAAATACATTTATTAAATATATGCGAATACATGCGAACGTTGCTGTCCTTTATTATAAGGTTGTACGAAAGATATAAATTTATGTATGATATTCAAATTAGGCGCTACATATGTTCCTTTTTTTATTCATGGCATTAAATATAATTCCATATTTATCCCAATATGAGTTCCTTTTACATATATGGAAAAATGTATTCTTCGAAATATGTTCATATACAAGTCCCTTTTGCATAAATTGAATAACATATATTTTCATATTTGTCCATATATGAGTGCCATTTCCATATATGAAATAACAGATGCTTTCATATATGTCTGTATATGAAATTTTTTCCATATATGGAATCACATATACTTCCATATATGTTCATATAAAATCCATATATGTTCATAAAAAATCCATATTTGTTCATATGTGTCCATACATAAACCATATATGAACATGTTTGAGCGTATATGAACATTTTTCACCGGGTTATTATTTTTTTTTTTTTTTATTATCTTTATTTAAATTATTTTTTTGTAGTAGCTTTTATTAATCATATATGGCCCCAGGGCTTTGGTTATGTAATTTAAAGTAAATAAATGCTTATTATTAAAAAAAAAAAAAAAAAAAAAAAAAAACTCAACGTTTATACATTTTCACATCTAACGTAACTTATTCGCGTTACTTCCTAGGAACTTTTGCTGACGTACGTTCGATTATAATGGAAAAATTATAAACATAACCTGTATAAAAAATTTGTATACTACAATCGGTTTAACGTAGATTTGCTTTAAAGACTTAACGTTGATAGGCATGAGACAAAATAGAGCTTATAGCTCCTATAAGTACTCATTAATAAGTAGATACTTTTTATGTATGCAGTTTCACATAAAGACTCTAAAAGTTACTAGATTTGCTTAGTTTACACAATACACGAAACCTTACGTGAATCCCCCATTGTTTTTCAGTGCAATATTTAATAAAAACAAAAATTCCAAAATTTTGATCAAATTGGACCTAATTGCATAAAATTTTAACTATTAAGATATTATTTAATACAATAATGTCTGGTCAAAATTCGGATTAAATTGTATATAATTTAAAGTAATTAAATCCAATTTGATCCACGTAGATACATTGTATTCACCATTTTTCGGATTAAATTGTATCTGATTAGTTATTGTATTCTATCAAATTAGATATGTTCCCATATCATCTTTTTTAATCGGGTAATAAAAATCCCTACGACTCCTCAAAAGAAACTACACAGTTATATACAAAATAAGTTTAAGTTTGCCGATCAAATTATGTATATAAACACATATGGTTATTTTATATTCTTATATACAAGATTCATAAACTTTTTTACTTTATAAACTTTTTTACTTTATAAACTTTTTTTATTTTTCGCATGTTACTATTCGAAATTTCAAGTAAATTTCAAGTATCAATTTCCAGCAGGTTCCATTCCATTCCGTATAACAATTTTAGTGTTCAAATGCAACTCGTTCCCAGGTTCTATTTCGATCACCATTCCATTGCATTTCGTTCCCATTATCTATCGTTCCAATTCCACTCGTTTCCCGTTTCATTAAATTTCGTTCCCATTGTCTTGTGTTTCTATATCCCCTATCAAAAAAACATATCTAGCATATCATATCTCATTTGATATAGATCGAAATTTGATCTTATCCAGGTTCATCTCAAAATTGGAGTATCCAGTAATATCCAATAAGATCCCCCAAACATACTACAGGATTAAATTAGATCCAAATATATCTCAAAATTGGGATATCCAATATCAAATTAAGATCCTTATCCCAAAATATCCCATGCAATTAATTTGGATCCAATTAGATACAAATGGATATTATAATTTTGGCAGATCGAATTGGATATTTTGAGATCAAAATTTATCCTATGATATATTGGGAATTGAGGGGTTAAAAAAAGTGAAGCAAAAAACTCGGAAAGGCGATTCGATAAGAAAATCCATAGATAAATTTTTAAACTATGACCAGTCAACAAAGATAATAAATTTTATATTGAAAAGTAAGAACTACTAGTTATTAGATCGCCGATTTTCATATATGCAAGTAACATTAGGATCTGATGATGGGTCAACTTAAAATAGTTCATTCATGCAATTTTGTTGATAAACGAACATTAAAAGTTGAGAAATCCTGTTTTCACAAATTTCTTATCATTTGTTATGAGGTTTCATTGTTTTTGTTTTTATAGTTCTATTACAGATTTAAAATATATGGTCGCCCGCATGCCAACCGAACGTAATGCCATGGAATATAATATGAACCATAAGAAACGTGGTTTAGCTTTGATCTTTAATCATGAATATTTTGATATTCCTTCTTTGGAGTGCCGCAATGGTACTAATATAGATTGTGAGAAATTAAAGAAAACCTTTAATAGTCTGGACTTTGAAGTATCAACTTATAAAGATTGTAAACTACGTGATTTTCTTGAACATATCGATAAGGGTAAGATTTGTATAATTGAATAATCATAATAATCAGTTTTGTTATATCACTTTTTGATTTATTTTTCTAGCTGCTTCACAAGATCATAGTGAACATGATTGTATTGCCATTGCTATATTAACACATGGTGAACAGGGTTATTTATACGCCAAAGATGTTATGTACAAATTAGATACTATTTGGCATTATTTCTCTGCCCGAGATTGTCCAACATTAGCGGGTAAACCAAAATTATTTTTTATACAAGCCTGCCGTGGTGATCGCTTAGATCCTGGCATTAAATTACAAAAGACTGAAACAGATGGTGAAACATCATCGGAAATGAGTTATCGTATACCAGTACATGCTGATTTTCTAATAGCCTATTCAACAATACCAGGTAATAACAAAAAATGCTGCATTCATATTTAAATCCGCTTAGAAATAATTTAATAATATTTAAAGGTTTCTATTCTTGGCGCAATACTTCAAATGGTTCATGGTTTATACAATCTTTGGTAGAAGAATTTAATAATAATGGCAAAAAATATGATTTACTTACACTATTGACATTTGTCAATCGTCGAGTAGCCATGGACTTCGAATCGTGCGTACCATCTCGCCCCATAATGGATCAACAAAAGCAAATATCATGTATAACTTCGATGTTAACACGCATTTTACGTTTTACTGATAAAACCAAAAAAACTTGAATTTTCTATAAATTTCTATTCCACATATTAACAACACTCAACAAATAAAAAAAAAAGTGTCATAAAATTACGTACAAATTTACAATAATCTAACAAAAAAAATCTTAATATTCTCTCGAAACATATTTTTTGATGAAAATATTATAACTAAATTTAATTTTAGACGAAGAATATTAATGAATTTCTTTATATTATCTTTAGAATATCTTAACTACATAAAAAAAAAAAAATTTTTGTATTTGGAAACTTTCTTGAATTTTATATTTCATCATCTTTCTTATTACCTCGTATTAGTTTATATATTAACTTTGAACATTTATTTAAAATATATTTCTTGCCTTAATTATTACAATATGTATAATTTAAATTGTCTATATTTTTACTACGTTTTCTTATAGCTGGTTTATATAATTTTCAGAGATATTCTGAAAAACGAATTCATATAAAATTATTCGATTTCACATAAAACTATGTGTTGTTGTACAAAAACGATTAATTTTATATAGATTCGTTTTTCAAAACGCCCTCGTTTTTTTGTTGATATTTTTTAATACTAAATATTTTTTAATATACTAAAGTTTTACTTTGAATTAATTATATTATTTATGTTGTTCTCAAGGGATGTGGTATCTATTGTATCATTGTGTCGTCTTAACAAAAAACGGAGTTTTAAAAATTTTTTATTTTACTTTAACAACGATTTTCTATTGGGTTTTTTCTCTGTTAGCACACTTAGGCCGAGTTTTTGAATGTCAGTTAAACTAGGTTTAGTTAAACCAAAAACTAGTTTTTTTATAATTTTTTTCTTTATTGAAATAAAGCCAAAGAACCCAGATTTTAAAACCAGTATTCCAGTTACAAGCTCCGTTAATCTAAGTTTAAAGATAATCCATATCCTAAAACCTGGGCCTTAGCAATTAAACTTAGTTTAATAGGTTGTTTAGTTAATCTCAAAATAAAATTAAACAAGTTTAACTGAGCATGATGTTTTTTAGTTCTAGTTTAAGAAATGTCAAATTACTTGATGTAGCCACATACATTGATTGAGTCAAAATAATTTATATCCAATTGGAATTGTCATAAAATGGTAGTAGCATTTAGTATTTTATCTGTAAATACGTTGCAATCTGCCATCGCTTAAACAAATTTTTTGTCCAACAGCTATTTTGTGTTGACAAATTTGTACCTTAGTTTAACTGGCCAATGCTGTTTGGTTAAACCTCAATTAAAAGTAAATTAAACGACATCTGAAAAACCACATATTAAGTTTAAACAATGTTTAATTAATAAACAAAGTTAGGACACTAAACATACGTAACAATTTTGTATTTTTTAATTTAAATTGTAATAATATGTTAGGACGATACATCGATACAACAAAAAGCAGACCCCTTGTGAACACCCTTATTGTATTCCATTTAAAAAAATGTATTATTGCCTTCCACAATGGTTGCCATTTGTTAAATTTTAAGTTTTGTAAAAATTAATAAAATCTTTAATAATTTCTCAAATATAAAATATATGAATTCAAACTAAAGAACAAGTATATTTAATACAAAGTGTAGTCCAATTAATAAAGGAACGACAAAATTGAGTCCTTGCGTTATTTTGATTTTATCTATGCACTTTTAACAAAACACACATTTTACAGGATAGTGAAAACACATCTAATGTTGCACTAAACTTTTTGTATAAATTTTCTAACAGATTTTAAAAGCTTGTGTTGTTAAATAATGACCCCAGTAAAAATATTTTTATATAATCATTTATGATTTTATACAAATATATCTCGTTGAGCATTGTCAAATGTATAGACTTGTCAAGTATTCGGCCTATTTAAAAACGCGTTTTTCAAATATTTCTAAAATCCGACTTTTTAAAAAACAGGTTTTCGGGTTTTTTAATTCAATAACAGTTTGAATAACCGATTTTATTAAATAATCATTTTGTATTGCTGATATATGAAAATCTTCTTTGTAAAACTTACAAAAAATTTCTAAATATCTTAAGAGTTACGATTTTTTACTCTTAACAGTAGATTCATAATGCTGGAGTACTGCACTCTGCAGAGTGGATTTGGTTCCTTTCTTGAAAGCATTCTGCAGCGTAGATTACTTCAACAAAGCGAATCCACATTTAACCCTCTAATTCCCAAGGTCACTAAAAGCGGTCTTCATATCTTAAGTAGTTTTCGGCTAAATAACAATTATTTATTAAAGCCCAATTCGTAGTACAACCAAAAACTAGTAGTTTTTAAAAACTTTTAGGAAACTCCTTGTATTCCAAAAGTTATTTTGAACCAATTCCGAGCTTCACAGAGAAGATTTTATCCCACTCAACCGAGGCTTAAGTACAATACTAATTTAACAAGAAGTGAATGCGTTTTGTTATGTCGTCAAAGGGTTGGCAAAACTCTTCAATACACAAGACTATTACAATTAAACAGATGTCTTGATATCTGTGCCACATATTTTAACCGAATGCCCAATATCTAATATTGGGGAAAATCTGGAGAAAATCATTGGGCAGGTTTACCAGAGAAACCCGATACCGCTACAATTGATATGTAGCGCTTTATGATTATCTTAATCTGGTGAACGATGCTACTTTTGTTTTTGTTTTAAAATAAAAATATTTGTAGATGTTTCGTTGATTTTTTCAAAAATTTTTATTCCTTTTTAATTATATTTTTATATGTTTTTTATTCTTTAAAAAATATACAAAAAAAACAAACGACAGCTGATGTATCATTAACTGCTCAACAACAAAACAAGGTAGCGCTACCACAACATGTTGACTTAGCGGTAGCTAATCAAATCGTTCACCAGATTGTTGAGTAGCGGATTAGCAACAGTTGAGCGTCTGGTAAACGCACTCATTGACTGCACTATACTAATAAGTCTACCATCTATAAAAAGAAGTCTTCAAAGACATGGTATTCAAGATATATAAATAAGTCCATTCAATAATTTTTTTGTTTTGAATGAACAATTTTTATTAGTAGTATATCGACACCCTAGATTCAAAACTCTATATCTGCAAAAATACAATTGTTCAGGAGGGCAAAAAAACTGATTAATTCGCGAATTAATTGTTCTTCATTCAAACTCTCTTCTACAATATTATTTTAAAATTGCAACTAGATGGTACGTATTATCTTTTTTGATTTATTTGCGTTATTTACCTCGCTAATGCAGATATGTAATTCTGCCCTTAAATTTTAATAAAATTTTGTTTGATACTAGTAGATATGGAGTTCTGTATAATAAAAAAAAATATTTGTTATTATGATCATATCAATGTTTTAATGCAATTTTTAGCATATTTTATTCAAGTTTATTTAAGAAATGACAATTAAAGCTAAAAATGAACAAATTTGAATTAAAGTGATAAAGATAACAAGTAAAGTAATGGAATTATAAGTGAAAATTTCAATATTAATGCATTTGATTCAAGTTATTATAAAAAAAGTGGTATTCTGATGGTATTACGGCATTTAAATCTTGCAAATGTTTCCATTTAGATGAAACTCTCTCTGGTGTGCAATGGCATGGACTCTGTATAACCAGCATAGCTTTTAATGCGGGTAGGTAAATCACTATATTCTTCATCAAAATTAACTTTGAATTTAACGCTGCCATCTGTAAGATATTTCAGAGATCTTAAATGTGAAACTGTCGGGTCATCTTTTACTCGACCAGGTCTTATACTCAAAAAACGAATAATGTTTGCATCTGAAAAATTGTTAAATTTACAGCAGTATCGGATCTTTCCTATGACACGCACGTGTTAAATTCATTGATGGAAATGCCAAATTTGAACTACTTTTATTTTTGAGTTGTGGTTTTTCTAGAGCTGTTAGTAGTTCAAAATTTGGCATTTCCATCAATGAATTTAACACGTGCGTGTCATAGGAAAGATCCGATACTGCTGTAAATTTATCAATTTTTCAGTAGAAAACTATACTTGTGCGTCATGTCGATATGTGTTGTTGTATTTGTTTTATTTTTGCATTATCTTATTTTGAATTTAGAGAAAAAAGTTATGCATCAAAAAGTGGATGTTCTCTTTTTGCAGGGTACACAGAAAGAATTTACAGAATTCAAATTAAATTTTTAAACACCTTTCTCATACCAAATTTGTAAATACAAAAAAAACTTTTTAAAAAGGCACCAACAAAAAAATTCGTAAATCCAAAAAAAATTTCTTATTATACCCTCCATCCCACTGTGCAGGAGGGTATATATCATTTTGTCATTCCGTTTGTAACTCATCGAAAAAAAAATCTGGGACATAAAAAAAATATATATTCCTGATCGTTATCAATAGCGAAACCGATATAGCCGTGTCCGTCTGTCTGTCTGTCTGTCTGTTGAAATCACGATCACGCACAAAATAGTTGTGCTAGGATGTTAATTTTTAGTCAAAATTTTGGTCCAATTTCTTAAGCAGTTTGCTATTGGAAATGGGCATATTTGGTCCAGACGTTTAAAAGTTATGAAAGAAAATGTAGAAGCACCTCTAGAGTTTTCCATATTATCATGAAAAATATATTAACTGTGTGTTGTTGTTGTTACTGAATAAGAAAAAAATACAAACATACACACCCAGACCTTGAAAGAGTTAATTCTTTTTTTGAATTTATATGCATAAAATTGGATTCATTTTATAAATTATGTACTGAATAATTCATAATGCCTTTAAATCAATGATTGGACATTGAATAAAGTGAGATAAGATTTGTTCCTATTTGTGTTGATTCAATTTCGATTCTATTGAATAATTTGGACGTACGTTGGCTTTAGAGGCACCTCACCGATTGATTCTAAATTTTTACTACTGATACAACTCTCTTTTGGGGGCCCGAAGAAATTTTTTTTTCAGCGAAAAGCCTGCATGGGGAGTTATTTCGGTTTAAAGTTTAAAAATTAACTTAACTATATTTTCTTCATTTATGATAGGGTTGGAACAATATGTACACCATTGGAAAGGTAATAAAAATATCTTAAGGATAGCATTTTTTGTTGACCCATTATGATTCGACGTAGGAATTTTAATTTTTTTTTTTATATATAAGAAAATATAATAGCCGTGTCCGTCTGTCTGTCTGTTGAAATCACGATCACTTTCAAAATAGTTGTGCTAGGATGTTAACTTTTAGTCAAAATTTTTGTCCAATTTCTTAAGCAGTTTGCTATTGAAAATGGGCATATTTGGTCCAGACGTTTAAAAGTTATGAATGAAAATGTAAAAATCACTTTTAGAATTGACCTCTAGAATATTCTAGAATACTCTAGAATATTCTAGAATACTCTAGAATATTCTAGAATATTTTCTTGAAATCACGAAAAAATCAATAAATTTTTAAAAAATTGATAAATTTTTAAAAAATTGATAAATTTTTAAAAAATTGACGAATTTTTGAAGAAATTTTTTAAAAAATTTTTTTTTGGCGTGTGGTCTTGTTGTTTAATGCACTGCCAGCGTCCTTAAGGCGTTTCAATTGTACTGATCATACTTATAAAGGGAGGCTTTTGAATAATTTTCAATAACTACAATTTTCTTATCTTTCTGATAATTTTTATTACAACATAGTTCATAATGCCAATAGTTATTTCTTTCTCGTTTGAATTGGGATATCAAAAATAATAATTATAATATTTTTTAGAGTAGCAAATAAATATATTTTCTTATCAGGGTTTTATAAATTCTAAATTAAGATTATCTTAAGTGAGTGGAATATTGTAATTTATTAATTGGCCACTAGGCTTTCAAACTAAATATTTATCCGAATCATCAAATTTAGACCAAATTGGCATCGATTTGTAATTGCATATTTTGTCAAAAATGCATGTTTTTGCATATTTTGACTTTAAATGCATATTTGGTGCCTTTTTATACCCTCCATCCCACTGTGCAGGAGGGTATATATCATTTTGTCATTCCGTTTGTAACTCATCGAAAAAAAAATCTGGGACATAAAAAAAATATATATTCCTGATCGTTATCAATAGCGAAACCGATATAGCCGTGTCCGTCTGTCTGTCTGTTGAAATCACGATCACGCTCAAAATAGTTGTGCTAGGATGTTAATTTTTAGTCAAAATTTTGGTCCAATTTCTTAAGCAGTTTGCTATTGGAAATGGGCATATTTGGTCCAGACGTTTAAAAGTTATGAAAGAAAATGTAGAAGCACCTCTAGAATTTTCCATATTAACATGAAAAATATATTAACTGTGTGTTGTTGTTGTTACTGAATAAGAAAAAAATACAAACATACACACCCAGACCTTGAAAGAGTTAATTCTTTTTTTGAATTTATATGCATAAAATTGGATTCATTTTATAAATTACTGAATAATTCACAATGCCTTTAAATCAATGATTGGACATTGAATAAAGTGAGATAAGATTTGTTCCTATTTGTGTTGATTCAATTTCGATTCTATTGAATAATTTGGACGTATGTTGGCTTTAGAGGCACCTCACCGATTGATTCTAAATTTTTACTACTGATACAACTCTCTTTTGGGGGCCCGAAGAAATTTTTTTTCAGCGAAAAGCCTGCATGGGGAGTTATTTCGGTTTAAAGTTTAAAAATTAACTTAACTATATTTTCTTCATTTATGATAGGGTTGGAACAATATGTACACCATTGGAAAGGTAATAAAAATATCTTAAGGATAGCATTTTTTGTTGACCCATTATGATTCGACGTAGGAATTTTAATTTTTTTTTTTATATATAAGAAAATATAATAGCCGTGTCCGTCTGTCTGTCTGTTGAAATCACGATCACTTTCAAAATAGTTGTGCTAGGATGTTAACTTTTAGTCAAAATTTTTGTCCAATTTCTTAAGCAGTTTGCTATTGAAAATGGGCATATTTGGTCCAGACGTTTAAAAGTTATGAATGAAAATGTAAAAATCACTTTTAGAATTGACCTCTAGAATATTCTAGAATACTCTAGAATATTCTAGAATACTCTAGAATATTCTAGAATATTTTCTTGAAATCACGAAAAAATCAATAAATTTTTAAAAAATTGATAAATTTTTAAAAAATTGATAAATTTTTAAAAAATTGACGAATTTTTGAAGAAATTTTTTAAAAAAATTTTTTTGGCGTGTGGTCTTGTTGTTTAATGCACTGCCAGCGTCCTTAAGGCGTTTCAATTGTACTGATCATACTTATAAAGGGAGGCTTTTGAATAATTTTCAATAACTACAATTTTCTTATCTTTCTGATAATTTTTATTACAACATAGTTCATAATGCCAATAGTTATTTCTTTCTCGTTTGAATTGGGATATCAAAAATAATAATTATAATATTTTTTAGAGTAGCAAATAAATATATTTTCTTATCAGGGTTTTATAAATTCTAAATTAAGATTATCTTAAGTGAGTGGAATATTGTAATTTATTAATTGGCCACTAGGCTTTCAAACTAAATATTTATCCGAATCATCAAATTTAGACCAAATTGGCATCGATTTGTAATTGCATATTTTGTCAAAAATGCATGTTTTTGCATATTTTGACTTTAAATGCATATTTGGTGCCTTTTTATACCCTCCATCCCACTGTGCAGGAGGGTATATATCATTTTGTCATTCCGTTTGTAACTCATCGAAAAAAAAATCTGGGACATAAAAAAAATATATATTCCTGATCGTTATCAATAGCGAAACCGATATAGCCGTGTCCGTCTGTCTGTCTGTTGAAATCACGATCACGCTCAAAATAGTTGTGCTAGGATGTTAATTTTTAGTCAAAATTTTGGTCCAATTTCTTAAGCAGTTTGCTATTGGAAATGGGCATATTTGGTCCAGACGTTTAAAAGTTATGAAAGAAAATGTAGAAGCACCTCTAGAATTTTCCATATTAACATGAAAAATATATTAACTGTGTGTTGTTGTTGTTACTGAATAAGAAAAAAATACAAACATACACACCCAGACCTTGAAAGAGTTAATTCTTTTTTTGAATTTATATGCATAAAATTGGATTCATTTTATAAATTACTGAATAATTCACAATGCCTTTAAATCAATGATTGGACATTGAATAAAGTGAGATAAGATTTGTTCCTATTTGTGTTGATTCAATTTTGATTCGATTGAATAATTTGGACGTATGTTGGCTTTAGAGGCATCGATTGATTCAAAATTTTTACTACGGATATAACTCTCTTTTGGGGGCCCAAAAAATTTTTTTTTCAGCGAAAAGCCTGTATGGGGAGTTACTTCGGTTTAAAGTTTAAAAATGAACTTAACTATATTTTCTTCATTTATGATAGGATTGGAACAATATGTACACCATTGGAAAGGTAATAAAAATATCTTTAGGATAGCATTTTTTTGTTGACCCATTATGATTCGGCGTAGGAATTTTAATTTTTTTGTTTTTTTTTTAAACCTATATAAGAAAATATAATAGCCGTGTCCGTCTGTCTGTCTGTTGAAATCACGATCACGCTCAAAATAGTTGTGCTAGGATGTTAATTTTTAGTCAAAATTTTTGTCCAATTTCTTTAGCAGTTTGGTATCGGAAATGGGCATATTTGGTCCAGACGTTTAAAAATTACGAATGAAAATGTAAAAGCACCTCTAGAATTTTCCATATTAACATGAAAAAATATATTAACTGTGTGTTGTTGTTTTTACTGAATAAGAAAAAAATACATACATACACACCCAGACCTTGAAAGAGATAATTCTTTTTTTGCATTTATATGCATAAAATTGGATTCATTTTATAAATTACTGAATAATTCATAATGCCTTTAAATCAATGATTGGACATTGAATAAAGTGAGATAAGATTTGTTCCTATTTGTGTTGATTCAATTTTGATTCGATTGAATAATTTGGACGTATGTTGGCTTTAGAGGCATCTCACCGATTGATTCTAAATTTTTACTACTGATATAACTCTCTTTTGGGGGCCCGAAGAAATTTTTTTTCACCGAAAAGCCTGTATGGGGAGTTACTTCGGTTTAAAGTTTAAAAATGAACTTAACTATATTTTCTTAATTTATGATAGGGTTGGAACAATATGTACACCATTGGAAAGGTAATAAAAATATCTTTAGGATAGCATTTTTTTGTTGACCCATTATGATTCGGCGTAGGAATTTTAATTTTTTTGTTTTTTTAATGTTTTTATTCCATAAAAATCCTATATAAGAACAAAAATTGTGCTTATTAGAATGTTATCAAGACGAAAAGCTTTTATTTGATATATAGATAGGCTTGACTTCTAATATCTTCGGTGTTTGAAGTGATAAAATTTGAACTACATCTTAAAAGTTTTTAATCTTGAGAATATATTAATAAGTAAAAAATTATGTGGTAGTATACGGTGGTTTTTTTAAAAACGGTTTATTTTAAAAAATCTTAAAAATAAATCTCATTCGCCGGTAGTGGGTAAACAAACAAAAAAAAATGTCGTCCATAAGATATTTTTACTATCTTTCAATGATATATATATATTGTTCCAATCTGACTATAAATGACTTAGATATATGTAGCTAAGTCCATTTCCAAACTTTTCACAGAAATAAACTCCCTACAGAGGTCTTTCCGCGGATTTTTTTTTAATAGCTTGAAAATTACTACATCGGGGTAAAAAAAAATTCACTGAGATCAACTTATTGCAAAATTGAGATTTAAAATACGAATTAAGGAATTATATTTTTAAAGGTCTGCACACATCTATATGAATAACATAAGCAGTGTTGCCACTTTATGGGTAGGGCATGAATGACAGCAATTATTAAATTGTTTAGTTTTTCACTTAAATTTCAATTCAAATGAATGAATTGAGAAAGTTATCAAATTTGTAAATAAAAAAATATATTATACATAAAAAACGAATTTAAATCATAAACTAGACAATAGATAGTGGGTCTATGAATACAACTTAGCAATTACTTCAAAGCATTGTTGGTAGCAGAAACGGTGCGATTATCGGTGAGGGTAAGTAACGCTATCATAGATTATTTCGGTTACAGTATTTTAAGGATAATTGTATTTCGATAACGGTATTTTAAGGTTAACTGTATTGCAATTATTTCGATAATGGTATTTTAAGATAAGCGGTATTTCGGTGCATTCCGCAAATTTTTTTTTATGAAAAAACAAAGTAAAGTAAAATAAATTTATTAACTAAGTGTATGTAAAATTCACAATTACGACGTGGAATTACAAAAATTTTAAATTAAAAAATAATGGTGTTGTAAGGATAATAGGATAATGGTATTTGATTAATTTCGGTACTGGTATTTTAAATGTATCGATATTTGAATCTATAACAGTATTTTAGCGATAGAGCCTACCAACCCTGCCTCAATGTATGTAATTACTTTTGGCTTATGAATGACTTAACATCTAATTGTTAAGTTTGCATAAAAATTCCAATATCTATTTTTTATTCATACGAATTAATGAATTGATTCACAGCGACTGATCATCCACGAATTAAACCGATACATCAGGAAAGTGTATTAATCTATACATGCTTTGAAATTCTTTCGTTATACAAATAAGCTATTAACGTACACAAAAAAATCGTTACCAAGTAATTAAGCATATTTCAACTTATAAAGTTTTATCGAATAATTTATTATATTGTGTATGCCACAAAAACATTATTTTAGTTGAAGTGCTCCCAATTGCTTGCCAAAGATTTTTTTGTGTGTATTTAAAAACGCAAATAAAACTTGATTTTTGAAAGACTCTAAAATAAGATTATTTTTAAATCGTTCACATGTGATCATAACTGACTCTTATTTACAAGCTTTTTAAGTGTTTTGTTCTAAAGTTAATTTTTTCTCTAAATTTTATGAAGATTTATATAAGACTCAAAAGTTCATCATAAATGCTGCATATTTAAGGAACTTTTCTTTGTAATAATATAACGCTCAGAACGATGGGACAATTGAAATGGCCAAATCACTTTTTTTAAGTTTACTGATGAGGTTATTACCTTTTTTCGGAGTTCAAATTGTAATAATATGTTAATTAAAGTCATTTATAATTTCATATTTTTTGGGTAATTTTGTCTACACTTTTGGGAATTTTGAATCTTGCTTGTGGCAGCACTGAGATTAAACAAGATTAAACTGAAATATTTACTTGTAGTGGTGGAAAAAATCATACACATTTGTTGCACAGTGGATTGACCGAATACAAAATGGGTAATAATTCATACTTGTTTGTACTTAGTAGAATCCCCGAATAAAAACACCAGGATGGAGGGTATCTAAAGACTCGGCACAGCCGAATTTAATCTTTGGTTTGTATAAGTTCCCAGTCACCTGGGGACTTATACAAACCATCGAGCGGGCTTTAGCCCGCTTGTTTTTTTGTAACTTTGAATTTTTATTTTTAAACAATTTTTATATGAAAGATAACAATTTTCAAACGAGTTACAAATATTTCAAACAAAAAAATTGTTGGGAATAAAATTTCAATTTCAAAGAAAATGTGATTACTTTTACAAATTCCCATTGTTAGTGCCTACTGTTTTTTCTGTGTACTTTTGAATAATAACCAGCTGGTTTTTGCTCAGTTTAAATTCAGTTTTAGTGTCATAGATTACATAGAACTTTTCTTCTTTCGGCACTTGCTGGCAGTGCATGTAACTCATGAGAATGTGTTGGACATACGTTCTATACCTATACAGAAAATATTTGAATGAGTGTGAAAAAATGTGTTTGTTTGCAAAAGAAGAAGAGAGTAACATATCTATGTAATTATGATTAGAGTAAAACGGGTTTTTATATTAGGTCCATTCGATTACTGGATAATTTGTACAAATTTGTACAAATTTTTACTGGATGTCGTTCGTTAACACAAATACTCAGTAAACAGAAAGAAAAAAAGAGAGAATAAACTGACATTTCTATGATGAGAGTTTCTAAGTCTTCTTCTTTTTCTTGGAAATTTTTACTGGATAAGTTTTTGCCAGTAAGAATTTGCAAGCAGAAAAAAACATATGATTCGAAAACACATGTTCGTTTATTGAAAACAAAAAAAAATATATTTTACAATTATGTTATTTTATGGAAATTCAAAGCAATGAAACTTTCCAAATAAATTATGGGAAATATAAGAAAACCTTCTAAAAAGTTCCTGCTTAAGATTTAACATCAAAAAATATCGTCTTCCATAGCGACCAGCTAAAATTTATTTGTGTCTACAAACTTGCAAATTGTTGCAAATTTTCTGTTCGCGTACATGTTTGGGAAAATTTTATTTTGAGAGTAAATTTAGTCTTACTCTCTGTAAGTTTGTACTGAGTAATTCTTACTGGACTTGACTGAGAAAAGTAATCGAATGGACCTATTTGCTGCAGGCACAGGTTATACAGATTTAGTAGTAACCAAAACTAATTTCGGGAACATTTTTTGATGTTTAGTGGCACTTTCGCCAAATTTCGCAGTTTTGAAAAAGCGAAAATTGACATAACTTCAAATTTTTTTTGTATAATTTTATATTATTGATTTTGTTATTTATAGCAAAAATTATAGAAATTTAAAAAATGAAAAGACGATCGTTTCGGCGATTTTCCAGGTCCCCTTCATCCGTTTTCTTTAGAAAGTGGTGGCAGTAGTGCAATGCAATTTGAAGCATCAAAATCTCATATTAAATGTAGTCTGCTATATAAACAAAATGGGAATGGAGCAAACAATAAAATATGTTTTCGAAGTATTTTTTTATCAAACTCCCTATTCTGTGGCATAAGTCGTAAATTCCAAATTGGTATATAAGTTGGAAAACACTTTACTCCTCTTTGGCATATAATTTATTTACCAAAGAGGAGTAAAAAACAAATCCAGCACGAAACAAATTATGCTCAAAAAAATATTGGAAAGGAGACTCGGCCTTGTTTCGAGGAATACCACACAAAATAATGAATTTTGTTAACTATTTTTCTATTAGCTTTTAATTTTTTAAATGAAAATATAAAAAATTATCGAATACTTCAGTTATTAATTATCATCAGAAAAAATTGAATTTCATATTTATATAATTACAAAGTTAATAAATTAATTGTTTGAAACATTAGTAAATTAAAATTAAAAAAAAGTGTTTAATTCAAAAAATTCATTATTTTTTCTAATTTTGTGTTAAAAAAAACATTTCTGTGCTCCCACATTTCTTTATGTTTAATTTTAGTTACTTTAACGGAAAGAAAACATGGCAATTCTTTTTTATTTAAATAACTTTAATATGGCAATGCCTTTAAAAGTAAAAACAAAACTGGGGCTTTCCCGTTGTTTTCTTGTGTTAGTTTTATACAGGTGTGATTTCAGTACTTGGTCAAAATAATAAATACATTGCTGAATTCTTTAATATTTTCGCAGTCTGCTCTAATTTTCTAGTTATTTTACTGTTGTTTTTCTTTATTCGTAATGAAATATATACACTCAGAAAAGTTCTGCAGTTACTACATGACAGTTAGTTGTGTAGTAATGCGGTTGTAGTTATTTTAACTACCATTGCAGTTAATTTACTTAGAACAAAATTTTTTAATGTTTTTGACAGTTATTTTTTTTAAACAAACTTCAAAAACTACTACATACATAGTAGTAACATTTATTTTATGCAGTTATTTTGAAGTTTGTACCAAATACTTCCATTTTCATTTGTTTAGAAATTTCTAGTGAAAGAATATGAGAAGAACATGTTCTCTCTTTTCTTAGTCATAAAACAACGCTAAAGAGTAAAGACGCGTAATACGGAAAAGGTTATATATTTTATTGAATTATTAAAATAATAAGGTAAGTTTTATAATATAAAATATAAATTTATTTTCGGGAATATTAAAATATATTGTATTTATTTTCATTCAGTTCTTTTATATTTTCATCCCTTTCTACCTGGAGAGAAAGGAAGCCAAACAATATTTCATCCCTAACAGACGGACATCTAGACCAATATAGTGAACAACAAAAGTGATATTAAGTGTAAATTTTGATTTAAATATAAATTTTAAATTTATTATGGAATAAAATTAACTTAAGAGTATTTACATAAATGTGTTTTTATTAAACTAATAATTTTTAAAATAATTTTTATTTATGTTATTTTAACTGCATTTGCAGTTATTTGTACAGTTTTACAATAATTTGCATGTACGTTTTTTTTAATTGCATTTGTATTTGTTTTTACTACATTTATCAGTTAATTTTTAACAGTTAAAAATAACTTCATAATGCGGTTGATTTAAATGCATATGTAGTCTACACCTTTTTAACTGCAAATGCAGTTATTTTAACTGTCATTTGCAGTTGATTTTACCTACATAATTTCCTGAGTGCAGAGGGTCCTTTTGCCTACACAAAAAAATGTAAAGGCTAGGTTGGCATTTGCAAGAAGTCATTCCAATTGGTCCGGAGCAGACGGTGAAAAAAATGGCAAAACATTTTGTGGAGCGATGAAACAAAAATTTATTTATTTATTTGGAAACGACTGTGTCCGGAATGTTCGACTCCCTAAGGGTAAGGAATTCCATGTTCGCTTTATAAAGAAGACGGTCAAGCACGGGGCCGGCAATATTATGGTCTGGGGTTGTTTCTCGTGGTATGGTGTCAGTCCGATACATCGAATTACCAACACTATGACCAGAATCCACTCCTAAGATATCTTGATATTCCAGCAGGATAACGATCCAAAGCAAACTTCTAAGTTGGTAAAGGATTGGTTCCAAGACAATCATGTGGCCCTTCTTGACTGGCCAAGTCAATCTCCGGACTTAAACCCAATCGAAAATCTTTGGGGAGAGTTAAAACACAGAATTGGAAAGGAGGTTTTTAAAAATAAGGATCAGTTATGGAATTTTGTTCAAAAAACATGGTATGAAATATCAGTAGAGAACTAACTGCAGTAAACTTATTGCCAGCATGCCAAAAAGAGTCAACAAAATAATTCAAAATAATGGTGGATATTCCTGGTTTTTAATGAATCTCAGCTAAAATCACTCAATTTAGCAAAAAATTGAATTTTTTAGTGTTTTGCTTTTTTAACTAAATGTACTTATTATTTTGTCCAATGTTTTTTGATTAATTACTTACTTTTTGGACAAGACTGAATTTAATTTTTGTTTTTTGTTATTGTTTTAGTATTTATTTTATTTCTAATGTTATAAAAAACAAAATAGTATTTGTTTTTTCTTTTAATTTATTTTACGACCCTTTAAAAAAATGTTTCAGGCTGTACTTATTATTTTGACCATATGTCAAAGATCTTTTTAATTTTGTCAACGCAGTAGAAAGATTAACTTCTATGTTTAACGATAAAAGTTAAACACACGTTTTAATTTTTGTAGGAATTTTAAATATTTATTAATAATTTTATGAGTGTGTTATAATATTTAAGTAGAGTAAACTAAAAAAAAAAAACAATCATTATCCTTTGAAAAATATAAATTATATAATATAATAATAATTTTATAATATAGAATTATAAAATTAGAGTATTCAAAAAACGGGTTTTCGATTTCGTCGAAAAACTTAAAAAAAAAACCGTTTCAGTTGCGGTTTTTTGCAGAAAAAAAAGGGTAACTGTTTTTTCGGTTTTTTTTATTAAAAGTAGTCCATACATTTAAAAAGCGTTAACATTTTTTCAACGGCTGTAAAAAATTTAAATAACTATATTGAAAACAAAAAACCTTTGAAGGATTTGTAATAATGTGTATAAATATTAGAGTTCGTCAGAAAAATTTGATTTTCGGATATCATCACTTTTTTTTAAAGTTTTTGCATACAAAAAAATAATGGCGTTTTTTTTTCTTTTTTATTTCAACTCCTTTCACTGGCGCAAGTCGGCCAAAAACGCTGGTTTGGAGACCCTTTTCCTCCAGAGCAAAAACTGCTGCATTTATAGGAAATCTGATTTTACCATTCGATTCTACAACAAAATTTAATACACAAAATTTTTTTTTGCATTTTCAAAATACACTAGATAGCCATTAGAGTGGTTCGAAAATCCGCTTTTTTTAAAAACTTCTAAAAAGTAATTTTTTTATTACACCCAATGAAAATGTATTTCCGGGGGAGTACATGGGTACAAAAATTTTGGATATACCGCGAACCGTTAAAAAGTTATTAGCTAATCAAATTTGGATTTTTTTTAATTCAATGAAAACGTATTTGAGCTAATTAAAATGCAGCTTCCAATACTCGCTGCCGCATTATAAATTTATTTTTTAGTAATGACAAAATAGTTTTGTAATGTTTATTACAAAGATTTTTTTATACTAAACATATTTGATTACTAAATAACTTTTTAACGGGTCGCGGTATATCAAAAATTTTTGTACCAATATTCTCAGCAGGGAATACATTTTCATTGTGTGTAATAAAAAAGTAACTTTTTTGAAATTTTTGAAAAAAGTGGATTTTTGGACCACTCTAATGACTATCTGATCTGCTGTATTCAGAAAACGCAAAAAAAATGTTTTTTATATTAATTTTTGCTGTCGAATCTAAAGGTAAAGTCAGATTTCCCAGAAATGTTGCCGTTTTTGCTCTGCAGAAAATGGGTCTCCAAATCAGCGTTTTTGGCCGACTTGCGCCAGTGGAAGGAAACTTTAAAAAAAGTGATGATATCCGAAAATCAAAGAAATTTTTTTTTGACGAACCCTAATAAATATGATGACCAAACAGAAATACATATACGTACTCAAATTATGGGAAAATTTCTTAAAACGACTTAAGTGCTTTTGTCAAAAATCCACAAAATTGTTTTTATTTATTTAAAATAATTTTACCATCCTTTATTTTAATTCGTCCATCTTTGGCCATAGCAGCAGCTTCGGCTTTTGTAATAGTTATCTTTTGTACTTTAACCTTTTTTTCTCCCATTTTTATTTTACCGATTGGATTACCAATAATAACACCTGCTTTTGGTGTATTTACTAAATTATTTTCAATTTTTACAATTGATGGTTTCGGCATTGTTATTGTGGTCGGTGATGGTGGAGCCTTTGTTATGGTTAAATCTTTTGGTAATTTTAATAATGATTGTATCGAAGGTTGATTTGCCTCACTCACTGGTGTATTTGCTGAACTAGCAGCAGCAGCTGGAATTTTCCTTCTATATTGTGGTAATTGTTTTGGTTCTTGCTGTTGTATGTTTGGCTTATTAGTAAATTTTGTTATAACTTTATTATTAGATGAATCAATTTTACGTTGTTTTAAAGGAATCAGTAGACTATTTTTATCATCCATTTGATTTTCATAATTTTGTTCCTCTTCTGGCCTTTTTATAATAATTTGATTAATAATCTTTGGTGATTCTTGTTCTGAAAGTAAGAAAGTATAAATTCTTTTATAGCTAAAGTACAGTATCATCTTTGTATGGGATTTATATAAAAATAAATTAACGGATCAATGATCGATAGTGGCGAAAACACTATTCGTGAAATCTCTAATTTTAATAGCAAAAATCAGAGTTTACTACCCAGCAGAAAAAAAGGGAATTCATTTAACACGAATCTCTTTTTCACTCTAATATATGCTGATTTTCTAATTATAATCTTCTTTACTCCTCAGTAGAGCATAAGGCTTCAAGATTTTTTCAACGAAGCCTGTTTCTAACTGCATCCACGTGAACCCATACCGTTCGAGTTCGTTTTTGACTGAGCGTCGCCATGTGTTGGCTGTCGACTAATTCTAATGTACTATTTTAAAGGCCTTTTAAAATACTTTTAATTAAAAAGTTTACCGCTTCAAAAACAACCCAGAAACAACATATTCTTTAATAACACCCTTGAAACTACCCAGCAAAAAAAAACCGAATGCATTCTACAAGAATGCCTTTTTCACTGCATATAAAGTAGCTATATATGCTGATTTCTTACTTCCCAGCAAAAAAATACCTGACCAAGATCCGTAAAAGCACCTATACTGTTCGGTACAAATGCGTTCAAATTGTAATGGTGATAATGCTACTTTAGTCTGCATTGCACGTCATAAAAATGAGTGCTTGGATGTTCTTTTTTATATAGGAACTTGGTCAGGTATTTTTTTTTGCTGGGTAGTGATGGTGCAACTATGTAGTTCTAGACTTAGACTATGTAGTTTTGGGAACTAGTGATTAAGAACTACCCAGTAGAAATTTTACATCGCAAATATTCAGTAAAAAATAATATAGTTTTGTTCTTGTTCAGTAAAAAGTAATTTATTTTTGTTTGGAGAGATCTTCCATCCAATCAACAACTCAACAGCAACGCAAGCAACTTCAAACAATTTCTATTTGAATTTTTTAAACAGAATGAAGTTTGTTTTCTACAATATTGACAATTTGTTAGTCTAATTAATATATTTATTTTTGCAACAATTTTTGATTTTTAGATAGTTTACGTTTCTAAAGCATATTTAGTGTAATTTTAAGATTTTCTTTAAATATTTTGCAATATCTGTTTTTCACAAACTGCTTTCCTGTACTTTAATTATAAGATTTAATCTTGTTGTACAGGATATGAGAACACAACTAAATAAATAAATTGAAATAAAATAATCAGTGTGTATGATAAATATGATGTTGATCATACGATTACACTGTTCAAGTTTTTAACACGAAATTTGTGGTACTAACGTGAAAACCATATGGTTGTGTTTGGATGAGCCCCCTGACTACTACTCCACCGATGAAAGTGCCAATTTGGCTCATTGGGAAAAATTTATGGCGTTTTTTTTTTGAATTTCGGTCAATTCGTCAATTTTTGACCATTTTCAGCCCATTTAAGTCGCTTTTCCTGTATTCAAAATTTCTTGTGTTATCTTTATACGGCTCACAATTACTATTTCCACCATTAGAACGCACATTTCAACTGAGAAAATCAAAATTTTTAGCCTATTTTCATGATTTTTGCCCATTTTTTCAATTGATATTTTCTGAATTTCAAATGATATTTTCCGAATTTCAATTGATATTTTCTGAATTTCAATTGATATTTTCTGTTTTTAAATTGATGTTTTCTGAATATCAATTGATATTTTCTGAATTTCAAATGATATTTTCTGAATTTCAAATGATATTTTCCGAATTTCAATTGATATTTTCTGAATTTCAAATGACGATTTCTGAATTTCAATTGATATTTTCTGAATATCAATTGATATTTTCTGAATTTCAATTGATATTTTCTGTATTTCAATTGATGTTTTCTGAATATCAATTTATATTTTCTGAATATCAAATGATATTTTCTGAATTTCAAATGATATTTTCTGAATTTCAATTGACATTTTCTGAATTTCAAATGATTTTTTCTGAATTTCAATTGATATTTTCTGAATTTCAAATTACGGTTTCTGAATTTCAAATGACATTTTCTGAATTTCAAATTACGATTTCTGAATTTCAATTGATATGTTCTGAATTTCAATTGATATTTTCTGATTTTCAATTGTATTTTCTGAATTTTAAATGATATTTTCTGAATTTCAAATGGAAATTCTGAATTTCAATTGATCTTTTCTGAATTTCAAATGGAAATTCTGAATTTCAATTGTTATTTTCTGAATTTCAAATGGAAATTCTGAATTTCAATTGATACTTTCTGAATTACAGTTGCAAAAGGTGTAAAAAATATCAATTGAAATTCAGAAAATATCATTTGAAATTCAGAAAATATCAATTGAAATTCAGAAACCGTCATTTGAAATTCAGAAAATATCAATTGAAATTCAGAAAAAACCATTTGAAATTCAGAAAATGTCAATTGAAATTCAGAAAATATCATTTGAAATTCAGAATATATCATTTGAAATTCGGAAAATATCAATTGATATTCAGAAAACATCAATTGAAATACAGAAAATATCAATTGAAATTCAGAAAATATCAATTGAAATTCGGAAAATATCATTTGAAATTCAAAAAAATATCAATTGAAATTCAGAAAATATCATTTGAAATTCAGAAAATATCATTTGAAATTCAGAAACCGTAATTTGAAATTCAGAAAATATCAATTGAAATTCAGAAAAAATCATTTGAAATTCAGAAAATGTCAATTGAAATTCAGAAAATATCATTTGAAATTCAGAAAATATCATTTGAAATTCAGAAAATATCAATTGATATTCAGAAAACGTCAATTGAAATACAGAAAATATCAATTGAAATTCAGAAAATATCAATTGAAATTCGGAAAATATCATTTGAAATTCAGAAAATATCAATTGAAATTCAGAAAATATCATTTGAAATTAAGAAAATATCATTTGAAATTCAGAAACCGTAATTTGAAATTCAGAAAATATCAATTAAAATTCAGAAAAAATCATTTGAAATTCAGAAAATATCAATTGAAATTCAGAAAATATCATTTGAAATTCAGAAAATATCATTTGAAATTCAGAAAATATCAATTCATATTAAGAAAACATCAATTGAAATACAGAAAATATCAATTGAAATTCAGAAAATATCAATTGAAATTCAGAAATCGTCATTTGAAATTCAGAAAATATCGATTGAAATTCGGAAAATATCATTTGAAATTCAGAAAATATCAATTGAAATTCAGAAAATATCATTTGAAATTCAGAAAATATCAATTGAAATTCAGAAAACATCAATTGAAATTCAGAAAAATGT
Organism: Leucophora obtusa; assembly: GCA_949987735.1. Taxonomy (NCBI): domain Eukaryota; kingdom Metazoa; phylum Arthropoda; class Insecta; order Diptera; family Anthomyiidae; genus Leucophora; species Leucophora obtusa. Next base: position 53,788,634 of record OX465299.1, read on the forward strand.
AAACACATTTTTTGAAAGAATCTGTACAGGTAGATAGTGTTATCCCCTATAAAAAATTTATATATGAGTTTTATCAAAATAAGTAAAATTCTCAATGGTTTTATGTAGACTAATTTCTTTCTTGTAACGAATTATGGCTTTAGACATTAAAACGTAACGCTGATATTAAAGACTATTATTTGGCTTTAAATTTCAGCCTTACATTTTGGAGCCATAATTCGTAACAAGAAAGAAATTAGTCTACATAAAATCATTCAGGCACACAAATTTTAAATAATCCTCACTCGCGTAAATAAAATGAATTTTACTCCCACTTATTAATCAAACGTATTTTGATAAAATCCATATATAAATTTTTTATAGGGTATAACATTATCTACCTGGCCGGATTCTTTAAAAAATTCTGTTTACATTTTTCTGAATTTCAATTGATGTTTTCTGAATTTCAATTGATATTTTCTGAATTTCAAATGATATTTTCTGAATTTCAAATGATATTTTCTGAATTTCAAATGATATTTTCCGAATTTCAATTGATATTTTCTGAATTTCAAATGATATTTTCTGAATTTCAATTGATATTTTTATTTTCTGAATTTCAAATGATGGTTTCTGAATTTCTATTGATATTTTCTGAATTTCAAATGACGATTTCTGAATTTCAATAGATATTTTCTGAATTTCAATTGATATTTTCTGAATTTCAAATGATATTTTCTGAATTTCAATTGATATTTTCTGAAATTCAAATGACGATTTCTGAATTTCAAATGATATTTTCTGAATTTCAATTGACATTTTCTTAATTTCAAATGATATTTTCTGAATTTCAATTGATATTTTCTGAATTTCAAATGACGGTTTCTGAATTTCAATTGATATTTTCTAAAATTCAAATGACGATTTCTGAATTTTAATTGATATTTTCTGAATTTCAATTGATTTTTTCTAAATAATAATTGATATTTTCTGAATTTGAAATGATATTTTCTGAACTTCAAATGATATTTTCTGAATTTTAATTGATATTTTCTGAATTTCAATTGATATTGTCTGAATTTCAAATGGAAAATATGAATTTCAATTGATGTTTTCTGAATTTCAAATGGAAATTCTGAATTTCAATTGACGTTTTCTGAATTTCAAATGGAAATTCTGAATTTCTATTGATATTTTCTGAATTTCAATTGATATTTTCTGAATTACAATTGCAAAAGGTGTAGTGTTTTGTAAATATGTAAATATGTTTTGTTTTAAAATTTTTTTGACGAGTTCTAAAATTATAATAAATAAAAATGTATAAAATTTAACTTTATAAAAAGTACTTATTTAAACTATTTCGAGTAAGTCATTATTTTATATTTAAAAGCAATGACTACAATAGGCCGTTATTAGCAAGTCATTATTTTATATTACTAAATAATGCAAAAGGTAATGATATATCATTATTGGTAATACAGACAGGAATGAGGTGTCATTACCAATATTTTGCTGGGTTGCCAGTGGTATGATTTCGAAAGTTTTACTCGAATATTATATTTAGGTTGTTCATAAGGGGTGTGCTATCTGTTGTATCGTTGTATCGTCCTAACAAAAAACAGAGTTGTTAAAATTTTTATTTGTGTTTAACAACGATTTTCTATTCAGTTTTCTATCTGTTAGCACACTCAAACATAGGACACTAAACATACGTAAAAATGTTGTATCGTGCTATTTTCAAATGTTGTATTTTTTCGATTTAATTTTTAACAACTCTGTTTTTTGTTAGGACGATACAACGATACAACAAATAGCACACCCCTTGTGAAAACCCTTATTAATTTTCAAATATATTTTCTTACCTTCATCCGTTTTTATTTCCTTTTTTAATGTATTAATTGAACCATTTGGATCGTTTGACACGTCATCAAATAAAAATGTGTCAATTGAGCGCTGCAAATTCTCATCACTAACACTTAAACCATGCCTGAGAGCTGCCTCCTTTTGTTTGTCAGCCTGAGCACGGTCATCTTCATAATAGGCTTCCATTTCTTTAACATGCTCAATATCAGTATGTAACTGTAATTTTTCTGCAGTCATAAAGATTAAATCACAGAATTCGCAGGCATAAGCCTCACCATCTGAATGATCTTGAATGTGAGAGGTTAAGTTATCAATATTTTCAAAAGATTCTTTACATAGAGGACAAGCGAGATTCTCTTCATTTGCATGAGTGCTAGAATGAAGTATCAATTCATTGCGTGACTCAAAACTGGTATCACATGACATACACATAAATGATATTGAATCGGAGCCATCTTCGAAATCTGTATGCGATCTTAAATGACGGGTTAAATGATGCGATAGCAAGTAGGATTTTTTACAGAATTTACAAGGATATGGTCTTTCGCCAGCATGGGCAGTTAAATGACGAGACAACTTTGTGGTAGTTGAAAAACTTTGGTCACAATATTGACAGGAATAGGGTTGTTGTCGGGAATGTATAACCTCGTGTCGTTCAAGGCCTTGTTTAAACGCAAATCGCTTATTACAAAGTTTACATTGGAATGGACGACTTATGTTATGACGTTCAGCATGTTTTTCCACATCTTCTTTGGATAGGAATGCCCGCTCACAATGTACACAAATAAATTTGGGGATATCCGTATGAGTCTTTTCGTGACGTGTTAAAAGACTGGCTCTTGAGAAGGCCTTATCACAAGCCGAACATTTGTAGGGCTTTTCGCCATTGTGCGTAAAGGAATGTCTTTGTAAATCATATTTGGAAAAGAAACATTTATCACATTCCTCACATTGAAATCTACGATCACGTGTGTGATTTTTTAAATGTAAATCGCGTAGTTGCAGCAATGGAAATGAACGTTCACAATGAGGACATGGAAATATGTTTGTTTCTATAGGCTCAGCCTTTTTAGGATCTGGTTCGTGTTCGTAGGGTTCATCGATATCTAATATTTCAGCAACTATTTCCATGTTACCATCTACATCTTTTTTGACTTTCGGTAAACTTAAACGTGGCTCCACTTCTCGACCAGCTTCTTTATTCAATATGCGTACCGATGATTTATTTAGTAATTTCGGTTTAGTCATTTTATTACCCGAATCTACAACTACCACTGGCAATGATTCCATATTAATAAATTCCGTATCGGCTACATCTTCCGAGGCCACCAATTGTTGTATATCATCTATAGATAATTCATCATTGTTTTCTATCTTTTCCAAAAATGTTATAGAACAATCATTATCAACTTTTTCGGTTTTAAAACGTACCGGCAAGGGTGGCTCTGGTGTTGTTACTGGAGCAACATTTAGGATCTTTTTTGTTAGTAACAAAGTCTCTTTTTGAACATATTTAATTGCTTGAGGCTGTTGTTGTATGGAATCGTTTCGAATTTTTTGTTTAGTTATAATCCGTGCCGGCGGATGCAATTGCGGTAGAGTCGGTTTATGCAATTCATTGGGCCATTTGCCAGTCAGTGGATATTGGCGTATTAAATTATCGGCTTTTTTACACATTTGTTTAAATTGATAACTGTACTCAAAGATATTGGTACAGTCAGAACAGACATAACTTGGCATACCGTCATTGCTAAATATCTAAAATAGAAGAAAGAAGAATTAAATATTTATAACTTTTAACTAAATTAAAATGCGAGATTTAAAACTCTCATTTTATTTATATTTGCATTTAATAAAACATCAGGGTTTGCAAATAAACACTTAAATTTTTTTACTTGCGGTGCAAACCAACTGTACAGTACCTACTGGTACCAAAGAGTCACTCCGGAACTAGTTAGGAAAATTTCTCATAAGTACCAGTACAGCTCCCTGTTTTTATTCTTAAAACAATAATTTTGAACCATTTGTGTACATATTACAATAGTTTAATTGAAACAATGCGAGACTATTTCGAAAGATTAAATTTAAATAAAAGTTTTTAAATTCTAGTTTTGTTTACATTTGTTTTTAATAATATAGTCTGAATTCCGAATAAATACTAATCCCTAAAACAATTTGTAAAATTATAGGAGGTTTATTGAACAAATTTTGTATGAAAATTTCGTTTTGTAAACCTCCTATAACTAATTAGAAATCAAAAACAAAATATTTTAGATTTTACTTGGTAAATAGACATAATTATCTAAGTAAGAAAACTATCGGTCTAATCTCCGTTTCATAAAAGAAAGTCTTTGTTTTTTATCCACATATATAATTTAGATCTTTACCAACTTGTACAGTACTATTTCCAAAGAGTCACTTCGGAACTGGTTCCGCGAGTGTGACATTAGTACCAGTTTTGCCCCCTATTTTTCGTCCTTAAATTGTAATTTTCAAACTAGTTCTACAACTAGTACCAAAGTGAGGATTTGGCGACAATTGTCCCCATCTGTGAAATTCTACAGATGTTTGTATGGAGAGGCGGTAGAACTCATACTAGTTGCCTGGTCAAATAAACTAGTACATAACTGGTTCTGGACTAGTATTTTTTGATACTGGGACCTTATATAAAAACGAAAAAATTTTAAAGATTTTACTGCGAAATAAGAAATGCTCATAATTTGAAAAAATTTCTATAACAAGCGATTAAAATTTAGAATTTAGTAGTTTTTGTACACAATCCCTGGAATTTTGTACGCGATTTTTCGGGATTTTTTTTTCTTTACTCTTATAGCTTCCCAGTCAGAAAAATACAATCGGCAGAACGTTGGCAAGCCGTTGGAGACGGTGGTATAACTATGGTATTAATTTTTCAAACTAATTATATAGTTATATTTTTTCCAAATTTATCTATATCTGTAACGTTTTTATTTTTAATAGTAAAAGGGTTTATTTTTTAATCATGTAGGTTGATAAACAGAATCCGGTTTCTAATTTGTTTCTTTTTACTAGCACACGCTGTAAAATTGCTTATTTAAAAATTTTATTTGTACATTATTGTTTTCTTCTACTGAACGGCAGAAAACAGGCTTTGAATTCAGTGAACTTATTTTATTTTTTTTCAATTCAGTGAACTTATTTTATTATACCCTACACCACTATGTGGTCAGGGTATTATAAGTTTGTGCTGATGTTTGTAACACCAAAAAATATTGGTCGTAGACCCACCTTATAGTATACCGATCGGTTTAGAATTTTTTTTTATTTCGATTTAACGATGTCCGTCTGTCCGTCCGTCCGTCTGTCTGTCTGTCCATGCAATCTTGTGCGCACTCTACAGGTCGCAGCTATTAAGATATTTTGATGAAATTTGGTACGCAGACCTATGTTGGCCCAAGGACGAACAAGTTTGATTTTTTTGAACATCCGTCCATGTTTAGACCTAGTGCCCATATAAGGGTCCTACCAAAATTATACTGTTTATACGCTGCAGGTCGTAAATATTAAGATATTTTGATGAAATTTGGTACACAGACCTATGTTAGCCCAATAACGCAGCCTATTGATTTTGGTGAACATCGGTCCATGTTTAGACCTAGTGCCCATATAAGGGTCCTACCAAAATTATACTGTTTATACGCTGCAGGTCGTAAATATTAAGATATTTTGATGAAATTTGGTACACAGCCCTACATTGGCCCAATAACGCAGCCTATTGACTTTGGTGAACATCGGTCCATGTTTAGACCTAGTGCCCATATAAGGGTCCTACCAAAATTATACTGTTTATACGCTGCAGGTCGTAAATATTAAGATATTTTGATGAAATTTGGTACACAGACCTATATTGGCCCAATAACGTAGCCTATTGATTTTGGTGAACATCGGTCCATGTTTAGACCTAGTGCCCATATAAGGGTCCTACCAAAATTATACTGTTTATACGCTGCAGGTATTAATATTAAGATATTTTGATGAAATTTGGTACATAGACCTATGTTGGCCCAAGGACGAAGCCTATTGATTTTGGCGAACATCGGTCCATGTTTAGAACTAGTGCCCATATAAGGGTCCCCCCAAAATTGGCTTGGTTACAAACTGCAGGTCGCAAATATTAAGATATTTTAATGAAATTTGGTGCGCTGACTCACATTATAGAAAATTTTGACATAAGCCCCATTTTAACCCATTCGAATTTCGGATCCAAACAATACACCAGACTGGTGTAGGGTATTGTATAGTCGGCATGCCCGACTTTAACCTTTTTACTCGTTTTTTTTTTAATTCAGTGAACTTATTTTTTTTTTTTTCAATTCAGTGAACTTATTATTTTTTTTTTATTCACTGAACGTAATTTTATATTTTTTTAATTCACTGAACGAAAATGAAATTGAACGAATTCAGTAGTGAATTAATTCAGTAAGTAATAAATTAATTCACTTTTTTTCCGTTCGATTTATAAAATTGAACGCGTTCACCGGTGAATTAATTCATTTGATTTAATAAAAAGAACTATTGCATTTGTATTAATTCTTTGAATTTGTTGTTTGATGAACGCATTCAGTTGAACATATTCAGTGAATTACTTAAGAAAAGGAATTCATTCAATTGAAGAGAAAATTGAATTCGATTGGTAGCGAATTCATTCAAAAAGGAATTAATTCTTCAAAGCTCTGACTCTAGATCATAAATTAATATCACTTTCTGTTTAAATTATTTTCAAATCAAAGAAAGATGATACAATTTTTTCAAGTAAATTACAAAGAATAAAAATTTTTGAAATAATTCAATAAGACCAGCAAGACAGAATGCGCATTTTCGGCTTTCGCTACATAGCCATCATCAGTGCCTTTCGCCTTTGAGTGGGTTAATATTTTGATAATCGTCTACTTATGTGACTGTTGAAAGCAAATCGAGTTTGTTATCAACAACTCAACTTAGACTAACATCAACGAAATTTAACAATTCTATTTTTATCCTTTTGTTATTATTACTCTTTTTTGCTTTGAACCTTAATTCTTAAGATATCTCAGCTGATTCTATTCAACTCTGTGTATGACAAACACAGATTTTTGAATTACAACGACCCGTTAAATTTAAATTTAAATGTATGTTATTAAATTATATTTTTGCACCGTGTCAATGTGTTTAAGATGAATGGGGGAAATGTTTTAGTTGATCTGTTATTTATGATCTAGAGTTAAACTAAATATATAACAAACTAAAATAATAACATTCATTTACTTAAATAACATATCAACTAAAACATTTCCCCCATTCATAAAATAAAACGAGTAAAAAGGTTAAAGTCGGGCATGCCGACTATACAATACCCTACACCAGTCTGGTTAAAAGCCAACTAATGTTTGGATCCGAAATTCGAATGGGTTAAAATGAGGCTTTTGTCAAAATTTTCTATAATGTGAGCCAGCGCACCAAATTTCATTAAAATATCTTAATATTTGCGACCTGCAGTTTGTAAACAAGCCAATTTTGGGGGGACCCTTATATGGGCACTAGTTCTAAACATGGACCGATGTTCACCAAAATCAATAGGCTTCGTCCTTGGGCCAACATAGGTCTATGTACCAAATTTCATCAAAATATCTTAATATTTGCGACCTGCAGCGTATAAACAATATAATTTTGGTGGGACCCTTATATGGGCACTAGGTCTAAACATGGACCGATGTTCACCAAAATCAATAGGCTGCGTTATTGGGCCAACATAGGTCTGCGTACCAAATTTCATCAAAATATCTTAATATTTGCGACCTGCAGCGTATAAACAGTATAATTGTGGTAGGACCCTTATATGGGCACTAGGTCTAAACATGGACCGATGCTCACCAAAATCAATAGGCTTTCTTTTCTCTCTTCTTTCTAATTTGTTTCTTTTTACTAGCACACGCTGTAAAATTGCTTATTTAAAAATTTTATTTGTACATTATTGTTTTCTTCTACTGAACGGCAGAAAACAGGCTTTGAATTCAGTGAACTTATTTTATTTTTTTTCAATTCAGTGAACTTATTTTATTTTTTTTTTTAATTCAGTGAACTTATTTTTTTTTTTCAATTCAGTGAACTTATTATTTTTTTTTTATTCACTGAACGTAATTTTATATTTTTTTAATTCACTGAACGAAAATGAAATTGAACGAATTCAGTAGTGAATTAATTCAGTAAGTAATAAATTAATTCACTTTTTTTCCGTTCGATTTATAAAATTGAACGCGTTCACCGGTGAATTAATTCATTTGATTTAATAAAAAGAACTATTGCATTTGTATTAATTCTTTGAATTTGTTGTTTGATGAACGCATTCAGTTGAACATATTCAGTGAATTACTTAAGAAAAGGAATTCATTCAATTGAAGAGAAAATTGAATTCGATTGGTAGTGAATTCATTCAAAAAGGAATTAATTCTTCAAAGCTCTGACTCTAGATCATAAATTAATATCACTTTCTGTTTAAATTATTTTCAAATCAAAGAAAGATGATACAATTTTTTCAAGTAAATTACAAAGAATAAAAATTTTTGAAATAATTCGATAAGACCAGCAAGACAGAATGCGCATTTTCGGCTTTCGCTACATAGCCATCATCAGTGCCTTTCGCCTTTGAGTGGGTTAATATTTTGATAATCGTCTACTTATGTGACTGTTGAAAGCAAATCGAGTTTGTTATCAACAACTCAACTTAGACTAACATCAACGAAATTTAACAATCCTATTTTTATCCTTTTGTTATTATTACTCTTTTTTGCTTTGAACCTTAATTCTTAAGATATCTCAGCTGATTCTATTCAACTCTGTGTATGACAAACACAGATTTTTGAATTACAACGACCCGTTAAATTTAAATTTAAATGTATGTTATTAAATTATATTTTTGCACCGTGTCAATGTGTTTAAGATGAATGGGGGAAATGTTTTAGTTGATCTGTTATTTATGATCTAGAGTTAAACTAAATATATAACAAACTAAAATAATAACATTCATTTACTTAAATAACATATCAACTAAAACATTTCCCCCATTCATAAAATAAAACGAGTAAAAAGGTTAAAGTCGGGCATGCCGACTATACAATACCCTACACCAGTCTGGTTAAAAGCCAACTAATGTTTGGATCCGAAATTCGAATGGGTTAAAATGAGGCTTTTGTCAAAATTTTCTATAATGTGAGCCAGCGCACCAAATTTCATTAAAATATCTTAATATTTGCGACCTGCAGTTTGTAACCAAGCCAATTTTGGGGGGACCCTTATATGGGCACTAGTTCTAAACATGGACCGATGTTCACCAAAATCAATAGGCTTCGTCCTTGGGCCAACATAAACAATATAATTTTGGTGGGACCCTTATATGGGCACTAGGTCTAAACATGGACCGATGTTCACCAAAATCAATAGGCTGCGTTATTGGGCCAACATAGGTCTGCGTACCAAATTTCATCAAAATATCTTAATATTTGCGACCTGCAGCGTATAAACAGTATAATTTTGGTAGGACCCTTATATGGGCACTAGGTCTAAACATGGACCGATGTTCACCAAAATCAATAGGCTGCGTTATTGGGCCAATATAGGTCTGTGTACCAAATTTCATCAAAATATCTTAATATTTACGACCTGCAGCGTATAAACAGTATAATTTTGGTAGGACCCTTATATGGGCACTAGGTCTAAACATGGACCGATGTTCACCAAAATCAATAGGCTGCGTTATTGGGCTAACATAGGTCTGTGTACCAAATTTCGTCAAAATATCTTAGTATTTACGACCTGCAGCGTATAAACAATATAATTTTGGTAGGACCCTTATATGGGCACTAGGTCTAAACATGGACCGATGTTCACCAAAATCAATAGGCTGCGTTATTGGGCCAACATAGGTCTGTGTACCAAATTTCATCAAAATATCTTAATATTTGCGACCTGCAGCGTATAAACAATATAATTTTGGTAGGACCCTTATATGGGCACTAGGTCTACACATGGACCGATGTTCAACAAAATCAATAGGCTGCGTTATTGGGTCAACATAGGTCTGTGTACCAAATTTCATCAAAATATCTTAATATTTGCGACCTGCAGCGTATAAACAATATAATTTTGGTAGGACCCTTATATAGGCACTAGGTCTAAACATGGACCGATGTTCACCAAAATCAATAGGCTGCGTTATTGGGCCAATATAGGTCTGTGTACCAAATTTCATCAAAATATCTTAATATTTACGACCTGCAGCGTATAAACAGTATAATTTTGGTAGGACCCTTATATGGGCACTAGGTCTAAACATGGACCGATGTTTACCAAAATCAAACTTGTTCGTCCTTGGGCCGACATAGGTCTGCGTACCAAATTTCATCAAAATATCTTAATATTTGCGACCTGTAGAGTGCGCACAAAATTGCATGGACAGACAGACAGACGGACGGACATCGTTAAATCGAAATAAAAAAAACGAGTAAAAAGGGTAAAGTCGGGCATGCCGACTATACAATACCCTACACCAGTCTGGGTAAAAGCCAACTAATGTTTGGATCCGAAATTCGAATGGGTTAAAATGGGGCTCGTGTCAAAATTTTCTATAATGCAGTTTGTAACCAAGCTAATTTTGGGGGGACCCTTATATGGGCACTAGTTCTAAACATGGACCGATGTTCACCAAAATCAATAGGCTTCGTCCTTGGGCCAACATAGGTCTATGTACCAAATTTCATCAAAATATCTTAATATTTGCGACCTGCAGCGTATAAACAGTATAATTTTGGTAGGACCCTTATATGGGCACTAGGTCTAAACATGGACCGATGTTCACCAAAATCAATAGGCTGCGTTATTGGGCCAATATAGGTCTGTGTACCAAATTTCATCAAAATATCTTAATATTTACGACCTGCAGCGTATAAACAGTATAATTTTGGTAGGACTCTTATATGGGCACTAGGTCTAAACATGGACCGCTGTTCACCAAAATCAATAGGCTGCGTTATTGGGCCAATATAGGCCTGTGTACCAAATTTCATCAAAATATCTTAATATTTACGACCTGCAGCGTATAAACAGTATAATTTTGGTAGGACCCTTATGTGGGCACTAGGTCTAAACATGGACCGATGTTCACCAAAATCAATAGGCTGCGTTATTGAGCTAACATAGGTCTGTGTACCAAATTTCGTCAAAATATCTTAATATTTACGACCTGCAGCGTATAAACAATATAATTTTGGTAGGACCCTTATATGGGCACTAGGTCTAAACATGGACCGATGTTCACCAAAATCAAACTTGTTCGTCCTTGGGCCAACATAGGTCTGCGTACCAAATTTCATCAAAATATCTTAATATTTGCGACCTGTAGAGTGCGCACAAGATTGCATTGACAGACAGACAGACGGACGGACGGACGGACAGACGGACATCATTAAATCGAAATAAAAAAAAATTCTGAACCGATTGGTATACTATAAGGTGGGTCTACGACCAATATTTTTTGGTGTTACAAACATCAGCACAAACTTATAATACCCTGACCACATAGTGGTGTAGGGTATAAAAATCTGAGCCGATCGGTATACTATAAGGTGGGTCTACGACCAATATTTTTTGGTGTTACAAACATCAGCACAAACTTATAATACCCTGACCACATAGTGGTGTAGGGTATAATTACAAACATCAGCACAAACTTATAATACCCTGACCACATAGTGGTGTAGGGTATAATAAATAAAATAACTAAAATAAATAAAATAAAATAAATAAAATAAATAAATAAAATAAAGAAAATAAATAAAATAAATAAAATAAATAAAATAAATAAAATAAATAAAATAAATAAAATAAATAAAATAAATAAAATAAATAAAATAAATAAAATAAATAAAATAAATAAAATAAATAAAATAAATAAAATAAATAAAATAAATAAAATAAATAAAATAAATAAAATAAATAAAATAAATAAAATAAATAAAATAAATAAAATAAATAAAATAAATAAAATAAATAAAATAAATAAAATAAATAAAATAAATAAAATAAATAAAATAAATAAAATAAATAAAATAAATAAAATAAATAAAATAAATAAAATAAATAAAATAAATAAAATAAATAAAATAAATAAAATAAATAAAATAAATAAAATAAATAAAATAAATAAAATAAATAAAATAAATAAAATAAATAAAATAAATGAAATAAATAAAATAAATAAAATAAAATAAAATAAATAAAATAAAATAAATAAAATAAATAAAATAAATAAAATAAATAAAATAAATAAAATAAATAAAATAAATAAAATAAATAAAATAAAATAAACAAAATAAATAAAATAAATAAAATAAATAAAATAAATAAAATAAATAAAATAAATAAAATAAATAAAATAAATAAAATAAATAAAATAAATAAAATAAATAAAATAAATAAAATAAATAAAATAAATAAAATAAATAAAATAAATAAAATAAATAAAATAAATAAAATAAATAAAATAAATAAAATAAATAAAATAAATAAAATAAATAAAATAAATAAAATAAATAAAATAAATAAAATAAATAAAATAAATAAAATAAATAAAATAAAATAAACAAAATAAATAAAATAAATAAAATAAATAAAATAAATAAAATAAATAAAATAAATAAAATAAATAAAATAATAAAAATAAATAAAATAAATAAAATAAATAAAATAAATAAAATAAATAAAATAAATAAAATAAATAAAATAAATAAAATAAATAAAATAAATAAAATAAATAAAATAAATAAAATAAATAAAATAAATAAAATAAATAAAATAAATAAAATAAATAAAATAAATAAAATAAATAAAATAAATAAAATAAATAAAATAAATAAAATAAATAAAATAAATAAAATAAATAAAATAAATAAAATAAATAAAATAAATAAAATAAATAAAATAAATAAAATAAATAAAATAAATAAAATAAATAAAATAAATAAAATAAATAAAATAAATAAAATAAATAAAATAAATAAAATAAATAAAATAAATAAAATAAATCTCTATATATAAAAGAATAACGTGACTGACTGACTGATTGACTGACTGACGGACTGACCCAACATCGCCCAGCCCAAACCGCTGAAGCTAGGAAGTTGAAATTTGGTATGTAGGTTCCTCTTTCGGCGTAGACGTCCGCTAGGACGGGATTTTTGGAAATTTAAGTTATGTGTTCCTTGGAGTATGGGCTAACTTTTCTGGAAAGTACTTTCTGGAATTTTGGACACGGACGTTGTAAAAATGGGGGTTAAAAAGGTGACAAAGGCCCCCCCTTGACGGCCTGCACAAACCGCTGGAGGTAGGAAGTTGAAATTTGGTATAAAGGTTCCTCCACTATCGTAGACATCCACCAAGACGGGATTTTTGGAAATTTTTACAGGGAGGGGCAAAAAGGGGAAAAAGTCTCCCCCTTGACGGCCTACTCAAACTGCTGGAGCTATGAAGTTGAAATTTGGTATGTAGGTTCCTCGACCGGTGTAGACGTCCGATGAGACGGCATTTTTGGAAATTCTTATCGGGAGGGGCAAAAAAAGTACCATTTTCCAAAAAAAAGTACCTTTTTCAGAAAAAAGCACTTTTTTCCAAAACAAAGTACCCTTTTCCAAAATAAGTACCTTTTTCCAAAAAAGCACCTTTTTCCAAAAAAAAGTACCTTTTCCAAAAAAGTACCTTTTTCCAAAAAAAGTACCTTTTTTAAAAAAATGTAACTTTTCCAAAAAAAGTACCGTTTCCAAAAAAAATACCCTTTTCCAAAAAACATACATTTTTCCAAAAAAATACCTTTTTCAAAAAAGTACCTTTTCCAAAAAAAGTACCTGTTTCCAAAAAAAATACATTTTTCCAAAAAAATACATTTTTCATAAAAAGTACAAATAAAGTACTTTGCAAAACAAAGTATCTTTTTCCAAAAAATTTCGCTTTTTCCAAAAAGTACCATTTAAAAAAATACCGGAACGGGCAAGAAGGGGAAAAGTCTCCCCATAAACAGTCTCACAAATTGGAAAAGTGCCTGCCCAAACCACTGGAGGTAAGAAGTTGAAATTTGGTATAAAGGTTCCTCCACTGTAGTAGACATCTATTAAGTTTGTATTTTTGGAATTCCCTACAGGATATCCCGAAAGCAAATTCGGTATGTGAGTTCCTCCTTCTGTGTAGGCGTCCGCTTAGACGGAATTTTTGAAATTCCTATTGGGAGGGGAAATAAGGGGAAAAGTCTCCTCCTTGACGGCCTGCCCAATCACTTTTGGCCAACCTAAAATTTTAAATATGTATTCCTTGGAGTAGGACTACCCACCGGCAAAGGTATTTTTCTATTTTAGAACAGGAACATATTAAAAATGGTGGTTGAAAGGAAAAAATGTCCCCAATAACGGCCTTCCCAAACCGCTGAGGCAATGAAGTTGAAATTTGGTATGAATGTTCTTCATCGGTCGCAGATAGCCGCGAAGATGGAATTTTTGAAAATTCCTAAAGGGAGGGGCAAAAATAAGAAAAGCCTCCCCTTGGTGGCCTGTAAAAACCCCTTCGGCTAGAAATCTGAAATTTGAAAGGGCTAACTTATTAGAAAGATACTTTTTTGAATTTTGGACAGGGTCGTTATAAAATGGGGGCTCCAAAAGGGAAAGTGGCCCCTTAACGACCTGTCCAAACTGCTGGAACTAGGAAGCTGAAATTCGGTACTTAGGTTCCCCTTCCAGCCTAATTCCAACCGGGAGGGACAAAAAAAGAAAAAGTGTCCTCCTTGACAGCCTGCTCAAACTGCTGGAACTAGGAAGCTGAAATTTCCTGTCGATGGATTTTCGGCAATTCCTACCGAGAGGGGCACAAATAGTAAAATTTGGCTAGAAACCTGAAATGTAAAACATATGTTCCATGGAGTATGGGCTCACTTATCGGGAAGGTGCTTTTCGGAATTTTGGACAGGGACATTGCAAAAATAGGGATTAATGAAGCGAAAAGTGCCGCTTAAAGGCCTGCCCAAACCGCTGGAGGTAGGAGGTTGAAATTTGGTATTAAAGTTCCTCCTCTATTGTAGACATCCGCTAAGATGAGATTTTTGGAAATTTCCACAGGTAGGGTCAAAAACAGGAAAAGTCTCCCCCTTAACGGCCTGGCCAAACTGCTGGAACTAGGGAGCTTAAATTCGGTATTTGGGTTCCTTCTCCAACGTTGACGTCCCCTAAGATGGTATTTTTGGAAATTCATACCGGGAGGGGTAAAAAGGGAAAAACTTCCCCCTTGACGGCCTGGCCAAACTGCTGGATATAGAGACCTAAAATTATGTATGTAGTAGGTTCTTCCTCCAACGCAGATGTCCTCTAAGACGGAATTTTTGGAAATTCCTACCGGGAGGGGTAAAAACGGAATAATTCTCCCCCTTGATGGCCTAACCGAACCCTTAGGCTAGAAACCTGTAATCTATAATATGTTTTCCTTGGAGTATGGGCTAACTTATCGACAAGGCATTTTTAGGACTTTGGACAGGAACGTGGTAAAAATAGTGGTTCAAAAGGGGAAAATTGCCCCCCCCCCTTAACGTCTGCGTCTTTAGCTAGAAACCTAAAACTTAAAGAACAAGTGTATATGGAACACTAAAATTAAGAAACTAAATAGGAAACGAGTGGAATTGAGATACTACATAAGTGGATATAAACGTTGAACGAGTGGAATTGAAATTATAGACAATGGAAATGGATTAGAAGAGGGAACGCAATGGAATGGACTATAGAACGAAATGGAATGAGGAGCGAGAGGGCATATAATGGGGAACGAGTGGAATTGAAACACTGCAGTTAAAAGAGGAATGGAACGGAGCAAGTGCAAAGAAACACAAGACAGTAGGAACGAAATGGAATGAAACGGCGAACGAGTGGAATTGGAATAACAGATAATGGGAACGAAATGCAATGGAATGGTGAATGAAATGGAATCTTGGAAGGAGTTGCATTGGAACACTAAAATTGTGAAACAAAATGGAATTTGAATGACTCAAACTGCCGGAGTTTGGTACTTGAAATTTCGCATGCGATTGAGGCAAGATTATATATATTTGGGATTTTTACTGGGAGGAACAAAAAGGGGTGAAGAACGTATGAAGAAAAAAATATTTTTTGCCTAAAATATTAAAAAAAAGTAATAAACAAAAGGTTATTGATTTTTATGGTAGCGGTAACAAACATTTATTTTTACCGGCAAAACTGTTGAGTATATAGAAAAACGTTATATGAACAGATTAAAGGAATTGTAATTTTTAATTTTTTAATTTTCAATTTAAAATTGTTTGAGCAAAATCGGACTAGTGGTTCTCGAGTTATGTCAAAAAAAGATATATCTCGATTCCTAGGGGTGACCCAGCGAAACGCCGGGACACGTATAACTTGTTTTTGACCGATATAACATTTCCCGTTGGTTTCATCCCATCCCGATTTTGACTGTCGCTTAGTGTTATGGATTCATTACTAACAATCCACTTTCATGAGAAAAAGTGATCAAATATTTATTTATTTTAAAACCATTGTTGTGCAGAATTATTTATTTGTGGTGGCTGGGTGAAGGCTTTTATTATAAAAACTGTGCTTTAAATAAAAAAGCGAATTTAAAAAAAATTGTCGGGGGGGAGCGCATTCCCCCCCCCCCCCCCCAAAACTTTAAGGCACACTAACAACGTAGCGGGCTGCGCCCGCTAGTATAATATATAGTCTTGTATATTATTTTCAACAGAAAAGTTATAGTCTTGTATATTAAATTTTTTGGCTGAAAACAAAGTCTACACAATTTTCACGTGAAACTCATTGTCGTGAAAAATTATTTTTTTTATATGGAGTATAACAGTTTTTTCACGTGAAACTCAAACAACTTACTGTGCTTAACCACTAAACTTTGTTTTATGAAATGTGTATTATAGTCCTTAGTACGTAGTGGCATAGTCCATAAAATGCATAGTGAATTTATATTTTATAAAAATCAACTATCTTAATAATGAACAACTATGAACAAAGTCGAAAAAATTGTTTTTAGGTTGATCTAAAACTTCAAAATATTTCTTCTTTCAATAACAAAACAGAAAATATGTGCATAGAGAACATATAAAAAACCACAATATTTTTTTGTAAGTAAATATATTTATGGCTTTAATTACAAAATATCTCAAAATTTTTTTATATTTTACAGATGAAGACCACGCAAATTTTAAGAAGAACTTCAAAATAATGAAATTAGTAAAAGGCCACTTTTTGCAATGTGTGGGAGAAGCAGAAAGCAAAGAAGAAAGGTCATCGAAGTAGTATGAATAATAATTTAATATGTAAATATTGTAAATGGTAATAAATTTTTATGAAGGGTTGAAGTTGTGTTTTTTTTTTTGGGAAAATAACGTAAAATGTCAAGTTACATGGTTTCTATTCACTATTTTTGAATTGCACATAGTTAACACTTACTACCTTTAAAAAAGTATATTACTTCAACCACACTATTGTTGGCATTGACTTTATCCATAGTTGAATTCTATATTTCAATTAAATGTAGTTGTACTCCACTATTTCATATTCACTATGCATAGTGAGGGTTATTTCACCTATGACATAGTGAAAAATGTAGTTATCAGCAACTATGTATTATTTTGGGTGTAGATTATAAATTTAAAAAAACCGCACTTAAAAATTTGCAAAATAATAGCGGAACGCGAAAAAAGGCTTTATGGTACAAAAATTTAATTTAAAAACTTAGCGATTTACATTCTGTTAAGAAATATATTAATGCAAAAAATTTCCTTTTTGCTATTTTTTTCGCGTTTTTTTTTTTTGCTATGAACCACCAAACGTTATTATGTGAAATGGGTATTATAGTCCCTAGATTATAAATTTTAAAAAATCGCACTTAAAAAATTGCTAAATAACGGCGGAATGCAAAAAAAGGGCAGAAAATTACTTAGAAAAGCTAATCAACTATTGACATTCTGCAAATGAATATATTGATGTAAAATTTTCCTTTTCGCAAAATTTTTTTCGCATTTTTTTTTTTTTTTTTTTGCAAACTAACCACCAAACTTTGGGCAAGATATCAGTGTATTACTCTTGTATTATGGATTAAAATACACCGTAATGAAAAAATTCCAAATAATGGAGGAGTGTGAAAATGAATTAAGAAATTTAATCGGCGATTAACATTCTGCAAGTGATTAACATTCTGGAAACTTTTTCGTTTTAGGAAATTTTTTTTTTTTTACAATTTAACCATCAATTTTACATATGGTTAACGCTATATTGACCACGTCTGCTTTTCCATTGCTATGGAAAGTTGCTAAAATTGTTCCTATAAAGAAGAATAATGGGGTTAGTAGTACTGATAACTTGAGGCCGATTTGTATTTGACCAATTTTATCGAAAATGGTTGAATACCTTATGAAGGATCAATTGATGTTGCATCTTAATAATAATCGTTTGCTCCATGATTGTCAATCCGGGTTTAGATGTAACCGTAGTACTACAACGTTGCTTATTGGTCTAACGGATAATATTAGGCCGAAAATTGCTGACAAAGGTTTTTGTGTTTTGTTGTCTTTGGACTTAGCAAAAGCTTTTGATAGGGTTAGCCATCCGCTTTTGATTCAAAAGTTAGACAGATATTTTGGTTTTTCTGGCTCTGCCTGCAAATTAATATCGTCTTATCTTTCGGATAGAAAGCAATATGTGTTCAGTATTGGCTCTTGTTCTGGGACTCTTCCTGTTTTCAGTGGTGTACCCCAGGGGTCTGTACTTTGGACGTTACTTTTTATTATGTTTATAAATGATCTTTTTGATATTTTGTCAAATAATATGTGTCTTCCATTTGCGTTTGCAGATGATGTTCAGATTTTATTTAAAGGGGATAAGGAATTTCCTGATGTTATGCAGAGTATGATCGATTTTACTGTAGGTTTATTAGGTAATTGGATGTGTTCCAATTATCTACATATTAATTTTGATAAATCTAAGGCATTGTTGTTTGGTAATAGTTGTATTAATAACACTATGCAACAGTCAAAATCGGGATGGGATGAAACCAACGGGAAATGTTATATCGGTCAAAAACAAGTTATACGTGTCCCGGCGTTTCGCTGGGTCAACCCTAGGAATCGAGATTTTACCGATATAACTTTCGCCGGTAGTTTGAACCCTTCCCGATCACTGACCCCTACCATTTGTCTCACAGTGTAACTTTTCTAATAATTTAGATGGTAATGTTGTTGAATTTGTAGATAAAGTTAAATGTCTTGGTGTTGTTCTGGATACCAAGCTTAGTTTTGAGGACAATGTTAATAATGTTGTTTCTAAGGTAAATTTTACTTTGAGGAAATTATACAGCTTAGACGTTATGCTTCCATTTAATGTTAAGCTTAAGATTGCCCAGTCAGAAATCGCCAGTGGTACAAAAAATCAAGCACTGGCATACCACTGGGTAACCACGGTATTAAAAATAAATGACTGGCAGAACACTCATTTGGGACGCTTTGCCAGCGTTTGCAAAAAGCGTTTTACCAGTATTTGTTTTACAAAAATTTCGGTGGTTTATAAAAAAAAACCACTGGCAAAGAATTGGCTTAGAGTGATATGCCAAGGTTTGCAACCAGTGGTTATCCAGTGCTACCTAGAAAATGCTACCAGGCGTACAAAAATCAATTCACTGGTACACCAATGATTTTAAAAAAATGCTGACGCTTCGTTAAAATATGTTTGTAGTCAGAAGGTTCCGAGTTCAAATCCGGTTGCAAGCAAAAAATTTTTTTTGGATTTTTTTTAATTAAAAATTTTTTTGTTTTATAAAACCAATTTTTTTTGTTTGTGGGAAAGCTCCTTCAGGACCCACTTTTCTTTTGCCCTCCCAACACTGGCATACTAGTTACAAAAAATTGTTTGCCAGTACTAGCATTTTGGCACAGCCAGTAGTTGTCCAGCTATTATCACTCATTTATGTGTTTAGCCATCAAATATTATATGTCTCGTTAGCTCAGTGGGTAGAGCAATCGTCTGCCAATCTGACGGCCTGGGACCAAAAAATCACGGCAGGACCAAAAAAATACATATGAACTTTTTTTAAATTTTATTTTGGAAAATATATTTCCAGACCACCTATTTATTGGTTTTGCCAACGTTTAAAAATTTAGTTCCTCCAGTGCTTTTCCGGCGTTTTTTGAACAGCCGGTCCTTTTGTCTAATGATGTTATCATTTTTGGAATGGAAAAGCACTTTTTGCAAGTACGTGTACCACCTGTTAAAGTGCTTTTCCACCGCTTTCCCGTTTGTATTTTTCTGACTGGGTGTCCATGCGTTAATTATGTCAATTTTTTTATATGGCTTGGAAGTCTATTCTGGGGCTTTAGGTTAAGTAAATAGGAAGGTCAAGTTAGCTGTCAATCGTGTTATGAGATATTTATACCCTCTTAGGTTGTGTCAGCACATTTCGTCTTATGTTTTAAAATATTTAGGATGTTCATTTGATAACCTTGTTCAAATTAGAAATATTATGCACTTTTATAAAGTGTTTAAATTGCAAATGCCGTTGTTCTTGGTTGATATATTTGAATTTGGTAGATCTAATAGGAATAGACAATTAGTTATTCCAAAGCTTACACCGTTGTTAGACCGATCTTTTTTTGTAAGGGTTGCTCGAAAATACAACAAATTGCCACCTGACTTAAAGACTTTTAATTTGTCTATTGATACGTTCAGGAAGAAACTTTTTGAAGAATTTTCACTTAATGCTTAATTTTTCAGGCATTGTTTTTTTTAAATTAAAGCTTACATATACTGTTTTTTTTTTTTGTATAGAATTTAGGGAATTTAGAAACTATTATCGCTGATTTTTCATAACTTTTATTTTAAATTTTTTTGCATTTAATAATTTTATTTTTACATTGTTCTTTAATTATATGTATATACATGTATACATCTAATATTATATTTTATACCTTAATTTTTTTTATTTTAAACAAATTTTATTGCTTGTTTTGTTACTTTTAGTAGAAATTTGTAACCGATTATGGCCTATAGGCTAGGTTATTGTAATAAATAAAGAAATTAAATTAAATTAAGATATGGATATAATAGTTCTTGGATTATTAATTTCAATAGTAGTGGGATTCTCTAACTTTTTAACGACAGAACTCCGTAGTTAAGTTGTCAGTTTACTATGAAAACTTGTCAATTTAACTACCGAATTTCGTCGTTAAAAAGTTACAGAATTGCCCCTCTGATTAACAATTCTGTGTTCGTTGATGTTTGAAGGCACATAATATTGTTTTCCACAAAAAGTATAGAGAGATTTACACGGCCATTTGTTCTAATAATAAATATTTTTTATATTTATCAAAACTACATATCTGCTAGTATTATCATAAAATTATATAAAAATTTTATTCCAGAACTCTATATCTGTATTAGCGATATAAATAACGCAGTTAATTTCAAAATAAGTATATATAGGAATAAGTTGCCATTTTTAAATAATATTCTAGAAGACAGATTGATTCAAAAAAATCTTATAAGCAAGTGAATTAGTTTTATTGCTCTCCTGAACAATTGTATTTTTGCAGATATAGAGTATTGAATCTATGGTATCGATATTGTGCTTTTTAACATTCAAGCTTTTAATTATATTTATAGTGATTAGAACGAAAGCAAAGAACTTTTACACGATTATTTGTTTTCTGTATTGCACCCTAACCCAACATGCCGTATAAATGACTAACATGTTGCAATTAAGGGATATTACTTAACAATTTGGAGAGTACCTGCCCAATCAGAAATCGCCAGTGGTACAAAAACTCAAGCGCTGGCATACCACTGGGTAACCACGGTGTTGAAAATAAATGACTGGGAGAACACTCATTTGGGACGCTTTGCCAGCGTTTGCAAAAAGCGTTTTACCAGTATTTGTTTTACAAAAATTTCGGTGGTTTATAAAAAAAAACCACTGGCAAAGAATTGGCTTAGAGTGATATGCCAAGGTTTGCAACCAGTGGTTATCCAGTGCTACCTAGCCAATGCTACCAGTGGTACAAAAACCAATTTACTGGTAGAGCAATGATTTTATAAAAATGCTGACGCTTCGTTAAAAAATGTTTGTAGGCCGGAGCAGAGATACAAGCCGGTCCATACTGACGGCTGGCGGCGGCTAATGGCTAAAATGGTCGGCGGAGATTGATTTTTAGAGTTGAGCCGCAAACGCATCGGCGGCGGCTGGCTAAAAAAATAGTGTCGACTGGCGGCGGCTAACCAGCTAACGTCGGCTAAAAGGTAAATTTTCCAAGAATTTTCAACAGATAAATACACGCAAAAAAAGCAACTGCAAAAATATCGAAGTCAACTTTGAAATTTTTATAATAATACGTCAGTAGAAAAATCTGTCAAACCGGTTTCAAATCGATTTGACTAATTTTTAACAAATTTTAGTTGAAATTTAAGCAAATATTTTAGTTATCTTCATTTAACACTATACTAAAAATCCGCAGTACTTTAACTAATTTTGAGTGTTAATTTTAAAAATTATTTAAAACGAATTTTTAAGAACACATTCGTTATATTTTACAAAATTTATTGTTAAAATATATTTTCATGTTACTATTATTACATGGTAGATGGCGCGACCAATGTATCCGAAGTTTTAAAGATGGCGTTATTTCTTTCCCTCCCGATTTTTTAAAATGGCCCATATCTCGAAAACTAAGAGAGATAGAGCAAAATTGGTGAAAATTTTAACTACCTCTAACCGTGTAATACCCAAAAGGCACCGCCAAGGTCCATCTCTATCCAAAGATGGACCTTGGCGGGGCCTTGGACCCTCGGAAATTTTTAATATATATTTTCCACTTCATAACATGGCCCTTATCTCGAAAACAAGCGAGATAGAGCAAAACGGACAAAATATTTGCTCCGTTGGAGTGCCCTTATATGCCCTCGCATGATATGGATTAGGCCCGGGGAGGGTCCCGAGTCCCTTAATTTGAATAAATTCTACGACTCAGTATAATTACAGATAAAACTGTAGTTTTACAAATTTTTTACATAAATTGATTTGTTAAATTTAACAAAAAAAGTGTTAAAATCAATAAATTTTATTGTAAGCCAAAAACAGGAATAAATTTTGTTAAAGTAACAAATTTTTCTGTTCAGCTAACAGACTTATTACTTTGAGTGTAGTTTTGTAAATTGCGTTTATATTTCACAATATCGATAAAATTATACATACATTTGTTAAATTTTACACAATTTATTGTTAAAATATAAGATTTTCATCTCTCTGCCATCACCTATTAGATGGCCCCACCAGTATATCCGATGTGTTAAAGATAGCCCTATTTCTTTCCCTCCCGGTTTTATAAAATGGTACATATCTACTAAACTAAGAGAAGTATACCAAAAAGGAAATGAAATTCGACTATTCCTACACCGAAAAAATTTCTCAGTTAATGGCTACTAAATTTTCAACTGAGTCTCAAGTGAAATACCTCTTACTGAGGTTCGGTTGAAAAAAATAATTGAACATAACTAAATTGTTAGTTGAAAACAATATAAACATGTGTAACTGAGAAATTAGTTATTTGGAACGATTTTTCAGTTAAAATTTAAGAATTGATAAATAGTAATAACCATTTTTTTCTGCAATTCTGGCAATAAATGAGTGTTTTATATAATTGTTTAAATTTTTTATTAATATTTT
This sequence comes from Leucophora obtusa, assembly GCA_949987735.1. Lineage (NCBI taxonomy): Eukaryota > Metazoa > Arthropoda > Insecta > Diptera > Anthomyiidae > Leucophora > Leucophora obtusa. The sequence goes on from OX465299.1 coordinate 53,812,265, forward strand.
CGCAAGAACAAATTTAAATGCTTTTTTGCTTTGTTCCACTAATATTTCAATGCATATTGTAAATTATTTTCTTTTAAATTATATGTTTATATTTCCACACATGGTTTGATAGTAATTCGTGTTCTTCCGAATTGCTTTCTTATTTGTCTTTTACTTCTGGCCTTCCTCTTAAAAAAAAATTAAAAATATTAATTTTTCCGAAAAGACCTAATCAAAAACAAAAACTTACCATAAATTGTGTTCTACCATCCAATAACCAATAACCAATAAGAAATGTCTGAATTATTGCCAAAATATTTTGAAAACACTCCACTGTGTACTGAACGGCAGAAAACAGTGAACGTAATTTTTCAGTTCAGTGAAAGTAATTTTTTGTTTTTTAATTCAGTGAACGTAAATTTTTTTTAATTTACTGAACGTAATTTTGTTTTAATTCACTGGACGAATATGAAATTGAACGAATTCAGTGGTGAACTAATTCAGTATGGAATTAATTCATCTGATTAATAAAAAGAACTATAGCAATTGAATTAACTTCTTCAATTTGTTTTTTATTGAACACGTTCAGTTGAACGAATTCAGTGAATTACTTAAGAAAAGGTATTCATTCAATTCTAAAGAAAATTGAATTGGATTGGTAGTGAATTCATTAAAAAACGAATTAATTCTTCAAAGCTTCACCCCCATGAGAAGGTCATCTCTGTACAAAAATGGATATTGTTTGGACCTTGGACCATTTGGACATTTTTAAAATTCCATTTTATAAAATGGACCTCGAAAACTAACCTATATAGAGTAAAAGAGACAAAGCCATTGCCCTATTAGAGTATCAATATATGCCCTTATTAATTATGGACCAGTTTCGAGAAAAAAGTACAAATAAAACTGTAATTTTACAAATTCTTTGATTAAATTCCGAATTTTTTAATTTAACAAACATTTAAAAATCAGCAAATTTGATTTTAAGTTAAAAATAGGAATAAATTTTGTTAAACTAATAAATTTTTCTGTTAAGCCAATAGACATACAATTTTGAGTGTAAGTTAAAAAAATAAAAAAGAATTTTATTATAGAGCAATTCGATATGAAAACGATCAAAATTGGCAAATTTTTGGACGACCCCTCTCCGATTTTAAAATAAATAGTCTCAATCGATTGCCCAGCAAAAAATAATGTACCTACATATTTTTTTTTTTTTTTATAGTGACTGGTTTAGTGGTGGTGTACACCACTGTCATGTGACAAAATTGAAGAATTCTTCATAAGGGACCTCATTGAAAGTTGTTTGAGTGTAAGTTAAAAAAATAGAAAAGAATTTTATTATAGAGCAATTCCATATGAAAACGATCAAAATTTGCAAATTTTTGGACGACCCCTCTCCGATTTTAAAATAGTCTCAATCGATTGCCCAGCAAAAAATAATGTACCTACATATATTTTTTTTTTTTATAGTGACTGGTTTAGTGGTGGTGTACACCACTGTCATGTGACAAAATTGAAGAATTCTTCATAAGGGACCTCATTGAAAGTTGTTTTAAAAAAAACTACTAAAGCGATCGCAACGAGTGATAGCTCGTTGGAAAGGTATTGAATCAGGCTTTAATTGAAAAATAAAATTTTCCTAATTTTTCTCAGAAATTGACCTTTTTTCCCATGAAAATTAAATTTTCCGATTTTCCACAGAAGCTCCTAAATTTTCCGGCTAATTTTTTTTTTTTTGGATTCCTCATAATTTTTGCTTTAAGAATCAGCAATAAAAAAATGGGCCCCGACTCCTTGTTTGGACAGGAGAGGAGCATTTAAGAGACCACCTTGTTCTCATTGTTTTTATATTTTTTATAATTGAATTATTTGTAATTATTTAACATTATTTTATTTTATTATTAAAAATACATTTTAAAAATTATTTTACAGTTAAAAATACATTTATGAAGAAAAAATCAATTTTTTTTAAGAGCCCCAAGTTGAGTGTGTAGTGAATATGGTCTGCCTGCCTTCACAAGATCGGCCATAAATCCATGGATAATAGCAGCAGTGGCATGTAATGGCACACCAAACCCGACTGAGGCTACAGGTCATAAAATGTTTTGTAAATTTTTTAAATTACCAGGTAATAAATATTTCGCCTAAAATGACACGTGCAGAAACAAGTCATAAAACACGGATTTTCCATAAATATGGCGAAATATTTATTACCTGGTAATTTAAAAAATGTACAAAACATTTTATGACCTGTGGTCGGCTTATTGGCAGTAACCAATTAAGTCCCTCTTTAAAAAACATTTTATGACCAGTAGTTCACGCAAATTTTCCTATTAAAGAAAAGCAAATATCGCTTATTTTTTTTACCTATTTTTTACCAAAAAATAAATATAAATACTTCACACACTCTGAGTCAAATTTTAGTTGAATACTAAACGTGAAAGTGTTAAAGTGTTTTTTTTTGTAAAGTAAAGAGTGAAGCTGTAAAGACAATTTAAAGTAAAATGAATAAATTTTGCTGCAATCCGTTTAACAAGAGTGGACATCGTTCGAAAAAGATAAAAGTATTAAAATTAACTGGTGTTTCGAAGCGATACATGAATGAATTAAATATACAATACGGTGAAGAAGCAGAATTCATTTGCCCCAAGTGTAAAATCGATTTGTCTCAACAAGCAAATGCATTGAAACAAATGCAACCACAATCCGAGAGTGAAATGACAATTGAACAAAATGTTTCATCTGATAGTAAGGCAGACATTCCGATGGTCAATATGTCTTTGAGTCCTTTGAATGAGGCTATTACCACTTTAGGTGAATCGCCTATTACAAAAAGAAAGTTGCGAAGTGAAAAATACAGGAAAGAGAAAAAAGGCAAGGTTATGAGTGCAATCGCGACAATATTTGAATGCAGTCAAGCAGATGACGTTGATGACGGCAAACAAATAATTGAGCAGTTGAAAAGAAAATTCAATTTAGCGACCACTTTTCCGGAGAAATATCTCATTTTATCTGTGCTGCCTCAATTATGGTCTATACGCAAGATTTCTGAACAGTTTCAAACATCTTTTTACATCGCGAGAAGAAGCAAAGAATTAGTTCGACAGAAGGGCATATTGGCGACTCCCACCAAGAAATTTGGCTCAAGGACCCTCAGCGAAGCAACGGTGAAATTGATTCAAGATTTTTACTGCAATGATGACAACAGCCGCGCCTGCCCAGGTACACGTGACTATGTTATCACACGTGAAGATGGAGAAAAAGTACACAAGCAGCGCAGATTATTATTATGTAATCTATCCGAAGCATACCATCAGTTCAAAGAGAAATACCCAGCAGAAAAAGTGGGATTTTCTAAGTTTGCCATCCTACGACCAAAAGAATGCGTGCTGGAATTAGACAGGCACGAAACGCATTCAGTCTGCGTTTGCATGTTTCATCAAAACATCAAATTAATGTTCTTTCCATGCAAGAAATTGAAAGTATTTCACGGTGAAATTGAAACATATAGGGACCTCCTGTCGAAGTCGTTGTGCGCATACCCCACGGAAAATTGTCATCTGTCCAAATGCGACAATTGTCCGAAGATTGACGAGCTAGAGCAATATTTGGCGGAAAAGTTTGAACAGCTGTTAATTCAGGAGGTGCATTTCAAATAGTGGATAATTAGCAGCGGCAGATGTTCCCTTGAGACCGTGGTAAAGCAGATTCCGGAATTCATCGAGGAATTCGGATTCAAGTTGAATGAACTGAAGGCGCACCATTTCATATCCGAGATGCAATCGAAATTTCTAAAGGAAAGTAAGGAGAAATTAGCCCAAAATGAATTCATTGTGATAAGCGACTTTGCCGAGAATTACACTTTTCTCGTTCAGGATGAAATTCAGGCTTATCACTGGGCAAACGACCAGTGCACGGTGCATCCTTTTTGCATTTATTTCAAAAACGAAGATAACGAACTACAGCCAAAATAATAATAATGTCAAAACTATAACTGGAACGCAAAAGTTTCATTGCTTCATACCAAATATTTCTGATATGTCAATTAATGTAAAGCGGTACTCTTCGTCTGCCGACGTGCTAAATTTAAAGTTACTTTAATTTTATAATGATGCCAAGACAATTGAAATTTTTAATAAATATTGTAATTAAGTATAAGCAGCAAAATAAGAAAGATTTTTTCTTCATAAATGTATTTTTAACTGTAAAATAATTTTTAAAATGTATTTTTAATAATAAAATAAAACAATGTTAAATAATTACAAATAATTCAATTATAAAAAATATAAAAACAATGAGAACAAGGTGGTCTCTTAAATGCTCCTCTCCTGTCCAAACAAGGAGTCGGGGCCCATTTTTTTATTGCTGATTCTTAAAGCAAAAATTACGAGGAATCAAAAAAAAAAAAATTAGCCGGAAAATTTAGGAGCTTCTGTGGAAAATCGGAAAATTTAATTTTCATGGGAAAATTTAATTTTCATGGGCAAAAAGGTAAATTTCTGAGAAAAATTAGGAAAATTTTATTTTTCAATTAACGAGCTATCACTCGTTGCGATCGCTTTAGTAAACATTAAAACAACTTTCAATGAGGTCCCTTATGAAGAATTCTTCAATTGTCACATGACAGTGGTGTACACCACCACTAAACCATTCACTATAAAAAAAAAATATGTAGGTACATTATTTTTTGCTGGGCAATCGATTGAGACTATTTATTTTAGAATCGGAGAGGGGTCGTCCAAAAGGTGATCGCTTTCATATGGAATTGCTCTATATTAATATTTTGAAAATTTGCTCTCAAAATTATTTAAAGTACTAAGGATTTTCATTAATGTGTTAAATGAAGATAACTAAAATCTTTGTTTAAATGAGTGTTTTAACTAAAAATTTATTAAAAATTAGTCCAATCGATTTGAATCCCGATTTACAATTTTTTTTTTACTGAAACGTAATTTTAATGCACTAACAGATCTTGGAAGAGTTAATTAGTTAGTTCTGGGCTTCGTTAAAAGAGAAACTAAGGTAACAAAAAAATTCAACAACGATGTCAAAGATTTCCGCGGAAAGTGGTATTTAGCAGCTCGAAAGGTATTTAATAATGAGAAAAATTAAAAAATTTCGTAAAGAAAAATTTGTAGGTACATATATAGTTTTATAATAATCTTAATTTTAAAAAATACGGTTATAAAATAGCTTTTATTTTTAAAATTGAATGACTATTTCATCAGTTTTTTTTTTGGATTTTGTGATGGAAATTTTTTTCAACGCAGTCCTTATAAAAAAAATAATATTTTTGCATTTTTCTATCGGCTTTAGCCGAAAATTGGCTTAGCCGATTATTGTCGGCGGCTGAATCGGCTTGGCAAAGGTGTCGGCTGGCGGCGGCTAACCGGCTAAAGTCGGCTGGCTTGTATCTCTGGTCCGGAGGTTCCGAGTTCAAATCCAAATTTTTGGTTTTATAAAATCAATGTTTTTGTTTGTGGGACCAAATTTTTTTGGGAGGCGCTGGCATATTAGTTCCAGAAAACTGTTTGCCAGTGCTATTATTTTAGCACAGCCAGTAGTTGTCCAGCTATTGTCACTCATTTATGTGTTTAGCCATCAAGTATTATATGTCTTGTTAGCTCAATGGGTAGAGCAATTGTCTGCCAATCGGACGGCCTGGGTTCAAATCACGGCAGTACCAAAAAAAAATACATATGAACTTTTTTTAAATCTTATTTTGGAAAATATATTTGCAGACCACCTATTTATTGGTTTTGCCAGCGTTTTGCCAACGTTAAAAAATTTTGTTTCTCCAGTGCTTTTCCGGCGCTTTTTGAACAGCCGGTCCTTTTGTCTAATGCTGTTATCATTTTGGGAATGGGAAAGCACTTTTTGCCAGTACTTGTACCACCTGTTAAAGTGCTTTGCCATCGATTTCCCGTTTGTATTTTTCTGACTGGGTGTGAGTATTTTAACGTAGATTTTAGTTGATCTGAAGATTGTTACAATGAGTGTTATTTTTGTTGGGTTTTAAGATCAAATATGACAAATTCCAAATAAAATTTACAATTTATTTTACAACAAAAAGAGAAAAACTTTTCCAATAGAGGCATAACATATCTTTCACCATTTTCTATGCGATCTAAAATTACCATTTTTTGTTTCTAACTAAATTACTGTCTTTTTTTCTTGGTTTTATCCATTTTTTCTTTTAAGAAAACCTTTAATAAGACGAATTTTTTTTATTTTATTTTAAATTAAATAAAAAGTATTATAAAAGTTGTAAAAAACGCAACGCAAGTCGATTTTAAAACCACATAACTTTAAATCCGCATAAAAAGAGACTTAAGTGTATATTTAATTTTTATATTTTTTTTTCCATTATTTTTAATTAATGAAAAATAATAGAACAAGTAGAATCTTAAATAGAACTTTTTTGGAGATTTTTTTTTATCAGACCATAATTACATCTTTTTATTTTTATAATGGCATATTTGTATGGTTGTGGAGCGCGAGAATTCCAACTTTTTCTTACCAGTCTAATGTATAGTATATAGCAAAACTCGTTTAAGTTGACCTAGAATAAGACGAATTCTCGGTTAGTATGAACTAATTTGAAAGTCCCGACCTTTTTGCACCAGTTTCAATATAAAAACTTCTGTTAATACGAACTCGTTTAAGACGAACCCTCTATTAAAAGGAACTGTTTCTGATGGTCCCACGAACATTTTTCATATACATCATTTTTAATTTTTATTCCTAAATTTGGTAATCTTTTGGCTAAAGTTGAGTTTAGGGGCACCCTACCGATTGACTCCAAATTGTTACCACTGACAGAACTCTTTTTTGGGAGTCCTACGATATATTTTTTTTTCGCACAAACGCCTATGTCGGGAGTTATTTATGTACAAAGTTTTAAAATGGACTTGGCTATATATTCGTCGTTTATGGTCGGATTGGGACAATATATATACCATTGGAATCGTAATAGAAACATCTTTTAGATAACATTTTTTTTATTATTATTAACCCATTGCGACCCGGCGATGAATTTTTTTTTAGGAAACGTTTTATTTCGTAAAAAGGGTTATATAAGAATAAAATATGTAATTATTTATATATTGTCATGGCTTAAAGCTTTCATTTGATATATATATATATATATATATATATATATATATATATATATATTTGTTTCTTTTACTCCTGCAAGGAGCATAGGGCCGCGTTTGAGATATATATCAAGGTTTTATTACTTCAAACTCCAAGAATATTTGTTGTCAAACTTAACATTTTTACTAAAAAAAACTTGATTCTCAAGGGGTTAATTCTTCAGTATAATTGTTGGTAAGAGTTTTTTAAGATTAAAATGAAGCTTAAAATGCATAAAAACAGATTGCTGAAAGCAAATCTTCATTAAAAACATTTTCATCTGAGTCGTCCGAGTTAAAGTACCTACCCTGTCAGAAAAATGCAAACGGGAAAGCAATAGCAAAGCACTTTAACAGGTGGTACAAGTACTGGCAAGAAGTGCTTTCCCATTCTCAAAATGATAACATCATTAATCAAAAGGACCGGCTGTTCAAAAAGCACTTTAAAAGCACTGGAGAAACAAAATTTTTTAAGGTTACCAAAACTAATAAATAGGTGCTCTGGAAATATATTTTCCAAAATAAAATTTAAAAAAAGTTCATATGTATTTTTTTTTTTTTGGTCCTGCCGTGATTTGAACCCAAGCCGTCAGAATGGCAGACGATTGCTCTACCCACTGAGCTAACGAGACATATCAAGTCATGGATAAAAAATAGGAAGTAGTTTTTACTTTTTAGCTATCCAATCTCACTTTTAGGGGTTAAAAAGGTGGGTCAAAAATTACTCAATTTTAATTTTTCCCGTTTGTTAATGTTTTCATGTCAAATGAAAGAAATTTGAACGACGCATCCAAAGGTGCATAATACCCCAGCAAAACCTTTCATTACCATGTAATGAGTTTTAGGTATTGAAATCTTAAGTGTTTACTAGTTACCTTTTAATTACTAAACTACTTATTTTAACATGGTGATGTCATTGGAAGAAAGTCATTACACTGATATTACTTGTAAGTAGTTTATCAACTGTTCTATAAATAGATGTTGAATATAAATTTAAAAAAGTATAAAAATTTAAAAACCAATGGGACCTGACACGAATTGATCAGCGTACCTCACGATTGTCAGGCAAACACTCTAACCATTAGACCACGACATCGCTATGATTTTTAATGCTTTAACATATGTACACATTTATTGTGGCAGCTGTTATACACCCAGCAAAAACTTGGTAATGACTGGTCATTACTACATGTATTACTTAGATCTCATATCTCATTACCCGTTGAATTACTTTTAAACTGAATGTAATGAGTTACCGATAATTATACCCCACACATTACTATTTCACAATAGCTGAAACCAATAATATGTGCGTTCCCGTACGTTACCGCGGGTACCCGCGGGAACCCAAAATTGCCCAAACAACAACAATTAACACGCAATTTTGAGTACGGGAACGCCTTTGGGCTAGTTTGTGTAACTTCGGTAAAGTACGGGAACAGACATAATATATGTTCTAAATCATTAAAAACCATAACTATGGCGTAGCCTAGTGGTTATCGTTTTTGCCTGACGGACATGAGGATCGCTGCTCAACTCGTGTTAGCTTCCATTGTTTTTTTTTGTAATTTATATTAAACATCTATTTATAGAAATGTTGATGTTCATTAAGCAGTATTTAATAACAACAAGTTTTGTGAAAAATAGACATGTATAACAGTTGCCATAATAAATGTGTACATAAGTTAAAGCATTAAAAATCATAGTGATGTCGTGGTCTAATGGTTAGAGTGTTTGCCTGACAATCGTGGGGTACGCTGATCAATACGTGTCAGCTCCTATTGGTTTTTAAATTTTTATATTTTTTTAAATATATATTCAACATCTATTTATAGAACAACTGATAAACTACTTGCAGGTAACATCAGTGTAATGACTTTCCTCCAATGACATCACCATGTTAAAATAAGTAGTTTAGTAATTAAAAGCTAACTAGTGAACACTTAAGATTTCAATACCTAAAACTCATTACATGGTAATGAAAGGTTTTGCTGGGCATGTCTATTTTTCACAAAACTTGTTATTAAATACTGCTTAATGAACATCAACATTTCTATAAATAGATGTTTAATATAAATTACAAAAAAAAAAATGGAAGCTAACACGAGTTGATCAGAGATCCTCATGTCTGTCAGGCAAAAACGGTAACCACTATGCTACGCCATAGTTATGGTTTTTAATGATTTAGAACATATATTATTTGTTTCAGCTATTGTGAAATAGTAATGTGTGGGGTATAATTATCGGTAACTCATTACATTCAGTTTAAAAGTAATTCAAAGGGTAATGAGATATGAGATCTAAGTAATTCATGTAGTAATGACCAGTCATTACCAAGTTTTTGATGGGACATGCCCGAGCGTGTCCAAGGTTTTAAGTTATTCATAAAGAGAAAAAAGCTTAAGCGACACTTTGCGTTCACGGAAAATGTAAACAAACTGTAGTTTACGCATAGGAGTTGGCACTTAAAATATTTTTGCTTTTTGCTTAAATTCGTAACGGTACTTCCCAGAGTTACAAAATTTTGGGAGATGATGCAACTGATTAAGAACGAAAATCGAATATCATGTCACTTAAGCTTTTTTGGCGTTTATGTCTCGATATAATACTTGGTGGCTAAACACATAAATGAGTGATAACAGCTGGACAACTACTGGCTGTGCTAAAATGCTAGTAAGTCAGTTCGACGTCGTTACCGCGGGTACCCACGGGAACCCAATTTACCCGAAACAACAACAATTTACATACAATTTTGACAATAGAAACGCTTTCTGGTAAAATTGGGTACCCGCGGTAACGTACGTGGAACAGAGCTAGTACTGGCAAACAATTTTTTGGGACTAATATCCCAGCGTTGGGAGAGTATAAAAGTTAGTACTAAAGGAGCTTTCCCACAAACAAAAAAATTGATTTTATAAAAAAAAAATTTTAAATTAAAAAAAATCAAAAAAAATTTGTTTGCTTGCAAGAGGACTTGAACTCGGAACCTTCTGACTACAAACCTTTTTTAACGAAGCGTCAGCATTTTTACAAAATCATTGCTCTACCAGTGAATTGGTTTTTCTACCTCTGGTAACATTGGCTAGGTAGCACTGGATAATCACTGGTGGCAAACCTTAGCATAACACTCTTATGCCATTCTTTGCCAGTGGTTTTTTTTATAACACCGAAATTTTTGTAAAACAAATACTGGAAAAACGCTTTTTGCAAACGCTGGTAAAGCGTCCCAAATGAGTGTTCTCCCAGTCCTTTATTTTCAACACCGTGGTTACCAAGTGGTATGCCAGTGCTTGATTTGTTTTTTACCACTGGCGATTTCTGATTGGGTAATTTCGTAAAACAGTTCGGTGAAGGGAAGCGAACTTTCAATGAAAATTGTTTTTGTAACAAAAACAATTTATATAGAAATAACGACACTTCACTAAAGTTTTTTAGAAAATTACCCCCAAAATGTTGAAATGTTTTTCTCCTTATTCTTCCGATGACAATCTTACAATTTATTTAAAATTACAAAAAAAAATCATTTTATTTCCCTCATAACTTTATCTGCCGAGTTAAAGATGCAAACCAAGCCTTAAATGGAGGTTTAAGGTCATGGCTATAAATATTTTTTAAGTATTTCTTTGGTTCCATAGGTTTTTTTTTATAAAAACCGATTTTATTAAAAAAAGTAAAAAAAAAATTAAAATTCCTTCGCCAGGACGTAATGGGTTAATAAAAAAAATGTCATCTTAGACATTTTAATTACCTTTCCAATGAGGTATACATACATTGTCCCAATCGACGAGTCCATTTCCAAAAGTTTGCACCAAAATAATTCCCCACACAGGCGTTTCCGTGAAAAATCACCTCAAAAAGCACTGGGGAAAAAATCGGTGGGATGCCCCTAAAGTCGACTTGTTCCTTTTAAATATTTTGTGGAAAATTAACAAATTTTAGATCGGTTAATACAAACCTCGCTTATAACTAACTTATTTGTCTCGTCCCCCGGAGTGCGTCTTAAGCGAGTTTTACTGTACTACACAACCAACTACCCCAAGTGACACAAATTGATTGCGAAATCCCAATTCTTCCAATATTTTCCCTAGTTTCTGAATTTATGTATAGTACTTACCTCAATAGATGCTATGGCCATAATTTGTATAGGTAGAGGCGCTGAAGTTTTAATACGTGTGTCTCTCATATAAATATTACTCAGTTTGGAAATATCTTGAGACAAACAAAAGCGACAAATTCGTTTTTTCTTTAATTCACTTTGCAAAGCATCGTTATCCAAGGTAGTCATTTTTACTTTATTTAATCTGTTCAGTTATTTTTAAAAGGAGCTCACTTATTTTTATTTTAGCACATAATTAAACCACAAAACCATTCAATTGAAAATTTTATTCAATTTTTGCTTTGGCTTTACTACAGGGATGATAAAGTTAGTACTATAGTACTTTTTGTGGTACTATTGGAACCTCAAAATTAGAGTTGTGAAATTTCGGTATTTTTTGAGTACTCAATACTACTCAATACTTTTCAATTGAGTACTCGATACTATTCAATACTTTTAACGGTTTTTTTTAATTTAAAAATAAAAATGTTATGAATTCGTATTTATTAGGAAAAATTATCACAATTCACATACACGTGTTAAATAACTATTGTTATTTACATTTTAATTAATTTAAAACATTTTAAATAAATTAATTAAGTATTTTTTCCCAAAAATTCGTTACAAATTTCTTTGCTTCACATATAGAGTTGTATTTTCAGAGCTGTATTTTAGAGTACTATTTTTAGAGTTGTATTTTTATACGAAAAATACATATTTCTACGGAAAATTGCATCTTTAAAAGTATTGAGTAGTACCGTTTTAGTATTGAGTACTCAAAAAAAAAGTCAGTATTGAGTACTCAGTACCGGAATACTCAATACTTTTACAACTCTACTCAAAATAGAGTTAAATAGAGTAACGGACCGTGTAATCGGATTTTCGAACATAATACGTTTTAACTCCGTTTCCGTACCGTAAAATACGGACTTAATGGATTTTAATTTGTGTTCAAAATAAAAACCATTAAATTCTTTTAAAAACTTTTTGTGGCGATAAATTGGTGGCGGTAGCTAGAATATATCCAACACAACACAATCAACACATCATCAAGTCACATACATATGTATATTAGATGGTAAGATTAAAAAATTTAGTGCGTGTTTTACAATGGTTTGTGGTTTATGTAAGATCGTTTGTTTTTATAACAATAGCTCTGTTCCACGTACGTTAACGCGGCTACGCGATTTTTCCCAAATTGTGTGTAAATTGTTGTTTCGAGTAAAACACCATCGTAAATACAATCAATTAAACCATAACTAATTTAGTTTTTCTTTTGCATGTAGATGATCGATTTTATTATGGGTGACTGTCGTGAATTGATGCGCTAGATAAAGAGGTAAACTCAAAGGTAAACTGAGGTACTAAATATAGTGTTAATGTAAATAATAACTAAAAGCACTGCTTGAAATTAGAGTTGTAAAAGTATTGAGTATTCCGGTACTGAGTACTCAATACTGCCTATTTTTTTTGAGTACTCAATACTAAAACGGTACTACTCAATACTTTTAAAGATGCAATTTTCCGTATAAATGTGCATTTTTCGTATGAAAATACATCTCTAAAAATAGTACTCTAAAAATACAACTCTATTTGTGAAGCAAAGAAATTTGTAACAGGTTTTTAGGAAAAATTATTTAATTAATTTATATAAAATGTTTTAAATAAATTAAAATGTAAGTAACAACAATTGTTTAACACGTATATGTGAATTGTTATTATTTTTCGTAATAAATACGAATTCATAACATTTTTATTTTAAATTCAAAAAAATCGTTAAAAGTATTGAGTAGTATCGAGTACTCAATTAAAAAGTATTGAGTACTCAAAAAGTATCCAAATTTCACAACTACTTGAAATATGAAAAAGCACCGTAAAAAAAATACCCGAAAAGCATTGAAATGGCAACACTGGGCATAGGTGTTGCCGACGTCTGCTGTAGAGACAACTTTTTGGATTGTTTCTGAGGGTTCATGTTTTCTACCAAAAAAAAAGAGGTTCAAAAAAACAATAACCATTTCTATGAGCCATTTAAACATATCAGGTTTGTTCCACGTAATTCTGGGTAAAGTCTGGTAAAATGAGAGTAAACAAATAATTATCTCAAAAAATGGTAAAATTGCTCACAATACCTGGAACGCACAAAACCACATTTCAATCCCAAAAATTAACGTCAAAGTTATTCATATAAGCAAAAGCTATTTTTAAGAATAAAATATCGAAGGGAATAAAGAAAAAATGTTATAACGTGGTATTTGTTAACGATATTAATTATTGTTTACAAGTTAATTAATTAGTACAACAGCCAATCTGGGGGGTGAGAAATTCCAAGTCAGGGTGATGGTACTAGGTCAGTATAGTAAAACCCTCAAAGGGTTTGGCGTTCGTATGTGTCATTTTTTTTATGACCTTTTAAATTTTTTCCTTATCTTGATGTTTTTTCGCTTAGTTGTAACATTTTGGCAAAAACGTAGTTTAACATAACTCGAGAACCACTTGGCCGATTTTGATGAAACAAATTTAGAAAAATTTAGAATTACAATTTCTTTAATCCGTTCATATAACGTTTTTCTTTATAATCAACAGTTTTGCCGGTAAAAATAAATTTCATTTCATAAATCATATCACGGAATCATCACGTGCATGATATGTCGGAGCAGTCGTAGAAGAGAAAATATCTGGGCTAGAAGCTTTTGGCACAGGAATGTGGTCCGAATGAGGCAATGGTGTTGCGGCACTTGCAACACCAACGTAATTATACGATTTTCTTATCCTTTTTGCGGCTCCTTTATTCGCACATGCATAGCAATTCAATGGATTGTGACCTTCGCCAGGATTAGTCCAAGTCATTGGGATACCGAATGGCATACTTTCACGTCTTCTATTTTTCCAATCCATTAGACGGTTGTAGCAGCTTTTACACACTATATTTGGTACCCAATTTTCGTTCACTATAACATTTTGGTTGAAGTACATCTCGTATGTTTGAACAAAAGCAGTACTGAAATTTCCCCTTTTTTTATGTGTTGAGACATATTGACCACAGCAGTAGCAAAAGCTATTTATATCTGGCTTGCACAGTTCCATATTCTGTTCTCTTTTGTTCACTTTTAAAAAACTGGAGAAAAATCACGTTTACTGTTCGCGTTCGTCGGCACTTGTTGAATGACAAAAATGATTTTTTTTTGAAAAATCACAGAACCAGTGTTTGAAAGAGAAGAAGCATAATGGCAATGCATGTTTTATGTGAACATTACAGAACCAGTGTTGCCACATCAATATTTCTCTTTTAGTACAGTAGAAAAATATCTATGCCTTTTTTTGCTCATGAGTTATGTGACTTTACGCGAAAGTAATTAGTTTTGGCACTTTTTTCCATTTTGGATTTTTTATAAATTTAAAAAAAAAAATATTTAAATTTTTAGGCAAAAAATACTTTTTTCCCTTCATACATTCATTTTTAACTTCGAAAGTGTTGCACATATAGGAAAACGGTATAGAAACAGATTAGAGAAATTGTAATTCTAAATTTTTCTAAATTTGTTTCATCAAAATCGGACAAGTGGTTCTCGAGTTATGTTAAACTACGTTTTTGCCAAAATGTTACAACTAAGCGAAAAAACATCAAGATAAGGAAAAAATTTAAAAGGTCATAAAAAAAAGTGACACATATACTGACCTAGTACCATCACCCTGACTTGGAATTTCTCACCCCCCAGACAATAATCCCAAAAATGTTCCATAGTGTTATTTTTACAAATTTAAAACAGCTGATTTATAAAAAACTAGTGATTTGACAGTTTTACCATTTTACCCGCAAAAAAAGTACGGGTAACTTCTGGTAAAAAGAGAAACAAATTATTCTCTCATCAACGCTCTCATTTACCCAATTTTTAACAAAAGAAACCCTTTTTGGTAAGATTGGGTTCCCGCGGGTACCCGCGGTAACGTACTTGGAACAGAGCTATTATGAGCGCTCCCAAATTGCTGGCTGGGTAACTATTCATATTCCTGAAACAGTTCGAAAATTGAAAATCGGTTCAAAATTGATTTAGTTAAAATTATTTTAGTCCGCGAAGTGTTGAAAAAACGTGATTTACTCAACCAGGCCTACAACTTACACTGTCATTTTACAAGTATATTTTCACTGTATCACCGTGTATTTAATCAATCAGGAATCGTACGGGCTTTATTACATTTTTTCAAAACTTCGATTTTTACATTACCTTGTACATATTTTATGTACATTTATGTAATTTTTTTGTATAAACACATGAATATTTTGTTTTTAATATTATAAAATATATTTGTTGTTTTTAGTTTTATTTTGTTCTAAACAAATTGTTAATCACCATTATTACTACAAAAAACTTTATTTTGCTTTGTATTTAAGCGATTTCAGAATATTACAAAGAAATAAATGATTTAAATTATAAAATATTTTATACATAATTAAAATTTTTAAATTAATTACATAAAGCGTATATTAAATTCTTTTAAACACAATAAAAATAACTACAATTTCTTTTGTTTTTTACAAGAATAAACCCTAAACTAGATAAATGCAGTGTCGACAGTATTTTACCGTAGTGCGACGTCTTGTCGTTAAAGCAGGTTTTTGTATTTTCTTTTCAAATAAACAAGAGCTGTTTATAGTGCCAGCGAACTGCAGCAGTGCTGTCAAATTTGTTTCTTGAATTTCGAGAAAACCATGTAATATTTTTAAAAACTTTTTATTGGATTTTATTTGTAGATAACTCTTGTTTATTTAGAAAATTTTCTAATTTCTCGGCGGTGGCAAATAAAGAAAATACAAAAACCTGCTCGACAAACACTGACGACACTGTATATATATGGTTTCGGCTTTAAGAGTTAACTAGTAGTTAACCCAAAAACTTGTTGCTGCTTTGTATAAATTTTTTTTGACAAATTCCTTTGTTTAATAGTTAAGTTAAAGTCCAACAGTATGAGAGCTACCGTAATTGATAATAAAATTAAATAAATGAAGTTGAAAGCAATATTTTTTTAATATTAACGTTTAAAAATTTTATAAAAAGCATATTATTTAGTTTTTATAAAGCTTGTATTGTTAAAAATAAACATAATTTAAGCTTTTTTGCACTGATTATTGAAATATGATTATTGATAAAGCCTAATTAAAACTTTGAAGGCACATTTAAGCGCGAGAAAAAATTGCTAGAGATAGAACAAAAAAACACCTCTAAATGTATTAGGGTTGATTTTTGCTCTATCTCTAGCAGTTTTCTCTCAAGTGTACATGCCTTAATAAAAAACATTTTTTTTAAATAAGAATTTGTGAATACAAATATTTAAAGAAGACTAAAGTGAAATGTCAAATTCATATAAAGATCAACAAATGTAGAAAACGTATAAAAATATTAAATTTTTTAAATATATAATTAATGCTTAAATATTTAGCAACAATTTTGTATAAACAACAATTTAATATTTGCAGACATTAAGACCGGATTTTATTATACAATATACAATTTTTAATTGAAAAAAGACAAATACTCGTACATATTAAGCGTGTTCGTTTACCTACTACAAGTTACTACTTTTACTACAGCTGGAAAAATTCAATACAAAAAGTAAACAAAACTTTCCAATTGTAGCAAAAGTAGTAAGAATTTCGAGTAAACGAACACACCGAGTGTGTATTTAAAATTAAAAAATCAATTTAATATTGTCTAAATAACAATTAAATATTGTGTAGTTTAAGTATTAAAAACAAAAAAAAATATTTCAAAGTTGTATTCAACTTTAAACTTAAATTTTATTTTAATACTTAAGAATTGGTAGTAAAACCCAGCATATAAAATTATGCATACTATTTTCTTGTTATAACAACCATTTTTACTTTAAGCAGTAGTTGTTGACTTTTGGCCACCATTTAATTTGGGAAAATTTTGTTTTAAATCGTGCATTTTACGATGACCCTCTAAATCATTTTGCATCAAAACTTGTTTACAAGTCGAGCATACTTCCAGTTTTGACAGTGATGTACGCTGTTGAGGTGATATAGTATTTAAATGTTGTTGATGCACTAAATACAAAGCCTGAAGGATAATTTAATGATATAGAAAATGGAAATAAGTATTTTTTATTTTTATGGACCTGTTGTTTGCTGATATCGGGTAAAAGTACCAAAAGTTCTGGAAAAACTTTATTGAATTTATTCTTTAAGGCAGCTTGACAGTGTTCATAATAAGCATCGGTTTTGTAAATGCCTTCACGAAACTTTTGAGAAATATGACGAAATTCTTCTAAACCTTCGGGAGTTTGTAAGGCATCTTTAAAGTAACCAACTAATTTCTGTAAAAAAATAATTTAGTAGAAATTATTCAAGGTAACTGGAATTTTTGTATCTTTTTTTCGTTTTTGCGTTTAATATTTATTTTAAGGATTCGTATCAATTTTCCGCTCATATTTACCAAAAATCTTTGTCATTGTCTTCAGCAAGCCATGTACAAAATTTGTTCAGCACTGCGCTGTTGGCCCGGATATCCGTTTTTAGCGCAAAAGAGCATTTCAGGTAAAAGAATATGAATTTATTTAGTTACTGAAATATTTTGTTATTGCAACTTAAGCCCTTTTTATAGTATCACATTTCTTAGTATTAGTATCATTATTGTATTTTGATTTCTACATTCATCATAATATAAATACACAGCAATAAATCGTTGCCAAGTAATTGGTAGCATATCAACTGCTAAAATTTTTTCGCATACATTATGCAAAGACTAGTAAGATTTCGATCCTGCAAAAGAAGTCATCAGAACCTGAAGTTTTAATTTTGGAGAATGTTTAAAGTACTGGGTTGTCACTGTAACCAAAATGAGTTAAACTAAAAATTCCAACTACATAAATATGTAATTTTGCAATTTTTGTCGAATTAAAAAAAAACCAAAAATTATTAAATCAAAAAAATTTTGAGGAAAATTATTGTTAAAAGTCGAAAAATATATTCGGTAAACATCGACTCAAGCACGCACTTACACTTGCGAATAATTTATTCTACTCACGTGAGTGATTTAAGGTTTATGCTCACTTGCGTTTCTCTAGCTCAAACGTTATAAAGTAAAAATGTGACGAAACCCCTAAATTTTAACGCAATTTGGTTAATTTTGTAATATTTTTCGGCAGACGGCTAGAGGTGAATAACATTTAAATTTTTACGCCAAATTATTTGTGTATTTTATAAATTTTTTTTAGTATCTTAATCGTCACTATGATCACAAACTTTTTATAATTTTAAATTTTTTTCACAATTTTAGGTTTTTTAAAATTCTTTTACCTGATTACGTGCTAATGCATCTGGTGGTGCTGTATATGAATGTGTTGCCAAAATGCTATAACTTTCCCCCAATGAACTAGTAAATGTTAAATTATTCGGTGATTTAGCAACTGAATTGACAGTTACATTAGTTTGTTGAAATCCCGGTGGTGGTTTAATAGAACCACTACTTTGAAATCCTGGCGGTGGTCGTAAAGGTGAGTGTTGATTATTGGCACCTCTATTTTCATTGTTATTATTAGGTTCCTTGAGCTTTTTGTTATTCGGTTTTTTATCTTTCTTATTATTATATACATTGTTTTGGTTGTTTCCATTTGTAATTGAAGGTTGTCTAGCAGTTGTATTATTTTTTGGTAGCAAAGGAGCAGGTGAAATTTTACTTTTACGATTATCCAAATCTTTTTGTTTTTTATCACTCAATGTTGATTTGATCCAGGTATTAGTTGGAATTGATTTTGCCGTTGGGCCACCTAAAGAAGGAAAATCTTGTGAATTCAATTTGGGAACATGCTTTGCTTCAGCTTCTTTGCGAGCTTTAGTTTCCATTTCTTCTTTTTGTACCATTTGAAATTTTTGAAAATTCGCTGGATTGGCTACCGACACATAATCATCGACTAATAGACGATGTTTAGATGATACTGATGCCATAGGCAATTGTACAGAAGATATGGGCATATCTTCCTCTAACAAGGCTTGTTTAACTTGACTTCTTTTCGCTTTACCACCCATTGGTAAGGAAGGGAAATCCATAGCATTTGATTTTTTATTATTATTAGTTGAAGAGTTAGTAGCATTATTAGTTGGCCGATTTGAAACGTGTATAACCATACCACCAGCTGCTGCTGAAGGTATATGATTGGAAATAGCATTATTACGTGGTATAGCTCCTGTACCAGGATTGGGTTGCTTTTTTAAAATATTTGAAATAGGTTTTTGTGATCTTGCAGAACCACCACCGCCTCCAACACTGTTGCTAAAACTACTGGTATTTGTATTGTTACTACTGATATCACCCCCTAGAGCTGGAAAGTTTTCTTTTGTACGAGCAAGACCGGATACACGACTTCGATTGAATATAGCCGGTGGCGGAGGTCGTGTTAAAGATACATTAGGACCTGATGAAGCTCCAGCTAATGAGGGAAATTCTTGTTCACTACAAGGATCAATATTGGGACGTTGTTGATGCTGATTATTATGTGATTGATAGTAAGATTGATCTTCCATTTCTGGTTCAGGTTCATTATCTCTGTTGTTGCTATGAAAAAAGAAATAAAATTTTTTAAAATAAGGACTCAAAATATTTTCACTTTGATATTGAAAATAAGCAACATTGATCGAGCGCTTCAAACACTTTAAGAGCTCTAAATTTTATGTTTCATGTTATAATGGCAGACATATTTTCATCGGCTTTCTTCTCCTGTATATTTTTGCAAAAAAGATAATTCTGAATCGGTTAAAACTTACCCTCTTCCTCTTGATCTCATGTTTGCTACACCTTGTTCAGTTTGCCCCGAACGACCACGAGGTCCCAATGTAATTTCCAATTGTAAAGTACGTGTTTGTTTAGCTTGTTGCTTATTCATACCTTGACCATGTACATTGGCCACATGAGCCTTATAATCAATTTCCGAACGAAATGCGCCGGTAAATTCTTCCGTAGCACATTTACCCTCCTCACATAAATAATGATCTTGACGAAAATGTTCGGCCAAAGCAGAGTAATCACGATAGAATTCATTGCAACCATCGGCATCACAAAAATGACAATAATAATGTTCACGTCTTAAATGACGGAACAATTCATCGCGATCCAAATAACGTTTATTACAATATTCACACAACGGATGACCACGATGCGAACGGTTATCAGGATCTCCCTTGGTACGATGTAAACCCAATTCAGCTTGTGTATAGCAACGTCTTTCGAAAGTAAAAATTTTCAAATTCTCCACACAAAGATCACAATAATAGAGATCGTGTTCCTTGCGGACATGATTACGGAGACCCGGAAAGGTACGATAAGGGGGACAATTACATCTGTAAGGAAAGTAAAAGTAAAGAACACTGGTATATAAAAATACGGAAAAATATTTAAAATGTCGAAAATTTACTTTGGACATGGATGATCGAGCAATTCCAAGAATTTTTGTTGTATATCACTGGTATAGAAACCAATTTTATATTTTTTGCTATAATACTCCGAACGATTTTTTGCTTCTAATTCACGATATGTTAACTTTTCATAGGTGAATATAACCTAAAAAAATAATAAAATAGGAAATTATATAAAATGAGAAATAAGGTAAAATTAGTCTGTTTATTAATTGTTTGTAATGTTTTAATACCTTTCTTACAATTGAAATTAATCTTGGATTGTTATAGAGCAGAAAAAATAACATACGTATTATTTTATCAGCCGAAATACGTGAAATAGCGTTATCATTAAAATACCGTTACCGTTATTTTTAATTCTCTGCTCTTGGTCATTGCACGTGGTTATTGAGTATTTCACATAAATTAAGTAAATTAATTCGTTTTGTTTTTACTTTAATTCGGTTTTTGAAAAAAAAATGCGGTATGCACCGAAATAACTGACTACCGTTAACCTTAAAATACCGTTACCGATATAACTGAAATACTGCTAACCTTAAAATACCGTTACCGAAATAACCCAAATATCGTTATCCTTAAAATACCGTTACGGAAATAACTCAAATACCGTTATCCTTAAAATACAGATACCGAAATAAATGAAATAGCGTTACCCTTAAAATACCGTTACCGAAATAACCAAAAATATCGTTACCCTAACGATAACCGCATTCGTTTCGGTTACCATCCGTGATTACAAATGAATTAATAAATGAAATGAAAGCTCTGCCTTAAAGCAACTTAAAGAAATAACTTAAAATACACAAACGAAATGCTGTTGAATAACTTAACAATTATGGTATGCATAAAAAAAACAATCTTATATTATAGCCTCATTATTAGAAAAATATGCGGAACAAGTTTATGTGCAATGCACCGAATTTTTTATTTGTTTATTTTTGTCATAGTACTTTTGGGCTATGTAGAAAAAAATGCAAATAACTTTTTGTCGGAGACCCCAATTTCGGGAGTAATTTCGGTTCAAAGTTGAAACATAGACTTGTCCATATCTCCACCACATACATACAGTTATGGACATATAAATGGCACATTTTACCATGAATTCTTTCTTATGCTACTATATTGCAAATACTATTAACAACCAACAAGTTTTTGTTTTTTCCAAATGTTTATTATGCACATTTAATATTGCTATAAACTTTAATTGAAATTCTTTAATGTAAATAAAAAATTATCATTATGAAAAAAACCCATTGAAATGAGCTGGATACATAAATGGCACAATCTTAAAAAAAGAGAAGAAATGGTTTTAATATTGCATTTGTTAAATTTTTTGGTATGTACAAATATTATACCGTTAATATTTAGTGCTGTGGCCTTTGTTTTTGATGACAGCTTCGCACCTGCGACCCATACTTTCCACTAGTTTTTGGCATTTTGTTTTGGGGATGGCGTACCAAGCTTCCTATGCGGCCGACCACAGTTCGTCAATATTTTTGTAATTTTTCTTGGCGATTTCAACCTTGACTTCATTCCACAGGTTTTCTATTGGATTTAAGTCAGGGCTGGCCAATCCAAAACATCAATCTTCTCCGCACAAAACAATTTTTTTACAAGTTTGGAGGAGTGTTTGGGGTCATTATCTTGCATGAATTTCCATTTTATTGGCATGGAGTTGAAGGCATATGGCTCCATATGGTTTTTTAAAATATCTAAATACTGAAACTTGTCCATTTTTCCATTGATTTTTATAAGCGGACCTACGCTATGCCAAGAAAATGCACCCCAAACTAAAATACTGCCACCTCCATGTTTTACCGTCTTCTGAGTGAACCGAGGATTAAACTCTTGGCCTTCAGGACGACGAACAAAGATTCTGCCATCTGGTCCTATCCTGTTAATTTTTGTTTCGTCACTCTATAACATGTTTTTCTAAAAACTAATGGGATTTTCCTTATCGGTTCTGGCGAAGGTTAATCGTTTTGAAATATTTTTTTTTGAGAGTAGGGGCTTTTTTCTGGAAATGTGCCCAAACAAATTTGCCTCGTTTAGTCTTCTTCTGACAAGTCTGCTTGATATTTCCATGTTAAAATTTTCATTAATATCCGATGCTATCTGCCTTGATGACTTGAATGGATCAATTATCACCATTCGTACTTTAGCTGCATCCGTACGCTCATCTGTTTTTCGTGGCCTTGGCTTCCGAATTTTACCCTTAGTCAATATATCGGGATCCTCTACACAGGAATTAATTGCATTGTAGACTTTTTTGCGAGAAATTTGCATTATCTCAGCAATTTCCGCTACTTTTTTCCATCTTCATACATTTTCCATATGATCCGCCTTTCCTCACCTGTGGTATGTTTTCCTGATCCCATTTTAAAATTTTTTTAACTTTTTATATTTATTTTTGAACTACGAAAAATATTTATTGCTTTGAATTAAATCTACACAACTACTGCCTATTTTAAGTAAATTGTGCCATTTATACGTCCACTTTAAATCAGCATTGCTAACACAAAAATGATAACGGTAAATAATAACCAAAACATAATGGAACATTTGAGCTCTATTAAGACAAACATCTTTTTCAACAACAATCAGATGATATAAAACTTGCATTTTTAAATATATTTAGTTGGAAAATACTTAAATTTATGCGCAATTTAAATTTGTGCCGATTATATGTCCATAGCTGTATATTCGGATTTGGACAATTTTATTTTTATAAAAATTTCAATTGCTGTATACATCGTCCAAATCCGATTATTATTGGCGAAGATATAAGCAAGTCCAGATTTAACCTTTGAACCGAAATAACTCTCGAGATAGATCGAACCGACAAAAACTAAATACTGTTTATGTGTCAACTGATCAAAGATATTTTTAATTGTTAATTTGTCTCTATATGAAAAACTTTTTGTGTATTGCCATGACCGGGGATTGAACCGGCAGCGCTCTGCAAAGGCTATGACTCGTAGCATTACCTCTTAACAAGATACACCACGGTCGGCATAGCGCTGAGTGTGGCTAATTGAAGTTTTTTTAATCACAGCCTACACAATGTATGTTTTGTAATCAGAAGATCCAGAATTAACTTATACTTGAGCAATTTATTTTTCAATTTGAATGTTTCCTCTCTTAATCCTATTCGCTCACCCAAAGACAAATTAACAATTGAAATTACTTTGATCCGTTGACACATAAAGTACCCACTGACGAGTCTTTGGGTGAGACGAAACTGCTGCAGTCTGGTGATTCACTTGTCTGTTAAATTTTTCAATAAAAATGTTTTCTTCTCCTTTCTTCCTATAAATCAGCTCTAGAAAAAATTCTTTAGTAATTAATAATATTAATTACGATTGTCCTATGCGACGGTTACAAACACTTTAATAAAAATACTGTTTAACTCCGATAAAAATTTTGACCCGATCGCAGAGTCGCACCTAATGTTATTGATTTTGTCCTAGGTTAAAACGAATTGTTCATTTGTGAATCTTGGAAAAACATAAAACTACGATTGTTTTATGTGAAGCACCCCTGATTTACTGTTATCAACAATCATAATTACCTTGGATAAAACTTGTCTACAAATGGGACATTCATTTTGTTGACATAACACCCTCATGCGTGTCGAGCATTCATAGCAAACGGGATGATCACATTCTCCCACAGAAAATAGATCTACGTTTTTGAAACACACCACACAAGCGTTATCATCATAAGTTACTTCTGCATCCAAGGATTGTTTGGTAGCAGTTCCCTCTTCGTTGTTATTAATTCGATTTTCACCTTGCGCTGCTGTCATGGCCTTGGTAACTTTCTTTTCAACACTCATATTTTTATTGAGAATTTTCTTTCGAAAAAAGCTTGCAAATTAATTTTATTAAAACACAAAATTAGCTGAATTATTTTTCAATAACTATCGTTAACGTGTCTCCGCGACGTGAATTTATCACAATAAAATCCAGTGGTGATGTGTCTGCCAAGTGTAGAAATCTTAGTTTCTTTTTCCTGACCTTCTGCAATTTTATTATTCTTGAATGTTTTTATTGTCTTTAATTTAAAGTCTTCGTTACCTGCTTAAACTTGCTAGTTTTATAGTTTAGCAAAAAAAACCTTAAATTTCACTTGTTAGCGTGGACGTCGAAATTCTTTATCAATTCCTAAATTTTATGAGTATACAACTAAAGATT
Source organism: Leucophora obtusa (assembly GCA_949987735.1). NCBI lineage: Eukaryota > Metazoa > Arthropoda > Insecta > Diptera > Anthomyiidae > Leucophora > Leucophora obtusa. The sequence continues at coordinate 53,837,105 of OX465299.1, forward strand.
CAAGTTGAACAGTGCAAAGTGGATGGCCGCCGTCATGGACTATTTTTTGGGTGCGAGCCGAGTTAGAGTAGAGATACAACCTTGCGGCTGCGGATTCCGTTGCGGTGACGGCTGTTTTTATACATACATTCAAATACTTGTACATTTAGTGTATGTGTGGAGAGCACCAGCGATGGGAAATGAGGTTTTTGTTTCAGTATAGGAAAATTTTTAATTTTTTATATTTCTTTTCATTTTAACTTCGGCAAATATCATTAAATTAAAATGATATGCTAAATGAGTTCGAAACTACTAATAAACATGAAAAACAATGATTTTTAAAAATAAAAGTTCAATCGTTTCAACTTTTCCATCTCTGAACATCATCAAATATGTGAGGGCAACTGTTTCATTGGAGGCCATAATTTTATCTATGATGATTATTATATTTTATTGTAGGCGTACTAGATTTTTCTTTGGGTGTAAGGATTTACATTGGTTTCCTATATTTTGTCCTTTTACTTCTTTTTATTTATTAGCATATTCAAAAACACTTTATGATAAAGCTTTGCTTTATATATTTTTGAGGTTGTCAATAAATTGGGAAAATTTTCTTCAAATGGAAATTGTAATTTGTGTGAAATAACACAGAATTTTAATATTTGGAAATTTTGGGAATTAAAAAAAAAGAAAATAAAAGAAAAAGCCTATGAGATTTAGATCGCTATTTGATATTGGAAGTGTTGTGAATAAGTAATTGGTAAGATTTTTGCATATTGTGTTGTAAATCGGAGAATTTACATATAGACGTTGTTTATTTTTGTTGATATTTATAGGAATCGTTCATTGGAAAGCAAATATTTAATCAATAAAATAGTTCTGGAGAGAAGATTATATCTGATCGGGGTATTGGAGCGATTATAATTTTAAATATATATTCGTAGAAAAACTATTCAATAATATTCTAAAAAGTATCAAGTTTACTGGAATATTAAACCAACATTAGCGCATTGTGGGATATCAAGCTTGTATCCTCAGTTTGGCTGTAAGGTGGTAGCAGATTTTTTTTACATTAGAAATAAAAGCACCATTTTTATACCGTCACCAATAAGACATTTCCATTTGTCCGAATTTCGTGATAGGCGCGGTATTTATCTAGTCATTAGGTGATATTTGGTCGGGATAATTTTAACCTGATTTTGCTTTTCTCATCATTTCATTCACCGTCAATATTAAGAACATTAACTTTGTTCCATACCAATAGTTTAAATATTTTTATAAAAAAAAAAAATAATTTTTTTTGCAATTTTTTTTTGTTTAACAGAAGTGAAATTTGAAATTTAATTGTGAGTTTTAACTCATATAAATAACTTAAATATTTCCTTTACATTTTTTTAAATATTTCTTTCAAACGTTCATTTGATTTACTTAGTATAATTTTAAATAATTTTAATTTTGGTGTTATGGTGACCTTATTTTAAAATTCGTGTTTTATCATTTCAATTATCGAAACTTTTCTACATACATATCACCACTTTTATTTATATTTGGGATTAAGTGAATCGTGTATCAAATATTGAATTTTGATTTGCAACCAGGGTTGCCACGAAATACTTATTTGATAATTCTTTTGGGATTATAAATTTTTTTTATATAATTTTAATATAGTCGTTAACATATTTTAAATTTTTAACTAGTGAAATTATCAAATAGGATAATTTATCAATGCAATAATTTTCTTTTTCTTTTAAAATTCATAATATTAGAAAAACGAAATATTATATTGGATTTAATTTAAAATAAATTTTTGTATACTTATTAATGTTTAGTATATCTTTACATAATTAATTACAATAATTTGGGGGACTTTGGTTGAACCTTCTTTTAACTTTTATTTAAATAATTTTTACACTATTTCTTTTACAATTTTTTTACAAATTTTAAAACACTTGATAAATAATTTTATTAAAATTTAAAAATCATAAAAAGGTGACCACTTGTAGATATTTTTTTTTGTGTGTCTTCAAATGCAATGAAATGTGCAAAGAAATTTGAAAATAACACACAAAGCAACAACAAAATTATTTTCGTTGTTATTGTTTTGTGTGTTATTTTCAAATTTCTTTGCACATTTCATTGCATTTGAAGACACTAGATAAACTCCAGCCTTGAGCCTTTAAGCTGCCTACACACTAGGGAACATACTGAAAAAAAGAGAGCATTTTTTGTGAATTTTTGAGTGCTTTTGTGTGTGTGTGCGTGTTGAGAGCGTGCATTTCGTGTTTACAAAATTTTTTGATATTTTTTGTTCCCTCAACCATGTTCCCTAGTGTGTAGGCAGCTTTATGTGCAACATCAACCACGATGCCAGATCTAATTTTTACTTAGTGGCATTACTAAAAACTTAAGAAAATAAAAGTAAATGGATTAAATGTTAAGAAAAATTAAATAATTTGCATTATTATTGAATTTAATGCAATTTATTTTTTATTATTGGAAAAAAATTAGTGAAAACATATTGAAAACATAAAAATAAATAGTTTTGTAAATGAATGTTCTTTTTAGTTTGACTCTAGATCATAAATTAATATCACTTTCTGTTTAAATTATTTTCAAATCAAAGAAAGATGATATAATTTTTACAAGTAAATTACAAAGAATAAAAATATATTTGAAAGAATTCGATAAGACACCAGCAATACAGAATACGTATATTCGGCTTTCGCTACAAAGCCAACCTCAGTGTATTTCGTCTTGTGTGGGCTAATATTTTAATGTTTGTCTACTTATGTGACCGCTGAAAGAAAGAAAGAAATTTCGTATCAACAACTCAACTTAGACTAACATCAACGAAATTTAACAATGCTATTTTTATCCTTTGTTATTATTACTCTATTTTGCTTTGAACCTTAATTCTTAAGATATCTCAGCTGATTCTATTCAACTATGTGTATGATAACCACAGATTTTTGAATTACAATGAACCGTTAAATTTAAATTTAAATGTATGTTATTTAAATTATATTTTTGCACCGTGTCAATGTGTTTTAAGATGAATGGGGGAATATTTAGTTGATCTCTTATTTTTAAGTAAATGAATGTTCTTTTTAGTTTGACTCTAGATCATAAATTAATATCACTTTCTGTTTAAATTATTTTCAAATCAAAGAAAGATGATACAATTTTTACAAGTAAATTACAAAGAATAAAAATAGAGTGAATCTGAGTCTTGACGAGACATTGATTTGTTTGCCCAAAAACTAATCGTCGGCAGAATAACGAGAAAAAATTTGTCCATTTGTTTTGGAGTAGGTCACAAACGAAACTATTTATTTTCACGTTTTCAATGCCTTTTCCACTAATTTTTTAACAGTAATAAATTGCTTTAAATTTAATAATAATACAAATTATTTACTTTTTCTTAGCATTTTATTAATTTTCTAATATTTTTTTACTTTACTTTTGTTTGTAGTAATGCCACTAAGTAAAAATTAGATCTGGCATCGTGGCTAATGTTGCACATAGTTGTGAGAACAATTGTACTGACAACGTTGTCTGAACAAGAACAAAACATGAACATAAAGTTGTAAAAGTATTGAGTATTCCGGTACTGAGTACTCAATACTGACTGTTTTTTTGAGTACTCAATACTAAAACGGTACTACTCAATACTTTTAAACATGCAATTTTCCGTAGAAATGTGTATTTTTCGTATGAAAATACAACTCTAAAAATAGTACTAAAAATACAACTCTGGAAATACAACTCTATTTGTGAAGCAAAGAAATTTGTAATGAATTTTTGGGAAAAATTAATTAATTTATTTAAAATGTTTGAAATTTATTAAAATGTAAGTAACAATAGTTATTTAACACGTGTATGTGAATTGTTATTATTTTTCCTTATAAATACGAACTCATAACATTTTTATTTTTAAATTCAAAAAAACCGTTAAAAGTATTGAGTAGTATCGAGTACTCAATTGAAAAGTATTGAGTAGTATTGAGTACTCAAAAAGTATCGAAATTTCACAACTCTACATGAACAAGAGTGGTCCACACGGGACAAATTCATGGGTGAACAAGAAATTGTTCGTTGGTTGAACAAACCCATGTCTATAGGCCGCATAAAAATCGTACTGTGAAGCTGCCTACACACTAGGGAACATGGTTGAGGGAACAAAAAATATCAAAAAATTTTGTAAACATGAAACGCACGCTCTCAACACGCACACACACACAAAAGCACTCACACATTCACAAAAAATGCTCTCTTTTTTTAAGTATGTTCCCTAGTGTGTAGGCAGCTTGAACATCATACACGCTATGAGTAATAAAAATCGCTGGTTTGTCCGGGAAAACGCTAAGTTGGAAACAGTGACCAAAGTAAAATGACGGCAAGTTCATTCATAAGTTTTTTTTTCACTAAAAATTTTTCGTCTGATTTGATTCGCAACGTGTTTGGCAAACCGGCTTGTTGTACCATTATTAAAAATTTTAATTCGTCAACTAATTTCCATCAACAAAAACGTATAGTGTCGACATCAACACAATTTAGTTTGCTATTTAAACAGAAGTTGGAAAGAAATCTGCAGAAAATGCCTTCACAATACGAAATCATTGAAAAGGGTGCACCAAATTCCACAAATTATAGCATTTATTACAGTAAGTACGGTAGTTCCCAATAAAAATTGAATTGTACACAATTTGAAAAGTTTCTTAATGACCTTCAGTTTTTATTTTGTAGAACATGGAAAAGTTAAGTGTAACTTTTTTATTGTTATCAATTGTTAAATACGTATAAAAAAAAATAAAAATACTCTTCCTTAATCTTTACAATAAAACAAAAAGCTTATGCAATTTGTTCAAGATGACGTTTTCATTTATGTAGGTAGCGATAACAAGTTTGAATCAAACGATACATGGTTTCCGGTATTCCCGGTATTATGAAGTTTATTTTCTAAAACCCTTGGGTTACTTTTTCAATTTTTTTTTATTGAGGCTTTAGCATGGTTACATATTATAGTAAAATGAAAAGTAATTACATACATGTATGAAAACTTAGAACTATGTTTTATTCTATACTATTTTAAAAAGAAAAGGCACCAATGGAAAAATAAAGAATTGTACTTATAGGTAGCACCTAATTTAATCAATTCGATATAATAGGCATGTTCGTTTACTTACTACAAGTTACTACTTTTACTACAGCTGGAAAAATTCAATACAAAAAGTAAACAAAACTTTCCAATTGTAGTAAAAGTAGTAAGAATTTCGAGTAAGCGAACACACTGAAAGTGATACTTTAGAAATTTATTTTTGTTATAATAGGGTGGCATATAGGCCCAGTTTTTTCCCCAGTAGATCAGGGGTGGAATTGAGTTTTTTAATTTTGTACCAACCACATAAAGAAATTGTACTTTTTCGACCTAAGAAAACAATGTAATATTTTTTTTTACTTTTCAAAAAATATACGGAAGAGGCGGGTTAAATTCTCGAATTTTATGAAGTAGCAGCACTCAATCGACGCGTATTGATGAGCTGATTACGGGAACATAATAATACTACATTTATACTGGAGCAAAAACCAATTAGTTTTTGTACAAAACTAGTTTTTGCTTCTTTTTTTGTATTCTTTTTGACAAGTTAAAAACTAAAAGGGCAAATATATGTTGATGCCTCATATATTATATTGTGTCGAGGTATTTTCTGGTACCACAGGCGGTGAATTTAATAGGTTTACCAAGATTTTCAATAGAATTATTAGATATGTTTTTGGGCTAAGACTTCGCTCTCATGTGACTCCGTACGTAATCCAATTTCTTGGGTGCTCTTTTGTTAATTATGTAGGTATGAGGTTATTGATATTTTTTTACAAAGCAATGGTTAATGGGTTTCCGGACTATATAGTTGACAACTTTCTTTTGTCCAACTCGGAAAGAAACCCCCAACTGGTTTATCCAACACATCATACTACTATGTACGAGCGATCATTTCAGATTAGGCTTTCAAGAATATGGAACGATCTACCTCTATACCTGAGAGGTTTTGCTTTTTCACCCCAGGTCTTTAGGCGAAAGCTTAAGGATTATGTAGCTATTCATGAGTTATAGCTTTTTATTTGTGCTACTATTTTTATCTCTCTCGATCTTTTCTTTTTTTATTATCGCTGCACTTAGGAAAATCTGGTGATTGTATTATTTTTTTTTAAATATCTATTTATATTATTCAAGATAATGTTTTCAGTATTTTTTTTTATATGATAGTTTTACTATATTTTTTACTTATGATTTTTATTATTTATTTTTATTATTATTTATTTTTATTATTATTTATTTTTATTATTATTTATTTTTATTATTATTTATTTTTATTATCTTTATTTAAATTATTTTTTTGTAGTAGCTGTTATTAATCATATATGGCCCCAGGGCTTTGGTTATGTAATTTGAAGTAAATAAATGCTGTATTTATTATTAAAAAAAAAAAAAAAAAAAAAAAACCAGGTAGTTTTTGCTGAGGTATAAATGCAGTATAATAAAGTTTTTCAACATTGGGCCCAAAAGTTGTCAGTTACAAGTTTTTGTTAGAATGATTTCAGTCCACGTCTGCATTACGAATATTTGTTGACAGCTTTAAAGTACAACAAGTTTATTTAATACAAAAATTTTAAATTTGGAAATTTTTGAAATTGTACCAAATGGATCGCGGTAGTACCATGGTACCAACGCAGATTAAAATGTACCAAAAAAGTACAATTGTACCATGTTTTCCATCTCTGATGTAGATTATCTTTAAACTAATTTTAATACAGTTTGTAACAGGAATACTGCTTTTAAAATGGGGTTTATTATGTTTTATTTCAATAAAGAACAAAATTATAAACGAGAAAAATTTCTTCCGGCGAATTTTTGTCAATAAACTCGGAAATAGCACACATTATTCGTTTCCGGTTTAACTAAACCAATTTTAAATGTCATTTTTTTTATTTATATTTAGCTCGACCTTAGCGTGTTAAGTTTGTAAAAGTTACTGCCCCAACAATTATATGGGGTTTTCAGCAGACGAATGAGTAATATTTTATATTACCCCGCAAAAAAGTCATTACAAAAAAGTTATTTAAAAGCACTCCGATTAGCATCAACTGATTGTGGAGTAGTTACAATTTAGCTCTAACACTGATTTATTTTACACGTGATGTCCCATGTTGTCAGTAGTTCAATTTAAGCATTTTGTTAGTAATTTAAAAGTGATTACATGATGTTAATAAAGTATGGTTTTTAGGTATACATTTCCATCACATCAATACGAGTACATTTTGTTTGCATTTTTAGTGTGATTTAGAAGTACTATTTATAATATATAATACATTTTTAAAAGTGATTTAAATTTGCGTTTTATAATGTGTGAAATAACATATTTAAAACAATTTTAATGTTTAGCATTTACAGAACCCATTTTGAACATATTGTGTAAAAAAGCTTTAATTTATTATTATTTGTAGGGCAATATTAAGGAAACACTTCTGTTTCATCTAAATCAATTCGATTAGTCAAAATCAGACAAAACCAACATTTTTTTTAATTTTTGTTAATTTTTTTTTTTAAATAAGTTTGTAACATGTATACTTCAGTCTTTAAATTAAAAAAAAGATACGATATTGAATTAACCTTCGCACTCCTGAAACCCACCCGGGTGGGTTTTTTAGATTTTCAACAATCGATAACTTTACGATTTTTGGTCAAAACAAAAAATGCTTTCGACTCAGTGACTAATTTTTTTACTTTTATTAGAAACTGTTAAATTATTCAAGATTCGAATATTATTTATAATTTTTTTCTTTAGTTTTTCAATTTTTCTACGTCGTCACCTGAAACCCACCCAGGGGACTTGTTTCAAAATATTGGGATTTTTATCACTATTTAGTATAAAAATAGTACAGAAAGCATAAATTACTTTTTAAAAATATTAAGGGTTTTCACAAGGGTGTGCTATTTGTTGTATCGTTGTATCGTCCTAACAAAAAACAGGGTTGTTAAAAATTAAATTGAAAAAATACAACATTTAAGAATAGCACGATACAACATTTTTACGTATGTTTATTGTCCTATGTTTGAGTGTGCTAACAGATAGAAAACTGAATAGAAAATCGTTGTTAAACACAAATTTTAACAAAATTTTAACAACTCTGTTTTTTGTTAGGACGATACAACGATACAACAGATAGCACACCCCTTATGTACAACCTAATTGTTTTTATTCATTTATTATTCAAGATACAATAATATTTTCAAATTTATCTAAAATTTATTATTCATTGTTAGTCCTTTTTTTAAATACTTTGTTGATACAAATTACAAGAAGTTTGAACAAGAAAGTAGGCATATTTATGCTTATGCTTCACGGTATGTATTGTTAGTCATACTTTCTATAGTTTTTTGTTATTATTCTCTTTTTCATCTCTTCATTAGCCCATTATGTAACCCATTATATGTTGGAGTAAATGCATTTTTTTTATATAAAATATTTGTAAAATATGAAGAATCCTCCCGCGTGGGTTTCAGTATACTACATATGTAAAAAGCTTTAGGAGTGCGAAGGTTAAATAAGATTAATACACTAAAGCCGAGTTTTTGGGATGTCAGTTAAACTTGGTTTAGTTAAACCGAAAATGAATTATATCAGCCACTTCAATTTTATTAACAAAAATTTGCCTTAACAACTTTTTCTCGTTTAGAATTTCGGTCTTCATTGAAAGAAAATAAAATAGATCACATTCCATTTATAAACGTAAGTTATAAACTAAGTTTAAAGATAATCTACATCCTAAAAACTAACTTACTCTGATTTAATTTTTTAAAAACGGGTACGTTCGTAAATGCAGTAAATTTGTGCAACACTGCGGCAGTTATGCCAAGTTTTGTTGCTGATGCGTGATCAGCTGTTGCAGATGCTTTGCTACTGGTCAACAACTGCACAGATTTTGCTTTTTAGAACTTTTTGCAAAAAATAAAAAAACATGTTCGCAATAATATTAACAAATATTAGGTTTGTTCCACGTAATTCTGGGTAAAGTCTGGTAAAATGAGAGTGAACAAAAAATTATCTCAAAAAATGGTAAAATTGCTCACAATACCTGGAACGCACAAAACCACATTTCAAGCCCAAATATTAACGTCAAAGTTATTCATATAAACAAAAGCTATTTTTAAGAATAAAATATCGAAGGAATGTGGAACAGAGCTATTATTGAAGATCTTGATGGTAAAAATGACAATTTTTTGTTAAGTTATAATAAAAAGAGAATTAAAAGAAAAATGAAATGACTTTTGATTATTAAAAATCCAAAAAATGCTAAAAAATAAACATTATTTAAATTTGTATTTAGAACTTTTATATAATAACTCTTCCATTAGGCACCAATGCACATAGGAGTATTTGAACAAAAAAACTGGCCAAAAAGGCTAAAACGAATTTAAAGATATTTAAAAAAAAAAAAGTACGCAGCTCAATAGGCAACTAAATTCTGCATTATGTTGCAAATTCTCAAGATTTTAAGTTGAGATTTGTAGTTTCGAGACATTGTTAAAGTCGGGAAAGTTAAGAAAATGTCATCCCCTTTTGTTGATTTTTTTCAGTTTTAAGAGGTTAATATTATATGGACGAACGAATGGAGGTTTTAAATTGATTTTTTTTAAATAAAATACTTGATTAATAGCTATTTTCAACAATTTTGAAAAAATTTTATTTTAAATATTTATGTTGAAACTCTTCGTTCAAAATTTATACACTTTTTTTTTGCAAAATAAAAAAGGAAGAAGATTTTTAAAAGTGAGAGTAGTAAGTGTAGGAAAAATGCTATATAGAAAAAAAATTTGAAATCTTTTGTTTTTAAACAAAAGAAAAAAAGTTTGCGCAAGTTTGCGCCATGATTTTTGGCGATTTTTTGAAAATTTCATCTTCAATTTTTGCTCATCAGGCACTTTTTCTCATATTTTTTGTCAGTCATAATCTTTTATTTGGGGATTAACACTGCCTATTAACTTTACAATAGTTTTTTGCCTTGTAAATGTAATTGAATGCAAAATTATTTTCATCAATAGATTTTATTGGGCGAATGATTGATTATATCAAGTTTATGTACAAGTCCACCATTCGGTAGGTATCTCTCTCAGGTGCTGTGGATGTGTTGATCATGTTTTCTTGATGGGTTATTCTGTTTTTGTTTTCTGGTTTAGTTTTTTTTTTTGGGGGGGGGGGAGTTTTGTTTTTATTTGCGGTGGTAAGTTGTAGCGATGCATGGAAAAACTGATAAGTTTAATTTTTAGGGCGCTTTTCTCCCTAATTGTCTTTCCACAGGATTACCGTATTGGCGGACTATTAGGAGAACATAGATCGTCGATGACCCAAGTAGGGAACTGGCCACCAAAAGAATGGTCTATAGGCCCCTTAGGTGTACGGTAAGGTCTGCAATGATAAATTGAGGGAGTTATCTACATGATATTAAAGAGTTATTGCGATGGGGAAGGTCATTAAAATTTGTGCAGAAAACTCTCTGTATGCAGCTTTACAATTTTTTTAAATAAATATCAAAAATAAATTTAAATATCCCAGCCAGCAATTCCGGAGCGCTCATAAATAAGATTTTTAAATGGCTCATAGAAATGATTATTGTTTTTTTGAAAACACTGTTTTTTTGGTAGAAAATATGAACCCTCAGAAAACAATCCTAAAAGTTGTCTCTACAATCTAAAAAGCTGTCTCAAAACGAGGGTTCATTTTTCGGACTCAAAGAAGATTCCAAAATTATTTAAATTTATGGAGAAAATTTTGATTTTTCGGAGTCATTTCTGAGTGCACAGGGGGCTCTTTTGGACGGACCACTTTCATAGGAAAAAGTGGACAAATGTTTGTTTTTGGAGCTCAATTCTGAGTCATTAATGATCATCTTTGTTTGCTGGGTATATTTAAAAAAAAACTTTAAAATATGTAGAGATTTGTTATACAAAAAATACAAAATTTTAGTTTTGGAAAAACCTTGATTAGTTCGGAAGATACAGCATATCAAAGTTTGAACTATAGTTCCAAATATTTTCACTAGGGGCGTTGCAACGGCACAAAATTAATCTAAAATACTTTATTTATGTGTATCCATGTTTCTTAAAACTTTGGTCAAAAAAGGATTAAAATACAAAAATTTGGAAACTCGAATTCTTCTGCGAAGTACGAGTAAGCGTGGTATCAAAAACAATTACGAACCCTCTTTTTATCAAATTAAACCCAAAACTATCAAAAACCCCGAAGTTTTAGTCCAAAAAACACGTTTAATAATTTTGGTCAGCTTTTCGGGTCAAATACTCCTCTGTGCAACGTTTAGTTTTTTTGTATTAAATGATTATAACAAAAAAATTTAGAACGCAAAATATTTCATCAGAAATTAACATGATGCGATAGTTGCAGAAATTTGCGTCAGCACTGCCAATTGCTTGCATAAAAAAACGTTTGACGTAAATCAGTGCTATCAAGTGATGCATTTTTGAACGTTTTACTTTTATTATGCCGCAGTGATGCGTAACTACTGCATTTACGAACGTACCCAACATTACTCAAGGAATTTTCAGAATATTTTAGGCTAAACACGTGTTTAACATTTAGGTGTGAATGCCGTTTTAAAGCGTACTAGGAAACTATATTTTCATATATGTATATATTTTTTTTAACAAATAAAGGAAAAAAGCAACGTTTTACAACTCTACAGTAATAAGGCCATCATTATAAATTTGCTCAAGCAGCAGATCTATGATTGCTTAAGTTTCGAACAATAATATATGTAGTTAATTTGGTTTTTTTTTATTGCCAAGGAAATGGAATTAAATTTTTGTTGTTATTATTAGATGGTAGGTACATAATAGGTGTGTTTCTTTACTTTTTGGATAAAGTTCGGTAAAATGAGAGTTAACAAGAAATACTCTCACGAAGTGACAAAAATGCCCAAAAGTAAACGAACGCGAAAAACCATATTTGAAGCACGAAAAACAAACGTCAATAGATTTGTGCATTATAGTTCGATTTGGTGAGCACTCTTTCTAGTTCTTGTTCAATTTGTTGTAAAAATCTAGATAGCTTTTCTAGTTAAACAGCTTTTTAAATAAAAAATTAAAAAAAAAAATTCCTTCTCAAAAAGGAATACATAGTTTATTAAATCTGGAAAAAATTTTAATATTAAAAAAAAGGTTCGATTTATTTACATATTTATCTCTTTAACACATTTCAACAAGCGTTTTCAAAAAATTGTCGGTAATTTTATGGAGTTGTAACATTACCGATATGCTTTTGCAACTTTTACGCAAATTTTTGTAAATGATACACATATTTTTCTGAATGAATAAAATGAGCGATTGAACTAAAAGAGCTATTGGTTGTGAACTAGGTGTTTGGTTCAAATAAGTGAATAGTTCAATTGAATTAGTTGAATCCAACAGATGATATAACAGCTGATAAAAACAATTTACCCAAACTTACACGAAAAAAAAGTTTGGGCTTCTTCGGGCAAGAAGAACAAGAATATTACTCTCTCATGACAGCTCTCATTTACCCAATTGTGCAGTAAGAAAACGCTTTTTGGTAAAATTGGGTATTGTTGAGTACCCGAACAGACTTAATAGCTGTGTTCGGGTACTAAACGCGGGATCCCAATTTTACCAAAAAGCGTTTTCTTACTACACAATTGGGTAAATGAGAGCTGTCATGAGAGCGTAATATTCTTGTTCTTCTTGCACGAAAAAGCCCAGACTTTTTTTCGTGTAAATTTGGGTAAATTGTTTTTATCAGCTGTTATATCATCAGTTGGGTTCTATTGGAAAATCTTCTTAGTCCTTAATAAATTTGTTGACCACAATTGTTCTTTTTTATATAAATTTTATTTAACACAAAATATGTAAAAAGTAGTGTTTCCAATTCGGTTAATCGATTAACCGATTCCTCGATTAATCGCCTCTATTTCGGTTAATGTCGAAACAAATAATTTAAAACTCAAATAATTATTCGATCCGAATAATCGGTTAAAACAGTTCGATTAACCGGTTACAATTTTAATATAGAGTTTTTCCCTTATTTTTTTCCCAAAACTTCATAATTTTCTTAACTTTGTCTAAAAAATTACAAGAAAAGCTTAGAATAAAAATAAAATTACTAAAATTACCAAATTCTTTTAAAATTGAGTGAAGAAGGTCGTTAAGCCTTTAGATAGCTTTTTTAATCAAAATAAAGGTGTTTCTAAAACTACCCAAAATACACGAAGTGTCTGGCTGGATCAGCGTCGAAGTGCTCTATAGGTTTTAATCAATACAGAAGGCGATTTTTGATTCTGTTCTTTTAAAAATTAAAACTAATGTAAATTATATTTCCATGTCCTTCAAGGCAAGGTTGCATTTTTTTTCAAATATGTGTCCCACAACTGTCAACTGGCATCTTAATCCTGTAGAAACTCTACCTTTTCTCACATCTCCAAAGTAAGTGTGTATAATCGATTCAAAACCACATCAATTCTACAACATGTCCAACTACACCATTTTCAGTTTTATTTCAAAATTGTTTAAAAATGTATTAAAATTATCCAAATTTTTTAAATTCTTCCAAAAATGTTTTAAAATTGTCAAAAAATCACTCAAAATTGTGTAAAAATGTTTTAGAATTATCCAAAAATCTTCCAAATATTGTTTAAAATTGTCTAAAAAACTTTGATATTTGTCCAACATTTCAAAATTGCCCAAATGTGTTTTAAAATTTTCAAAATATATTTCAAAATTATACAAATATATTTAAAAATATTACAAATATATTTTATTTGTATTTAAGAATTTAAATTTTAAAATTGTTCAAATACATTTCAAAATTATTCACTTGCAGTTAAAAATTTTAAATCTGTATATCAGAATTGTAAAATTGCATTCAAAATAATTCCATTTGGATTTCAAAATTCTCCAAATGTATTTCATAAATTTCCAAATGTATTTAAAAAGACTTTATTTGTATTCCAAAATTTTTCAAATGTATTTAATAAAATTCCAATTGCATTTCAAATTTTTCCAAATGTATTTCAGAGATTTCTACTTTTATTTTAAAAGCATTTTTACAAACATACATGTCTTCTCTTTCATAATAAAAATTTTATAGGAATTATAAGACTTAAGAGAAAGCATGTATGTTTGAAAAAATGCTTTTAAAATAAAAATAGAAATTTCTGAAATACATTTGGAAAAATTTGAAATTTAATTAGAATTTTATTAAATACATAAATTTTGGATAATTTTGTTTATTGTCAATGGCCCTTAAAAACGGAAAAATAATGAGAATTTTAACAATTGTTTATGATATTCTTTAGTCTACTAACTCCACTATTCAGAAAATTTTTTTGTAAATATTTGTAGAGTAAATTGGTGTTTTCACATAACCAATATTTTACTCAAATGGAACTAAATTTTTTTTTATTTCTTCAGCGGAGGAGGAAGAACTTTGGTTAATAATTTTTTTAAATGCAATATTATATTTATTGTAGTATTGATTAAATTTGCATTCGAAGAAATTTTGTATCCAAAGTTTTACTTACTAATATTTAGAAAAAATTTCCTAGTTTCAGCAGTTTTTCTTTTGCCATTTTTAACTAATTTTTAATAGCTTCAGCTATATTTTACATAAATTTTTCTATTAGTATAAGAAATGTTTCAATTTAGATAATCTCAGATTCCGAAACTTTTCAACCTTAAGGTACATTTACACGCGAGAGAAAACTGCTAAAGATGGACCAAAAACACTCCAAAATAGCTAAACTCATTCAAAATAGAGCTAATTAGAGGTGATTTTTGTTTTATCTCTAGTATTTTCTCTCTAGTGTAGATGTGCTTTTTTAATTTGATTTTTTTTTAAATACATCGTGTTCATGTGTCATGTTGATATTTAACAAAAACAGGAAGCTGTTAGTGTTTTTGTTGATAAAAAGTTTAGGAAATATTTACATTAATTTTGATTCATTAAATTAACAAACTGAGTATGTTTTGACTTCGCCAAATTTTTAGTAAAAATATCAGCTATCAAATTTTCCGTCGGACAATACTTCAGTTTAACCTCCTTCGATTCGACAACCTCTCTAATGTGATGATTAGGGCAAGGAATTTCATGCAAATGCATGTTTTTTCTCGATAGTCCAAAACTAATATGGACTAAATATTTATCCGAATCATCAAATTTAGAACAAAATGGCATCGATTTGTAGTTGCATATTTTTGCATATTTTGTCATAAATGCATGTTTTTGCATATTTTGACTTTAAATGCATATTTGGTGCCTTTTTAATGCATATTTTGTGCTTTTTAATGCATATTTTTAA
Organism: Leucophora obtusa; assembly: GCA_949987735.1. Lineage (NCBI taxonomy): Eukaryota > Metazoa > Arthropoda > Insecta > Diptera > Anthomyiidae > Leucophora > Leucophora obtusa. The sequence goes on from OX465299.1 coordinate 53,852,468, forward strand.
TTTTTAGGATCATTTTTTATTTTGTAAAAAAATATAAAAACTTGATACGTTTTCATATTCTGATTCAATCAAAATAAACATTCTTAAAACCTTATTGACCTATGCGAAATCTTCGAGTTCTGTGTCTGTTTGCAAAATAACTAACTTAAATACATTTGTAAATTTTAGAGTGCATTATTTTTGCAAAAATAATAGTTTTTAGTGCATATTTCTTATATTTTTAATGCATATTTTTCTTTTTTAACCGCATATTTTAGGCGCATATTTTCCATTTTTAAGTGCATGAAATTCCTTGCCCTAGTGATGATATTTGATATCAATGTGTTTACTTCTGTTGTGAAATACCTTGATTGTCAACGTTCAATACCACGCTTTCATCCATCCAAAAACCAATATTTTTACCTGTTGTCATATGCTCCACGTGAGGATCAGAATTCCTCTGTGATAACTTTGAAACTGAGTGAAGTATATCCGGTCTTGTTGTAAGAGATAGGGTGCGTTCGGCAGATAACTTTAATAGTCAACAGTTCTACAACAGTTGTACAACTATCTGCTGAACGACCTGATCGCTAACCGCTCAGTCTGAGCGCTCAGGTAGCGCTGTCATATTTTGGTAGCGTAAAAAAAGTTTGCTACTTTTGATCAATAAGTGATACTTTTGTCGTTGTTCATTTACAAAAAAAATTGTTTTGTAAGAATGACAAATAAAAACATACTCATAAAATTCAAAAACAAAAATTAAAAAAAATAAAAGGAAACTATAGAAAAAAGTGTATTTAAAAACAAAACAAATAAAACATCGTTCAGCAGAGTAAGTAATCACAAACCGCTACAAGTCACCGGTATCAATTTAAGGTTTCTCTGCCGAATGCTACCATAGATACAACAAAGCACCGATAAGTGATTGATATGAAGTTGTATCAACCTTTTCACAATCTTCATTACAGCTTATTTGAAAACCGGGAGTTAACGGTACGGAAGAAGGTTTACAATTTTCCATACTATATTCCTGCAATAATTCCTTAATGTAGACTTCTTGACTTATTTCAATATCTCCTGTTTCACCATGACGTTGGACTTCCATTCCCAAAAAATGTTCTAACAGCCCTTTATCTGTTACCTCAAATTTTTTACTTATTTCGGATTTAATCTTTAAAATTTCAGTCTTATCTTTGCAGCCAATTATTATGTCGTCAACATAAACAGCAACCACTATTAAATTACCACCATGAATCATTTTGTATAAACATGGCTCATTCTTACATCTTTCGAATCCCATCATACATAGAATTTCATTTAATTTGGTATTCCATTCTCTTCCAGCTTGCTTTAAACCATATAGGGCTTTATGAAGACGTAACACCATTTTAGGGTTTGTATCATCTAGAAAACCTTCGGGATGTTGCATATAAATTTCATCATGTAGTTCACCATTTAAATATGATGCGACCACGTCCAATTGATGCAAATGCATTTTGTGCTCTACAGCTAATGCTAATAACATTCTAATTGTTGCGTATCTAACTATAGGTGAAAAAGTTTCCTTATAATCTATGCCATACCTCTGACTGCAACCTTTTGCGACGAGCCTTGCCTTATGTCGCACTATTTCTCCCTTTTGGTTCTTTTTTAAAGCGTAAACCCACTTACATTTTATTGCCTTGTGACCAGCTGGAAGTTTCACCAACGACCAAGTTTCTTTTTGTTGTAAAGATGATATTTCTTTTACCATAGCCTCTTGCCACTTTCCACAATTTTTGCTGGATAATGCTTTTTAAAAAGTTTTAGGAACTTGCTCCTCCACCGCATTATTTAGTAAATTTGGAATCTTTCTTGGACGCCCAGGCTTACCGCTTCGAATAATTTGCGGTCTACCAGGACAACGTTTTACAAAACCATTTTCTTCTGGATTATCCTCTTCCTCCTCAGGGGAAGTAAATCCATATAAATCTTGTATTTGATTATAGTCATCATCGGAACTTATTTCAGCATTTTCAGCATAATTATTTTCAACGTTATCAATTTCTTCAATTTGGTTTTCTGTTTCATTTACTTCCTCAGATTCTTTTGTTTCTTCTTTGTTTAAAAATTCATCAAATGAAATAAATTCTGTACTTGAGATATTAACATTGCCATTTCTACCAGACGGATTGCGTTCATCAAACAAAACATCACGACGTTCAATTACAACCCTATTTTTCTTGTCATATAACCTATATGCTTTAGATTCAAGAGAGTATCCCCCCATTACCAAAGATAAACCTTTTTTATCAAACTTGCCCTTTCGTTTTTTGTTTAGTGCCACTGCATATGAACCAAATACTTTTAAATGTTTTACACTTGGCTTTCGACCGGTCCAGATTTCAAGCGGAGTTTTGTTCTGTAATCCTTTTGATGGACATCTATTTCTTAAGTAAGCTGCTGTTGCTATAGCTTCGGCCCATAATCTTTGATCAAGTCCAGAATCTATTAAAAAACAACGAGCCATTTCCACCAATGTGCGATTATATCTTTCTGCGACCCCATTTTGTTGCGGGGTGTACGGAACTGTAAGTTGACGTTGAATACCATATTCTTCCAAAAATCGATTGAATTCATTGTTGACATACTTTCCACCGTTGTCACTTCTAAGCACTTTTATCTTACGACCAGTTTGGCGTTCTACCATATTTTTAAATATTTTAAATTTATTATTTTTTTATATAGTCTCACATAAATTATGTTAACTACTATTAATATTTGCACTTTTTGAATATTTTACTCCCTGATCACACGTTATTACATAAAGTGTGAATCAGAATTGAAGTTTCCCATACTTTCGAGTGAAATTTGATTAAATTAGATATGTTTTTCTTGCGTTGATGTTGTAAGCATTCGAAGGTAGTCCATTTCAAGCTATGGCGGGAACATATCTTGAAATGTTCTGGGACCTAGTAATCAAATTCACATTATTTTTCTTAAATATTAGTAGTTAATATTGTAAATAATTTAGCCCCACTTACAGATAACATAATCTTTTCAGTTAAAAAAAAAAATTTTTTTCAATTGTAAAAATTTAGTTAGTATACTTTGTTAATATTTAATTATTAATCCATATTGGATATGTTGAAATTTAAATTCTTTTTAATGACTATTGTTTTGATTGTTATATGGCTCCCCCTCAAATATGAATATTGGTTTAATTTTGATGATCCATAATGATAATCTTGGGCCTATAGCTGGGGATAATTCTGTTTTAAGATCATCTCTTTCTTTATTTTCTGAGAACCTTAACATTGGCCATGAGTTTGAAGAGTTCAAAAGAACATTTAATGAGTCCGGTCTTGACATAATTGGAGTATCGGAAACTTGGTTTAAATCTGATATGCTTTCCCAATCACTGAGTCTATCTGGTTATAAAATTATCAGAAATGACCGACCTAGGTTGGACAATTTAAATGAAAATTATCCTAGAAGAGCCGGTGGTGTCTGCTTGTACATATCGAAGAAATTACGCTTTAAAACTATTTTTTTAGGCAGACGATATGGAGTCTGTGAATCATTGTTTGTTGAAATTTTTGGTGATGGTGTGTCGTTAATAGTTGGGGTTGTATATTTGCCTAATGGTGATGTTGACGCGTTTGAGAACCTACATAGTGATTTATTCGATCGTTATTCTGATATTTTAGTTATGGGTGATTTCAATTATAACCTTTTTGATACCGCGAAATCAAATAATTTCCGCTCTTTAATTTCAAGATGTGGTCTTGCCTGTATTCATAACTCTTTACCAACTCACCTTCATTTGCGAACCAATAGCACCTCGTTGATTGACTACTTTCTTTTGAGTCAACCTCATACTGTTGCATATAGTAGTCAACTTCAATACCCATTTTTTTCTTCGCACCACAGCTTTATTATTCTATCTATTGAATTTTCTTCTCAAACACGCAGTGATTGGATTGAATTTAAAGATTATAATCGTATTAATTACGATGAATTTTACCGGTATCTTGATCATTTTGATGCATCACCACTTTTTTCTACCAGTGATGTAGATTTACAGCTTTCATCACTAAATGATATAGTGGATTGTTTACATAATTGTGTACCTACATCTAGAATAAAATTAAAATCTGATGATGCTAATTGGATGAATTCTAGAGAAATTATTGATGCTAGAACGTCAAGGGATCAAGCATATGGGGCTTACCTTAGCGATCGTTCTGAAACTAACTGGAGAGTTTACTGCAGGCTAAGGAATAGAACTAAATCTGTCATTAAAAAGACTCGTAGGGAGTATGGCAAGAACCTTTTTAATGGTATTAATAATACTCAAATGTGGAATAGGATTCGCGGACTTGGTTGTGTTGGTCGTGAGAATTCTGAACTTGCTGAAACTGATGTTGAATCTATAGCCACTAAATTTCTTGATAACCTGAACCCAAATAATTTGGGTGAATTAAATTTTGACAATTTTATTGAAAACTCCAATTCATTTTCTTTTAATCCTATTACGGAATATGATCTTGTGCTTGCTATTACCTCCATTAAATCTAATGCAACTGGCTATGATAAAGTACCTATTAAATTCATAAAATTGATTTTCCCGTTTATATCTAGACTGCTTCTTCATCTTGTAAATATCATACTTACAGTGTCAAAATTTCCGACTGCATGGAAGCTGGGTCGTATTGTGCCAATTGCGAAAAGTGGTCATTATAATATCGATAATTTAAGACCGATTACAATTTTACCTGCAATGTCGAAAATTGTTGAAAGTATAATGAAAATTCAAATTTTATCTCATTGCGAGAAATACTCTTTGATTCATCCGAATCAGTATGCTTTCAGGCGAAATTACAATACGACATCATTACTTCTCTCTCTTACTGATACTATAAGAAGACATCTTGATAATCATGAACTCTGCACTATGGTTTCTTTGGATCTAAGCAAAGCCTTTGATCGCATTAACTATAATGTTCTTATAAGGAAGCTTCAGGAAAATTTCAATTTTTCAAGATCTGCATGTAAGCTTGTTTATTCTTACCTGTTGGGACGCTCTCAGTTTGTTTCACTCGGTGGGTTGAATTCTACTATAGGTGATGTAACCTCTGGGGTGCCTCAGGGGTCTGTACTTGGTCCAATTCTATTTCTTATTTACCTAAACGATTGTATTTCCCTAATGGACAACAATTTTTGTCGGTCATATGTATTTGCTGATGATATTGTGCTATTGTATACTGCTGATTCTCATCTAATTAACGATTTTGAGACCTGTTTAAACAGCCATCTGGATTCAATATCAAGTTGGATGTCTTTAAATTGTCTTGAGATTAATTCTACTAAGACTAAGGCAATGTCTTTTCATATATATAACCGTAATTTTTTTCATCCTAGGGTATATGTAAATGGACAATTGATTGACTATGTGGATTCTCTTCGTTGTCTCGGAGTTATTTTAGATTCTAGTCTTAATTTCAATAATCATGTAAATTCTCTTTCCAATAAGATTTGTTGTACGTTAAGAAGATTATACTCATTGAGGCAATATACACCTAGACTTGTAAGATATCGCTTAGCTCATTCCCTGATTATGTCCCAATTTAATTATGGCCTTGCGGTCTTCTCTGGGTCCTGGTTATACAATGTGAATATTCTTGGGAGAATTGTCAGAAAAGTGGTTTCCTATGTATTTGATGTAAGACTTCATGAACATGATCGTGTTACCGAGCTTGTTCCTGAGTTTTTGAAGTGTAGTTTTGAAGACTATTTAAAATTACGTACTTTACTTCATTTTTATAAGATTATGAAATTACAACAACCGGAACTCCTAGTGAATGAATTTTCATTTATAAATTCTACACGCAATATTCAGATTGATGTGCCTATTAGACATCTTGCAATTTTTGATCACTCTTTTGTAGTACGTGTCTATCAAGTATGGAATTGTCTGCCAAACAGCCTTAAACTTTTTTCATATTCCTTATTAACATATAAACGTAAACTACTCGATTACTTTAACGGAATGCAAACCGTTACTTAATATCTCGTCCCTTGATATAGGTACTTAATTTATTAAATTTGTCAATGTTCATAAGGCTGGGGAGCCACTATTAACTTGAATATTAAAAGTCATTTGTATATTTTCAATATTTTTTAAGTTATATTATTACGGTACATAATTTATCATCTAACAATACATAAATAATTGGCCGTGAAGGCTTTCTTTGTATTGATATTAATAAATAAATAAATAAAGCTAAAAGCTAAATACCTCACTTTTCCGCTTTAGAAAATATACAAACACTCTTCTTAATTTGTCATCTATGAATGTCAAAAAATATTTAGAGCCACCAATGGAATCCACATTCATTGGACCACACACGGCCGTATGAATCAGATCAAGTATCTCATCAGATTTCCTTTCGGCTTGCTTTGGAAAAGATGCTGTATGAATTTTACCAACCATACACGTTCTGCATTGATCTTGATTAAATTTTTCGAAATTTAACACATTTACAATTCCATGTTTAGATATTTCATTCAAGCTTTGATAATTCAGATGACCAAACCTTCGATGCCATATTTCACTAGTGGTGCTCCTAGCACATAATCGCTCTTTAGGTTCATCAACATCAAAAATAAATAAATCATTTTCACGTCTGGCATGTAGGACTAATCTTCCTTTTTCATCAATGAGATTAGCACCCTTGGAGTTAAAATTGAATTTACCACCATACTGTTTACAGACAAAAAATTTCCACTTAAATCCGGGGAATATAAAACATCTTTTAGTTCAGTATTAATAACATTAATATGAAGATTTACAACACCCTTTCCCTTTGCATCGATTGACTTTTGGTCTGCCAGCATAATAGTGTCATTGATTTCTTCATATTTATAAAAATACTTACTATTAGAACACATGTGGCTTGTAGCTCCACTATCAACGTACCATCCCAGCAAAAAAATACCTGACCAAGATCCGTAAAATCACCTATATTGTTCGGCACGAATGCGTTCAAATTGAGGTGAAAAAGGCATTTTTTAACATTGGCTTGTCATAGGAGAGAAGGTGTTTATGCTACTTTAAGTCTGCTTTGCACGTCATAAAAATGAGTACTTGGATGTTCTTTTTTATATAGGAAAGCAATTCATTTTTTTTACTATCTAAGGAGAGATGAAAAGTACCTTCTTGGGAATGCATTCAAAAGTCATAAATATCACTTCTTAAATATATATTTGAATGCATTCACAAGAAGTTACTTTTCATCTCTCCTTAGATAGTAAAAATAATGAATTGCTTTCCTATATAAAAAAGAACTTCCAAGCACTCATTTTTATGACGTGCAAAGCAGACTTAAAGTAGAATAAACACCTTCTCTCCTATGACAAGCCAATGTTAAAAAAATGCGTTTTTCACCTCAATTTGAACGCATTTGTGCCGAACAGTATAGGTGCTTTTACGGATCTTGGTCAGCTATTTTTTTGCTGGGAAGTAAAGAAAAGTTTTTAATTAATGGCATTTTGAAAGTCATTTAAAATACGTTTATTGGAAGTAAGAAATCAGCATATATAGCTACTTTATATGCAGTGAAAAAGGCATTCTTGTAGAATGCATTCGGTTTTTTTTTGCTGGGATGTTGATGAATTTTGATTATTATTCTTAGCCATTGCAATCAATGAATAAGAATTATGACGATCATCGCGTTTTTCTCTACATTTATTGGCATAGTGACCTTTCTTTCCACATATAAAGCAATTACCTTTTATAGTTTTTGAATTTGAAATATTTCTATTATTGTTTTTAATAAATATTTCCTTTTTAACAGCACCAAAAGCTTGTTGATTGTTTGATTCTTTGCTTTGTTGATTTCTACGTTCTGCATCTTCTAAAATTTGAAGTTTGATTACTGAAACTGAAGGTAGTGTATCACGTGTCTCTATAACCATCACAAAATTTTCATAATCTTTTGGTAGACTTGAAAGGAGAATTATCACCAGCAATTCATCTTGAATTACAATACCTACATCAGCCAATTTTTCGACAATATCAGAAAAAGAATTTAAATACTCCACCATGTTCTTTCTTTCCTTCATATTTAAATTTAACAGCTTTTTATACAAACCCACTTTCTGTAGTGGACCATTCGGTTTATATACCTCGATTAGCTTCTTCCAAGCATCATTTGAAGTTGCACAATTTTTAATATAATTTAGTTGAGATGTCTTTACGCTCAACATTATTGTTGCTAGTGCCTTTTCATCAGTGGAATCCCATTCTTTCCTTTTATCTGCATTTCATGCTGGATCCTTGCTTTCTTCACCTTTAACGTGGTTCCAAAAACCGCTATGAATGAGTATACTCTTCATTTGTACACTCCATGTCTCAAAATTCTTTTCATCTAGCTTTTCGATTTGATATAAAGATGATGCTGCCATTATGTTGATTTATTTCTTAAAATTTTTCTTGGACTCTATTTAGGACTCTTGATCTAAATTTTTACCCAAACGCTCTGGGCCCATAACCTATTGGAAAATCTTCTTAGTCCTTAATAAATTTGTTGACCACAATTGTTCTTTTTTATATAAATTTTATTTAACACAAAATATGTAAAAAGTCATAAAACGAAAACTGAAAAAATTATTTCAAAAACAAAATATTTACATTAAATATTTCCCAAAGCAAACTAAAATATTCATGTTGGTTTAGGGAAGTGTCTTTCGACAAAGTATATTTCCAACAGGTTCAACTAGTTCAATTTATTAACCGGAAGGATTGTACTTTCAAATAAAAAAAGAAATTTGAGAAAATATTTAGTAGTTTTTTTTATAGCATTTTCAAAAAAAAAGTTATTTGGCGGACCCTGTATATTACCAAACGTTGGTATTAGAGATATGGGTATTAGTCTTTGGATTATGAATTAAAAAAAAAAGCTCCATATACCAAAGATTGCTACATGTTTTGAAGTAACAAACTACCGTTACCCCTAAAATAACATAATCGAAATAACTGAAATACCGTTAACGTTAACCCATATTATCCTAGCGTCGTCATATGACGACATGAAAATGTCTCTTTTTAAATGTGCATAATACCGTTACTTTAATCATGGAGAGACTTCTGTTATAATTTTTGTAAACAAAAAATATCAAATATTCATTCCGTGTTTATTTTATCCACTGTGGTTATTGTTTCTGGACACAGTGAATGAAGAAAATCACAAAAATTCCATAACTGCAAAAATTATGATTTCTTTCAATAAAGAAGGAAAAAATTTGAATTTATTACATTAATATATTTTTCTTGTTTGGTTTTTCTAAAAGCCAACTAAATTGGCTCCATATTTGCGAAACTAAAGGGTTCTTCAACAGGGACGTTACAAAAGTAGAAAGACAGGGACAGCGAACGACGCCATATTTCTTGCCGCTCTTTTGACATTTCTCTTCAGTAAGGTTTGTCATTTCATGATGGAAAGATATACGAGCCAACAACGAGTCGAAATTATTAAAATTTACTACCGAAATTCGGAGTCAGTGGCCTCAACGTTAAGAGCGCTACGTCCAATTTATGGTTGTCATAATGAATGGCTTCGTCAATAAACAAAATATGCGTTATTGGTCAGACAGCAATTCACACGTACTCCATGACTCATAATTGCATCCCGAAAAAATTACGTTTTTTTTTTTTTTTTTTTTTTTTTTTTTTTTTTTTTTATTAAATCTTCATTTACATAACCGAGCCCTTAGGGCCTTATATGGCTAATTAAAGCTACTAAAAAATATATAACAGACTCCTATATAAATATATGTTAAGGCTAATGTATACAATAATAATATATAAACGCAAAATTTAAAAAATTAACATTTACACGAGATCAATTAATACAATAATATATTTAAAAATTAATTAGACGGTTTGGTGCGGTTTATGGGCCGGCGGCGTCATTGGGCCGTACTTCTTCCATGATGATCAAGACCGGCACGTTACTGAGAATGGTAATCGCTACCGTTCAATGATAACCGAATATTTTTGGCCCCAATTGGATGATATGGACTTGGAGGAAATGTGGTTCCAACAGGACGGCGCCACAAGCCACACAGCGAATGTCACAATCAATTTATTGCAAACCAAGTTTGGAGAACGTGTTATCTCACAAAATGGTCCAGTCGATTGGCCGCCTCGGTCGTGCGATTTGACGCCGTTGGATTATTTCCTGTGGGGCTACGTCAAATCTATGGTCTATGCCAACAAGCCAGCGACGATTGATGAACTTCGTACGAATATCGGCCGATTTATGCTTGAAAACCGTCGAAAATTGGGTTCAGCGTCTGGACTTCTGCAAGCGTGCCCGTGGTGGCCATGCAAAAGAGATCGATTTCCATACATAATGGCATCGAACGTACTTTCACAGCAATAAATAATTTCATTGATATCCAAAACCGTTTTTGTTTTATTTAAAAAAACTTTTGTAGCGCTCTTATTGAAGAACCCTTTACAATGTCCTCATCGTAATTTTGAAAAATTATATAATTTAATGAATTTGGGTGTCGTCATATGACGACGCTAGGAGAATATGTCTACAAAATGTATAAAACTTTTATTTGTTTTTTTTTTTTTTTAATATAGCCTATTTGGGCTGTCTTTGACAAGAACGACAGGAAAATAGCCTTAAACTTCCCGTTTATATACTTCGAATAGAACACTTCCAAAAAAGAAGCCACAACGATAAGCAAAGACAATGTCCAGGCTTCGATATCAAATCAACAGGTCGGGCAGAGTGTTCCAAATGCGATGCTGGATCTTTTTTTTTTTTATATTTTTACGAGAGTTATAATTTTTATTTTCTCTCGGTATTCAATGAAATAATGTTAATTTATTTAAGAAATTGAAGTATATTTGAATTTATTTTGGAAAATAATGTTAATTTTTATACCTTTAATGGAAAAATGTAGTTTTTATTAAACATTCCTGTTATTCTTAAAAATTTTTTGGATTTTTTTTGTAACAATTCTACATATATTCTCCTAGCGTCGTCATATGACGACAAGCAATAACTAGGGATCTATATAAGACAAAATAATTTCAACTTCAGTTTCGTGTTCCTAGGGCCCTCAGTAGCAAATCATGTAAGTTTCACATAAGTGGCACAATTATTTCTTAATTCAGGAGACTATGGGTTAAAATATCGTTATCGAAATAAGCGAAATACGTTTTATCTATAAAAAAGCACTACCGAAATAACTAAAATGCCGTTATCCTCAAAATACCAATACCGAAATACATAAATGAAATAGCGTTACCCTTAAGCGGCGAATACATTAAGAAACATTGAGTAGGGAACAAAAAATATCAAAAAGTTTTGTAAACACGAATTGCAGGAATGTCAACACGAACATTAACATACACAAAGTGTGTAATCCCCGCTTTAAATAGTCTAAAATAGAGTTACCCATACCGATAACTGCATCATTTCGATTGCCAACCATGGAAACTATTCAAAAATATGCAATGGTTTTCATTATAAATTTTATTTTATTTTTTTTTTTTATTAATTATTATTATTTAATAACATAAAACTTCATTCTTAATAATAAAAACTGCTAAGCCTATGGCTTGTCAGCAGCAATATAATATAAAAATGTTCCGTTTTAATTATTGTATTTCATTGCGAGGTTAAAAAATAATTTTTAAATAATTTCTTTTTTGTGGCAGTATTTGTGATATTTAACAAGTTGTTTGGCAGTTCATTGTAGATAGTTGGTAAAACGACATCTAGAGTTCTATCTCCATAGCTGTTTTTGGTGATTTTGACTTTAAATCTTCCATCTGAGCGATATCTAGTATTGTACCTATGATCTATCCTCTCAAGAAAACGGGGTTCGTCAAATTCTGTTAATACGGTTAAACGATATATGTTTTTTACATTTAATATTTGTAGTTCACGTGGTAGATCCTTTGAGTGGATATCAGGATTGCTTCTTCGAGAAAGATCATTGTTTACTGGGTTGTTATTGTTGATGATGTTGTCGTCGTTGATGTGGTTGTTGTTGCTGTGGTTGTTGACGTTGTTGCGGTTGTTGTTGTTGATGCCGTTGTTGGTGTGATAGTTGTACATGTTGAAGTTATTGACGTGGTTGTTGTTGTAATTGTTGTTGATGCGGTTGTTGTTGTTGTTGACGTGGTTGTTGTTGGTGTGGCTGTTGTTGCCGTAGTTGTTGCTGATATTGTTTACGTTATTGTTGTCGATGTTGTTGTTAATGTTTCTGTTGTTGTAATGTTGATTTGTCCACAGTATTCTAAGGACACGATTTTGAGTGTGTTGTAGGTTTTTACAATGTGAAGAGCTCCCCCATGCAGACAGACATGGCATAATGTCGAATGTATGATTCCGAAATCGCAAAATATGCTTGGCGAAGTACACTATATGGTGCGGAATAGCTAAGATGATATAATGAAAAGGCAGCTTTTCGTAATTTCTTTTGAAGTTCGCTTATGTGGATTTTCCACTTGAAAGTATCATCAATATGTACTCCTAAGTATTCATAACGATTTACGAGTTCAATCGTAGTGTTGCAGGAATCGTTTTCAACATTTGTCTTGTTGTGAATACAATCGGTATTGTGGTATTTTAATTTAATATTGAATTTATTCATATTGGGTTGTCTGATGTGCATAATTTTGGTTTTAGAGGCGTTAATGACTAACCCATTATCATGGCACCACTTGCTTACAACGTCCAATTGTTGTTGCATTGTTTTAGTTGCAATTTCAATGTTTTTGTTGGTAACAATTATTGCTGTATCGTCAGCATAGGCATACGTGTGGCAGTCTCTCAGAGTATTCAGCATATCATTTGCGTATATAAGATATAGCAGAGGTCCTAGTTTAGATCCTTGTGGAACTCCTTGGTGTGTTTCGACTTCTTCACTGATTTTATTATTTATTTTGACTCTATAGGTTCGGAGATTAAGATAATCTTTAAACCATGACAGCACATTTCCTCTTATCCCATTTTTGTAAAGAATTTCTAAAAGTTTGGTGTGAGACAGGGTGTCGAATGCCTTACTAAAATCTATATATAACACAAGGCAGTGCTCAACCTTACTAATGGCAGTATTTATGGTATTAGCAAATCTACCTAATAACTGGTTAATATTTTTATTTTTTTGGAAACCATATTGATTTTTGTTTATTATGTTGTATTTTTGTAAAAAATCGTTTAATCTTTTTACTATTATTTCCTCTAATACCTTTTCTATGACCGGTAATATGGATATGGGCCTGTAGTTGTTTACATTGTCTTTCTCTCCGCTTTTGTATATCGGCCTTATTATGGATGTTTTTAATGTTGTTGGTATAGCTGACGAACATATACTTTGGTTTACCAGAGAGGTTATTATTGGTGTGAAAATGGTTACATTATTTTTTAAATCTTTGGGTCTAATCCCATCATAACCTGGACTTTTTCTCACGTTTAGTGTGCTTAATATATTATATATTTCTTGTTCAGTTGCATATTCAATATACATTGAATTTGGTAAAGTTGTTTCCCGGTTTATGTTAATAGTTGCAACGTTACAAGTGTGTATTATTTTTATTACGTTTTCATTAAAATTTAATGCAAAGTTTTGTAACGTACTTTCAAAATTTTGATCTTTAAAATTTTCTAAAATTCTTTCATCGATATTTTTAACAGTCTTACCCTTTATTTCATTAATGAGTTGCCAAGTCACTCGTGGATTATTTCGATTTTCAACAAATTTTTGCCGGTAATAATTATTTTTTGAGTATAAAATTTTTTTATTTAATTCATTTCTATATTTTTTGTAGTTTTGTTCATAAATTTGATTTCGTTTATTATTTTTCCACTTTTTAAAAAGTTTATCCCGATATTCGCAGCACTTCACTAACTCATCAGTGATCCATGGATTCATGGATCGTTTTTTAATTTGTTTTTTAATTTGTTTTTTAATTGTTTTTGATTTTTCGTATATCTCATTAAATTTTTCATTTATTTTGTTATATAGATTATTTATATCGTTGTTATTTATTATATTGTTCCAATTAGTTTCCTTAATCATTTTATTAACTTTATATGTGTTTATAAATGTCTCCTCACTAAAACGGTTTGGCGATCTCTGGTGGTTTATATCAGTATTTGATGCAACATGTTTGATGCAGCAAAAAATAGAGTAGTGATCGGATATGGTTGTTTTAATTACTGCTGTATTAATACAAGCTTGAGTTCGTGTGTTTTTGACTATGCAGTGATCTATGCATGTTTGTGTATTATTTTTTATATCGTGACGTGTTGGTTCGTTTATAAGTATTTGCAACCCGTTTGACAAACACATATCATTGTAATTTGTTACAACGCTATTCTCACACAAAATATCTATGTTTAGATCACCCACGATAACAATGTCTTGTTTGGCGCGAATTTGTTTAATCACTTGATCGAGTTCTATTATAAATCGATTTTTATTTAGTTTAGGTTGCTGGTATATTGCTAAAAGGGAAAGGGGTTGTTTGTTCACCTCAATTTCTAATTGTATGAGCTCGAAGAAGACGGTATTTATTTTTATTTGAGAGCAGCTTATAGTGTCTTTAGCATATACAACTACACCCCCACCTTTGCCTTCCCATCTATTTAAGAAAAAAGAGTTGAAACCAATTATATTATAAAAACGATTTTCATCGTCTGTTATGTTTGTTTCGGTTAGAACAATAAATTGAATTTTTCCGATTATATTATTTATTGTTCCCAAGTAAAAAAAATTGATATGGAGCCATATGAAGTTATATTTAATTATATATAATCTTTTATGTAATTAGATATAATTATATCCGAAAAATGAGAACGTCTTATTGTATCATATTGTATCGAATTGTATACAATTGTATACAATTTGTTACAATTTGATACAATTTGATACAATTTTATGCAATTCGATACAATTGTATCCGAATTTTGTCCTCATCCAATTACATCAAATTATATCTTTTTGTATAAAATTATATAAAATGTTATAAAAGTGGACATAGTTTGATACAATTATATCTAAATATTAACCTTATACTTTTTATCATATTATATAGGACCATATCTAACAATATACATACAAAAATAATTTTTTTAAATAAAAATAAATTTTCAATTACTTGTAATTGTTCTTTTTTGAATTGCAATTACAAATAATCGGCCTGATTACGAGTGTCGAATTTGTAGTCGAAATTTTCGACTCCATATAAAACGATTTTGTATAATATGGAAATTATAAAGAAATGAAACTCTGATGCTGGATGTTTTTAAATCTGAGTGCTATATATGGTAAATCCAATTGAAAAATTGTTCAAAAGTTGCGTTTTTAGTGAATTTTCAGCAAATTCGATTTAGTTTCGACTACGACACTCGTAATAAGGCCGAATATGTAATTATAGATGAGTTTTTTTCAATTACAATTACATGTAATTGTGTAATTGCATGTGTAATTAATTACAAAATGTAATGATTAACCCCAGGCCTGCTGGAGATCTTATAATTTCGATAAATCTTCCATCACTTTTATCCAGATTTATCATGACAGTGCAATAAACATGAAAAAAAATTTCTTTTAATTTAGTAATTTTAAAATAAAGTTAACAACACTGAAATTTTAAAGTTAATAGGATTATGATATACAACCAAGATATAAGAAATCAGTCAAGTGTACGTTATAGTATAGAGAATTTCGTATTAAAGCTTCAGTGTTGTTAATGTTATGGGTGCGGTGCGTAAGCCATTTTTGACTCATGCTCAAAAAAAACCAAAAAAAAAAAAACAAATTACTCACGCACGAGCATTTTGTTTTTTACTCAGCACACATGATTATATTAACTTACTTATTAAACTTACAATCAGAAAATTCTCACGCAAACCAGTAAAAATTACTAAAAACATATGATGCAAAAAATAAACTCACACACGAATCAATCACGAGTTATTCTTACTCACGTTCACGCACGAATCACTTAAGTATAGTAATTATTACTCACGATCACGTGTGAATAACGTGACTCACGAACATTTCGTGTCACGCGCCAATCCCTAGTAATTACTAAATCTAAAACTAGTTCAAAATCATTGAAAACATGGAACCAAATATAATACAATACGGTTTTATATGGACTTTATATATTTTTATATAAAATCACTTTGAAAAAATTGCCTATGTGGGATGATATATAATTATAGATGATTTTATAAAGAACGTTATAAGTTATATATGGGTTCATAGTCGTCAATATATAATCATAACTAACACAAATTATAAAAGATTTCTTATATGGATCCACATAGTTTTATATTATTATGTATAGTGTCATACTAAATTATATATAAACGTACATGTAATTATGTCTTTTATATGTTACCTTATGTACTTATATATAGCACATACATATATATGTAGGCCAATATGTAATAATATAAAATCACATATGTCTCCATATTAAAACCTTTGAGGAAAAAATATCTAACATATGACTATATAAAAGTATATCTGCTTGAATTTCAAAGCATATGTGGCCATATGTAACTATAAGTTACTATATGCAATTACATAAAATAATATATGATTATATCAAAACTTTTTTACTCGGGTGTTCATCATTGTTATCTGCATTGAGGATATTAGCTTCGATTCTGTGACGTTTAATTTTGCTCATGAACTCGCGTTTTTTGTTGAGTGTAGTAAATTCGATAATTGTGAATTCAGTATTTGCATTGCTGCCACCTTGTTTGTCTGTCAATTAATTTACTTAATTGATTTGCCTTTATACAATTTGAAAATATGTATGTTAGAGCGACTCAACTTATATGGACAGAAAAAAAGTAAAAAATAGTGCCCTCCTCAAAATAAGCCTTGGTTTGTTTTATGATGAATCCCAAAATATTTCGCGTCTAGCAATATGTCTGTTTCCGTACTTTACCGAAGTTACACAAACTAGCCCAAAGGCGTTCCCGTACTCAAAATTTCGTGTAAATTGTTGTTGTTTGGGCTGTTTTGGGTTTCCGCGGGTATCCGCGGTAACGTACGGGAACGCACATAATGAGATCTCACGAGCCGGACCATTTTTAAAAAAGGTATTTTTTTTAGTTTTTGTAAGAAATTTGCATCTTAGCTGAAGACAACATACTCAATATGGGTATCATATGAAAGGTTTTTCAGAGGCGTGTCTAGTGGTATATATAACATGTTCAAGCACATCCTGACATGTCATATTTTCATGGATATACCATTAAAAAAAAACAAATTTTTGACTCTTTCTGTACGGAGATATTTATGATTGAAATGTCAAACTTACATTTCATAATCTATAGACGATTTAAGTTTTTAATTCGCGATTTTCCGCGTTTTATCAGAAATTTAATGTGGTGGAAACAATCACCTTTACTCTAAAAAAAATAAAAGTCGATTTTAAATCACAAAAGCCGACTATTATTTTAATTTTCGTACCATACAAAATATTTAAAATATACCTTAAAATTCTGTTTTAAATTTGAAGTTTTCATTCGTTTTTATTTTATATTTATTTATTTTGTTTTTATTGTTTTTAAATTTTGCTTACATTTGTTTACAAATTTCCTTTTTATTTTTGAATATTTTGTTTTGGTTTTCATTAAAAATAAACAAAGTTTTTGAATGTATATGTTTGGCATTATTTTAAAATTTCTATTTTAAATATTTTGTATGGTACGGTTAAAATAAAACCTTTGCTTTAAAATAAAGTCGACTTTAACAAAAATATACCTTTGAAAAATATTAATAGTAAGGCTGAATATGTTTTAAAATGGGCAATACCAAAACTTTTCTTTTGAGAAGTAAATCATCGCTGAGTGGATATAGTTTAGAATTTTGCAAATCTAATACATTTTTCACGATGATCTGGACCAAATTTTGAGCTACCCCAATTCAATAAAAAAATTATGAAATTTTTTGTAGGTTTATTATTAAATAAAATATTTTATCGAAATACGCGTGTCTGAAATTTTTTAAAGAAAAGTCTAAATATAGGCTGACCCTAAATAAAATTTTATAATACGTTTTTTTTTCGCGAAAAAAAAGAAATTCCGCCAAAAAACAAGCGCTTGTTGGGCTTTTTTCTGTTAATTTGCATTTTTATCCTTACATCTGCTAGAATAGAAACTGAATTTAAAATATTATTAAAATTTTATAAATTTTTTTTTCCCAAAAAAGGTTAATCCGCCAAAAAAGCGCGTTATGGATTTTTTTCTGTTAAGTTGCATTTTTATCTTACATCAACTACATACTGAATACAAATGGAGATGGCAGTAACTCAAAAATTTTAACAAAATTTGGTCCAGAGCATCGTGCACAATGTACGAAACTATATCCACTTAGCGATGACTTATCTAAAGAAAGCTTTTGGTATCCATATTGCCCTATTTAGAACATATTGTTTCCACCACATTGAAATTCTGATAAAACGCGGAAAGTCGCGAGTTTCAAAAAAATTTCTTACAAAAACTAAAAAAAAACCTTTTTTAAAAATGGTCCAGCTCGTGAGATCTCATTGCTATACCCGAAATATGTTGGGAATCATCATAAAACAAACCAAGGTTTATTTAGAGGGGGGCACTTTTTTTTACTTTTTTTCGTGAGTCGGTCTAATGTATGTACTTCAATTGTTACAAAGTGGGGGAACAAAATCTACATTGAGTAACAAATTTTATATACTTATTTCACATTAACCTAAATTAACTATGTTTTAAAATTAATTACAGAAACTGATGATGGTAAAGGTGTCTCACCATTGCACGATATCCCTTTGTATGCCAATGATGAAAAAACTATATATAATATGGTGGTTGAAATTCCACGTTGGACAAATGCTAAAATGGAAGTAAGTAAAAAATACATTTTGGGGACATTCACTTGCAAACAAGGTTGGCAACCGGTAACTTTATAAACCTTTATCCGTTTCAAAACCCTTTCAAATTGATATCCGTTACTGATACCAATACCGAAACTATTAATTTCAGAAATACCAGTATTTCAATACAAAATATCAAAAATTATAACGCCTTAGAGGTAATTCTGTAACTTTTGAAATACAAAATTCGGTAGTTAAATTTACAAGTTTTCATAGTAAAAGTTAAAAAGTTACAGAATTGCAGCTCTGGTCTCATACTACTGGATTAACTTTTAATTAACCATTGAATAAAAGAATATGTCAAAAAATCAATAAATACAAAACAAGAACATATTTAAATCAAAAATAGTATTACTAACTTGGTTATTAATTTTTCATTTGCGTGGCAACAATCAGAACTTTAAAGAATTAATTCGTTATCGAATGAATTCATTAACAATCGAGTTCAGTTTTTTAAGTAATTCACTGAATTCTTTCAATTAAACGCGTTCAATTAAAATAATATTCTAAGAATAAATTTAATTACTATAGTTCTTTATATTAAATTAGAATTATAAGAAAGTGAATAAATTAAATAAGTAAAATAAATAAAATAAGTAAAATAAGTAAAATAAATAAATAAAATAAATGAAATAAATAAAATAAATAAAATAAAATAAATAAAATAAATAAAATAAATAAAATAAATAAAATAAATAAAATAAATGAAATAAATAAAATAAATAAAATAAATAAAATAAATAAAATAAATAAAATAAATAAAATAAATAAAATAAATAAAATAAATAAAATAAATAAAATAAATAAAATAAATAAAATAAATAAAATAAATAAAATAAATAAAATAAATAAAATAAATAAAATAAATAAAATAAATAAAATAAATAAAATAAATAAAATAAATAAAATAAATAAAATAAATAAAATAAATAAAATAAATAAAATAAATAAAATAAATAAAATAAATAAAATAAATAAAATAAATAAAATAAATAAAATAAATAAAATAAATAAAATAAATAAAATAAATAAAATAAATAAAATAAATAAAATAAATAAAATAAATAAAATAAATAAAATAAATAAAATAAATAAAATAAATAAAATAAATAAAATAAATAAAATAAATAAAATAAATAAAATAAATAAAATAAATAAAATAAATAAAATAAATAAAATAAATAAAATAAATAAAATAAATAAAATAAATAAAATAAATAAAATAAATAAAATAAATAAAATAAATAAAATAAATAAAATAAATAAAATAAATAAAATAAATAAAATAAATAAAATAAATAAAATAAATAAAATAAATAAAATAAATAAAATGAATAAAATAAATAAAATAAATAAAATAAATAAAATAAATAAAATAAATAAAATAAATAAAATAAATAAAATAAATAAAATAAATAAAATAAATAAAATAAATAAAATAAATAAAATAAATAAAATAAATAAAATAAATAAAATAAATAAAATAAATAAAATAAATAAAATAAATAAAATAAATAAAATAAATAAAATAAATAAAATAAATAAAATAAATAAAATAAATAAAATAAGTAAAATAAATAAAATAAATAAAATAAATAAAATAAATAAAATAAATAAAATAAATAAAATAAATAAAATAAATAAAATAAATAAAATAAATAAAATAAATAAAATAAATAAAATAAATAAAATAAATAAAATAAATAAAATAAATAAAATAAATAAAATAAATAAAATAAATAAAATAAATAAAATAAATAAAATAAATAAAATAAATAAAATAAATAAAATAAATAAAATAAATAAAATAAATAAAATAAATAAAATAAATAAAATAAATAAAATAAATAAAATAAATAAAATAAATAAAATAAATAAAATAAATAAAATAAATAAAATAAATAAAATAAATAAAATAAATAAAATAAATAAAATAAATAAAATAAATAAAATAAATAAAATAAATAAAATAAAATAAATAAAATAAATAAAATAAACAAAATAAATAAAATAAATAAAATAAAATAAAATAAAATAAATAAAATAAATAAAATAAATAAAATAAATAAAATAAATAAAGTAAATAAAATAAATAAAAAAACAAAATTAATAAAAAATAAAATGAACAAAAAATAAAATAAATAGTTCAAGTTTCACATACACGTGTATTTTATTTCTGTAAACAAAAAATTCTTTTTTGTGCCGTCTTTGTGATTCACTAGGTTAAAATCCACTTTATATTAATCACTTAATGGCGTGTTAAATTTCTGAGACTATTTCTTTATTGTTTTATAGATTAGTTTGAAGAAACCATTGAATCCCATTGTACAAGATGTTAAAAAGGGTAAATTGCGCTTTGTAGCCAATTGCTTTCCCCACAAGGGTTACATTTGGAATTATGGTGCATTCCCACAAACGTGGGAAAATCCCGATCATATTGAACCCAGCACTGGCTGTAAGGGTGACAATGATCCCATTGATGTTTTGGAAATTGGTTATCGTGTAGCTAAACGTGGTCAAGTGGTACAAGTTAAGATTTTAGGTACGATTGCTTTAATTGACGAGGGTGAAACTGACTGGAAAATTATTACTATCGATGTTAATGATCCATTGGCTGAAAAAATGAATGATATTACCGATGTAGATAAATATTTCCCTGGTTTATTGCGTGCCACCGTTGAATGGTTTAAAATCTATAAGATTCCCGATGGTAAACCAGAAAATCAATTTGCCTTTAACGGCGATGCTAAGAATGCAGCATTTGCTACTAATGTTGTATTGGAAACTCATAAATTTTGGCAAGGTTTAATTAATAAACAATTAGAAGGAGGCTCTATTTCATGGTGAGTTTAAAAATTTTAACTATAAAACTTGAACTTATTCTAAACTTGTTGACAATGACAAATATGTATGTGGCAATTTTATTCTTGGGATTAGTTACTGAATTGACGATTTCATTGGTATTGTTTGATGTCGATGGTAATGAAATTTTCTTAACATCGTAATTGTTTCGATCAATGTTTTTTTTTAATTAAATTCATTATTTACTCAAAATTAAAAGCTGTTATAATAGGTCAACTTAAATTTGGTAATTTAAAACTTTTTTCGACAGTTTAATTTTGAAGATCTCATTTTGAGCATTTAAATATCAGGATAAATTCGTATAATATATGACTTTACAAATTTGTATGACAATTATAATTATATTAAAATTTTAAATAAAATCTTTATTTCAGTTTAAATACTACTGTTGCTGATTCACCATTCCTTACAAATCAAGAAGAGGCTGAAACTATAATCTCTGGCGCATCCGAAGGTGGTGAAGTTGAAGATGTTTCGGATATAGGTAAGATCCTTTATTTTTCAACAAATATCTATTCTAAATTGTAGTTTGTAATGCCGCACTTAATAGAGCTTTTATTTCTATACACATTTGTCTTGCCGTAATTAATATTTAATTGGTTGTTGCGTTTTGGTTTTATTTTAAAAAATCATTTATTTCTAATATGCTGTTGTATATAATTTTAGTATTTTTTTTTTTTTATTTAATAAAGTAGTTTCTTATGGTTATATTGGATAATATCAACATTTTATGTTATATCATTTGTTTTCTTTTCTCTATTTCATTACAGTCGACAAATGGCATTTCATTCACTTGAAGTGAAAACAAGAAGCTTTATTTTTACAAAATGCTAAGATTTTATGGTTTAAAACAAATTGAAAGATTTATAATCTTTGAAACAAAAAGTATCATTAAAAAATAAATTATTAAAAAATAAAATTGAATTTACTAAATAAGTTTAACAAAAAATAATTCATATATAAAATTAACTAAAATACTTAAATAATTAAAACTCGAAAATTGCAATGGAATTTATGTTTGTTATTAAGAGCTCAGTGTAGAAACGGTAATGACATATCATTATTTTTTGGACTACCAGTAATGACACCCACTTACCTTCTGTATTATTTTAAAACATATAATAATGAGTTACTGATAATTACTTATTTTTTATCATTATTTCAAATAGAAAATAATTTTTTAGATTTTTTTGAAAATTTTTTGAAATCTATTTTTAGACTCAATATTTTTTAAACACTGGTAAGGATATATGTAACCACATATTTTTTGATTTTTTGTATGTTGGCGAGTAAGCTTACTTGTGTGCAGCAGGTCAATTGTGTTTTTATCTATTAAATATTACATGTCGATATAGCTCAGATGGTAGAGCGGTTGACTGGCAATCTGTAGACCCAGGTTCGATTCCCGCACCAGCAAATTTTATTTAAAAAAAAAATACAATAAAAAATATTTTTTTTTATATAATTTATTTTTTAGAAAATCTATTTTTAGACTCATTATTTTTGTCAGTACTGGTAAGCACATAGGTAACGATATATTTTTTGATTTTTCGTATGCTGGTGTGTAACGACAACTCATTATTTTTCGCGACATCGCCATATAAAGGTAATAAGAAATGTAATAACAAAAGTAACTAGTTACTATTACCAAGTATGTAGTTACATAACCACATATCTGGTAATGATTTTCTACACTGGGATTATGTGTTCATGTTTGTACTTAAAATCATGTACTACAAACATAACTTCTATTAAAGATGTACTTTCGCTCTTACATATCAACGTATAGTGTAGGATTTTGAATTTTTTTTTGGAAATCTGCCATTTGAGCTTAAGTTTTAGCTTATGGACCTTATGGCCATTTTTTATTTTTAATCCTATTTGTATGTTCGATAATCTGATAACATTCTACGATTCTGGTAAGTTGCAAGTCCGTTTTATCTTTATAATTCTTATTTATTTTATTTATTTACATGATATTAATCTTATATAAATATAAGCCTAATATAAACAAACTAGCGGTGGCTGCCAGGGCCATCAGCTATTAGAGGTATTTAAACTATATTTTTAATTTTAGTTTTCCACAGTATGGGCAGTTGTCGTTGAGTCTGCTATTTAAAAGATATTGATGTGTTGTGACTGTGTGCTCCATACGTAAACGGGGCACACAGTCACAACACAATGTTTTTGTTAACATTTGTAGGATATATAGGAAATTTATATTCGGATTGATTATGGAATAGTGTGGATGATGATAATTCGACATGTCCGTATCCCTCTGAAGTTGAAGTTTATTGATAATTAAATCACGAATATCTAGTTTTTCTGTCAATGAATTTTTTATTATTGGCGCCAAACATGCATGTTTCGCAGCTGCGTCAGCATAATTGTTACCATATATCCCAACGTGGCCAGGGATCAAAATTAATTCGATTTTACCTTTGTAGTTTATTAACAGGTCACGAATTTTGTTTACGGATCGCCAGTTATTATTTGCAAGGTTGGTTATAGCTGTTATGACTGACAAGCTGTCAGAAAAGATTTCAGTTTTTTTCTTGGACCTACTCACAATAGCTGTGTTTGGGTACTCAACATTGGGATCCCGCGGGATCCCAATTTTACCAAAAAGCGTTTTCTTACTACACAATTGGGTTAATGAGAGCTATGATGAGAGAGTAATATTCTTGTTCTTCTTGCACGAGAAAGCCCAGACTTTTTTTCGTGTAAATTTGGGTAAATTGTTTTAATCAGCATTTATATCATCAGTTGGGTGCAACTACACCATTTCTAATTGAAATTGAGAGCTTTCCATGTAGTATTGAGAAAAGAGCAATTGAAATTGGGATTTTCCATTTGCTAATGAGAAAGGAACAATTGAAATTGAGATTTTCTATTTCATATTGGGAAAAAACCAAATGAAATTGAGATTTTCCAATTAAAATTGAGAAACGAATAAATGATATTGAGATTTTACAATTGAAATTGAGAAAAGCATACATGAAATTGAGATTTTTAATTTGATATTGAGAAAAGAACATATGAAATTGAGATTTTACATTTGAAATTAAGAAAAAAACAAATGAAATTGAGATTTTACAATTGAAAATTAGAAAAAAACAAATGGAAATTAGATTTGTTTATTTGAAATTGAGAAAATAAAAAACAATTAAAATAAGAAAAATACAAATGAAATTGAAAAATTTTCAACTGCAATTAAGAAATTTAATAAAATTCTTGTGAATAAAATTAAGCTGCACGGAGACAAAAATGGCAAGAAATTGGAAATATCTTACACCGATATATATTCCTTAAAAGCTGCTAAGAAGGCCAAATATTCAGAATACGTTACTTGTCTGAACGAGTACGTCAGAGCCGGTAACGAAATAGTGGGGCTGGACGAAACAAATTTCAGTTTGTTTTATCGCCGTAAACGTGGCTATTCAAGATCTTGAACTCGCGCTAGCCACCACCAACCCACCATCACGTGACCCAATTGTGAAAGGCGTTATTAAATTGGATGAAAAATTGGATTCCCTGTTGCCAGGGAATGGATGAGAAATTTTTTCGTGAGATAGGAGATGTGGAACAACCTTTCGGAGTTCCTGGTAGTCGTTGATAATGCTTCTTATTGCAACAGGTTAGAAACTGTATTTGAAAACTCTTCTGCAACTCTACTCAGATTGTGCTCGTATTGATGAAGCTAAAACATTGGTAACTGCTGGCGACTGCAGCAGAGCCATACAGCATTCCTGCACATTCCATTAATCCGCCGTACAAATAAAAAATATGCCCGTACGTTGATTGTTTTTATTGTTTATTTTTTGTGTTTAATAAAATTTGTTCTTTAATACAAATTTTTCCCAAAATCATTTGATATTTTCTAAATTACATTTATACTTTTCTTAATTTAATTTATAATTTTCCCAATTTCATTTGTGTTTTTCTTAATTTCAAATATAAAATCTCAATATCATTTGTTCTTTTCTCAATTTCAATTGGAGAATCTAAATTTCATTTGTTATTTTCGCAATATCAAATATAAAATCTCAATTACATATCTTCTTTTCTCAATTTGAATTGGAAAATCTCAATTTTATTTGTTCCTTTCTCAATTTTAAATGGAAAATCTTAATTCCATTTGCATTTTTCTCAATTTCATATGGAAAATCTCAAAATCAATTGTTATTTTCTCAATATTAAATAGAAAATCTCAAAATCAAATGAACTTTTCTCAATTTCAAATGGAAAATCTCAATTTCAATTGTTCTTTTCTCAATTACAGTTGGAAATGGTGTAGTTCAATTGAACTCTTCACTGATTTGAACCAAAGACCTAGTTCACAACTAATAGCTCTTTTAGTTCAATCGATCATTTCATTCATTCAGAAAATATGTTTATCATTTACAAAAATTAGTATAATAGTTGCAAAAGCCTATCGGTGATTTTACAACTCCATAAAATTACCGATAATTTTGTGAAGACGCTTGTTTAAATGTGTTAAAGAGTTAAATATGTAAATAAATCGAAGCTTTTGTTTAATATTGAAATCTTTTCCAAATTTTCCTTTTTGTAAATAGAAATGCCTAAAAAGGAAATTTTTGCTTTAAAAAGGGGTTTAACTAGAAAAGCTATCTAGATTTTTACAACAAATTGAACAAGAACTAGAAAGAGCGCTCACCAAAACGAACTATAATGCACAAATTATTGACATTTATTAGCTCTGTTCCACGTACGTTACCGCGGGTGCCCGCGGGAACCCAATCTTACCAAAAAGCGTTTCTATTGTTAAAAATTGGGTAAATGATAGCGTTGATGACAGAATAATTTGTTTCTCATTTTACCAGAAGTTACCCGCACTTTTTTTTCGGGTAAAATGGTAAAACTGTCAAATCACTTGTTGTTTATAAATCAGCTGTTTTAAATTTGTAAAAATAAGTGTGTTTGCGTACCCGAAAATTTGTACAAATTCGTACAAATTTGTACAAGTTTTTACTGGAAGGTGTTTGTTTACACAATTACTCAGTAAGGAGAGAGGAAAAATAGAGGGTAAAGTGACAGTTCAGAGAACTTACAAGTTTTTACTGGATGAATTTTTGCTAGTAAGAATTTGTAAGAAAAAAAAAACATATGATTTAAAACATATGATTGAAGAAACAAAACATTTGTCTAAATAATTTTGAAATAATTTTTTGTAAAAATAAAAAATATTTAAATATAAGCTTATTTACGATGGAAGGAGTAAGTAAGTGATCATTTTAATAGGTTTTATTTATTAATCCAATAATTTGAAAAGGTTTATTTCGCAATCAGCTATTTTAATAACTGTTGCCAATTTAGCTATTTTCTCGGCAAATCTAGCGATACTTCAACTCGTTTAGGGGGATAAAATATAATTTAGCTATTAGCGGGAAAACTAGCGATTTTTCTTTTTAAGACAGTCTTCACATTTTCTTAGCATTTTTTTACATTTATTTCCTTGACAGAATTTTTGAATCATTATTATTCAGCGATTTATCGGTAAATTTTTATGGAAAACAAAAAATTTAGAAAAATTTGGCGATGTATCAATAATTTTTTAAGAAAGTTTTAAGAAGTTTGAAAAATATAGCTATTTTTGTGAAATTTATCAACAGAACCTAAAAAGTTCGTGCAATTTAGGGATTTATCGCTATTTAATTTTTTTTATAATTTAGATATTTTCTAGTGATTTTTTAGTTTGATTTAGCGATATTTTTACGGAAGAAGTTGGCAGCAGTGTTTTACTAATTCTTACAATTTTTCTGTTTGCGTACATTTTTAGATATTTTTCTTTTTGAGAGTAAATTTTGCCTTACTCTCTGTAAATTTGTTACTGAGTAATTTTTACTGGACTTTACTGGAAAAGTACCCAAACACACCTATTAATTAAAATATTGACAAAAGTTGTAAACATTAATTAATATCGTTAACAAATACTACGTTCTAACACTTTCTCTTTATTCTCTTCGATATTTTATTGTTAAAAATAGCTTTTGTTTATATGAATAACTTTGACGTTTATTTTTGGGCTTGAAATTTGGTTTTGTGCGTTCCCGGTATTGTGAGCAATTTTACCATTTTTTGAGATAATTATTTGTTTACTCTCATTTTACCAGACTTTACCCAGAATTACGTGGAACAAACCTATTTTTCGGTCTTCAAATGTGGTGGTTTTTCGCGTTCGTTTACTTTTGTGCATTTTTGTTATTTTGGGAGAGTATTTCTTGTTAACTCTCATTTTACCAAACTGTACCCAAAAGATAAAGAAACAGAGCTAATATTTATTGCCTGTAAAATGCCTGCTGCTTCTGCTGTAAAAATAGAGGAAAAATCGTCCAGTGTCTTGGTGATTAACAGGGCAAGGACTTTCATGCACTAAAAAATCAAAAATATGCGCTTAAAATATGCACTATAAAATAGAAAATATGCATTTATAACGAAATATGCACTAAAAACCAAAAAATATGCAATTAAAAATAAATGTTTTTGAAATATTTATTAAAAACTAACATAAAATTAAAAATTCAGGTATCGGTTACAATAAGCTTGTTCGTTTACTTACTACAAGTTACTATATTTACTACAGCTGGAAAAATTCAGTACAAAAAGAAATCAAAACTTTGCAATTGTAGTAAAAGTAGTAAGAAATTCGAGTAAACGAACACACTGAATATGTCTGAATATATTTTTAGAAAATTCAGTGAAAATAAAAAGAAATACAGTCGATTGTAAATATTAAGGCATTTTACCTGAAAAAAATTTTTTATAAAATAGAACTTAAATATATGTACTATAAAATCGTACTCACTTTCGTAACTCAGAGAAAAAAGTGGCAGAAATTAATGCTCGGGGACAAGTTTCCTTAAAATAATTTTTATTAAATTTTTCAACTTTCTGTTTGCGAGCAATAACACCCGAAAACGTTAATTTAAAGTTACATCTATAAAAAATGTGTTAGTGGATGACAACATATTTTATACTATGTGTTTCTCTTTCTAATGTAGTGTTGTATTACCAATAGAGCTTCCAAATAATTCTTTAGAATTTTTTTTAGTTTTAAAGTATGAATTCTTAAATCGAATTTCATATTTAAAAATATTAAAAAAATATGTAATAATGTGCAAAATATGCTAAAATATGTATGCAATAAAAATCATAAAATATGCAATAAAATATGCACTTAAAAGCAAAATATGCAAAAATATGCATTTATGACAAAATATGCAACAACAAATCGATGCCATTTTTTTGCAAATTCTTTGATTCGAAAAAGTATTTGGTCAAAATCATTTTTGGGCCACTGACTACAAACATGCATTTGCATAAAAGTCCTTGCCCTGGTGATTAAAATGCTACCGTCTTGATCTACCACTGCATATGCTACATTATGATTATCCTTTGACGCATCTGCAAAAATATGTTGCCATTCTGAACTTCTATAAGGAGATATTAGTTGATAGAAGAGTTGTATGTAGCTGTCCTTAGAGGTGTTTTGTTTTTTATATGACGAAAGACTTATGTCGCATAAATTGGAATCGTAAGTCCATACAGGGTGTATAATGTTGAATTTAGAAAGTTTTTGTTTGTAATTAATTATATTGTTATTTATACATTTGTATATAGTTGATTGGATTCTAGGAGTTTTTTTTAGAAGATATTGCTTTACAAATGCCAGCATCTATAATTGAATTGTTGTATGATAGAAGTTTCGGTAGCAGCCTGTTAATTGTTTCATAAACTTTTGTACACATATTCTCCTAGCGTCGTCATATGACGACACCGAAATTCATTAAATTATGTAATTTTTCCAAATTGCGATGAGGACATTGTAGTTTTACCAATATGGAGCAAATTTAGTTGGCTTTTAGAAAAACCAAACAAAAAAAATATATTAATGTAATAAATTTCGATTTTTTACTTCTTTATTGAAAGAAATCATAATTTTTGGAATTTTTGTGATTTTCAGTCATTCACTGTGTCCAGAAACAACCAAAGTGGATAAAATAAACATAGAATGAATATTTGACATTTTTTGTTTACAAAACTCTTAACATATCTCCTTCAAACTTGAAAGTAAAGTAAGCACATTTAAAAAAAGGCCTTTTGATATCGTCATATGACGACGCTAGGATAAAATGGGTTAAGAATGAAATTTGTTAAAATTTTTTTGTATGTTTAAACAAATTTGACAATTTAATGACCTAATTTTGTGTAAATCACCTGCGTTCATCCAGGCACTATCCACGGCTCTCATCTGAAAAACTGAACTGGTTTTAAGAGAGTTTCAATGTAAAATAACAAAAAACGTGAAAAAGTGGTATTTTAAATTATTTTTATTGTTTTTAAGCAATTTTAATTAAATTGTAAAGTGCACTTGTGTTGTTTGATATGTTTAGGGCTTTTAATTTCCCGACATTTTCGAGCTCCCGGGAATCGGGAATTTTTTTCTAACTTTCCCGGGATTTCCCGGGAATACTAAAGTAATTTTTTACTCATATTTTAACAGTAAATACTACTTTTTGCTCGAAAAACATAATATGTTCCACTTTGACGAAAACTGATAATGCAGAAATGTGTTTTTTGCATTTAATTTCAATGAAAAAATTGTAAATTATATGATTTCGAAAAAATTTTGAAAAACGCTCATTGGGATAAAACGACCTAAAAATAATTGCTTTTTTCCAGCAAAAATAGCCTTAAGGGGGTAAATACTGTAACAGCAGCAATTTTAAAAGCATACTTGACCGGTTGTCAAAAATTTAATTAACAATATTTTTTTAATTTTATTCTTTTATTGCAGTATTTTCAAAAATGATTAGTCATCTTAATTTTTGCATTAAAAATACACTTACTTAGCCTATAAATATTACCTTCTGAACAGAAGTTCACTGAATTGGCTGTTTATTGTGAGCACAGAAATCGTGCAAAGAGAGTTATTAGGGTAGCTAAGAGGCGTGCCTATTCAAGCATGTTTAGGGATCTTAGTCCTAGACAAATGTGGAGCTATTTAAGGGGAAATGGTTGTTTGGAGACTGATAATCAGTTTATCTCTGCTAATGCTGACTAGGTAAATGACTATTTTGTTTCGTGTCAGATAGATGGTAATCCCAATTCAATGGATTTTTCAGGGGGTACTTTAGGTGGTGGTTTTTCGTTTCGTTGTGTGAATCTGGGAGAATTGCGCGCAGCATTGGGGAAGATTAAATCTAATGCTGCAGGTAATGATTATTTACCATTGAAATTTATTAATTTAGTTTTTCCGTTTGTGTCTTCCCATATTCTTCGGTTGGTTAATTCTATTTTTACTACTTCCGTCTTTCCTAACGATTGGAAGAAAGCTAGGGTGATACCCATAAAAAAGGAAGGTCTTTCCAACTCTTTGGATAATTTGCGTCCGATAGCTGTCCTTCCGATTCTCTCGAAGGTGGTTGAGCATATTGTAAAGGATCAAATGATCCTACACCTTGATAGTAACTCTTTAATACATTCATCTCAGTCAGGCTTTCGTCGTGGGTATAGTACTGGTGCCCTTCTTCTTGGTCTAACGGATTCGATTAGAAAATTTTTGGATAATGGTAAAAATGTAGTTCTTCTTTCACTGGATTTATCTAAAGCTTTTGACCGAGTGATACATTCGAAACTTGTGGACAAACTGTTTAATTTGTTTGATTTTTCATCACAAACTTGTAAACTTATATCCTCTTATCTGAGTTGTAGAAGTCAGTTTGTTTCGATTGGCGATTCTTTTTCATTAACGAAACCAATAACCAGTGGTGTACCTCAGGGGTCTGTTATTGGCCCACTACTGTTTATGATTTACTTGAATGATCTTCTTACATTTGGGAATGGTCTATCATGTCAGTCTTACGTTTATGCGGATGATGTTCAGTTTCTTTGCTATGCCGATTCGCAATTTGTAGATGTCTTGGAAGAGGGTGTACATTTCATCATACATGAGGTTATATCTTGGTCTTCTGGCAATGGTTTTGTTGTCAATCCAAGAAAGACGAAGTTAATGGGTTTTGGTTTCGATACTGATAATATAATGGTTACTCTCGATGGCATGAGAGTTGAATTTGTGGATAAGATTAAATGTCTTGGAGTTTTAATTGACAATCATTTAAATTTCTCATCGCATATTAATAACGTTTCTTCGAAAATATCATTCTTGTTGAGAAGGTTGTATTCTCTTGACTTATATCTGCCTCTCTCAATTAGGATGCGTGTGGCACATGCCTTGTTGATGCCTCATATATTATATTGTGTCGAGGTATTTTCTGGTACCATAGGCGGTGAATTTAATAGGTTTACCAAGATTTTCAATAGAATTATTAGATATGTTTTTGGGCTAAGACTTCGCTCTCATGTGACTCCGTACGTAATCCAATTTCTTGGGTGCTCTTTTGTTAATTATGTAGGTATAAGGTTATTGATATTTTTTTACAAAGCAATGGACTATATAGTTGACAACTATCCGGACTATATAGTTGACAACTTTCTTTTGTCCAACTCGGAAAGAAACCCCCAACTGGTTTATCCAACACATACTACTATGTACGAGCGATCATTTCAGATTAGGCTTTCAAGAATATGGAACGATCTACCTCTATACCTGAGAGGTTTTGCTTTTTCACCCCAGGTCTTTAGGCGAAAGCTTAAGGATTATGTAGCTACCCTAGTAAAAATGATTTTTATATAATCAGATATGATTTTTATATAATCATTTATGATTTTATCCAATTATAACTCGTCGAGTATTGTGAAACATATATTTTTATATGATTATATCAAAAGATATTTAAGTATATAAAATTATATTAACCAGATCCACCATTTTCCGGATCAAATCATGTATGGGTTAATATAATTATATAAAAAATATATTATCTGATCCGAAAAATGGTGGATCTGGTTAATATAATTTTATACAATTAAATATCTTTTGATATAATCATATAAAAATATATGTTTCACAATACTCGACAAGTTATAATTGTATAAAATCATAAATGATTGTATAAAAATCATATATGAATATATAAAAATCATTTTTACTAGGGTATTCATGAGTTATAGCTTTTTATTTGTGCTACTATTTTTATCTCTCTCGATCTTTTCATTTTTTATTATCGCTGCACTTAGGAAAATCTGGTGATTGTATTATTTTTTTTTAAATATCTATTTATATTATTCAAGATAATGTTTTCAGTATTTTTTTTTTTTATATGATAGTTTTACTGTATTTTTTACTTATTTTTTTTATTATTTATTTTTATTATTATTTATTTTTATTATTATTTATTTTTATTATTATTTATTTTTATTACTATTTATTTTTATTATTATTTATTTTTATTATCTTTATTTAAATTATTTTTTTGTAGTAGCTTTTATTAATCATATATGGCCCCAGGGCTTTGGTTATGTAATTTGAAGTAAATAAATGCTGTATTTATTATTAAAAAAAAAAAAAATTGTTTTTTTTTTTTTTTTTTTTTGGACTTTCTATATTTTCATATATTTAGTTAGAATATTCTTCTACCTTAAGTCCAAATTCTAATATGATATTGTCATATTAGACTTTATTTGTTGTTTCAAAAAGGGGGTTGACCATTTTTATGATAGACAATACAATTGTTTCATAGGCATCACCCTACTCTTCAGTTGTCCGCAATAAGAAAATGATAACTTTCTTCTACGACTTAAGGTAGAAGAATATTCTAACTAAATATACAAAAATGATTAGTTTTGAATTTCGCCAACCAAAACCGACAGGGTTTTTGGCCTTTTTTAAAAAGGCAAAATCGGCTGCAACTGTGCACCCTTCATTAATTATCGGAAAATAAAAATATAAAGTCATTCTTAATGCCAGATAAATTCTCTAGTCCTTTTCGTGGCCCGATTTTTATTAAAAAAAAATTTTTTTAACAAAGTTGCCACACAAATATATATTACATTTAAATGACTAAAATTAAAAAAAATTTGTTGCCTACGAAAGAAAAAAAACCGCGTTCAAATCGGTTTA
Organism: Leucophora obtusa; assembly: GCA_949987735.1. Classification (NCBI taxonomy): domain Eukaryota; kingdom Metazoa; phylum Arthropoda; class Insecta; order Diptera; family Anthomyiidae; genus Leucophora; species Leucophora obtusa. Next base: position 53,886,298 of record OX465299.1, read on the forward strand.
CCCGCTTTGACTCTACAGTAGCACCAATTTTAAACTCATGGTTGTGGGCAAACGCGTTTAAAGTTTAAAATTGACAAAACAGCAAAATTTCATAAAAACCGTGTATTAATAAAATTTAGATCTCCTAGTTTAACCGATTGGGACGAATTGGTTGAAGGATATGACGTGCTTTCGCCCATCATTAAGGAATTGTCACTGGCTTTTCTTTAAAGAAAATTCCATCCTTGGATGTAGTTTTTATATCTTTGTTCTGCGTGTTATGCGATATAGGGCTCTAATAAAAAAAAAATAAAAAAAATGCAACCAAAAAATGGTATACACAAATTTAACGCATAGAATATTACTTTGAGACTACAACATATTTTACAAAAAAAAAAAAACCTGTGGAAATTTTATTTCTTCGAATTTTTTTCGAAATCGGATCATATAGTGAAGAGTTTTCTCTATCCAAATAAAATTTAAAAAAATCCGAACAAATTTCTTTCTATAGTCGATACTCTTCTCATGGACATCGTTGGAGATCTCCTTTAAAAAGGTAAAATACATAAAGATTTTTCAAGATATGCTTATTTTTTGGCTTTTTGCGGATATTCAAGCTAATGTACATGGTTGTTTTAGTGTTTTTTTGAATTCGGAATCGGGAAATGAAAAATAGGCAAAATTCCCGGGAATTTCGTCCCGGGAATTCCCGGGTTAAAAACCCTGGATATGTTCTCTGCATTAGTTTTGTATAATTAGCACAAAATTTTGCTTATTAATATTAAAAAATACGCGTTAAAAAAACACTAAAAACTGTTTCTCTTAAAACCAGTTTGCATATAAAATTAAAGAGACTTTTTAACAGCAGTTGAGGCTGGTGGTTTGTCTTTAGTCTATATAGTCGTTGTTGATATCCAACAATTTGTGCTTTAAATATGATATATATAAAAAAAAACAGGTTGAACTTTATCTAAGTGCTATGTAATTATACAACTACATAAGTTCGAAGTAAATTTAAATTTTACAATTTTCTAGCAAAATATATGTAATTTTTCGGTATCGGTATTTTAAGGATAACGGTATTTCAGTTATATCGGTAACGGTATTTTAAGGGTAACGGTTATTTCGATGCAACTTGTAATTTTTTTTTTACAAAAAACAAACGAAATTAAAAACAGAATTAATTTATCAACTTAATGTACAAAAATACACAATAACCACGTGAAATTATCAAAAGCAGAAAATTCAAGTAACGGTATTTTAGGGATAACATTATTTCATTTGTTTCGGTAACGGTATTTTAAGGGTATTGATATTTCATTTATTTCGGTATCGGTATTTTAAGGATAATGGTATTTCAGTTATTTCGGTAACGATATTTTAAGGATAACGGTATTCCGGGTATTTCGGTAACGGTATTTTAGGGGTAACGGTAGTCAATTGAAAGGGTTTTGAATCGATAACGGTATTTTAGCGGTATTGCCTGCCATCCCTGCTTTATTCTATTACAACAGTTCTTTGTTCTTTTACACACGTTTTAGCTAAACACGTCTTTAAGGCTGCATTCACACCTAATTCTTAAACACGTGTTTAATTAAAACACGTACTTTAGCTCTTTATTCTACTACAACTTTTGTAATAGAATAAATAGCTAAAATACGTGTTTTAGCTAAACACGTGTTTAAGAATTAGGTGTGAATGCAGCCTAAATAAGATTTAGGTGTGAATGCCATTTATGCTCGTAAACTGCACTTACTCGAAAAAATTAATTCAGAAAGAGATGAGAAAGAACGAAATGAACGATTGAACGAACACGAAGAAAAAAAACAGGTGGAACATTATATAAGTGCTATGTAATTATACAACTACATAAGTTCCAAGTAAGTTTTACAATTTTCTAGCAAAATATATTTAATTTTTCGGATATTTTCTGCTATACATGTATATATTTTGCAAGGATTGTATATATTTTACAAAAAAATGGGCATATTTTACTAGAACTTTGTAAAACTAACTTGAAAATTATGTAGTTGTATAATTACATAGCCCACACACTAGGGAACATGGTTGAAGGAACAAAAAATATCAAAACATTTTGTAAACACGAAATGCACGCTCTCAACACGCACAAACGCACTCACACATTCACAAAAATGCTCTCTTTTTTTAAGAATGTTTGCTAGTGTGGGCACTTTACAGTGAGGTTACATGATCAAGATTTTGCTTTCAAGTTGATAACACATACTGCTTGTCAAATTCAGTTGAACTTGAAGTTGTGACGTAGGCTGCATGCAACTTGATAGTCAATTTTGCTTTCAAGATGCCGTCGTCAAAGAAAGAACTAAAATTGCTCGCCTCTGTGGGCTATTTCCGCACTGTAGGCTGTTCGAAAAGACTATTTTTTTCTTCACATCTTCCACAGACATTTTCATGTCAGCAGAAATTGGTTTTTTATTTATTTTTATTTTTAAATCATTTCGTCGATATACCGAAATATTCACATTCCGTATTTTATCAATCGTGTTTTATTGCGGCACAATATTTGTAAAAAGAAAAACAAATTTACAAGAAATTTGATCAGCTGTTTAAAACTTGACCATCAAGTTTTCTTAAAACTTGAAAGCAAAAATTGATATCCAAGTTGCTGTTCAATTTTTAAAATGTTAATGTGTTAGTAAAAAAGTGTGAGCGTATTAAAACTTGAAAGGAAAAAATTGATCGTGTAACCCCTATGTTAAGTAATATTCCCCCTGTTTTTTTCTGCGTGAAAAGGGCAAATAATATTGAACGATGTCATATAGATCAATTACTTAAATCATTCCAATGAACTAGTTTGTTCATAAACGTTCATCCTTCAAAATTGTTGAGAGTTAAATGAAAAAAAAATTTGGGTTTATTAATCTGTGCTATAAATCTTTACAAAAAACTGCAATTTGTAGCCACTCGGGAACTATTGTATAAAGCACAACTTATACAACCTAATTATAGGGTAGAAGTTAAATTATTAGCTTTAACAGAAATGAAATTGGAAGCTAATGGCTTGGCAAAGAGAAAAGGCAAAGCGCCTTCGAAACCATTACAAGATGCTAGAACTATTCCATCCGAACAAAGTAGTCGTTCAGCTAAAGAAAGTCGTGAACCTAGTTCTAGCAAAAAGAGGCGTTCCGCTATGGATAAAGATAATATAGGCTCAAAAAAGCCACGCATGGATGTAAGTATTGTTAATAATGAGGAAATTCAATTTGCTAAAAATGTTGTTGGTAAAGAAGGAACACCCGCATTTAATAAATTCTTAGATTTCTTAATTAAGGAAGAAATATTAAAAATTCTGAAAGAAAAAGGGATAAAGCCAGCAAGTGTGTCTAGTATTTTGGATAAAGCTTATTCTAATGCATACAAAGCCTTTAAAGATCTTTATGAACTGTGGCTTGACGAACAAGGAAATAAAACACAATACTTAAAAACTCTGGAGAAAGAAGGAATAAATTTATCTAATATGTCCAGTATCTTAAGTGGTGCAGGATCAAATGCTGCAAAAGCTTTTAAAGATTTATATGAACTGTGGTTTGATCAACAGGGAAATAAAACACAATATTTAAAAACTCTAGAAGAAAAAGGGATAAATTTACCTAATATGTCTAGCATCTTAAGTAAATCAGGACCAAATGCTGCAAAAGCATTTAAAGGTTTATATGAACTGTGGTTTGATGAACAAGGAAATAAGGCACAATATTTAAAAACTCTGGAGAAAGAAGGAATAAATCTACCTAATATGTCAAGTATTTTGAATGGAGCGGGATCAAATGCTGTAAAAGCTTTTAAAGACTTGTATGACCTATGGTTTGATGAACAAGGAAATAAAACACAATATTTAAAAACTTTAGAAAAAGAAGGGATAAACCTAACTAATGTGTCCGGTATTTTGAGCAGAGCAAAGACTAATGCTGCAAAATCTTTTAAAGACTTATATGGCATCTGGTTCGATGAGCGAGGGAACAAAACGCAATATTTAAAAACTTTAGAAAAACAAGGGATAAATCTAAATAATATATCCAGTATTTTAGGTGGAGCAGGATCAAATGCCACGAAGGCTTTTGAAGGCTTGTATAACCTGTGGTTTGATGAACGAGGAAATAGAACGCAATATTTAAGAAATCTAGAAGAAAAAGGGATAAATTTACCTAATATATCTAGTATTTTACACAGGGCAGGATCAAATGCTTCAAAAGCTTTTAAAGATTTATATGAACTGTGGTTTGATAAACAAGGGAATAGAACACAATGTTTAACAACTTTAGAAAAAGAAGGAATAAGTCTTGCCAGCATATCAGGTATTTTACATGGAGCGGGGTCTAATGCTGCAAAAGCTTTTAAAGACTTGTATGACTTGTTGTTCGATGAGAAATCAAATAGAACACAGTATTTGAAAACTTTAGAGAAAGAAGAAATAAATCTTGCTAATATATCTAGCATTTTAAGTGGAGCAGGATGTAATGCAGCAAAAGCCTTTAAAGACTTATACAATCTGTGGTTTGATGAAGAAGGAAAGAAAACACAATATTTAAAAACTCTGGAGAAAGAAGGAATAAACCTATCTAATATGTCCAGTATTTTAAGTAAGGCAGGGTCTAATGCTCCTAAAGCTTTCGAAAACTTGTATGGCATTTGGTTTGATGAAGAAGGAAAAAAAACTCTATACTTAAAAACTCTAGAAAAAGAGGGAGTAAACATTGCTAATGTATCAAGTATTTTACATGGTGTGGGGTTTAATGCTCCTAAAGCCTTCAAAGAGCTATGTGATCTTTGGTTTGATGAAGAAGGAAAGAAAACACAATACTTAAAAGCTCTAGAAAAAGAAGGAGTAAATTTAACTAATATGTCCAGTATTTTAAGTGGAGCAGGAGTTAACGCTCCTAAGGCTTTTAAAGATCTATATAATGCTTTTTTTGATAAACGAGGAAAGAAAAAACGACATTTAAAGCATTTTATTAAAGGAAAAGGTGATGAGGAGAGTTTTACGATGCATAACTTATCCGGTATTTTAAGTGGAGCGGGAGCTAAAGCTGGAGATGCTTTTGAAGAATTCCATAATGTTTGTTTTAATAATGAAGGAAACAAAACAAAACTTTTAGATGATTTCTATAATATAGGCTTTAAACCAAGTAATTTATCCTCCATATTATGTAGAGGGGGAATTCGTGCTTCTTCTATTTTAAAAAGTTTCTATAGTGTTTGTTTTAATAACGAAGGAAAGAAAACAAAGCTTTTGGATGATTTCTATAATATAGGTTTTAAGCCAGTTGATTTATGCAGTATACTGAGCGGAACAGCATGTGGTTTAGAAAGATTACATGATTTTTGTTTTATAGCAGAAACAAAAAAGTATCTTAATCATTTTTTGGATGATAAAGAAGGTTTTACGCTGAGTAATTTGTGTAATATATTACATGGAGCAGAAGGAAATATTCGTTTTGCTTTAAAAGATTTTCATGATGTTTGTTTTAATAATGAAGGAAAAAGAACAAAATTTTTAGATGATTTCTATAATGTAAATTTTAGTTCAAGTAATTTATCTGGTATATTATCCATGGCAGGAAATAATGCCTCTTCTATTTTAAGAAATTTTCATGAATCTTGTTTTAATAAAGAAAATTATTTAAATCACTTCTTAACTGAAAAAAAACTTTTCAAGCCGAAACGTTTATCTAAAATATTATATGGAGCAGGTACTAATGTTTGTCAAATTTTTAAAAAATTGCATGATCTTTGTTTTAATAAAGCAGGAAACAAAACAAATTATTTAAACGGTCTTATTGAAAACAACCGATCGAATAAGATAATTAATATACTATATGAAAAAGTGAGAAAAGCTCCTGCTTTATCATGATTTAATAAATTAGTAAAATATAAAAAACTAATAAGAAAATATATTTAAAAAAATAAAAATAATGTAAATAAAAATTTATTTTTTTTTTTCCCGAAATTTGTATGAAGGGAAGCAGGGGCGTTATTATGTAATTCGATTCGAAACGGAAATGCTTTCGAACAGAATTTTCACATTGAAAATCAAGTAAAACACAACCCAGTTTTTAATGGGGGCAAAACATTGAAAAAGTGTATGCTGGACAATCTCATACATTGAGTAGGGAACAACAAATTTTGTAAACACGAATTGCACGATGTCAACACGCACACACACAAACACACATTCCCAAACAAAATGGGAATTTTTTCACGAATGTTCCCTCGTGTATTCTCCGCTTAACGATCAATTACTGAATCGTACAAGTGAACTAGTTCTTTCATGAACGACACAACTCTACATTTTTTTGTAGTTTCTTTGCCGCTTTGTGTACGTAAATTTTTTTGTTTGTGAAATAAATTAAGGATATTTGCAGTAAATTTCGCCCACAATGTCCTCTAAGGAAGTAAAAGCTTTGCTGAGAGAAGTAAAATATGCTATAAAGGGAGAAAGTTATAAAGAAGCCATAGAAAAATGTGAAGTATGTTTTGTAGGATCTATGGAAATGGATCTAACACATTATTATTTCAACATTTAGGAAGTTTTAAAAGCTGAGCCATCTAGTTATATGGGACATCTGCTAATGGGAGCTGCTTATCAGAATGTCAATAAACAGGAAGCCGCAAACTATTTACGGAAAGCTATTGAATATTCTGCATCTCAGCCGCCAACTGTTGCTTTACAAGGTCTATCAAATTGTGTTCACTTTGAAGAATTACCAAAAATCTATGAACAATTAATAGAATTATTGCCGTAAGTTTAAAACCGAGCAAAAGATATAAAAAAATAATTCTGCAAATTAATGATTTCCCATTAAATTAAATTTATGTCAATTTGTAAAAATGGCATTTTTATAAAATTAGTTTTTTTACAGCAACAATCTTTAAAGACCATACCCGAGTTCGCTGTGAGTAGGGATGCCGAACGGGTTTTTACAGATCCCGGGTTTTTACAAATCCCGGGTTTTTACAAATCCCGGGTTTTTACAAATCCCGGGATTCGGGATTTTGAAAATTTAAATCCCGGGATCCCGGGATTTTTCGGGATCCCGGGATTTTTCCAGATTTCGGGATTTTTCGGGGTTTCGGGATTTTCTTGTTTCGTCGTATTTTTAATTTTAAAAATAAATAGCTGAAATAAACGCTACAAATTAAAATAATTCATTATAAATCTACTTATTATTTCTTGTAGTATGAAGAAATAAACAAATTAAGCCGGATTCACAATGCTGGAGTACTCCAGGCTGCAGAGAGAGTGTGTAAAATAGAGATAGCTTGATACAAAAAATATGTAAGTGCAAAAAAGAAAGGAACAAAATCCACTCAGAGTGGAGTACTACAGCATTGTGAATCTGGCTTTAAACAGAAACTACACTCATAGAAATAAGTATGTAAAAATATCAGAAAAAGCTACTAAAAATTAGCAAAAAAGGGTCCGCGATTAAAACTACTGAAATCAGCAGAACTTGTTTGCTAAATAATTGTTAAATTTCCCAAATATAAGAAATATTCTTAAATAACATAAAATATTAAGCACATACCTCTGCTGATTTCAGAAAGGCAGATTGTTATTTTTTCTAATTTAACAAAGATTTGCTGTTTTTAGTCGGCAAAATTATCTTGCATGAAGTTATGATTTTAGCAAATCATCAAAAAATAAATAAAAACATGTCCGTTAAAAGATTAAATAAAGCTGAATTACGATTTTCAAAAGTTTCACAGCTGAATAAAAGTTTTTAAATTATTAGGGTTTTATTTAATCTGTAATCTATTTTAACCCTTTGGCGAGTGGCGTACATTATAATGTACGTCGACTTTATCAACTCGTCACTGATTTGAATTTTAACCAAAGCGCTATTCATTTACTGTTATCGGTTCGTTATTTTGTTCTTATTAAAAATTTATGCAGGCTGTGAAATTTCAAAATAACATAAGATCAATAGAATGCGTTTTGTCTTGTGATCGTCAACGCTGCAGAGAATGGAGTTAAAAAAAGGCTAAATTTTAATCTCAAAAATTGTGTGATGAATCAAATTCAAAAACTCAAAAGATTTTATCTAGAGATTAGTAATAGAAAAAATATAAAACTAAAATTTTAAAAAAATTTTAACCCGTTCGGGGCCGGCAGCATGTTAATGTTTGAACTTTAATTTCAAATATCTCCGCTAGGGGGTCCTGCAAAGCCATAAATGTAATAGACAATATTTCTTGGGCATAGATCTACATTTCCACGAAATTTGGTCGGAAAATTCCCAGCCATTAAAATTCCCGTGTCAAAGGGTTAATCTTTTATATGAATGTTTCACTTGCCAAATCGATTAACTCCACTCTCAGAATTAATTAAACTCAAGATTATTGTAAAAAACTTGAACATTTTGCATTTTCTATATAAATAAATATATACCAGTAACAACCCATAAAAATAACGGTAACTACTCATAAAAATAACAAAATTTATAATTTAACATGAATTTTAAAAGACATTCAGCCTTACTATCAATATTTTTCAAATGTATATTTTTGTTAAAGTCGACTTTATTTTAAAGCAAAGGTTTTGGTTTTTCCATACCATACAAAATATTTAAAATAGAACTTTTAAAATAATTCCAAACCTATACATTCAAAAATCTTTTTTTTTATTGAAAACCAAAACAAAATCTTCAAAAATAAAAAGGAAATTTGTAAACAATAAAAACAAAATTAAATGAAAAGCAGAATTTTAAGGTACACCCAGCAAACAAAGATGATCATTAAAGCCTCAGAATTGAGCTCCAAAAACATAAACATTTGTCCACTTTTTCCTATGAAAGTGGTCCGTCAAAAGAGCCCCCTGTGCACTCAGAAATGACTCCGAAAAAAGAACGTATAAAATCGAAATTTTCTTCATAAATTTAAATAATTTTGGAATCTTCTTTGAGTTCGAAAAATGAACCCTCGTTTTGAGACAGCTTTTTAGATTGTAGAGACAACTTTTAGGATTGTTTTCTGAGGGTTCATATTTTCTACCAAAAAAAAACAGTGTTTTCAAAAAAACAATAATCATTTCTATGAGCCATTTAAAAATCTTATTTATGAGCGCTCCGGAATTGCTGGCTGGACATTTTAAATATTTTGTATGATAAGAAATTTAAAATAATTGTCGACTTTTATGATTTAAAATCGACTTTTTCTTTTTTATAGTAAAGGTGATTATTTACTATTTTCTCATTTTTCTCATTGAGACTCATTCAGTTTTCATTATGGGGTTAATCGATTTGGAAAGTGAAGCATTCATTTATGAATGGAAAAAATTAGTTCTTTAATAACATTTAACAAGATATTATATTTATGCAATTTAGGTCGAATATAACAATAAAAACAAATACAAAAATATATAATTAAATCGGAAATCCCGGGACTTTTTCGGCTGTGAGTCGCCGATGAAGGTTATTTCGTGACCTATATTACTTTTTAATAGGGAATAACGGGTGATTGTTTTTGTTTTGCGATACTCTAAGGCGTTGGACTGTGGAGTCTAACCATATGCAACCTTTCAAGTTCCTTTGGATGCATCGTTTAAGCCACATTCACAATGGTAGAATTCGGCAGAGAAACCTTAAACTGATACCGGTGACTTGTAGCGATTTGTGATTACTTACTCTGCTGAACGAAGTTTTCTTTGTTTTGTATTTAATACACTTTTTCTATAGTTTCCTTTTATTTTTTTTAATTTTTGTTTTCGAATTATATTTGTATGTTTTTATTTGTCATTCTTACAAAACAATTTTTATTGTAAATGAACAACAACAAATGTATCACTTATTGATCAAAAGTAGCAAATATTTTTTACGCTACCAAAATATGACAGCGCTACATGAGCGCTCAGACTGAGCGGTTAGTGATCAGGTCGTTCAGCAGATAGTTGTACAACTGTTGTAGAACTGTTGACTATTAAATTGTATCTGCCGAACGCACCCAATGATAGAGTACTCCACTCTGCAGAGTGGATTTTGTTCCTTTCTTTTTCGCACTTACATATTTTTTGTATTATGCCATTTCTATTTTAGTACACTCCACCAAAGAGTATATATTATAGAGAGAAATTATGCTACTCTTAACTCTCTCGAAAAAAATCGAACTCGGGACAACTCGATATACAACATTTTTCTCATAAAATTAAGTTGAATTGCAACATTTTTAAGTTGAGTTGGAACATTTTGTGTATTTACTAAAGGGCTGCATGAGTGCAATCGGTTTGTTGTAGTCATTAAATCACATGATGCTAGTGTGTGTGCATTACGATTCAAACCATCCTGTTACGACTAGACAACAAATCAAAACGTAAGCGAGCTTAAGGGCAGTGTCACACGTTCAATAAATCCAGATCACGGATCGCGGATCACGCGATAAATATTGAACGTGTAGCATAGTTCGTGATATCAATTCGCGATACAATAGTAAAAAGTGAAAGAAATCCAGATCACGGATCGCGGATCACGCGATAAATATTGAACGTGTAGCATAGTTCATGATATCAATTCGCGATACAATAGTAAAAAATGAAAGAATAAAGAAAATAAAACAAATGAAATAAAATACGCAGTGCAAACAAAAAAGATAAAATATTTATAACACATTTCTTCAATAAAAAAGCAAGCAAAATAGCTAACAGGCTTTCTTTTTTTTTGTTTTCTCGCGACATTTTTTTAATAAACGACCAGCACAGCACAAAAATAATGTAAATACTGACGCGATAAATATTGAACATGTAGCATACACGCGCGATCCATCAATCCATTAAAATGGATCGCGATCCAAATATCACAATATATATTAAACGTGTGACACTGCCCTATGCATTAGACATGGCAACGAAAAAAACAATAAGTGATTGTTGTGACACTCGATCGTTTGCGACTATAACATAGCAATTAGTACTTTGAACTAGTGTTTAAGTATCGCAATGAATACTATGGTGCGATGGTGTGTTGTGTTATAATATGTAGGTTTTATAAAACGAAAAAGTATAAATGTACACTCAGATATTATTAGTTTGTTGTTCTTTATTTTCAATTCAATGTTTGTTTTACAATTTTTATATTATTATATAAAAAAGTTAGTAAAAAAATAAATTAATAATGTTAATGCATAATAAATTATAAAAACAAAAAAAAAATTATATTAATTCTTATTAAATACAAGAAAGTTAAAAATCTCTGCGTTGTAATTGTTTTTAATATAAACAGTTATAATGCAAAGATTTTTAAGTTTTATACATACATATATTTTAATTTCATTGGTTGTTGCAAAATATTATCTGTGTACTTATTTTGTCAAACAAAGCGACATAGACCTACTCTGTTGACAGGATTTTTTTTTGTTCGACTTTCGAATTATTCTTCATAAAGCTTTTTTGCGATTTTTTTAATGTCGATAATTTTTTTAATTTTGATGATTATTTCTAATTTTCGACGATTTCTTTAATTTTGCCGATTTTTTTTTTTTTCTAAATTTTGCTATTTTCAAAATTTTGGCGGTTTTTTATAATTTTTTCAAATTTTGACAATTTTTAAATTTAAACGATTTTTTTAATTTTGGCAATTTTTAAAATTTTTAACTTGGTTGGCAAACACTAACCGTAAAATACCGTTAACGATTCGAAACCCTTTCAACTAACTATTTTTAACCCTAAAATACCACTAACGAAATAACTTAAAATACCGTTAACCTTAAAATATCCTAACGAAATAAATTAAAATACCGTTAACCCTAAAATAATTTAACGACCCGAGTAAAAAAAATTATATATAATCATATATGGCATATATTACAATATATAATTATACATGTCGTTATGTATATCCATATATAATTATATATGACGTTTTTTCACAAAATTTTTCCTTATATTATGCCATATATAATTTCATCTAATTAGATATTGGCCTTCATAATATTAGATATGGCATATATAATTATATATTACATGACATGGTTGATCTTATTGCATATATAGTTATATATAGAACTATATCTTAATATATATGGTGGCATTTTAGCAATATATAATTATATATGGTATCATTTAAACAATATATAATTTTATATGGTGACAGTTAAACTAGATATTATCATATATAGTGCCATTTAAACAATATATGGTCATATATGGTACCTCATAAACCAAATCTTTATAATCTTTCATAGCTAATAGAGAAAAATTTCTCAAATACATTTCATAATTTCGGAAATACGATTGATAATTTCTCAAATACAGTTTGATAATTTCTGAAATACAGTTGTGAATTTCGGAAATACAATTAATAATTTCTGAAACACAATTGATAAAACTGAACTTCAATTGACTACACCTTTTGCAACTGTAATTCAGAAAATATCAATTGAAATTCAGAATTTCCATTTGAAATTCAGAATTTCCATTTGAAATTCAGAAAATATCAATTGAAATTCAGAATTTCCATTTGAAATTCAGAAAACATCAATTGAAATTCAGAATTTCCATTTGAAATTCAGAAAACATCAATTGAAATTCAGATTTTCCATTTGAAATTCAGAAAATATCAATTGAAATTCAGAAAATATCATTTGAAATTCAGAAAATATCAATTGAAATTCAGAAAATATCATTTGAAATTTAGAAAATATCATTTGAAATTCAGAATATATCAATTATTATTCAGAAAACATCAATTGAAATTCAGAAAATATCAATTGAAATTCAGAAAATATCAATTGAAATTCAGAAATCGTCATTTGAAATTCAGAAAATATCAATTGAAATACAGAAACCGTCATTTGAAATTCAGAAAATATCAATTGAAATTCAGAAAATATCATTTAAAATTCAGAAAATGTCAATTGAAATTCAGAAAATATCATTTGAAATTCAGAAAATATTGAAATTCAGAAAACATCAATTGAAATTCAGAAAATATCAATTGAAATTCAGAAACCGTCATTTGAAATTCAGAAAATATCAATTGAAATTCAGAAAATATCATTTGAAATTCAGAAAATGTCAATTGAAATTCAGAAAATATCAATTGAAATTCTATTGATATTTTCTGAATTTCAAATGACGATTTCTGAATTTCAATTGATATTTTCTGAATTTCAATTGATGTTTTCTGAATTTCAATTGATATTTTCTGAATTTCAAATGATATTTTCTGAATTTCAAATGATATTTTCTGAATTTCAATTGACATTTTCTGAATTTCAAATGATATTTTCTGAATTTCAATTGATATTTTCTGAATTTCAAATGACGGTTTCTGAATTTCAATTGATATTTTCTGAATTTCAAATGACGATTTCTGAATTTCAATTGATATTTTCTGAATTTCAATTGATATTTTCTGAATTTCAATTGATGTTTTCTGAATAATAATTGATATTTTCTGAATTTCAAATGATATTTTCTGAATTTCAAATGATATTTTCTGAATTTCAATTGATATTTTCTGAATTTCAAATGGAAAATCTGAATTTCAATTGATGTGTTCTGAATTTCAAATGCAAATTCTGAATTTCAATTGATGTTTTCTGAATTTCAAATGGAAATTCTGAATTTCAATTGATATTTTCTGAATTTCAATTTATATTTTCTGAATTACAATTGCAAAAGGTGTAGTTCTGAAATACAATTCATAAATGTGAAAAATAATTGATGAGTTCTGAAACACAATTGATAAAACTGAAATTCAATTGATTATTTCTGAAATACAATTGATAAATCTTAAAACAATTAATACAATTGGAAATGGTGTAGAGCGTCAAAAAGATGTAAATAAAATTATTTTATTCAAAGATTTCAATTTAATAAAAAAATAAATATATAATTTTATAAAAAAATTTATAGAAAAAAAAATTTAAATTTTATAAAAAGAAATTAATTTTGTAAAAGAAATGCATATTGAACTCGTTACCTTCTGAGTTTAAACCTTATTTTAACAAAATATTGTAATTTTTATACAATCAGTGCTCTGCCAGTCTATTATTTTTTGAACAGTTGGCAATATATGTCTGGGATCTTATTTAATCCCAAATAAATGGAGATCTTACGTAGTATCCAAATATAAAGCGGCATCTAATTTTATCTGTCAATTTTATGGATACTTTTAGATGTCAATTCCCAAATATATTGCTGTTTCTAATTCGATCTGCCATTTTAATACCGAAATAACTTGCTGGATCTAATTCGATCTGGCATTTTTCGGATAAATTTACATCCAAGTTTATCCCTAAATATATTGCTGGATCTAATTCGATCTGCCACTTTTTCGGATCAAATTAGATCTAAGTTTATCCACAAATATATAGCTGGATCTAATTCGATGTGCCATTTTTCGGATCAAATTAGATCTAAGTTTATCCCCAACTATATAGCTAGATCTAATTCGATCTGCCACTTTTTCGGATCAAATTAGATATACGTTTATCCACAAATATATTGCGGGATCTAATTTGATCTGCCAAAATTGAGATCAAATCAGATCTAAGTTTATCCCCAAATATATAGCTGGATCTAATTGGATCCGCCATTTTTCGGATCAAATTAGATCTAAAAATATCCGCAAATATATAGCTGGATCCGCCAATTTTCGGATCAAAATAGATCCAGGTTTATCCCCAAAGATATCACTGGACCTCCCAATTTTGAGATATAACTTGATCTTAGTTTATCCCCATATATACAATGGGATCTAATACGATATGATTGGATACACCCAATTTTGAGATCTAATTGGATCAGCTAGATATTACAGCAGATCTTAAACAATATCAAATTGGATATAATTAGATATTGCGCGAGATCAATTTTTTTTACTCGGGGATATAACTTAAAATACCGATAACCTTAAAATATATATATATATTTGTTCCTTTTACTCCTGCAAGGAGCATATGACCTTAAAATAACCTAACGAAATTTTATAAAATAAAATTTACCAAATTCATTCAAAAAAAAAAAACATTTAAAAAATATCGGTGGTATAATTAAACAATATTGAAAAATAAAATTAAAAATAAATAATATAATAAAACCAATACGTAGTAGAGTTTGCTAAAAACCCTACTCAATGTTCCTTAATGTATCCGCCGCTTTAGAGCTTTTTTTGGTATCATTAGAGTATTTCACATATTAAATAGTTAAAATATTCATTACGATCAACTAAAGAATTTTTTGGGGGTAGATATTTGTCTATTTTAATTTTTTCATTATATATATATCAGTGGTCGTCACCCATAGCCACCAGTGGCCGATCATAATCGGCTTTTCATACGTACATAACACGAATGACAGACAACAAACCTCTCAACTAAAGGTATAATTAGTTTGTACGTAACGTGCCGTGACGAATCAGCTGATTTGTTTTTGTTCTATGGAAAAGCATTTGAGTCGTTAGTTTGTCTGTAATGTAACGTGCCGTGCCGGATGAACCTGTTGAAAACAGAATTTTTGTTATCCGTTAAGTGACAGGGAGTTGACAGCTGCTATTTTGAGATCTGCGACGAATGGCTTAAACCGGCTAAGCCGAGCCGGCGTCTAATTTTTGTCACCGCCGCCTTCGAAATTTTTTTTTACATGATAAAAATCTAAAATTTTAGTATATATTTTTTTAATTTTCTTTTTTTACCGTTAAGCCGATGTTTTGTATGTGTCAACTTAAAGTTGGCTAACCGATCAGCTTTTGGCTCACAACCAGCTTCAAGCCGCCGCTGCAATTTTTTTATTTAGACACCGCAACCGATTAATCTGGTTGGTGCAGATCTCTGCTAAGAAAAACAACATTAAACAGCTGATACGTTGTTACGGAAAAGACTAACTACACAAAAGAGCCATCCGGCACGGCACATTACAGAACCGTCACGGAACGCAAAGACTAATGGAGCCTTAAGAGAAGTAACAAATAAAAATATTCCGTCATTAGCATGATAGCTTTCAACAAAGTAGGTACGTATTTCGGTTACATACATTAGTGTTGCCAGTTTTTTCATACCTTATCCCCAATTTTCAATTTGCCATCCCAAAAAATCCCCAACTTTTATTTTCCGGAAAAATTCGTTTATTTTTTTTCGAAAAATTAGTGGAAAATACCATATTCGTTTATTTTTTGCGGTAAGTTGTACACTCAGACTCAATAAATTTGTGCTTGCAACAAATTATAAAAAAGAACAAATAAATTTAAATAACAACAAAGAAAATTTGAACCACAATTTTTCACTTTAAATATTTAAGAATAAAAATTGTCTGATTCATCAGCTTCAGACATTTTGTTGTGCATGGTACTGCATTAAAAAGTTTTAGCATTTCAGCAGATGGATTAAACTTTTGACAATTGAGTAACTTGTAAAGTATATATTTAATTTAAGAAGAGCTTCTTATAACTCTTATTAAATTTAAATAACTTTAAAAAAATTATCAGGATTAAATTCTTAAATTCATAAAAATATGAAAAAGCAATAATATATTTTATCCCCAAATGATCCCCTAAAATTTCGTATCATCCCCAATAAATCCCCAGTTCTACAAACGGAAGTTTTTATGCCCATTGATGATACAATTCCCAATTTGGGGATAAATCCCCCAAACTGGCAACACTGTTATACATAAGTTTTCAGTAACACTAAAACGATGGTGTTGATATTGTGTTGATTGCTTAAGTTCACAATAATATGATGTGGTAATGTACTGTTGTCATCCGTGCTAAACGATTCATGATGTGATTCGTCTCACTATCCATATGCCTTTTTGCCATGGTGTTTGTTTTTGTTGTTTGTACTGATTCAATCGTTATAAAAAGTAAAACCACACAACTCGTTATGGCTTGTAGGCTAACATGTGTCTTGAAATCTCATTTAAGATGAATCGTTCAGCCCTTTAGTATTTACTAGGGTTTGGGGTTCGGGAAATCCCGGAAAAAGTTTACCGGGAATTCCCGGGAAAATAATATATTTTTCCCGGGAAAACGGGAAATTTTAAAAATATTAAGTTTTTTAAATTGTTTTTGTTTGGAATAGGATTTTTAAAATTTTTCAAATGTATATTTTAGTTAAAGTCGACTTTAGTTAAAATATTGGCTGGCAGTATACCTTGACTTGATTTATTTTTGGAGGATTCTGATTGGTTAATTTATTTTCAACCAATCAAAATGTTTGAAAATATAAATTTTTTTGTAAGGTTTTCATTCACAAAATGAACGAAACCGTATGTTTAAATTAAGTTTAAATTACTCCTTTATATTAAGGGCAAATAATTTTATAAGTAACGTTTTCATTAATAAATGTGATATTTTCAAGTAAGTTTACTTTATTTTAATACACTTGCTTTCAAACTAATATATTCTTTTATATTAAAGAATAAAATGTAAGGAGTATAGAAGTACTTCAAAAAAAAGGACAATGCAGCGCAGTGCAATATTTGCCCTAAAAGACTAATGGTTAACGGAGGTATCTAAATTTGGTTATCCGACATCTAAATTTGGTTCACAAAAAAAAAAACTGGTGGTCATGCAACTTTTCTTGAAGAAAACAACAACAAGTATAACGTTCCAGCTAAAATTAGCAAAGTACCCGAAAAAAGTGTAAGCTTAATAGGCATTGAGAGTTTTATGGTAGGGCAAACATTTCCTGAAGTGGTATCCAAATTAGCCGCAGTCGACGGAATGTCAATCCGCATCATAACTAGATCTTCGTTTATTCGAGAAAGTTTTTATAATAAAAACCTGGCATTGCCCAAAAATTTTACAATCATCTAAAAGATATCATGATAAAAGAAATATCGAGCAATATTTCTAACAATAGGAGATTTACTATAATCTTGGATGAATGGACAAGAATATCAGAAAAGAGATATTTGAACATATGTATAAACGGAAATAATTCATTTTATAACCTGGGATTGGTTTATATATCAGGAATATGTAATGCTGATGAAATAAGAAGAATTGTAGAAATAAGCCTAGAAGAGTTTTATTTGTCTTTGGAAAATAACATTGTGGCCACCATATCTAATGGGCCAAATGTGATGAAACGATTTGTTTCCGACAGTCCAGTAGTGGGTGCTGGAATCATGCAATTGATTTGGCAGTGCTTAGAGTAATTTATGTGAAATCAAATGTTCAACATACTGATATTTTTCTTTGAATTCTCACTACACAGACTGAATTTGTACTGAAATAGTGTGTTTTTTTTTAAACAAAAATTACTTATATAGGTGGTTTTCATTAACAATTTTGTTCAAAAATATTTCCCGGGATTCCCGGGAATCAAATTTTTTTATTCCCGTTTCCCGGGAAATAAAAAAGTCCGGGAAATCCCAAACCCTAGTATATACCCAGCAAAAAAATCCATTACAAAAAAGTTATTTTAAAAGCACTCCGAATAGCACCAACTGATTGTGAAGTAGTTACAATTAAGCTTTAACACTGATTTATTTTACACGTGATGTCCCATGTTGTCAGTAGTTCAATTTAAGCATTTTGTTAGTAATTTAAAAGTGATTACATGATGTTAATAAAGTATGGTTTTTCATCACATCAATACGAGTACATTTTGTTAGCATTTTTAGAGTGATTCAGAAGTACTCTTTATAATATATAATACATTTTTAAATGTACTCAAATTTCGTTAATGCACATGTGTGGACATATATGATGCATGTATGGAGATTTATGTATCCATGTATGGACATGAATGCATGTTCATGGGCATGCATGAACATACATTTAACCTGTATGTATTCATATATGTCGATTTTTAGCTGGGTGTGGTAAAAATTTTGACCCGATCGGACCAATTTTTTTTTATATTTATTTTTGGAGATTTTTCCATTTCCATCTGAACCTGACATTTTTAAACAAAAAATGGGTAAAATTTATATGGCAGTACATTTCTGACATTTCTGCACATTAAGCCAATTTCTGTACTTTCAAACCAAATTTCTGCAATTTCATACCAAAAATTCCCTTAAATAAGGGAATATTTACTCTTTGGTTGTAAATCGAGTTGGGGACAGCTTGTGCACAAAAAAAAGAGTATAAGTTGAGTACGTAAGAGTAGCATGGAATGAGTACGATAAAAGTGTTATTCATTAAACCGCACTTTTTTACACTAGTGGTAATTTTACGAGTTTACACGAAGATTTAAATGAACGCACCTTGAATTAAATTATTTTTTACAAACAAACTTTAACATTTTTTTTTTGCAATTTCCAATTATTACACACAAATTTATTTGTATTGATGTTTTCCTATTGATTCTAAAATAAAATGTATAAAAACAAATAAAGGAAACTCGAATAAATTTCATATTTGACAATTTTCGAATGTGTATATAAATACCAAAAAGTTTACACATTAAAAAGGTGCATAAGTTTACCAGGGCTTGTAAAGTATTTTTTGACATTTATTGTGTATAAATACAAGGTTTACGCTATATAACAGGAAGATACGACGTTAAATGAATACCACTAAAAATTCAAGTTTGAAATATTTTTGTTAAATATACAAATGCAACAATTTGAAATGTACTTTACTTCAAGCAAAATTTAACCCTTTCGACCCCAACTTTAAATGGCTGGGAATTTTCCGACCAAACTTCTTGTAAATGTAGATCTATGCCAAAGAAATATTTTTTATTACTTTTATGGCTTTGCCGAACCCCCTAGCGGAGATATTTGGAATTAAAGTACAAAAATTAATATGCTGCCGGTCCCGAACGGGTTAAGATTTTGTAAAAATTTTAATTTTATATATTTTTTCTATTACTAAACTCTAGATAAAATTTTTTGAATTTTTGAATTTTCGTCATTACATAATTTTTGAGACTAATTTAAACAAAAATTTTATTTTTCCTTAAATTTTGCTGTGAGAAAAAATGTTTGTTGACACTATGAAAAATAGGTCGCAGATGAACACTATCAAAGACTGCTATGTGAAATTATACACAGGTATTGTAGAACTTCAATGCTACTGAGTGACAAATTTTTTACAAAAAAAAAATAAATATAACGGGAGTTATAGGCACTTAACAACGAAGTAGCCTGTAGGCAACTTTGGGGTCGAAAGGGTTAAAGCACTTAAATTTTTAAAACCTACAGCTATGGACATGGAAATAGGACACTTTTATGTGTTAAGAAACAGAATTATTTATTTTTAAAAACAAAAATAAAATTTTTTATTTCATATACGGGAAGTGTTATTAGGTCCATTCGATTACTGGATAATTTGTACAAATTTGTACAAATTTTTACTGGATGACGTTCGTTAACACAAATACTCAGTAAACATAAAGAAAAAAGAGAGAATAAAGTGACAGTTCTATGTTGAGAGTTTCTAAGTCTTCTTCTTTTTCTAGCAAATTTTTACTGGATAAATTTTTGCCAGTAAGAATTTGCAAGCAGAAAAAAACATATGTTTCGAAAACATGATTGTTTATGGTAAATAAAAAAAAATTATTTTCCAATTATATTATTTTATGGAAATGCAAAGCAGTAAAACTTTCAAAATAAATTATGTAAAAGATAAGAAAACCTTCTAAAAATGTTCTGCTTAAGGTTTAACATTAAAAATATTCTTCTTTCATAGCGACCAGTTAAAATTTATTTGTATATTTGGTGTTGTAATCAGCTGTGTGTACAAACTTGCAAATTGTTGCAAATTTTCTGTTCGCGTACATGTTTGGGAAAATTTTATTTTGAGAGTAAATCTTGTCTTGCTCTCTGAAAGTTTGTACTGAGTAATTCTTACTGGACTTGACTGAGAAAAGTAATCGAATGGACCTAATATTGATGATTGTAATTCATTCTTTATTTAATTAAAAATCTTTCAACTATTTTATATATATTGGTATATATTTAATCCTTTAATTCCCAGTGGAACATATAAATAGAACACATTTTATATTTTTACAAAAAACCGTACATTTTTTTGGGTTTTAAAACAATTATTATTTTTTTACCGTTAATATTACACTAATATTTTGTGCTGTATCCATTATTATCAATAACCGCTTCGCATCTTCTTTGCATACTCTCAACTAATCTCTGGCATCTTTCTTTTGGTATAGAATATCAGGCTTCTTGAATACCAGCCCAAAGTTCGGTGGAATTTTTGTAATTGTTTTGCGAAACTTTTGTTTTTACATCATTCCATAGATTTTCTATTGGATTAAGGTCCGGACTTTGGGCTGGCCAGTCCAAAACCTTAATTTTTTCTTGTAAAAACCAATCCTTCACTATGTTTGACGAATGCTTCGGATCATTGTCTTGCATAAATGTCCACTTAACTGGCATATTTTCATAGGCAAATGGCTCCATAACATTCTTAAGAATGCTCAAATATTGTCCATTTTGTCCGCTACTTTTACGATAGGCCCAACACCACGCCAGGAAAAGCCCCCCATACCATAATATTACCCCCACCGTGCTTCAAGTTCTTCTGAGTGTACTTAATGTTTAAAGCCTGATTTTTTGGGCGATGTACAAATGGTCTACCATCTGGTCTGACACGATTTACCTTCGTTTCATCGCTCCAAAGCAAATTTTTCCAAAAGGACAACTCATTTCCTTTGTGGGTTTTGGCAAAATCAATACGTTTCTTAATATTTTTTCTTGAAAGAAGAGGCTTCTTCTTACTAACCTGTCTGACACTTGAACGTTGAATTTTTCCCTGATTTCATTATCTATTTGACGGGAGGACATAAAAGGGCTAAGTTTGCTTTTGCATACTATAGTCCTTCCATATAAGGTGTAGTTTTACGACGGATTGGCTTACGTTCTTTATTTTGTGTATGATATTTCTTGTCGGCAGCACATAGGCGAATAGCATTGTATACGATATTTCGCGAACACTTTAGTATTTTAGCAATTTCAGTTGGAGATTTCATCTCGTTGTGGAATTGAGATATAAGTCTTCGTTTTTCTGGATTACAATGTTTTCCACGTCCCATATTGGTACAATTAGAAAAGAATTTACTTATTTCAAACGCAAATTATGAAAAAAAAATTATTGCTAAGTGCATGGAATACAATTATTGCAAGTGTGCTATTTTTATGTCCAAGTCAAATATGAACAAAGTAAAGTAATTTTGTTGTAAATATTTGCATGTTTTAAATATTGCAAAGTTTTATATATAATCTGAGACTACTTGATTACAGTTTACTATAATAGAAAAGAAATATAATTATTGCTTTGTAATTATTAAGAGAAATGCATGAAGATATTTTTGTATGAAGTGTCCTATTTCTATGTCTATAGCTGTATGTGCTTATTGGGTACTGATTAGAGTTGTCAAAACCGTTTTCCCAATTATTCGATAAACCGGTTTTTTCTATATTTCCGGGTTTTTTAAACCGGTTTTTGAAAAAGGCGGTTTTCGAATTATTCGAGAAACCGGTTTTTTGTGTTGAATAATTCGACATTTTCACATGAAACTGGGTTATATTTGGTCTTACAATTTGAATTCCATAGTCGAGATCTGATTAAATATGACAACATATGTAAAAAGATATATTTAGATATTGGGTCATATAAAATTTTTTCGAAAGACGAAAATTACATCTTATTATATATAGTGCCATACAAAGCAATATATAACGAGACATAATTGTATTAAATAATATAAAATAATATATAACCCGTTTTACTCGGGTCACCATGTAGTGGTGTACGGGACAAGAATTCTTATATACGGAAAAACAAAATCTGAATGTTTATCTTAAAGAATTTTCTTATTTTGGTATTGTTAAATTAAAAATTTTTTATTTTGAAATAGTTTTAAATCTATAGATTGTATTTTAACATTTTATGATTTAAATTAACTTTTACTCTACATTTCCAGTGATAAACAGTTGGATTATTTTGAAAAATTGTTTGAAGTATCGACAAATTCAAAAGTTTCCGAAGAATGTTTTATTATTTTCAAAAGGATATATCTTAAGTCTGAAAATGAAGAACATAAAAATATTTTACTAAAATACTTAGGCAGAATATGGATAAAGTATGATTTGATTATCGAAGCGGCGGAAGATGAAGAATTGGTAAGGTAATAAAACGAATTTTAAATATATTTAAGTTAAATTTTATTATTTCCTTTTTAGTACAAATCGTGTTTAGAAAAAATATTAAGTGATACCCAATTAGATGTTTATGCATCCGCTTATAAACGTTATTTAAAATTATTATTTAAACAAAAAGAATTGGCTTTGTGTTTGGAACATGCTTGTAAATTGGTGAATTTTTATCCAGAAGATATTTATGCTTACGAATGGATTTGTAAAATTTATTGCGAACATTATGAATCTTCTGATAATTCATTTTTGGAAAAAATTTCACAGCCCATAGATTTCTATGCTTCAAAATTGTTAGAGTTAAATGAAAAATCAAATTTGGGTTTATTAATTAAAGCTATAAATCTTTACAATAAACTACAATTTGTAGCCGCTCGGGAACTATTGTATAAAGCACAACTTATAGAACCTAATTATAGGGTAGCAGTTAAATTATTAGCTTTAACAGAAATGAAATTGGAAGCTTATGGCTTGGCAGAAACTTTATGGCAGCAGATAAATGGAAATTACCAAGCCAATTATGCCATTTGTTTATCTTATAATGATGAAAAAGCTAAATTAAAGAAAGCTATATCCATTTTAAAAAATGCAGAAATGACGGTGGAAATTAACCAAGCTTTAGCAAGGTAAATTTAGTTTTATCTATTAACATTTGAGATATTTTAAATATTTCCCTTTTATAGATGTTATTTTAAACTGGATGATATGGAAAATCTGAAAAATCTTAATTTAGATACCCTAACTAAAGCGACATTTTTATTGTAAGCATATTATAATATAGACTCTTCATAATAAAATAAAATTAATTGTGACTAAATAACTATCCGAAAATCATAGTTTCTATGGTTAGTTTTTATAATAAACCTTTCACTCATTTTAATTTCTATCATTACAGCTCTTCCTCCGAAGCTATTGATTTCTTACAATCATCTGCCGAAGATTTGGAATCTTTTTCTCCACTAATTTTAATGGGAAAACTCTATTATCAAGTTCAAAATTATAATACTGCCTTAACTAGTATTTTAAAAGCTACACGTTTAAAACCCTACAGCTCGGAATGTTTTTATTACTTGGGTAAAATTTATTTTGCCACAAATGATATTGTACGTTCACGAAAATGTTTTGAAAAATGTGTTACTCTTAATCCTTTAAATGAGAAAGCAGTAGAAAATCTTTCTGGAATTTATGAACAATTAGAAGAAGAGGTTGGTGTTTGTAAAGTTTAAATTAACAAACTTATATGTAAATGTATTTTTATTTTAGGATTTAAATTTTTCCCTACTTTTGAACACTTTGAAATATCTTAAAAACTCGGAAAGGTCTAAACACATTCAATATAAGTTGGGCTTACATTATCTAAATGTTAACAAATGTGATGAGGTAATTTTGATATTCATATAATAATTTAAAATCTTTTAGATTTCTATCCAGCAATAAATTTTTGTTTTCAATAAATGTCCCATTAACTGAAAAGCAAGACAATCCCCCTGATTATGTAAGGCGTTGGCTTATTAATTAAAAATCGACTTTTTCAAAATCAAAAATATCAAAATTGGCGAATATAATACAATTTTGATAAAATACAAGTATTACTTGACTGTTAGATGTTGCAAAAATAGAAGTTATATAAATTTTATTGTAAAAACCCTACCTACGCCTTACATTAGCAGGAGGAATATTTTTATTTTTATAAAGTCTGCAACTTAAAATTACTTTTTATTAGTTGTAAAGATCACAAGATCTGAAAAATACTTAAAAATGTAAATTTATACAATTAACATGTGTAGTAATTGCTTTAAATAAACCAATGTCTGCAGGCTATACAATGTTTCCGCGCTGCCATTAAATATGATGTTAGTTATATGATATACTGGGAATCCTTAGGTGATACTTATGCTGCCAGAGGTTCTTACAATTCAGCTATAAGAGTATTTCAAAAAATACTTGAAATGCAACCATATAATTTGTATGCTAAATTACAAGTTGCCATAATGAAAACTACAATTCGCATGTATCCGGAAGCTATAGAAGATTTTGATAGTTTATTAAAAGAGCATCAAGATTATTTGCCCGCACTTAAGGGAGCAGCAGAAGCTCATATAGGCTTGGCACATAATTTAAAGTTGGAATATCGGTTTGGCCGAGCTAAGGAACATCTTCAAACGGCAGTAAATATGTTAACAAGGTGGGGATTCGTGAAGCAAATTTAAAATTGATTTAAATGTGTTATTATGTAATATACTTCATTTCTAGATGTTTTATGAAACCTGATAATTTGAATATGGTTTGGTTATGGCGTTTAACCGCTAATGTTTTTGTGTCGACTGCCCAAATGCCAGAATCGTTGGCCAATCTAGATGTTAGTGGTAAATTGGCAAAACGTGATACAGAGATAGCTTTTTTGACACGCAAGGATTTATTAAATTTAGCTACCAGGTATAGAATAGTTAAGAATTATTTATTATTTACATTTAAATTATATTTAAGTTAATACTTTTTGTAGATTTTACACCTGTGCTTTGAAAATTAAAGAAAATACCTTCCTATGGTATGAACTGGCTTTATGTTCATACTACTCAGCCGATTATATAGCCGACGAAGCCCAAAGTTATTTAGAAATGGCTACAAAAGCCTGTCAAATGGCTATTAAAGAACAAAATAATAGATGGCATAATTGGAATTTATTAGGAGTCATTAACATGCATTCTAGTGGGTTATTTTTTAAATTCTGCGATTTTAAATTATAAAAAATAATATTTAATTTATCACATAAAAAATAATTTTCGCTTTTTAGGTATTGACAATTTGCCCTTGGCACAACATTGTTTTATACAAGCTTTAAATTTGGAACGCAAATCCTATACCACTTGGACAAATTTGGGTGTTTTATATTTAAAATTAAATGAAATCAAATTAGCCAATCAGGCATTTCAAAGAGCCCAACAATCATCACCCATTTATCCTAATGCTTGGATAGGTCAAGCCATGATTGCTGAAGCTATAACCGAAGAGGAAGAAGCTGTAGATTTATTTCGTCATTGTCAACAATTTGAATATCATCCCGAATCTTCATTAGGCTATGCCCATTGGGTATGTAATATTTTATCGGATAATGAAAAATTCTTATTGCCTCATTATAAACATGCTGTGGAATCAATGTATGCTGATACAGTAGCTCTGGATGCAATTAATTATTATACTATTAATGAGGAAAATGACTCATCATCGTCAGCCCTATCCTTTCAAGGTTTCCTCAACGCACGGCAAAAACTTTATAGACCCGCGGTTAAGGCATACGCCAAGGCAGCCGAAAAGGCTTCTCCCGGTATCGAACGTGACCTTATGTTTTCTAACTTGGGCTATGTATATTTAAAACTTAACGAGCCTAATGAAGCCATTATTGCTTTTAATAAAGTTACCAAAGCTTCATTTAAACCTATTATAGGGTTAGCTTTGGCCTATTTCAAAGCTGGGCAACATCAGGAATCATATTCGGTATATAATTCCGTACTAAAAAGTGTAGCTGGCAGTGAAGATGACAAAGCTGCTCGTATATTAGTAGCCATGGCTTCAATGGTATATGCTTTTCAGGGAGAAGCTGATACCAAAACAATATTATATCAATGGTAAGTACAATTAAAAAATATATGCTACTTAAATTGAAATAAAAATTTACATCTTCCAACAAAAACCTTTTCCAATAAAAACACCCAGCTTCTGAGCTGGTGAAAAATCAAATTCAGAGTGAAAACAAAAATCAGATTCTGAAGATATTCCTATATAAAAAACTCTGATTTTGAGGATTTTTTCTTATATGAAAGCTTTTAGAATCTGAAGACTTCTTCTCATAGAAAAAATATCCTATAAAGAAACCCTCAGACTCTAAGGACTTTTTCTGTGGATAACCCCTAAGATGCTGAGGATTTTTTTCTATTTAAGGCCTTTTTGCTATAAAATAATTCGAATTTATCCTAAAGAAAAATTTGCATATTCTTAAGACAAACCATTAGATTCTTAAAACTTTTTCCTCACTAAAAAGAGTTTGTCGGTGGAACATACTTGAAATGACAATTGAAACGAAGGTATATGCGGCTAAAAAGGCGATAAAGCCATTTACAACTAAAGTAGTTAAAAATATAGTAATTTTTAACTTTTGAAAAACTAAACTGACAGTAAAAATTATAAAACAACTGACAAAATCGGTAAAAACTTTTGTTTCTATACAGTTAATTTTTTTGATATTATAAAAGTATATTTTAATAAAAAAAAACAATCTTTTTCTTTCGATTACAAGAAGCCTAGTCGAAATTTAAAGTAAAAATTCCAAAAGGTTCTCCAGCTACGGTTTATTACATGATTATTACGTGATACAATAACCTTTTCAGATTTTTATTTGCAAATTAAAAATATATCAATAGCAATAAATATAAACTAAACACGAATTTTCGAAATCTCAACGAAATTTTTTATTATTTAAATAACTAACAAAAATAACTTTACTGTAAAAATACTGATTTGGTAGTTGTTTATTATAATATTAAAAATAACTTCTTTAAACAACTGTTATGAGAAACAGAAATTTTTGTAAGTTTTTAAAAAACTGTTATAATAGTTGTTTTGTATTTTTTCTATAGAAAAACAACTGCAATTTCAATTAAAAACTGTTATATAGTAAATGTCAAACTTTTGTGAATGCTGATACCAACCCTTTTATCACGAAATAAACTTTCTAAGTTAACATATTTTACTTCTATTTTCAGTATTCTTCTTAAAGATTCTCCTATACAAGCTTTATACTCAGCCTGTGCTTTGGGTATTTTACATCAAGACAATCAGTTGACAGAAACCATCCTTATTGAATTAAAGAAATATGAAAATTCTGTAACACATGCCGCCCATATTGCATATTTAACAGCACAATATTATAAATCTATTGTAAGTTTAAAAATTCATTATCAAATTCCTTAAACATTTAAATAGTCTAGTTTTTTTAGGAACAACCACACAAAGCTTTAACCTATCTTATAAGTCGTATTCATATTTTTCCACAATGCTCTGAGTTGCGTAAAGTTTTAGCCAATTTTCTGTTGGATATTTATGGCCATAAACGTCAATACCATAGAGCTACCAGTCAAATAGCCTTGAGTGCCATAGCATTGGTACATGGTAGTAAAACGAAAAAGTATGTATTGCAATTGGAATATTTTCAAATTAAATATATTGATGGTCTTAGTTGATAACTCTTAACTGCAATTTATTTACAAATTGTGATAAGTACGCCAAACGACTTCTCCATCACTTGAATTCCTATCTCAAGTTGTAAAAAAATTGTCAGTTAAAAGTATTTTTACATTTACTATTTATTTATTATTTTCTTTCCTAATTACAGAAGCAACTGTATTGAAGATTCACAAACGTTATTAATTGCCAGTAAAGCCTTACAACCTGTGGATAAACAACGTTCATTGAAACTTATACAACGTGCAATATTATTACATCCACAAAATATGATTGCATGGAATGCTTTATTACAAGTTCATTGAGTGATATTAAATCGAAATCAAGTAAAATATATTTTAAACATTTTTCATATACAACAAGAAAATAATTTTTGTTTTATTTTATGAATATTTATAGGAAATGAGAATAGTGAAATTAAAAAAATGTTCATTGAATATCTTAATTGAAATACGTAGTTCACTATGGGTAAGTTTTTTTCTAAACACTAATAAAAATGCACATACAAATAGTTGAAAAATCTGTTAAAATAACAGAAGATATACTTGTATTTGCGCCTTCAGAAATTTCAATGAAGTTAAGAATAATGGCCTGCTAAATTTAGGCGAGCTAAAATGTTAATTCAAATATAATAATTTAGAAGAAAAATTGTTTATTGTAAATTAAAATTACTCAGTTGAAATCACCACATGTTTTCTGATAAATGTTAGTTGATTTAAAACAGATAAAAAAAATTAAGTTAATATTAGAAATATTAAAGGGCTGAAATAAAAGAAAAAGTTTTCACATAAATAAATATATTTTCTACGTGTATTATAAAACAATTTATTTATTTAATAAAATGTTTAACTGTGAAATTTTAGTGTCATAAAAAAACGCACAAATAGTTGAAAATTCAGTTAACGTAACATAAAATACAGAGTATCCTGATGAAGAAAAATAGCAGTTTTTGAAAAAAGTACTTATTATGTTAATTCATTCAGAAGGGAAAAATAAAATTTGTATTTAATTTATACCGATGGTATGAAATACAAAACCAAAAAACTTTCATAATATTTCTATTGTTGGCTATGGCTGAGTTCCAAAACGTCATTTGCAATGCAACTGAACAAAGTCATGCATTCCTAAACGCAATTGATGCGCATAGAAAAAGCAAACTGTGCATCACAAATTTTGTTGATGCTTTGTTGACATGTTTTTATTACAAAGTAAACAACACACTTGTTTGCTTTGTATCGAAACAGTAGTAAAACCGCATCACTGCAATGTATTTTGACGTTTAGGAACTCACCCTATGCTTTGCAGAAGACTTCGAAAACATATTTTATTGTTTGCTCCATTCCCATTTTGTTAATGTAGCAGACTACATTTAATATGAGATTTTGATGCTTCAAATTCATGGATGGTAACCGAAACGATGCGGTTATCAGTAAGGGTAACGCTATTTTAGATTATTTCTGTAAGGGTAACGCTATTTCATTTATTTCGGTATCGGTATTTTAAGGATAACGGTTTTTTGATTATTTCTGTAACGGTATTTTAAGGTTAGCGGTTTTTCGGTAACGGTATTTTAAAGCTGCCTACACACTAGGGAACATGGTTGAGGGAACATAAAATATCAAAAAATTTTGTAAACACGAAATGCACGCTCTCAACACGCACACACACACAAACGCACTCACACATTCACAAAAAATGCTCTCTTTTTTCAAGTATGTTCCCTAGTGTGTAGGCAGCTTAAGGATTTCAGTCTTCGCTTTGCAACGAATTGAGTAAGACGTGTGTTTCGCTATGTCTTTATTAAAGAAAATTGTTGAAAATGTTTGAACATCATTAAAAAGGGCACTGTTATAATAAAGTGCAATTTGTGTCAACTCAGTGATCATAATATGAGCATTCCCGTACGTTACCGCGGGTACACGCGGGAACCCAAAACAGCCCAAACAACAACAATTTACACGCAATTTTGAGTACGGGAACGCCTTTGGGCTAGTTTGGGTAACTGCGGTAAATATTTGTGCTAGCATTACATCTGATAATGAATATAATGTCTTAAAAAGTAATAAAAACATTTTATTCAACTGTGACAATTGTTTAAAATCGTCAAGTGATTTAGTGCGCTGTATAAGTCATTTAACACATGAAGTAAACAACTTAAAGCTAATGATCATTGATCTTACAAAAAAAGTAAATAATGTTGATGATATTAAAGAGTTAAAAAATGCTCATGTAATCAACAAAAAAACACTTGCGAAAACAGCTACTAATAGTCAGTGTTGCCAACTCTTGAAGGCAGGAAAGCACCGTGAGCATTTTGAAAACGGGTAAAAAGGGTAAAAAATTACCAAAAATGGGGTAAAAAAGCACGATAAAAATTTTTGAAAAATTTAAGTCAAGATTTTAAAAACCCATTTTAGCTTTGTAAAATCGTGTAAAAAAGGTTCAAAAAATTACCAAAAAGGGGTAAAAAAGCACCAAACTAATATTTCAAAATTTTGAAGTTTAAATATAACGAAGTTGTTATTTAAAATTGTACTACAAACATTGTACAAAAATGTATTTTTTGTATATTTCGTATTATTTTTTCAATTTTGACAAAAAATTCAAGAAAAATTGAAAAAAGGAGAACAAATACCAAAAATATAAACTGTACAAAAAGCACTAAAAGCACTGCCAGAAATCTGAAAAAGCACTGTAAATACCCGAAAAGCACTGAAATGGCAACACTGCTAATAGTGCGAAACAACAAAAAAGTCGTTCACCCCCTGCATCTGCTAATTTTCTTACACGCTCTGATAGTCATCGTAATAATGCTATTGTTGGTGCTGCTGCTAATAATAGTGCTGGATGTAATGCTGGTCTTTATGGTAATGATGATGCTAATAATGATGATGTCTTTGTTGAATCTGTTAATGATGATGTCGGTCGTTGTGCTGTCGCTAATGCTAGTAAACAAGTTGATGTAAATGTTGTTGGTTCTGATAAAACTAACGTACAAGCAAATGATGGCAATGAGAGTATTTCTATTTCTCATAAATCTGAAAATACGTTTAGTTAAGGTTCAATTAGAAGTGCCATAACGCCATAGCCGTAACCATAACGCCATAGCAGACAACCAAAATTCAATTGGTATCTACGGTTACGGTTATGGCGTTATGGCATGTCACCTATAATCGAATACAATGTAGCCTATAAGATTGGTTTGAACAGCTGTTTTATATGGTTATGGTTATGGCACGTCTAATTGAGCCTTTACTTATAGTCTGGACTAGCCATGGATTTGTGCGAACATGAAACGAATTACATGCAAAACAAAAACAACAAATAAAATTTGTTGTTGTTTCACGTGTGATTTGTTTCATGTTCGCACAAATCCATGGCTAGTCAAGACTATAAGTTAAGGTTCAATTAGACGTGCCATAACCATATAAAACAGCTGTTCAAACCAATCTTATGGTCTACAATATGTCTGTTCCCGTACTTTAACGCGGTTACCCAAACTAGCCCAAAGGCGTTCCCGTACTCAAAATTGTGTGTAAATTGTTGTTGTTTGGGCTGTTTGGGGATCCCGCGGGTACCCGCGGTAACGTACGGGAACGCACATAATGTATTCGATTATTGGTGACATGCCATAACCGTAACCGTAGATAGCAATTGAATTTTGGTTTTCTGCTATGGCGATATGGGTACAGCTATGGCGATATGGGTACAGCTATGGCGATATGGCACGTCTAATTGAACCTTTATGCTGCCACTATAAACTCTCAGATTGAAAATGATTTCCCAGCAAACAATTCAATGTGGAATATTGTTAAGCCGAAAAGAAAGCGAAATCAAGTGATTTTTGGAGATAATGCTAATAGTGAATTGGATGTTGTAGCTAATAAAAAATGGGTTCATCTGTCATCATTTAAGCCAGGCATCGGCAAACATATACAACCTTATTTTGTGCTTGTATGAGTGAGTTGCAGCCTCTCAATGCACTGACAAAGAACATTTGTACAGCGCTGCCAACTTTGACGATTTGTCTCCATTTTTGACGAATTTTAAAGTGAAATTTGATGAAATGACGATTGACGATTTTGCAAAACTTCATGTATGAAATATGACGATTTTTTAAAAATGAATTAATTTTTATAGTTTATTTAAAAAAAAAAACAAGAAGAATTAATAGGATTTCAAATTATATTTTGGAGGAGAATTCCAGGGTTGCATGAGACTCGTTGATGAATTTGAATTTTACTAAATCAATATTTCTTTTGAACATATTAATATATTTTAGACTGAATAAAATGTAAATGTCAAAAAAGCCGTCATATAAATTATTTTAATTTCCGAATAATTAATAGGAGAGCATAGTGAAATGTGGAACTTCCAACAATTTCGAAAAATTTATTTTAATTATATTCTGTTACAATAGAGAGTGCAGGACCCTCAAAATAAGCCAAGCAAATATTCTTAGTACATTTTGAAGCAGGATCAGTTTTCCACTTTAGCCTACTGAGAGCAGCCAGCAGGGCTTAAAAAAGGTTATTAATTTTGAATCAATTCGCATAAAAATGTATTCATTTAATGAATCAGTGAATAATTTATAATAATTTTAAATCAATGATATTGAATAAAGTAGTATAATGATTTGGTCTAATTTTTATTGATTCAATTTTGATTCGATTGAATAATTTGTTTTAAGAGATAATTTGCGAAATACAAATCAAATCAGAACTTTGAAGAATTGATTAAAAAATAATTATTTTCATTAAGAAAAGCTGATTTATAAATTCGAAAACAAAAAAAATTTAAAGATATTTCTCACGAATTATTTTTATATTTTTTTATTCGCGAATTACTGTCAATTTTTTCATTCGTTTGTAGGACTCTATTTCAATTCAAAACATTGATTTATTAAGAAAAAATTTAATTTTGTATTTAAAGTTATGATTAAATCAATGAAATTAATAAAACTTTATTTCTTACAGACACATTATTGACCAAAGTTAATTCGGAAATCATAAAAAAAACCATTTTATATCCGGAATAAAAAAAAGTTGTAATTGACGCGAATCAAAAAAATCAAAAATAATTTGTATTACTGATAATTAAATTATTTTCTTAAAGGTCTGAATCATTTTAGTTGAAATGAATCAATTCATTTGATTCTGTGAAAAGATTCAATAAAAATCAAATTGATTCTTTGAATTATATATTGATTGAATAAAGTAGGCAAGTACAATCAATTGAAATGAGTTTTGCGAATCGATTCTTACACAATTTAATCAGATTTATAAATGGAATTAAGGAGTTATGTCTTTAAAGGTCTGGAAGCCAGTAATGAAGAACTAATTATTGGGACACATTTTTACATAAAAATGTGAAATTGTAACAAATAAACTACGTAATAGGCTTTTTAAGAGAACGCTTCCTTTTTTAATTGAAATATAAGGACCCAGGTGAGAATTATGTGTGGTAACAACAAAGAAGCACTGGCAAAGCGCAAGCAGACCGCGGTCTTACAAAAAGAAGTACTGGCAAAGCACTAAATTTGGACGCTTTCCCAACGCTTGAAAATAGTGAATTCCCAGCGCTTGTTTTCCTATAACATTATTTTGTTTTTGAAAAAGAAACTCAAAGAGTAGATATTTAAATAATTTTTGACTCCACAATACAATAACTCCAAGAATCGTCTATTTTTAGAGTAATTTAAAATTCTTCAGTGATGAGGGCTCATAATTTGGTGGCAAGGATAAAACACTTGATTTTTATGTTTTTTGGTGCTATCATTTGGGTGTCAGGAAAGCACTTTAAATTTTTTATTTGAGCGTTGGCAAAGCATTTGATTTTTATGTTTATGGGTGCTTTCCCAAGGCTTGGTAAAGCATTGGCACCACCGTGGAACGGTGTTATCATTTGGGCGTTGGGAAAGCGCTGTTAACAAGCACTCATACCACCTATTTCGGTGCTTTGCCAGTGCTGGCCCCTTTGTAATTTTCTACCTGGGGAGTTTTTTGATTGAAGATTTTTTGACGATTTATCATTTAATAAATGACGATTTTGACGATTTTATTCACCACAAATTACGATTTTCCAACAAAATGGGTTGGCAGCACTGCATTTGTATAATAATTTGAACATTTTAAATGTTCATAATGGGAATATAAAATAACTGTGTTATTCAAAAACTTTTAAAATAGCCTAATTACAGATTTATAAGCTAATTTGGCAAAAAGAATATTCACAAATGCTTAATAAAGAATAATTTTTTAAACGCTTTAAAATATCTGTTTGATAAAGTTTGGAAAAAGAAAACCACTGTAAAAAACT
This sequence comes from Leucophora obtusa, assembly GCA_949987735.1. NCBI lineage: Eukaryota > Metazoa > Arthropoda > Insecta > Diptera > Anthomyiidae > Leucophora > Leucophora obtusa. Next base: position 53,920,928 of record OX465299.1, read on the forward strand.
AAAAAACCTGAATTTACAATGATTAAATGAATTGTTTAAGAGTCATCCACCCCAGAATAGATGGAATACAACATTTTGTATCCAACCGAAACATAAAAATTGCAAAAATTCCAAGACTAAACTCTTTTTTCGAAAATTTTCCCAAATTTTCATGAAAATAAAATAAAAACCAATTCAATAAAATAGTGATGCAGTTATAATAAAAACATACTCGATATTCGAACACTTTCAGTATTCGTAATATAAAAAATTCTTTAACACAGTTTGTTCCCATTATTACTTCTCAGTAATGTTTAAAATTAGTTTTTTAATGTTTTGATTTGTAATAAAACATTTTAATTTCCAAAATTTGCAAAACAATATATTTACCTACAATTACCGAGTCAATCGTTCACTAAATTCATGTATCACTAACAATATGTGCGTTCCCGTATGTTACCGCGGGTTCCCGCGGGAACCCAAAACAGCCCAAACAACAACAATTTGCACGCAATTTTGAGTACGGGAACGCCTTTGGGCTAGTTTGGGTAACTGCGGTAACGTACGGGAACGCACATAATAAAAAGAGAGAATATACAAAGTGTTGCCAGAATTAAAAACAAAATTAATAAACTTTTATTGTTTTTTATGTTTTTGAATACAATTTTTTAATAAAGGTTTAATAGAGTTAATGAATGCTTTAGCAAATTCATGTTTTAAAGCAGTGGTGTTCAAAACTAAAAATGTAGTTGTGTTGGTGAGAAAATGAGAATTGCACTCAGGGCTGCCAGGATTGCCGATTGTTCGGCATTTTGCCGATTTTTTATTAAAAAATATGCAAAATGCCGATTTGCCGATTTTTGGTCAAAAAATGCCGATTTTTTGTTAAAACTCAAAAACACGAAATTTAAATTTTTGGTGATTTACAATGCATTAATAAATAAGAAAATAATTCTATCTTTGAAATTTCGAAAGTTCATGTAAATTCATGTTTGTTATCGTTAGCTGAAAAAGAATGTTAACAAAATATCTTTGCGATCAACATATTTTCAGCAAAATGGCAAAACAATTTTTGCATTATTTGCTAAAATCGAATATTTTTTAGCATACTTTTTGGTATTTACTTTAAAGCTGTGTTTTTGCCTATACACTGTACAAAAAAAATTATTTTAAAAATTTCTAAATATCATGTTAGGATTTGCACTTTAGGTTTAATAATATTCTATTCTGATTTCTAAATATTTTTCAAAATTTTTTTAATCCCGAATACAAAAATATCAAACATAAATAAATTTCTGACGATGATTAATGGTAATTTTGAATGTTTAAACTACTTTTAAAGACAAATATGTAATAATATCAAAAACGTTGGAAAATCTATAATAAATGCATATTTGTAAAATTTTAATGCATATTTTAGAATTTAAAGAGCATATTTTTCGATTTTAATCATACATACATCACGATTATACATATACATAAAACACGATTATAAATGCATGAATACACGAGCCCTAGTAATAATAGGCCGACTAAAAGCAAGAGCGTAAGAATCAAGGTTGCCAATTTAGCCACTTTCCGGCTAGATCTAGCCATTTTAATTTCATCTAGCCATAAAAAAATGGCTTGATTGGATCTAGCCGGAAGATTTAGCCATTTTATTTTGCCCTAGCCATTTTTTCTTTTAATGTTTTCCAGTTAATTTCATATAAAAGAGCTTGAATTTTTATGATTTTCAAAATTTTAGTACAAAATTTTCACTTTTTTAAAACTTTTATTTGGGTTCACAGACACATGTAATTTTTACATTCGATTTAAAATCATGTTTTTTTTAAATTTGAATAAAAATATTTTAGAAATTCCGAAAACATTAAAATTTCAAGGCTACATTCATGAAATTCGTGTTAGAACTCTTCATTATCACTCATTTATATTAAAATTTTGGGTTTTAGCATTATTTTCCAATTTTAGCCATTTCTAGCCATTTTTTCTCCGTAATCTAGCCATTTTTTCAGTTCAAGTGTTGGCAACCTTGCTCTGCATAATGTTTATTGATACATTTTTTTGGTAATTTATTATTAAGCTTTTTTTTGTGTTGTTGTTTTTGATATTTGTTTTTGTAGTTGTTGTTTGCTTTTAAATTTTTACGCTGTTATTAAAAAAAAACTTATTAATTTAGCTTTAAAACAGTGGTGTTCAGCCCATAGGACAATTGTCCCTGCTCAATTCACATGTATTCTTACCAAGGTTGCCAACACTTGAACTGAAAAAATGGCTAGATTACGGAGAAAAAATGGCTAGAAATGGCTAAAATTGGAAAATAATGCTAAAACCCAAAATTTTAATATAAATGAGTGATAATGAAGAGTTCTAACACGAATTTCATGAATGTAGCCTTGAAATTTTAATGTTTTCGGAATTTCTAAAATATTTTTATTCAAATTTAAAAAAAACATGATTTTAAATCGAATGTAAAAATTACATGTGTCTGTGAACCCAAATAAAAGTTTTAAAAAAGTGAAAATTTTGTACTAAAATTTTGAAAATCATAAAAATTCAAGCTCTTTTATATGAAATTAACTGGAAAACATTAAAAGAAAAAATGGCTAGGGCAAAATAAAATGGCTAAATCTTCCGGCTAGATCCAATCAAGCCATTTTTTTATGGCTAGATGAAATTAAAATGGCTAGATCTAGCCGGAAAATGGCTAAATTGGCAACCTTGATGCAGAGTGTAAAAAAATCTGGCAAACAAGCGATGTGACGACCTACTTCATTGACTGCTTGTGTGAGACTGGAGTGAATTTATTTATTTTTTTCTTCTATGTGTGAGCCAGTGTTGCCATATAGTCAGTTTTAACTGTTTTTTACAGTTTTTTGGGATGCCTAACAGTTTTTCAGTTTTTTTCATGTAAAAAACAGTTTTTTTTAAATTTATGGATTTTTTCACAGTTTTTTCATATTAAATCGGCATATTTGTTTAATTTACAATTTTTTTATTTTTTTAACTAAAATTTAAGAATTAAAATATAAAAGTGCTTATGCATAATTATTTATTTCAAAATCTTATAACGCGTTTATAAAATGAATTTTGTATAAAAAATTTATTTTATAAACCTAGAAAGTGAAAAATTACAATAAAACATAAATAAATTTAAAAATACCAATATAATACTGCAAAATATCTTACTGGAAAAACGAAACATTTTTATAACAAATTTCATCAAAAATTAGCACGGAATAAAATTGGCTAAACCAAATCTGACACGACATAGATGCGACGGACATTTTTTAGCAAAACTTTTTAGACATTTCTAAATGAAACAAGGCCGAAATTGATTTTTTATTTTTTAAATAAATATTTGGCAATTCTGGATAACAATTCATTACTATTTTTTCAATTATGATCGAGGATAATTCCAAAAAACGTAATTTTTTACGGGGTTTTTTTACACACCGTCAAACAATTCCCGACATAACAATACTTAATCCCATGAAAGGCAATTTTATGTGGAATGCAAATATTTTGTAGTCCAACATTGACCAGTAAAGTATTCTATCCTAAGTTAGGGGTTAATAAAAAAAGGTTCCCATCTCGGAAGGTTGATTCGGTGAACTTTTTTTAACTTCAGATTCGGGCCTTGGAGACCAAAATTCTTTAAAAAAACGTTTTATAGAAGGCTGTGCAAAAAGTTGATTACTATAAATGCCAACGCAATTAAATTATTTCAATTTCGATATTTTGAAAATTGAGACCCTGGGATAATATCTTAGTCCCATCCCAAAATTTTTTCTGATTTGTAAAATTTTTTACAAAAACAGTTTTTCTATAAAGAAACAGTTTTTTTTTACAGTTTTTCTAAAAAAATATATGGTAACACTGGTGTGAGCTTATGTAGGTGTGAGAGCGCCCATGGGCATAGGTGTTGCCGACTTCTGATTTAATCAAAATGGATGCTGACTTAAGTTTAATGAAGAAAGCAGGCTTGCTATTTTAGCACTTTAGGTGCTAGATCTAGCATTTTTTTTGGGAGTTACCACCCAAAAATTTAAAAAAAGTGCTAGGTGCTAGTTTAGCAGTTTTTTAAAAATATTGAAATTTTTTAGCACTTTTTTAAATAATTCAATATCTATATGAAAAATGTCTTGAAACACTTCTCGAGTTCAAGAAATAACAGGATTTATAAATATCACAATCCACACACAAATATACAGCTTCTCTGAATAGGGTTAAAGTTGAATAGTGAATAAATATCTTTACCAGTCATGCCAACTTTTTGTTAAATATTGGCATAACAATATTTACGAATTTCTAAAAAGAAGAAATAAGAAAAGTTAGTTTGGCATTTCTGACTTAAGTTCACACTAGATCACTTCCAAAAGAGTTCCAATTTGAAAACCAACATCTGATTGTTAACGGCAATCGAAATGACCTTAAAGTACAACCCGAAAACCCTGTCTGAGGTTGTTAGCAGATTTTTAAACTTTTGGAAAGAATGGTAAAAATCTGTTTCGAAAAGAAATATTGCTAAGACTCTGGTGCTCCTGCATGTATATTAAAATTACAAAAGTATAGGACTAACAAAAAATATTGTTCAGTAAAAATTTTCTGAATCTTAAATAGTTTTTCTACAGCAGAAAGTATTTAAAATTAGATGGTTTCTCTATATAAATATAATTTTCTTGACCGCAAAAGGCATTAGAATCTGAAGATTTATCAATATAAAAAAATATTTTCAAAATCTGAAGGCATTTTTGTGAAAAATTTCACATAATTGATGACTTTTCTAACGAAATAGTTAACAAAACCTACAATATTTCGTATAATAGCTAATCTTTCTGTATAATATGATATGTTTTAGCCTCAAAATCTGAAATTATTTCTATGGAGAACGTTTCTAATTTATCTCCAAATTATGATTTTTTAATTCCTTTACTGATTTAAAGCCAGCAATAAATAATGACCCTTTGAAATGGCGACTGTATGAAATGCATAGTTTTTTTTTATTAATAATTCAATATATCAATAAAAACCATGGTTTGTCAACACTAACCCCAAAACATCAATAACGATTAAAATGTATTCAAATAACTACAATTAACCTAAAAATACCATTAACGAAATAACTAAAAATACCATTAACAAAATATCACTAACCGCAAAATACTTTTACGAAATTATTTAAAATACCGTTTAACCTAACAGACCCTAACTCAAAAATTTTAAATATCCTAGGGACCATCATTTACCTTAAAATACCACTAAAGGCTGGTTTACACTATACGATTTTCGGTAGGATTTTGCAACCTTGCCTATATGTTTTGCATGTGTACTAAAGCAAAATCATACCAAAAATCGTACAGTGTAAACTAGCCATAACGAAATAACTTAAAAAGCCTTAAAATAATCAAACGCAATAACTTTAAATACCGGTAACTCTAAAACAACTTAACGAAATAACTTATTATACCGATAACCTTAAAATACCCTAACGAAATATTTATGAAATAACGTTATCCATTAACACCAAAGACTGGTTTACACTATAAGATTTTCGGAAAGATTTTGCAACCTTGTCTATATATTTTGCATGTGTACTAAAGCAAAATACTACCGAAAATCTTATAATGTAAACTGGCCTTAACCTTATGAATCGGTTGCCAACTCTGATAAAAACCCATAATGCATGTTAAAAACAAAAAAAAATCTAGCACCTTTTTTAGCACTTTTTATTTTGAATCTAGCACTTTCTAGCACTTTGTTTTCGACGATCTAGCACCTTTTCGCATTTGTCTTATGGCAACACTGGAGGAAAGTTTCGTTCAAACTTGGTGTTTCTGCTGCATTTTATAAACAGCTTTTTAAACCATCTTTGTGGCCATCTGATGTAAAGGTTCGTCAGTTTCAGTTTTTTTAGAAACCTCGAACCGAGGTCGTAAATGTTTAGAGAATGTTGCTGCTAAATTTAAAAGAACTTAATTTTTATATTCAAAATATGGGTGAAATTAGAACAAAATTAAATCAAGTGTTTGTTGGCTCTTCCCAATCAAATTATGATGTAATACTACTTGTGGAGACTTGGTTGAATGATGATTTTTTTAATGAAGAATTTCTTGATAGTTTGATTGACTTAGTTTATCGCAAAGATAGAGACTTTTCTAAGCTTAATGTACTAAAGGTGGTGGAATAGTTATTGTCATAAAAAGAAATATAATTTCTTTGCTTTGTTTGCTCTTAAATTCTGATTCGGTTATTGATCAGTTGTGTGTTAAACTTGAACACTCAGGGAATTATGTAGGTAAAATCAACTGCAAATGACAGTTAAAATAACTGCATTTGCACTTAAAAAGGTGTAGACTACATTTGCAGTTAAATTATCTGCAATATGAAGTTATTTTTAACTGTTAAAAATCAACTGACAAATGTGGTAAAAACAACTAGAAATGCAATTGAAACAACATACATGCAAATTATTGTAAAAAACATAAATAAAAATTATTAATTTAATAAAAAACAAATTTATGTAGATGGATAAATCCGTGAATTTTTTTAGGGTAATTTTGAGGACAAAATGTAAACAGTCTGGCCGGTTTACACCGCAGAAACCTAATTTTTGCACAGATCTTATTTTTTACTATTAACCTATCCGAAAATGTTCGGGAAGCTGGGAAAATTACACTTTTGCACATATGGGAGCTCTACTGTTCATCATGTACCAGATTGCTTTTAGCGCCACCTTGGTATTTTAAACCGACAGAGTTAATCGCTTAACTGCCGAAAAATACTTGTGTAAACGATAATGAGTTAAAAGTTGGATTAACTTTAATCAAATAGATTATTTTGTGTACCGAATGCATTACAGAAATATTAGCTGGATTTTGTCTCATGCCTATCAACGTTAAGTAAATATTTAAAGCAAATCTACGTTGAACCGATTGTAGTATAAAAAAAATTTCAAACAGGTTATGTTTATAATTGTTCCGTTATAATCGATCGTGCGTCAGCAAAAGTTTTTCGAATAAGAATTTAAAGATATAAGCTCAATTAGCACACCTAGAAAACAGATTCAGTTCTGATAACCCCATTTGTAGTCAATCGCATGGTTCAGTTGTGGTAGCCGAATTTTTCAGTTCCGGCAACAGGAAACCAGTTGAGACAAGACTAATTTGACTGTGACAACGGAATTTCAGTTGTATGAAGAATAATTCTGTAGCCGCAAACGAAAAATTCATTTGATTCAACTGAACCATTCGATTGGCAACAAATGGAGTTGTCAGCACGGAATCTGTTTTCTGGTGCAATATTGGTATTAGTAGGCGTATGATTAATATTGAATGAAAAAAAAAATGATACCTGGCGTATGATTAATATTTAATTTAAATTCATAAACACTGTGCCTATGATTATTAAAATTTTGCATAAAACTTTTTTCGATATCTGTTTAAAAAGTTTTACAATTTCGATTAAACCTATTTAAACTTTTGCTTATACACATACATAATTCACTTTCATAAATTACGTTGAAGTTTATTACAAAACTTTCTAGATATACAACATAGCACATAGTAAGTAATGCTCCTTAAACCCTTATTGACAATCATTAAAAATAAATTCAACAAAAATAGTTCAGACCATATTTTTGAATTAATGTTTATCCTCTCCAAAGTCTTATAAATTGTTGCACTATTTAATAAATAACAGTAGAATATCATATTCTATATATGTATGTATGTAAGTAAATACTACGAGTACACTCAAAAAAGTTCTGCAATTAAACAAGACGTGGAAGGGTATAATAAGTTTGGTCTGATGTTTGTAACACCAAAAAATATTGGATATAGACTCGCCTTTGAGTATACCGATCGATTCAGAATAACTTTTTGTTTCGATTTAACGATGTCAGTCTGTCCATTTATTGCTGTGCGTACGCTACAGTTCGAAACTATTAAAATATTTTGATAAAATTTGGTATACTGACTTATTTCGGCTCAAGGACGAAGCCTATTGATTTTGGTTAAAGTCGGTTCATGGTTAGACCTAGTGCCCATATAAATGTCCCCCAAAATTTTATTGTCTGCACGCTACAAGCCGCAAATACGAAGATATTTTAATGAAATATGGTGCACGGATTTACATCACATTCACATTAGTTGGTTTTCAACCAGACCGGTGTAGGGTATCGTATAGTCGGTATGTCCGACTTTAACTTTTTTACTCGTTTTTGAAATAAATTTTTATTTTTTTTCTCCCCTATTAAGGGAGATAAAAAAATGGAAAAAATATATTTTGTGCATTTTTGAATTACCTTTCCTTGACATCCACTTTGATGAATTTATATCACATGTGGTCGCAGACAAACGTATTTTTGTGTTTTTTGAGATGCCAAAAAAAATAATAGGAAGCAACTACATTTTGCAATAACTTCCTCAAATCATGGGATAAGAAAATAATTTTTCATTATGTTAAACCTACGATCCTAAGGTTTCGAAAAATAATAATTTGATTTTAATAAATGCTTAAAAAGTGTGAAAAAATATTAATTTTATGTTAGTGCCTCTCTGGGGCACAATCACCAAATGGCCCCCGGAGCTACAAAGAGTTGGTGCATCCCTGCCTAAAATGCTCTATAAGACTATTCTATATGTTTAAAATATGTTTAATAGTAAATTAGAACAATTGTGTTCATTCTCAAATTTATATTAATTACACTGTGAGACAAATGGTAGGGGTCAGTGATCGGGAAGGGTTCAAACTACCGGGGAAAGTTATATCGGTAAAAAAGAAGTTATACGTGTCCCGGCGTTTCGCTGGGTCACCCCTAGGAATCGAGATATATCGATTTGACCTTTGGTGGTATTTTTTTTGACATAACTCGAGAACCACTAGTCCGATTTTGCTCAAACAATTTTAAAAAAATTAAAAATTACAATTCCTTTAATCTGTTCATATAACGTTTTTCTATATACTCAACAGTGTTGCCGGTAAAAATAAATGTATGAAGAAAAAAATATTTTTTGCCTAAAATATTAAAAAAAAGTAATAAACAAAAGGTTATTGATTTTTATGGTAGCGGTAACAAACATTTATTTTTACCGGCAAAACTGTTGAGTATATAGAAAAACGTTATATGAACAGATTAAAGGAATTGTAATTTTTAATTTTTTTAAAATTGTTTGAGCAAAATCGGACTAGTGGTTCTCGCGTTATGTCAAAAAAAAAGATATATCTCGATTCCTAGGGGTGACCCAGCGAAACGCCGGGACACGTATAACTTGTTTTTGACCGATATAACATTTCCCGTTGGTTTCATCCCATCCCGATTTTGACTGTCGCATAGTTTTTTGTAAGAAAAAGAAGAATCATTATATTATATTTTTAAATTATTTTTTATAATATAGTGGAGATTTATTGATTAAAAAGAATCACATATCTAAAGAACTTATTCTAAATTATTTATTTGAGTCATTAAAAGATTGACTTTGTTGTATTAACAAATTTTTTTGTTAAAATTGTATCTAGCTCTTTTGGCGAATATACCCCAGGTTTGGGGCAGTTTCGCCGAATTGAGTTACTTTGAAAATTATTAAAAAAAATAATAGAAAATATGCAAATAATTAGAATAAATATAATGGAAATTAAAGCCAAGATATGTAGGTTTTCAATTTGAAAGTAATTTTTGAAAAATAATTAGGGGTTAAGAAATGACAGTGCTTTGAAAAGAAAAAGAATAGTAAAAGAATGAAAATAACTTCTAATTTTTAAAATTTACATTCCTTTGTTTATTTTTCTTAAAATACACAACACAGATAGAAAAAATAAAAAAAATTGTAGAAAAAATGTGAAATCGATTTTAATAAATGTTCAATTTATGTTCAAAACTAAATTATTATTAAAAGAAATACACGATAATTTTCAAAAACTGCGATGAAAACTACTTTGGTTCATAGAAAAATTGCTGGTGTAAAGATTTTTTCAAGAATTATATGAAACAGACCTGTTGTACAAACAAATAAAAGAGAACATTAGTAAATCTCAAAACATTTTTGATTTTTATACTGAATTAAGTCTGAGCAAAAACTACCTAGTTTTTGTACAACACTAGGTGGTTTTGTATTTAGTTTTTGGCTCTTGCTAGTTTTTAATTCAATTGAATACTTGAATAATATTTAGACTCAGCAAAAACCATCTAGTTTTCGTAAAAAACTATTCAGATCTCCATTAATTTTTTGAGTGTCATGCAGTGTATTTAATAGAGTATTTACTGTATAAAAAACATGTTTATGCAATATTTATTTATTTTTATTTTTTATTTTTATAATTTTTGTATTTTATTACTGAATATATAGTATTTTGCCAACTCGTCTCAATAATGTCCAAGTGACGCTGAGGTGTTGCATTTTTGTATAACTTTTTTTTTCTGAAATAGAAATATATAAATGCAGCTTTTTTAATTGTCATTTGCAGTTGATTTTACAAACATAATTTCCTGAGTGTAAACTTAAATGAAAACAAATTCAAATAAATAAATTCCAAAGTATAGAAAAAATATGCAATAAGCTTAAAAAGACAATTTGACAAAACTTACCAACTTTTTACCAAAGATATTGTTCTGTTGACGTAGTTGTCGTTGTTGTATTTTTGTACTAACAATATTTTGTTATTTAAAAACATGACATAAGATACGATGAATAGGGTAGTATAGATGAATAAATGGATGCATGCTTGTTTATTGTTCTTTAAAAATATTATCAAAATATACTATGCTTAACCTGACCAACCATCCCGCTTTTGGGGGGTATCCCGCTTTTTGAAGGCTGATCCCGACTTGAATTTTTATCCCTTTTAGATCTTCTAAATACATTAATAAACAATAAATTCCTTTAAAAAAGTTCAATGCCGATCTTGTTATCAAATTTCAGAAATTTTGGAGTTTTGTAATAAATATAAAGTCGTTAGAAGATGATCGTTTCAATAAAAAGGCGCAGTTTGGACAAAAAACTACACTACAAAAATTTGTAAACAGCTTCCAATCGAACTTTACTATTTTTATACTGATTTTTGGTACAAGTTTTTTTAGTAATCATTTTTGCCATTCTCTTATTACAAATTACGGATTTTTCTTACTAATTTTCGCTGCTGATTTCAGCAAAACATTTTACTAATTTTTCAAAATCGAGTGCTAAATTTAGCAGAAAAATATACTAATTAAAAAATTTTTTTTTTGATTTTTTACAATTCTTGTTTAGTTTATATTTGTTACTATTGATATATTCTTAGTTTGGAAATAACACTCAGAACATTTTATTGTATCTCCAATGCATAAAAAGCTCATAACTGTAGAACCGTTTGCAATTTTGACTCCAAATTTCAAGTACGATGAAGTAAATATACGCTTGTTACAATCGAAAGAAATTTTTTTTTTTTTAGATTTTACAGTTTTTGTTTTCTTTTTAGTACAATTTTTTGCTAATTTCAGCATATTGATTTTAAATTAGAGTTTACAACAATTTACTGAAATTTAGTAGTCGCAACTAATTATTTATACTAATTTCATTGTACTAAAATTATTGATATTTAGTAAGTTTTTTAACTGATTTTAGCAAATCGATTTGGAATTGCAGTTTACATAAATTTTACTAAAATCAAGTAGCGGCTACTAATTTTTTCTACTAATTTTATTGTACTACAGATCAGCAGACATGTGTTGCTAAAATTAGCAAAAAATACCGCTGGGCTCAAAACTGTTAAATTTCCCGTAATAACAGCAAAATTTTCAGTAGCCATTACAGACTTTTTTGGTTAAGTGTACATATATGTGACCTTCTCCGAGAAAAGGGACCTAGTGTGTGAAAATGAAGTTTTGAGAAGAACGCATTTAAAGTTTCATAACGCATTATCACTTTGAACACACCTTCAGTTGGGAGATGCGATTTGGCAATCGCGTGTGTTCTCACCATCTAACTCAGAAATCTAACTCATTTCATCTTATTCTACACCCTTTTAAAGGGTTTTTCAACAAGAGCGCTACAAAAGTTTTTTTAAATAAAACAAAAACGGTTTTGGATATCAATGAAATTCTTTATTCCTGTGAAAGTACGTTCGATGCCATTATGTATGGAAATCGATCTCTTTTGCATGGCCACCACGGGCACGCTTGCAAAAGTCCAGACGCTAAACCCAATTTTCAACGGTTCTCAAGCATAAATCGGCCGATATTTGTACGAAGTTCATCAATCGTCGCTGGCTTGTTGGCATAAACCATAGATTTGACGTAGCCCCACAGGAAATAGTCCAACGGCGTCAAATCGCACGACCGAGGCGGCCAATCGACTGGACCATTTCGTGAGATAACACGTTCTCCAAACTTGGTTTGCAATAAATTGATTGTGACATTCGCTGTGTGGCTTTTGGCGCCGTCCTGTCGGAACCACATGTCCTCCAAGTCCATATCATCCAATTGGGGCCAAAAATATTCGGTTATCATTGAACGGTAGCGATTCCCATTCACAATAACGTGCCGGCCTTGATCATCACGGAAGAAGTACGGCCCAATGACGCCGCCGGCCCATAAACCGCACCAAACCGTAATTTTTTCGGGATGCAATGATGACTCATGGAGTACGTGTGGATTGCTGTCTGACCAATAACGCATATTTTGTTTATTGACGAAGCCATTCATTATGACGACCATAAATTGGACGTAGCGCTCTTAACGTTGAGGCCACTGACTCCGAATTTCGGTAGTAAATTTTAATAATTTCGACTCGTTGTTGGCTCGTATATCTTTCCATCATGAAATGGCAAACCTTACTGAAGAGAAATGTCAAAAGAGCGGCAAGAAATATGGCGTCGTTTGCTGTCCCTGTCTTTCTACTTTTGTAGCGTCCCTGTTGAAGAACCCAGAATCCACTCTTAAGTCCAAACCCGTTTTTAGATACACCCTTTTCTCGGAGAAGGTCACATATTTTGAATAGAAATTGTGTGTTATTATATAGTAAAAACGTTTCATAATTTCAACGTTAAATTAAATTAATAGAATTAAAATAGCAGAACCCAGAAGAACACAGAAACTAGATCTAGTCTGATTTAAAAATTATTCAGTTTATAATTTTTAGAGAAAAAGGTTTGTTCTTCTTAACCTCAAACCTACATGCAAAAAATATAAAATGGATAATTGCCGAAGTACTTCGGTAAAATACAACTTCAAAAGCTTTCTGCGAAGTTAGACAATTCTTTAATTCTAATATAATATTTTCTAAGATAATTAATAAAAAAAAAAACTTAGGTAACTTAACATAATTTGAAGTTCGTGAAAATGGAATAGGTCAAAAGCTAAGGCAAGTTGACAAAAACCAAAAATTAATAAATCTACATGTATTTTTTTACTAACTTACAAAATATACTTTTGAAGTTGTATTTTACCTAAGTACTTCGATAATTATAAAATTTTTATTTTTTCCGTGTACTAAATTAAAACTAATAAAATGCATATTAATTACCATATTAATTGCAGCTGGCTATATGACGTTAAAACAGCACTGTACTAAAATACAATGTGAAGTTTGCCCTGCGGAAAACTCGTTTCCAATATATACGCAAGCCGCCTGCTTTTGAACGTAAAAACCATACGTCAGTTTGGCAACATTTGCGAAAAACGAGACTGCAGATTGGAAGATAAACAAAAATCTAAAAACATAATGTTTGCATGTGCCTGTGTTTAATCACTTCTGAGTAAAAACAATAACAGAAAGCGAAATAGGCAACTATGAATTACTTACATTGCATGCAAGGTTTTACTTGGGTGAGATGGCTAAGTGGTCGCAACTTAGACAGAAACTATATCTAGCCTGATTTGAAAATTAATGTGTTTATAATTTTTAGAGAAAAATGTTTTTTCTTCTTCTTAACCTCCAACCTACTGAATTAAAATAGCTTTGAAAAAAATAAATTGTCTTTTTCCTTTCATCGTAGTTTAAGTATGTTTCTACTATTTTTAATGCGAAAACAATATCTAAAATGTTGAAATATTGATTTTCATCCGCAGATAGAATCATATTTGCTTTAATTTAGTTCATTAATATTTTGAAATCTGGTCGTAAACTAAAAAGATGTTAATGTTGGTTAATATAACTTATTTAACTATGATTTTTTCTCGGTGTATAACGACAGGAAAAAATTCTTAGCATTGCAGGAATCAATTATTAAAGCAAATTGTTGCTAATTTTAATTTGTAGATTGTCTTAAAATATTTTTTTTTTTTACAACTTAAACTTCGAGATATATGCAAATGTGGTAAAATCCGTTAATTCTCGACTCTTGTAAATTTGAATTAAGGTTTTATTGAAGAAAATTGTTAATTTGTCAGTCCTATATTGTCTTTAAACAACTTTTTAGATAATTTAAACTAAAAAAATTTCAAATTTGCTGAAATCCAAATTTTGCATTAAAATCCAGCTTTTTCAGCTTCCAAATCGCACTTTTGGATCAAAAACAGTTGGTCACATTAACTATACTACACGTAAATAACGGTTTCTTTTGTTTGTTATTTGTTACTGCTGTTGTTGTTTTGAACATATTTCAGCAAAAATCTAAACTTAAGATGCGACAATATAGTCTTCTTTATGAAATAGTTATGTAACTTTACTACAATTTACTACACGTACTTCTATGTAGTACTTAAATAAAACACAGTGGAAGTTTAATAAAAAAATATATGTAAGTTCGATTTTGGTATAGGGAATTTTTATACCCTACACCACTAAGTGGACAGGGAATAATAAGTTTGTGCTCATGTTTGCAACACCAAAAATACCTTTTGGTATACCGATCGACTCAGAATCACTTTTTGTTTCGATTTAATTGATGTTCATCTATCATAATCAAAATCAAGGACTAAACCTATTGATTTTGGTTTAAATCGGTCCATGTTTGGACCAAGTGCCCATATAAAGGTCCCCAAAAATTAGCTTTTTCGCACGCCATAGGTCGCAAATACGAAGATGTTTTAATGATATTTGGTACGCTGACTCACATATTCCCAAGGAGAAAGCTTATTGATTCTGTTAGGTATGATCGATCCAAATTTGGGACAATCACCCATATTGACTATATTCCCGATTTTCTCTTTACGTAAAATCAAAATTTTTTACTCTTATTCTATTTTTTTATCATTTTATAGACAAATTTTGACACAAGTCCATTTCAGCCCATACGAATTTCAGTTTCTAACATTAACTGGCTCTTAGCCAGACTGGTACAGGGTACCATACAGTCGGCATGTCCGACTTTAACTTTTTTACTGGACTTTATTTGTAAACGGGAGAAATTTAACTGTATTTGTCAGCTATTTTTCCTGCATATACTTATTTATTAGTTGTTTTTCGGAAAAATACCTGCTGATGTTTGTAACACCAAAAAATATTGGACCTAGACCCACCTTATAGTATACCGATCGACTCAGAATCACGTTTTATTTCGATTTAACGATGTCCGTCTGTCTATGCATTCTTATGCGTACTCTACAGGTCGCAAATATTAAGATATTTTGATGAAATTTGTCGGCCCAAGGACGAAGCCTATTGATTTTGGTTATAATCAGTCTATGTTTAGACCTAGTGCCCATATAAGGGTACCCCCAAAATTTCCTTTTTTACACGGTGCAGGTCGCAAATACGAAGATATATCAATGAAATTTGGTACACAGAACTACGTCGGCCCACCGACGACGCCTATTAATTTTGGTTAAAATCGGTCCATGTTTAGACCTAGTGCCCGAAATTGGTTTTTTACACGCTGCAGGTCGCAAATACGAAGATATTTCAATGAAATTTGGTTCGCTGACTCTGCCAAGGACAAAGCCTATAGATTCTAGATATGATCGGTTTTTAAATTTTTCAATTTTTATTCTCTGTAGTTTACGTGTATGATCTTAAATCTAACAAAAAACATTAATTTACCAATTAAAAGATCAACTACAACATAACTTCATTATAAGTTTCCTAATTTTACATACACTCAAAATAATATGCTTGTTGGCTGGACAGAAAAATTTGTTACTTTAACAAAGTTTATTCCTGTTTTTTGACTTAAAATAAAATTTATTGATTTTAAAATATTTTTTGTTAAATTTAAGAAATCTAAATTTAAGTAAAAAAATTAGTAACTACAGTTTTATCTGTAATTATAATGACTCGTGAAATTTGTTCAAATTTATGGTCTCGGGACCAGGGAAACAAGCCGATCAAAATAATCGGCGGCGGCGGCGCAAGCAAAAAATCGGCGGCGGCGGCAGCGATTAAGGTTGAGCCGGATAAAAATTGGCGGCGGCGGCGCAACCAAATAATCGGCGGCGGCGGCGGCTTGATCGGCTTGATAGAACATTATACACGTATTTTAAAGATGTTTAAGGTTTTTTCCAAAATATAGCAGTAGAAAATTGTGCAAAAAATTTGGAATTATCAAATAAAAAATAATTTTAAGTTAAATTCATCGATAAAAATTACAAATTTAGGATTTTTAGTTTTTGAACGGAGCTAGGAGAGATAGTTGGGCTTACCAAATATATACATATGTTTATATATTCAACAAAATTGTGTGGAAATATTTTCAAATAAAACTGATTTTCTTAATTTTTTTCTTATTTTGTTTAATTTTGACGGCTTTTAATTGCAATATTTTGTTTAAAAAAACTAATTTTTATCTAATTTATTCTTTATTCAGGGTAAAATGAAGTTCTACTTTAATCGCTTTAAAATTGTCAAAGTTATACATTTTTTTATAAACATGGAATCTCTGCATTTATAAGAAAATTGAAAATATTAACCTTAATGATTGTGCAAACAAGAATCTCGAGTTGCTGAAATTAAATGTTTAGAAAAATTACGATAACATTTTCAATTTTCAATTAATTTAAACAAAAGAATCTGATTTTACTAAGAACTAAACCCACTTTCAGAATAAATTACAATAGTAAAGAATTGTTTAATACTGTAAAAAAGCCGTCAAAGTATACAAATTAAAAAAAAATTAATTTTAATATTTAAAAAAAAAACTGTCAACATATTTCAGTTACAAATAAATAATTCTATATATATTTGGAAAGCTAAAATTTTTGTCTTTCCAAAAACTTTACAATATTCAAAATCGGTTGAAAAATTGCTGAATTACAAATTGTTAAGTGCTTGAAGTCGCTCAAAAACAGAGTTTTGACACTATCACCCCTGTTCTGAATTTCTAAACTTTTTAATTAGAGTGGTTTTGTAAAATCACACAAAATTCAAAATATCGGAAATTGACTGTTTCAACAAAATTTAGCATACTGACAAATTTTAAAATAAATTTTAACATATTAATTTTTGCAACAAAATATTCGTTTTACTTTCACCAAGCTTTTCCAACACGAAATAAAACGAAGAAAATAATTCGGATGTGGATCACAGAACAGCAAAAAAATTCGGAATGTTTCAATTTAGAATTTTTTATGTGGATTCGGAACTTAGAAATAAACAAACTCTATTTTCACTCAAAATGAAATGTGTTTTTAGAATAAACTAGAAAAAAAATGGTTCCAAAAAAATTATGCTCGAAAAGATGTCAAAGTTGAAAAACTTAGAAGAATTCATTCTTTTTATAATGATCTTTCACGTTTCATTCGGTTTGTAAAAGATTAAAACAAATGTTGCGTTTTTAATTATTTTTATGGGTTTTGTATATGATATCAATATTAAATCCCTCAAATAAGCCACATTTTTATTTAATTTGTAATTATTAACTAAAGTGTTGTCAGAATCATTAGTATATTCATATCTTAGATCTTTTACTGAATGAATAAAATGGCAATTTTGATAAGCCATTTTGTAAAAGATTAGAATTAATAAAAAAATTAATTATTTAAATTGATTGTAATTTCATAAGGAATGTATTCAAAATAAGAATACATTCTATTTAATATTAAACTTTGGGAATGAAACCTATGAATTAATTATAAAGGAATGGTTTGATGGAATGATATATATTCAATTTCTAAAGCTGAATCCGGTTTTGTGCGAATTAAGCTAAAATTTAATTAATTCTTTCGAAGCTCTGCCTACAATCTACACTTGGTCATTTGAAAAGTATATATGCATATTTTTTATTTTGTAACACTGTGTAATTTGTATCCAAAACTATGGGTGCTAAAGACGTGTTCATTTGAATTCTCTCCTCTATTGCATATGCAAATTTCAGCGAAATCTGTCAGAAGTTTTCAAGCAAAACTTCCAACTTAAGAAATATTTATGACAAAAATCCTTCTTAGCTCTGACTATAAAACTGGTTCTTTTATTTTTTTTTAACTAAAAAAAATACTCCTGATGGTTCAGGAAATGATGAAGTAGAAAATTTGTTTTAAAAATGACATTTGCTTTTAATTTTTTTATTTTGGAAAATTGATACTTCCAGCCGAAATGAGCCGAAAAAAATCGGCGGCGGCGGCTGAGGCAAAAATGACCGGCGGCGGCGGCTTAAACGGCTTACGGCGGCTGGCTTGTTTCTCTGCTCGGGACCCTCCCCGGGCCTAGTCCATATCATTTAAGGGCATGTAAGGGTGCTCCAAAGGAGCAAACATTTTGTCTCTTTTGATCTATCTCACTTAGTTTTCGAGATATGATCCATTTTGTGAAGTGGAAAATTTTTATTAAAACCCTCCGAGGGTCTAAGACCCCACCAAGGTCCATTTTTGGATAGAGATAACCTTTCCCCGAGGGTGTTACCGGGTTAGGGGTAGTTGAAATCTACCAGGCATTAACAATAACATGAAAATATTATATTTTAACAAGAAATTGTTTAAAATTTAATGAATGGGGTCTTACAAATTAGTTATAAATAATTTTGAAAATTAACTAACACTCAAAATTAGATAAAAAATAAAATAAAAAAATAAAATAACTTAACGAAATAACTACACTCAAATAAAAAAAGGAATTAAAAAAATTTGTAAACAGTTTCCAATCGCACTTTACTATTTTTATAGTGATTTTTAGTACAATGTTTTTTTTTTTTGGTAATAATTTTTGCTATTCTCTTATTACAAATTACGGATTTTTTTTTTACTAATTTTCGCTGCTGATTTCAGCAAAACATTTTACTAATATCTCAAAACCTAATGCTTAATTTAGCAGAAAAATATACTAATTTAAAAAATTTTATTTACAAGAATTCGTTAATTTTTTACAATTCTTGTTTAGTTTATATTTTTTACTACACTGAAAATATTATTACAGTAACTGACTGTAGCTTATTTAAAAAATTATCCGTACATTTATTTTTAAATGATTATACAGTTAAAATACAAAGAAATATATTTTTAGCTGTTTTTGTCGTTTATTTAAAAAATAAATTACATATTAATACGGATTTTCTGCTACAGTTAATATTTTCATTTAAAATATTTTGTTAAAAAAAGAATTCCCATTCGATTTCTAGGTCAGTTAAAAAAACGAAATAAACTAAATATCATTTATTCTTACGGATTTTGTATTTTTTGAAATTTAATAAAACGAAATAAATGAAAAATCATTATTTTTTTAAGGATTTTGTAGTTTATTTATTGACATTTAAAAATAAATGAAAAGTTCTTTTAATTTAAATGAAAAGTCAGTAGACCGGTTTTCAAGTGACTTTTCATTTATTTTAAATTACATTTTCAGTTAATTTAAACTACAAACTATTTTGAGTGTATTGATATATTCTTATGGTCTAATTCATAAACTTTTACAACAGTCTTATTGCAGGATTTTAAGCTAATTTGTGAAAAACAGTATTCATATTTACTTAATAATGAAGAAAATAATAAAGGTTTATAGTTGGTACTCACTAACTTTAAACCTTTTATAAAGTTTGGAGTGAGGAAGCCACCATTTAATTGCTAATTATTTCATTTTCAGGCATGAAATGATTTATTAAAGCTATTCCATCCCTAGAATGTGTGGCTTCCAACAACTTGCATCCATCAAACTGAAAAAAACTACAACAATTGTGTAGCCAATGACCTTTTTCGAAAAAATTTACAAAAAAATGTAAAAATAAAATTAAAAAGAAAAACAAAACAATAGTGATGTGTAGACTGTCAAAACATTATTCGAAATTCGATTACTTTTGTATGCTTTGAATAATATCTTCTAAAAAATTACTTTTTTACACACATTTCCATTGATTTGCTTTATAAATAAAAAAAAAAAATATTTTTAATGGCTTTTAAATTTATCTTAGCACATCATTAGTTCTCTAATTTAAGGAAATAAAGTTTTCACTTCCGATTACCGAGTCAATCGTTTACTAAATTTGTAAATCACTTACGACTTATTTGGGAGAAGAGAGAAAATAAACAATAGTGTTGCCAGTATCAAATCGAAAAATTAATTTATAGTTAAAATACGATTATGAATCAAGATTTCTAATAACTCCTTATTAAGCGAAATATGTACTTTAACTATAGCAAGCTTCAAATACCAAATAAATTTTGTTTATGAATTAGCACATTAGTTTGGCAATAACCAGTGTTGCCAACTTTTGAAGGCAGGAAAACACCGTGAGCATTGTGAAAACGGGTAAAAAGGGTAAAAATTTATCAAAAATGGGGTAAAAAAGCACGATATTAATTTTTTGAAAAATTTAAGTCAATAATTTAAAAACACATTTTAGCTTTGTAAAATCGTGTAAAAAAAAATCAAAAATAACCGAAAAAGGGGTAAAAAAGCACCAAACTAATATCTAAAAATTTTTAAGTTTAAATATATCGAAGTTGCTATTTAAAATTGTACTACAAACATTGTGAAAAAATGTATTTTTTGTTAAGTTCGTATTATTTTTTCAACTTTGACAGAAAATTGAAGAAAAATATTAAAAAACGAGAACAAATACCAAAAATATGAACTGTACAAAAAGCACTGCCAGAAATCTGAAAAAGCACTGTAAATACCCGCTTTTTTTAAACGGGTATTTGTACAAAATCACCGGGTACAAGAATGAAAAAAGCACCGAAAAATACCCGAAAAGCACTGAAATGGCAACACTGGCAATAACACTCATAAAATGTTATTGTATCTCCAACTGGAGAACCGTTTTCACTTTTAACTCCAAATTTCAAGTACGACGAAGTAATTATACGCTTGTTACAATCCACTAAAATGACCCCATTTGCTGGCCAAAACTATAAGGAATCACTGAATAAGGATGAAAATCTATATACGGTGATTTTCAAAGTTGCTGATTTCGAATCTGAGGTGAAAATTTTCAAATTAAAAATGGCGGATCTAATATGGCGGAGTAAATTTTAGAATTTCTTCAGATTTATATGAAAATAGGTATACAGAGGTTTTCAAAGTTGCTGATTTCGAATCTGAGGTAAAATTTTTCAAATTCAAAATGGCGAATCCAATATGGCGGCGTAAATTTCTTCTGATTTACAGGAAAATTGGTATACGGGGGTTTACAAGGTTGCTGATTTCGAATCTGAGGTAAAATTTTCAAATTCAAAATGGCGAATCCAATATGGCGGCGTAAATTTTAAAATTTCTTCTGATTTGCATGAAAATCGGTATATGGGGGTTTACAAGGTTGCTGATTTCGAATCTGAGGTAAAATTTTTCAAATTCAAAATGGCGGATCCAATATGGCGGCGTAAATTTTAAAATTTCTTCTGATTTGCTTGGGTAAAAATGTTAACTGTGTAAAATGCAAACTTTTTTTGTCCAAAATCTCAAAAAAGACAATAAAAATATTTTTTTTTTTAAATCTGGGGCATATTATAGCAGAAAATTGAACAAGTAGAAACTTTTGTAGAAACTATATTTTTTTAATAAAGCTATTTAAAATTTTGCTTTACATTTCATTATTTAAAGTAATTTCATTTCATTTTTATTGTTTAATAAAGCTATTTAAAATTTCCTCTTTGTTCGTTCAGATTTCTCATGATACTCTTTCTTTGAAAGCCCTGTTGAAGCTGCAGTTGGCTCAGTTTTAATTGCCAAAATAAATTCAGCGTTTAGCCAGAGTTCGTTTTGCATCTGAAATATGTTTATCTTCCTATGAGAACTCTCCCATCTAACTGAGATATTCTTACAAAAAATTCGCACTTTCTCCTTCCCATAAGCCGATTCCTCATTGAAAACATTGCCGCATTCAGCTTTACCAACAATGAAATTGTAAACAGTAGTATTCTTCTCCTCTTTCTTTTGCTCATCCAACCAAATTTCCGCAAGTTCGCTATTTTGAATGCGGAGGCTGTCTACCAAAAATGATATTTCTCAAAAAACGCAAAAAATTCGCAACATGAAATTGACAAGTTAAACTGAAAATTCTTCATTTAACACGTTTCTGATTGTTTAAATACAGCCAAATTCGGGCAACTTTTTAAAAGCTTATCCAAAGTTCATTTTTCAGAAAAAAAAACTTGAATTAAAAGTTATGTCAGAAGTATGAGTTTTTTCGCCAAAAAAATTTGTTTTTAATAAAATCTTTCTCTTGAAAATGTTTAATACATTTTACTATCACTTTTGTTTTCAATATTTAGTTTAAATTTATATTTTTTTTTAATTATTTAAAGAAATTTAAAAATTCGACCAAATTGCACTGTGTATACTGCATTCAACACTTTGCTCACAAACAATGACTTTGACCACTTGCTAAGCATTCGTTGTTAATTTTTTACAAAAATAAAACTTGCCGTTATTTGCTTTGGTGTGTTCTTAATTGAATACTAACAAAAAAAAAATTCATTCACCTATAGTGCAATCGAAAGAAAACAAAGTTTCTTTTTTATTAATTTTTTAGATTTTACAGTTTATTTATTTTTTAGAACACTTTTTTGCTAATTTCAGCAGATTGATTTTAAATTACAGTTTACTAAAATTTGCTGAAATTTAGTAGCTGCAACTAATTATTTATACTAATTTCATTGTACTAAAATTATTGATATTTAGCAAGGTTGGCAACCGATACCGTTATAATACCGTTATCCGTTTCAAAACCCTTTCAAATTGACAACCGATACCGATACCAATACCGAAATTCTTCATTTCAAAAAATACCGGTATTCAAAAACCTTTTCCTTTAATACCGGTGTCGCACCGGTATGGAATCGGTTTTTAAAAAATTGTTTTTTCACGTTTTTAGCAAAAATACTAATTTTTTTAATATAAAATTTCCAAAATTGTTAAACAATTAAACTTTTTTATTCATTGTTAATAGAAAATGGTGTTAGTGCGGTTATCAGCCTTTAATTTGCATTGGCAACATTGTTTTTAATTTATTTAACTTCATAAATATTCTCTAACTTGTGACAAATTTATATATATATTTATGTCTTATGGTTCCATTAGGATAAAAGGGCCGCAAATTTACAAATTTGTAAATAAAATTTAATATATAAACTGGTTTCTTAAACCTTTAATTGAATTTACAGTTTCTTTAGAGAAATCAAATTATGTTCCTAATAGATTTAAAAAAATGTTTGTGTTTAAAAAATAAAACACTTAGAAATTTTTAATAACTTATTGTTTTTTGTTCATATTTGTCCTTTTTTTTTAATCACTGGATTTATTTTTGGATTTATTTTATTTTGTTAAAAAATCCACATTTTGTTTTTTAATTTTTAAAATTTTATATTTTTATCCAAATCTAACACTTATTCTCTAATATAATGTGAAAGAAAAAATTTAAATTTTGCGAAAATGAAATTTCTGGAAGAAAATTAAGCTAAATCCAAAACGGATTTATTTATTTTTTAAATCCATTTTGGATTTAGCTTATTTTAATTCCTGTGTTCACATGTTTAAAAAATTTAATGATTTTCTTGCACAATTTATTGGCGAATAAGTATTAGATTTTAATAAAAATTATAAATTTTGAAAATTAAAAACCAAAATATGGATTTTTTAACAAAATAAAATAAATCCAAAAATAAATCCGGTGATTAAAAACAGGCCTATTATAAAAACATTTCCATAAACTATAGTTATCCTTTATAAAAATTTAATAAAATTGAGTTTTTTAAAATTTTAAATTTTTTCAATAATACCGGTATGTACCGGTATTAATGTTTCGGTATCGGTTATACCGATACCGATATGATTAAAATACCGTTACCGATACCGATACCGAAACAAATAAAAAATCGACACCAATACCGATACCTATACCGTTATTCGTTTCGGTTGCCAACCTTGATATTTAGTAAGTTTTTTAACTGATTTTACCAAATCGATTTTGAATTCTAGTTTACAACAATTTTGCTAAAATTTATTAGCGACTACTAATTTTTTCTACTAATTTTGTTGTACTACAGATCAGCAGAAATGTGTTGCTAAAATTAGCAAAAAATAGCGCTAAGCTCAAAATAGTTAAATTTCCCGTAATAACAGCAAAATTTTCAGTAGCCATTACAGACTTTTTTGGTTGAGTGTAATAATACCGATAACCTTACAATAACCTAACGACGTACTTTTTAGATAACGCTATCTATTATCACTAACTCTATTTTTCTTAGAATCAGTAAAATATATTACAAGATATAGAGTCGCAGTATCTAAACTTTTTAAACTGAATTCCCTCCACTGTGCAATGTAAAACTAACATGTTGATGGAATATTGAATAGACAAGATGATAATACACTAAAATATATTGTATTGCAAAAATGTAGACAAATATCCAAAAGAAAGAAGAGGTATAAGAGGAAGAAAAAAAAAGCAGTTAAGTTTCTTATAAAACAATAGAGAGATTACATTATTTTTGACAAGAAGTAAAGAGGTGTTATTGTTGCTGTGCATATAAACAAAAAGTATCTATGTTTGTATTATCATAAATATACATAAATTTTGTGACAAATTCCTTGTAAATTATATCAAAAGAAGACTTTAATTTATAAAGTTGGTAGGTGCCTTTTCGTCTTGTTGTTCATCTAGTCTAAATTTGTTGTCTACTATGCGAATTGTATGTAAAAAACACAATCATATGCATACAATAGAAAATAACTGTTATATAGAATCTTAATTACATGAGTGTGTGTGCGTTAGGTAAGCTAGTCTTTGTGGGTGTTTGTGTCTGCGTATGCGTATCCCAGTTGGAAATATCATCAAGACGTCTTCAAGACGGCTTAGTGACATGTCGCTGTCACTGCTGACTTGCTGATCTGGTCTCATACAAAAACCTTAAGACACCTGATAACATTTTCATATATGATGACATATCCTTAAGACGTCTGAAGGAATTGTTTCCACAAAAAGCGGATGACACCTCATGACTAATCAGCAATCCGTCACAAGTAGGGACTTATACATAATATCTCGCTAAAAAATTTTTAGTAATTTATTGAAATAAAAAAAAAAACAGTACTATTGTTGATATGTAGGCAGCTTGATGTCATACTTTAGTTGTCCGGTGCTAACAAGTCTGCAGTTAGTCAGCGTTTTTAAAAACAGAATACAAAAGGCTGACATGTCTTTAAGACGTCTTAAGTAAAATGTCTTTAGCTGAAGTCTCGTATTTAATAAGTCGCTGATTACATTTTCCTTAAGACACAATTTCCAGCTGGGAAGTAAATTGTATATTTTTTTCATTTTACATTAAATTACATAATTTTACATCTGTACGTATGTGTTTGTATTTATAGTATTTCCATTTTAAATCACTTACAATGTTTGTTATTCTGACTTTTTGATACAAATTCAACTTTAAACTTTCATTTTATTTTGAGTCATTGCCATTGTTGCATACAAAAGTTTGAACTTAAGTGTAGAAAGAAGAGTCTTAATAGTTGCAGTTGTATGACAGTTTATTTTTGCATTTATTAAAATATTTATGCTTTTTTATGGGTTAGAAAAGTGTATGTATAAAATATAGTAAAAATATTTAAACTCAACAACATTGAAAATTTATTGATTATACGCACCGTAAGATTTTCAATTTAATATTAATCATACGCCTGGTTTAATATGAATTTAATAACGATCATACGTCTAGTGTTCAACAAACAGCGATGGGACAGAATCATAATCATTACTTTTTTGCATTACTTTTTCGTAACAAAAAGAATATCATTATATTTTTCACATTGTAATCAAATAAATGAAAGAAATCATTACTTTTTCATTATTTCACAAAAAGAGTAAAAAGTTTTCTTTCCTTTATGAGGTTTTAGATTTACTTTGAGAAACACTAATCGGGCATTAAATAGCTTTAGATCTCTATATTTAAGCTTATTTGCTATTTGGGTTAAAAGCGAGGAATCGGTACAACAAAAATTCAAATCAAAAGTCATGAAAAAAAATATTTACCATTGGTTAAAAGTTATAGGTATGAAAATATACATATGTACAGTTTTGTAATGGAAATTAAAATAAAATTTCATTATCATTATTTAAATTTTATTACCATTACTTTTTTGTTTATTACATGTAATGAAAACAAAAAAAAACCTTTTTTTTCATTACAATAACAAAGTAATTAACTACTCCAAACTCTGTCAATAAGCACAATCACAATCTGATCATTTAATTTTAATAAATCCGAAGTTCTTGATACGGTTAGGTAGGGAATCTGAGTTGAAGATATTCACCGACTCAAGTCTAAAAAATACAATCAAACCCAATAGTTGGCGTGTTGGGCGCTCTCAATTTGAAATTAAACAAATGATCATCTTTTACGAAACAATCGGCATTGACAATTATGTTCGACAATATAAAGAAACATATCATCAGTTTGAATTTAAATAAAACTTTTATCACGTTGCCAAGTTTTATTTTCGTTTTTCATCACATTTATGATGCTTTTTTTAAATATCATAGAGGTTTTTCTTCGAGTGATACTAATATTTAGCAAAATTTGTTGCTGATTTAACAATTTATTTTTAAGTTCCAGTTTACAACAATTTTACTAAAATTTAGTGGCGGTTATTAATTTTTTTCTACTAATTCCATTGTACTACAAATCATTAGACATGCATTGCTAAAATTAGCAAAATGTACCTAAGGGCTCAAAAGAGTTAAATTTTTGCAATAGCAGCAAAATTTTCAGTAGTAGATGATCTGAATAAAAAAAAATCAACCCCCTTTTTGAAACAACAAATAAAATCTAATATGACAATATCATATTAGAATTTGGACTTAAGGTAGAAGAATATTCTAACTAAATATATGAAAATATAGAAAGTCAAAAAAAAACAATTTTTGTATTTTTAATGCAAAAATTAGGATGATAAAAAAAAATTATGGAGATATAAAAATCCTTTCATCTGATACCTAATTTGGCTGAAGTTTTTAGAAATTACAAAAAAATTATTTAAAACATCCTCTATCACATTTCCAAATTTGATTAAGATTGAAAGGAACCCATGGGGATAGTTTCCTTGTGAGCTGTTTTTTATATAAAGAATCAGTTTTTTTTTTTTATAGAAAGAAGCCTTGTCAATAAAAATTTTGCATTAAACTTAGGTGTCCCTAAGAAAAACAAAATAAAAAAGAAGCTTTTATTAAAAAAAGGGCTTCCGAGTAAAAATAGTTATATATTGTCATATATAATGTGATTGGGTTATATCTGACAATGAATAGAGTCACATAGGGCACATATCATTATATACAACTATATCTGATATTATTTTTTCAACGAATTTTTTGTATGGTAAATGATGTTATTACATATCCCCAAATCTGGCTCCATATTGTATAACTACATAAGCCATACAAAACTAATCAAAATATATGTAGTGACCGATATGATTATATATGGTTCGTACTAAGTTATATAACACTGTATGTGTCGTCATACTAAAAATATATTCTTGTAATTTTATATAAATTTCTATATAATCCCGTAGAAATTAATATATAGTTCAAAATTCAAAATATAGTAGTCTGCAAATTAAGAGTTAATTACTCCATAGCCAAATCACGTGATTTTTTTTTGCATGTAAAATCATGTTAAAAAATGATGCGTACGATTTAGAAGACAAACTAAATTTTTATTTTAAAATTGTTCAAACTATAAAAATTTCATTGTCAATTTAATAGCTGGAATGCATAGAAACTATACCTACTATCAAACAAAATTATATAAAATCATATATTTTTATATCGAATTAGATATGGACAAATCTCGGATCAAACTGTATCGAATTATATCTAATTTTATATAATTAAGCAGAAGACCCATTTTTCGGATCAAACTGTATGTGGTTGTATATGGGGACTTAAAAAATAAGATATAATTATATATGACACCATATTAAGATTTTTACCCGGGCTTTTATTGCGGCCCTATGCTCCTTGCAGGAGTAAAAGGAACAAATATATATATTGAAAATATACCTTTTATTAAAAAAGTACCTTTTGTTAAAAAGTAACTTTTGTTAAAAAGTAACTTTTATTAAAAAAGTATGTTTTATTAGAAAAGCAATTTTTATTCAAAAAGAAACTTTTATTAAAAAAGTAACTTTTGACTTATTTTTGTACAGTTGATATTTTATTTGGTAAATATGTGTTTTTCGTTCGATTTTAGATCAGGCAAACGACACTGACGATGTAGAAATTGAATCATCTTTCTTTAATTTGAAAAATAATTTAAACAGAAAGAGATATTAACATTAATTTACCAAATAAAATATCAACTGTACATACCCCACATTCATCTTAACTAGGGTATTCAATCTATTAATCGTTATTCGATTAATCGAAAAATTGTTCTCAAAAATTGTTCGAATAATTTAAAATGTCCAAATTTCGAATAACGAATAATTCGAATAATTTCGTACGATTAATCGATTAATCAAAATTGGTAGAGTATTACAAAAATGTAAATTTTTTATTAAAGTAAATCTCAAAACTTTTTCTAAAAAATTGTGATAAATAATTTGCTGTAGGCTTGTACCTATCCGGATTTCATTCTGGCCTAAGAAAATAATTAAGGGACGACCTTTTAGAATTTCTAGAAATATTTGTTAGCTTCAACTCAATGAGAATTTCATGTTTTCAGGTAGGAGCGTCAATAAACATCTTAAATCCCAAAGAAATAACAAAAACAACACAAAATTATCACAATTTGCTTTGTCATCTTCCAAATTACTACTCTGTTGTTGTGACTTATCTAGTAAAGTTGTGGTATCTATTTATATATCTTGCTCTAACTCCCTCCCACTGGAGCATAGGGCGCTTATTTACACGTATAATAAATTTTTAATTATTTTTTACGACTTTTTGTATGTTGATATTAATTTGAAAGCATTAATAATGATTGTAACTAATGATTATTAGAATTATAATATTATAAATATTATAAAGCTTGTTTAGTGAGCACTCTGAATTAATAAAGGAATGGAGGTACGGAAACGTAGAGGGAAAATCAATTCTAAACAGAATTCCTCTCAATGCATACGAAAGAGATACAAATTAATGTACGGGGTCTTATATTCTTCTTTAACTCTTAAATTCATTGCTGTGTTGTTCTCCCTGATTTGGATAAAATTTTAATATGTGAAAGATGGGGGAAAAAAAAAAATACTGACAAAATCTGATCTCAATTATTAATTTTTTTTTCATTTTTATGAATTTCAGAAGAGTTACTGAATTTATTTTTGTTCCCTTTTTTAAATAAAATTATTAAAAACACAATAAGTGTATGTATATTATTTTAGAGAAAATTTTAAAATTTTTTCGATTAATCGATTAATTTTAAAATTTTGTTCGATTAACCGGTTAAGAAAAAAATCCGAATAATTATTTGCACGATTAATCGATTAAAATAAAAATCCGACTAATTGAATACCCTAATCTTAACACACAGTATACAGTGAAAAATATAATTTAATAATATACATTTCGTTGTCGTTCACAAATCTAAGTTATAATACACTCAGATGAATAGAACCAGATGCGATACTTTAAGAATTAAATTTAAAAACAAAAACAGTAATAACAAAGGATAAAAATAGCATTGTTAGATTTCGTTGATGTTAGTCTAGTTGAGTTGTTAACATATTATTATTTGTTCCCACGTAGCATAAGTAGACCATTATCAATTAACCCATCAAGGCGAACGACACTGACGATGGCTTTGTAGCGAAAGCCGAAAATACCTATTCTATACTGCTGGCCTTATCGAATTCTTTCAAATTTTTTTTTATTCTTGTAAAAATTGTATCACCTTTCTTTAATTTGAAAAATAATTTAAACAGTAAGATATATTAATATATATCAGGTATGGGCTCACAAATGGCTTGACGGGCCAAATTTAGGATTTCACAAACTTACCGAGGGCCGCACCAATTAATACATTACTCGACAAAAATGAATTTTTTGTACAGCCTTCTGCTAAAATCTTTTTTTGAGTATTTTGGTTTCCTAATCCCGGATCTAAAGTCAAAAACGGTCCACTGAATAGCCTTCGAGTCTTTCTTTTTTATCCCCTCACCCAGGAAAATACTTTATGAGTCAATGTTGCGGAGAAGTACATCAAAATCTTTTATATTTTTGTAATTTTTTATATTTTTGATCCAAATATATTTAAATATATAAGGCACAGACTCAATAAATGTTTTTAAAATATTTTGCCCTCCACAATACGAATCTGAAATCAAAAAACTTTGTCGAATTAATCTTCGAAAATATGGTTTTCGTTATTTCAAAAAATTTGGTTTAATTTTTCAAATATTTTTAAATTTACTTATTGGATTTTGATCCCTTGACTGATAACCCCGGCAGAAAATTTTGATACTTTTATGAGGGTTCTTATTTAGTAAGTCAAAAGAAAATTATTCAAGCAAAGCACATATTTTTTTATATTTTAAACTTCTTTCTCAAAAATTACGCATTTTTTGGATGAAAATATTGCTCTTAGTAAAATGAATCATGAAAGCCACAACAATTTGAGCAAATTTTTAAATCCAAAGATGATTCAGAAACGACCCTGAAATTTAAGTAAATTTGAATATTTTGTGAACAATTCTATAATGACTCAAAAAAGATTAATTTTTTAGCCCAAGGAATTTTTTTTAAAATATTTCTTTGAGCCATTTTTGAATCAAAAAGAAGGCTCTTTTGGATGCATACAAGTGAAAGTTTAATAATATATTTTGAGCACTTTTCTGATTCATTTTTGGGCTCGTTTGTTGGCTGAGAGCTCTAGAAGAAATTAATTATAAAAACTTTATTCAAAAGTTTAATATCATATTAAAAAATTTGGGTAAGGCGGAATTGTTTGCTTTAAAAGCGAGATAAAAATTCGATCATACCGCTTTAAAAAGTGGTATAATCCCCTCAAAAGCGGAGTGGTTGTTCAGTTTAAGTACACTAATAGAAAAAAGCCTGTAAAAAGTTTTGCTAAAGCTGCTAAAAATTAGTTAAAAATTACCTTGAATAGAAAACTGCTAAAATAAGCAGATTTTCTTTGCTAAGATAAGAATAGCAAAAATAAAGCTGTTAAATATATGGAATTTTAGTTTTATTTGAGCTAAATTTTAGTTAATTGAAATAAAACTTTACTCTGCTAGAATCAGCAACCAATTTTGCTAAATATTAGTAGAATCAAAAAACTCCAAAAATTTTTAATTGTTTTAAGAGAATAAAAATCTATTTGTGAAATCAGCAGTCTACTATTTTTCACCAAAATTTCTATTGATTTTAACAGAATGACTATTAGTATGTTTAAGAGTTTATTTTTGCTCTTATAATCTTACTAACATTTAGCAAAAACCTGCCAAAATTTTGCTGCAAAGTTACTTTTAAATAATAACACTGTAAAAATAGCAGAAAAAGCTACTGATTGTTTTGCTATTTTCCCAGGTTTATTTCCGTTAGTGTATAAATAAAATTTTATTGTGTCTAAGTGTTTTACCAAATTTAAGTGCTTGAAGGACAATTCTCACAAGTAGATTTTAGAGATCCTTACGAGGCCTGTAGAACAGCCTTAAACATTTCCTTAAATGAAAGGTAATTTTTTTGAATTCAAACTCATAAAAAATTAGAGAGTATTTCTACGTCATATTGAGCCATAAAGTATTTTTCCCAGGCTTAAGGTTTAAATAAAGAAGAAGGAATTTTCCACTTAATATTCGTATATTGGATGCGAAATTACTTTAAAAAGTTTTATAGGACGTCTGTGCAAAAAAGTCGATATTTGTTGATTTCAATTCTGATTTTAATTTTTTTTTTATTTAATTAATATTTTTTTTAATTAAAAAAAAATTTTTTTTATTGTTTTAAAATTAATGAAGGGCCGCACGAAATTGGCTGACGGGCCGCATGCGGTGTGTCTTTTATTATAAAAGGAAAAAGTAGTTTTTCTTATAAAAGCACCTTTTATTGAAAAAGTACTTTTTTTTTATTAAATACGTACCTCTTATTAAAAATATACATCTATTTAAAAATTCTACTTTTAATTAAAAAAATACATTTGGTTGCAAAAGTACCATTTATTAAAAAAGAACTTTTTATTTAAAAAGTGCCTTTTGTCAAAAAGTTCGCTTTATTAAAAAAGTGTCATTTACTAAAAAAGTACCTATTATCAGCAAGAGGGCTTTATAAAATAAGTACCTTTTATTCAAAAGGTTTGTAGATCTTTTCAAAAATACTTTTTCTGCTTTAGTAATTAAATGTTACTTATACGTGCTGATGTAGTTGTAATATGAATTAAATATAACTCATACGACCCGGTGCACAGTTTGAACTAATATAAGTACAATTTACAGAATGTTTACACAAATTGCCTGCACTTGTACGTACAAACCATACGTCAATGTGGCAATATTTGTGAAAATGTGACACGCAGGAAATAAGAAGACAAACAGAGAAAATCTGAAGTAGAATGTTTGTATATGTCTGTTTGATCACTTCTGAAATTATTCATATAGAGACAATCTGACAATAAAAATATAAACAATAATACAATTTAATGGAAGATCACTGATGAAGCCTGTCCATAAAAAGGCAGAAACTAGATCTAGTCTGATTTGCAAATTTAATTTAAGTTTAATGTGTTTATAACTTTTGAGGAATGTTTATTCTTCTTCTTAACCTCAAACCTACTAAATTAGAATAGATAAAAATACATATTAATGACAATATTAATTGTATTTGGTCTATACGAAGCGTTTGAAAAAACAACACCTTACTATGTTGAAGTTAAATATTTGTTAGAAAAAGAAATACTTTATTAATTTATAATTGAATTTTTAATATTTATAATAAAATTTAACCAATTTTTAGCTTAAAAACTTTAAAAATACTACCTGAATTTTTAATATTTATTACTATTATTTATTTATGTTTTAAGCAATTTAATTATTGTCAATGTAATTTTCATGCAAACCACTTAAATTTTATTTACCAACATAAAATCATCATCAAGTTAATGTTGCACAAAAAATGTGTTACAAAAAATATGTAAAAAAAAATAATAAAATAAAGTTCATCAACTGTTACCAGAAGTGTTGTTGGTAGAACGTCTACATATTACAACAAACATACACATTAATATACATACATACATATGTATGTGCGTGTAAGTGGGTAAAAAATATAAACTCGTTCATTAAAAATAACAAAAAATAAAAATAGAACAGAAATAAATGTTAAAAATCGTGAAGGAAGTTGAATATAAAATAACCTATACAATATTATTTATTTATTTATTAAATGATGAATCGAGATTTTCAACAATGAGTCATTTTAAAAAAGTTTTGGATTAAATTTAATCTTTTCCATATTTGGCCATTAAATATACCAGTACAAGTTTTATATACACTGGGTTCAATTGTTACAAATAAACTGATTAACTTAATATACTCTGTCACATCGTTCAGGAAACGTAGTGTATCCGTTCTGTCAGCCAACATATGTTGTGAATAGTAAGAATGGAATGAATGAGCAAGCGACGAAATAAAAAAAAAACTACATATTGCAAAATAACACATCTTGTCGTTGATAAATATAAACTGATAAGTTATTTCCTTTAGCCCAAGTTTCCATACATAAACACGTTTAAGTGTGTGAGTGGGTATGAATAAGTGTTAAAATTTTTTCTCAAAACACGCATACATTCAAAACTTTCATAATATAAAGTGCTGTAAACTTCCCAGCCTATTAAGCTACAAAAGCAAAATGTACTACCGAATGTATGGTCAAATATTCGGTTAAATATGTTTTATGAGATATATTATAAATTTATTCAGTATAATCAGAGATGGATCAAAATCATTACCATGACATATTTATTACCATTAATTTATGTTATGAAAGAAAATAAAAAAAAAACATTATTTGCCTCTATTGGCAAATTTATTGATTCTCATAGCTTTCATATCCATGGCTGAGAATTGGGTACATATTCCCTGAAATGAAAGGTTTTCTCCTTGCGATTCAGGACAATGTTATAACTATACGCAACTACAAGAAGCACATACTCAAACTGACCATTACCGATGATAAATGCAGAAAATATTACCACTCTACCGAAATTATAGAACATGTTACAGGAGGATGTCGACTAATGGCTGGGACGGAATATACGCAACGACACAATTTCAATTTCACACAAAATTGAAGTCTGTGACATGCCTGATAATATTTAAATTCAAACTGTAACGGGCACATTACTTTAAATTCTATAAAAAATATAAAAATAGTCAGCCAGAATTACTGGAGTTAATCGCAATTGGTCATTTGAAATTGCTCGAACAATTTGTTGATTTTATTTTTTTTTAATTTTGTTTAGTTTTCACTAAAATTAGTATCATAATTTCTAAAGTACGATACTATCCTTAGTAAATAAGTAATTTTATTCTGATAACTTTGGCAAATGGAAACTGTTTTGTTTGAAATTTTGCAAGAACAATTTTTAAAGGTAACCCCATATTATATTAAAAGTTGGACTTTGTGGATAACTTGGAAAGCTATGCTGCCGTATAAAATTTTTGAAAAATTGAGATTTTAACGTATAGGTCGCTATACATGCATACATTTTTATTTGTTGAAATATTTTCCTTTTAATTGCTTCTTTACTATGGCGTAACATTTATCAAGGTCGATCTGACATCAATTGGTTAAAACCCAAAAAAACTGTAAAAATCCATATTAAGCGTCAACAGTGGTTTTGTGCATAAGATATTAACCCTAAATATGACTAGGACCTGCAGTGCCTACATAAATTGACAAAAAATTGATATTGATTGCATTAAACATATATCGCGCAAAATCTGTACCTTCACTGAGAGAATTATCATCACTTCAATAATGAATTTCTTCATAGTTTCAATGAAAATTGTCACTGGAACTCGCCCATTGAAACTTTTCATTAAATCTATGAAACAAGTTTCATTAAAGTCAATGTTTATGAAAAGTTCATAAAATTAATGAAACTCTTCATAAAATTAATAGGCCACTCGTCCATTGAATAAATCATTCAGCCAATGAAGAGCTTTATAAAATCTATACTAAGCTAGAGCCCACATAGCATTTTATGAAATTTTTGATCACATTCGAGTCATTTATGACTCCTCTGGACGATTAAAATGATCATATTTGAGCTCATTTTCTGATCATAAATGACTGTTTTGTCGGGAGAAAATGGTACCCTACACGCGACTCTTCTTGATGAGTCTTTTATGACTCGCTTTTCTGATCACTTTCGACTCATTTCTGACTCGTATTTATAATTATTTGTAAGTCTTCTTCGAGTAATTTTTTAGTCGTTTTCTAATCATTTGCGAATCTTTTTCGAGTCATTTTTGGTCGTGATTATGATCGTTTGAGAGTCTTTTTCGTGTCATTTTTTAGCCGTATTTCTAATTCTTTACATTAAAAAAACAAAATATTTATTTGATGTAAATTGTTATTTAATTAAGTTTATTAAAATTATATACAATAATATAAACAAAATTATAATAAAATAGCAAAAATGTTTGTTAATGAAAATTTCCTGAGAACTTATTTTTTGGTTCTATTAATTTTTCGGCTTCTTTTTTTTGCTTTTCAATTGTTTCGCTGACATCATCTTTTTTAATTTAAAAATCACTTTTCACTAAAATTATAATATATAAATATTATCATATATTTAGTTAGAATATTATAATATTAAATTACTTATATTTACTTTTATAAAATTACACAACTTTATACCACGAATCCACTGAGATAAATAGACAAAAATTTACAATATTCAAATATTGGACGTCTTCTTCAAAGCAAGTAAAATATTGTCCCGTTATAAGCAAAAACAACAACATAATAAGCACTTTTTCAGCTGCGTAAAATATTGTTCTAAAATAACATTGAAAACAGTCACATTTCAAGCACCTGTATGATTAGTTTGTGATTGATATAGGTTTTGTTATTGTATTTTTAATAAATCACTTTTTAACCATAAATAACATAACAAGCATTTTTTAAATGCGCAATATAATTTTCAATAAATCTCTTTTAAGCATAAGCGAGAATCATTTTTGATTCTTTTTTCAAGCGCGCAAGTGATTAATCAGTATTTGGTCATCAAAAGTACTCGAAGAAGACTCTTTTAGGTGATTTTTGACAAAACAATCTTCAAAATGCTATGTGGGAGTGCAAATACTTAGCAAATGCAAAAGGCGTAATAAAATCGTAGCATATTTAACGGATGATTTTGTACATCTAAAGAAAGAATTCCTTAAAATATAAAGTTTCATTAAAAAAATGTTTCGAAAAAATTAATATGATTTATAAAGAAATTTCATAGTCCAAAATTAATAATAAAAAATTATTAAAAAAAAAATAAAAATTATAAAAGATTATTCTCTCAGGAAATTACGGTATTTTATAAAAAAAAAATTAAAAAAAAGTACTAAATACTATTGAACAATTTCATATATATATAAAGAATATTTTCATTAAATTTATGGAGATCTAATTTATGAAAAATAAATGAATTTTTTTTTAATGAAATTATGAAATTTTATGAAAGAAAAGTTATGAAAAATTTCATAATATTAATTAAATATTATATACGTAATGAAATTCTTCATTGGTTCTACGAAAAAAATTCTATGAAATTATATCATTAATATCATGAAGGATAATTCTCTCAGTCTTATAATGAAAAATAAGGTACGCCATTGTAATCAGAAGAGCAGCGAATTTCATGCACTTGAAAATATGCGCTTAAAATATGCAGTAAAAAATGCAAAATATGTGAAAATAAAAACCAAAAAAGTATGCACTAAAGTTCCAAAAATAAACGTTTAAACCAAGCCCTATTAATTGGCAGTTGCTCTTCTGAAATATTGCCAGATATCACCATGCAGAATGAAGTAGTTGAATATGTGAGAGTGGTAAAAAATCTTGGATTTTTAATTAATTCTGAGCTTAATTGCAAGGATCATATTAATTATACAATTACTAAAATGTATTGTGCTCTACGGAAACTCTGGTATGCATCAGCGTTTGTTCCGAGTCACACTAAGCTCAAATTGGTGAAAACGTTACTTATACCAATTTTGACTTATGGAGCAATTGTTTTTGGAAACCTCGATGCCACATCTAATACTAAATTACAAATGGTTATTAATAATTGTGCTAGATTTGTATTCAACAAGAGAAAATATGATAGAATATCTCAATACTCCCTTCAAATCTTGGGATGTAATCTAACTTCATATCTAAACATTCGAAATTTAATATTTTTACACAAAATTATATATACGAAGGAACCTGATTATTTGTACCGGAAAATTAATATGTCCAGATCGAACAAGCAATATTATTACGCCTGCTTATAATTACTTATCATCCTCAAGATTGTTCTTTGTTAGTGCTGTGAAATTGTGGAACTCTTTACCTAATCAAATTAAATCCGAACCCCGTGTATTGTTTTTTAAAATGGCAATTATGAATTTGTTCAAAGATTAATCGTTTATGTTGTTCTGTTTTTTTTTTTTTTTTAGTTTTGTTGTTATTATTACTGTCTATTTTTAAGATTTTATGTATCTTATTTAAGCATTTAATCACTGTGACTTAAAATGTTTGAGGTGCTTTAAGAGACTCTAAGTCTTATTTGTACCAATGATTGAAATAAATAAATAAAAAAAAATAAAAAAAAAAATTTCAAATAAACAGGTACTTTAAATTCATCGAATTTTAAAAATTATATTTATTAATCGTGAGCGTTTGGTTAAAAACTAAATTCAATATAAATGTCAAAGTAGATTACAACTTGATGTTTTCCTTCTAGTTAAGTACTGCGTTAAGGTTTGCAATTTCTCATTTTCTTTATTTTTCATTAAATCTTATTTTTAGTTAAAAAAAATGCAAAAATATGCAATTTAATGAAAAATATGCAAAAATATGCAATAAAAATCATAAAATATGCACTTAAAAGTAAAATATGCATTTAAAACAAAATATGCAAAAAATACACAAGAAGAAATCGAGGCCATTTTGTTGCTAATTCTTTGATTCGGAAAAGTATTTGGTCAAAATCATTTTTGCATTAATGACTACCAACATGCATTTCCATGAAAGTCGCTGCCCTGATAATCAGCATGTCCGAAATATATAGAATTAATGGTCAGAACTAGGGTATTTAATCGAATAACGATTAATCGAACAATTTTTCTCAAAAATTGTTCGAATAATTCAAAATGTACAAATTTCGAATAACGAATAATTTTAATAATTTCATACGATTAATCGATTAATCGAAATTGGTATAAAATTACAGCAATGTTTAAAAAATATAAATTTTTTATTAAAGTAAATGTGTTAAAAATTCAATTTTTATACCCTACACCACTATGTGGTCATTATACCCTACACCACTATGTGGTCAGGGTATTATAAGTTTGTGCTGATGTTTGTAACACCAAAAAATATTGGTCGTAGACCCACCTTATAGTATACCGATCGGTTTAGAATTTTTTTTATTTCGATTTAACGATGTCCGTCTGTCCGTCCGTCCGTCCGTCTGTCTGTCCATGCAATCTTGTGCGCACTCTACAGGTCGCACCTATTAAGATATTTTGATGAAATTTGGTACGCAGACCTATGTTGGCCCAAGGACGAACAAGTTTGATTTTTTTGAACATCGGTCCATGTTTAGACCTAGTGCCCATAT
The DNA here is from genome assembly GCA_949987735.1 of Leucophora obtusa. NCBI lineage: Eukaryota > Metazoa > Arthropoda > Insecta > Diptera > Anthomyiidae > Leucophora > Leucophora obtusa. The sequence continues at coordinate 53,960,010 of OX465299.1, forward strand.
AAGGGTCCTACCAAAATTATACTGTTTGTATGCTGCAGGTCGTAAATATTAAGATATTTTGATGAAATTTAGTACACAGACCTATATTGGCCCAATAATGCAGCCTATTGATTTTGGTGAACATCGGTCCATGTTTAGACCTAGTGCCCATATAAGGGTCCTACCAAAATTATACTCTTTATACGCTGCAGGTCGTAAATATTAAGATATTTTGACGAAATTTGGTACACAGACCTATATTGGCCCAATAACGCAGCCTATTGATTTTGGTGAACATCGGTCCATGTTTAGACCTAGTGCCCATATAAGGGTCCTACCAAAATTATACTGTTTATATGCTGCAGGTCGTAAATATTAAGATATTTTGATGAAATTTGGTACACAGACCTACATTGGGCCAATAACGCAGCCTATTGATTTTGGTAAACATCGGTCCATGTTTAGACCTAGTGCCCATATAAGGGTCCTACCAAAATTATAATGTTTATACGCTGCAGGTCGCAAATATTAAGATATTTTGATGAAATTTGATACACAGACCTATATTGGCCCAATAACGCAGCCTATTGATTTTGGTGAACATCGGTCTATGTTTAGACCTAGTGCCCATATAAGGGTCCTACCAAAATTATACTGTTTATACGCTGCAGGTCGCAAATATTATGATATTTTGATGAAATTTGGTACATAGACCTATGTTGGCCCAAGGACGAAGCCTATTGATTTTGGTGAACATCGGTCCATGTTTAGAACTAGTGCCCATATAAGGGTCCCCCCAAAATTATATTGTTTATACGCTGCAGGTCGCAAATATTAAGCTATTTTGATGAAATTTGGTACATAGACCTATGTTGGCCAAAGGACGAAGCCTATTGATTTTGGTGAACATCGGTCCATGTTTAGAACTAGTGCCCATATAAGGGTCCCCCCAAAATTGGCTTGGTTACAAACTGCAGGTCGCAAATATTAAGATATCTTAATGAAATTTGGTGCGCTGACTCACATTATAGAAAATTTTGACATAAGCCCCATTTTAACCCATTCGAATTTCGGATCCAAACAATACACCAGACTGGTGTAGGGTATTGTATAGTCGGCATGCCCGACTTTAACCTTTTTACTCGTTTTTGTTGAAATTGTGGTAAATAATTTGCTGTATGCTTGTACCTATCCGGATTTCATTTTTTTTTTAAATTTTTTAATTTAATTTTATTGGTTTCCAAAACAACAAGATTTACAATCTTATGATTATAGTAATGGATTTTTACAACGTTTAGTTAAAAAAATGTATGAAGGGATATGTTTAGATAAAAATATTTAATAAAATAATAATAATAATAATAAAACAATAATACTAACATTAAAAACAATAATAATAAGAATAAAAACAAAATTTTCATTTGACCAAGCAAGAAATAAATAAATAAATCAATATTTCAGACACCAGGGCAAATAAATTTATTAAACTATCATTTAACTATAAAATTCAAAAAGTTTTTTCTTAAAATGCAATGCGTTGCTTACAAACTGAATGGATGACGGTAATGAGTTCCAAAGACGTATTGAATTAACATAAAATTGCCACTTGGATACAGAATTTTGAAACAATATATGGTTAATGTCCTTGGTTCTTTGGGAGTTCAAAAATTGAAGTCTATCAAATAGATATGATGGCTCCTGGGTATATATAATTTTTTTATCTTCAAAAGATCATTAAAAGTAACTCCAAAAAGTTTTCTTGAGTAGGAAGAGATTCTGGCCTAAGAAAATAATTAAGGGAAGACCTTTTAGAATTTCTATAAATATTTGTTAGCTTCAACTCAATGAGAATTTAATGTTTTAAGTAGGAGCGTCAATAAACATCTTGAATCCCAAAGAAAAACAACATAAAATTATCACAGTTTGCTTTGTCATCTTCCAAATTAATACCCTGTTGTTGTGACTTATCTAGTAAAGTAGTGGTATCTACCCAGCAAAAATAAATGGAATGACTTCTAAATGAATCACTTCCTTCATTACATCACAAAGAATTACTCCCTTAGGAATGGGTTTTAAACAACATCTAATGCTTCAATAAATATATGCTAGTTAGAAGTTCTTTTTTATGGGTGATAAGAAGTTAATATTTTGTATGGGGGTTGCATAGGAACGTGCTGGCACAGAAATCAGAAGGTTGCGGGTTTGAATCCCACCAGGTGGAACAAATTTTTTTGGAACTTTGTTTACACAATTAATAATTTTTTATATATATTTTCGAATATGTTATATACATAATTTTTGTTAATAAAAATATAAATAAATAAATATAACAATTTACTGAACAATACAATTTATAACAAGCCTTAGCATAGGGGGTAGAGCGTCTGCTTGAAACGCCAACGAGTGTGGGTTCAAACCCCACACGATGCATGATGTTTTTTTTTTTTTAATTATATTAAAATAAAAACAAGTGAAAATGAATTTCCTTTTCATTGGTTCAAATATACATAATTTGTTAAAAAAAAAAAACAACTTCCCTCCTATGACAATCCAATGTTAAATTCATCAGTGAAAATTATCACTACTCCCTATTCCACTGTTGTTATGTTTTTACTACTTCTTTTTCCTCACTTTTTTTCCTGGGTATTTACGTATAATAAATTTTTAATTATTTTTTACGACATTTTAAACGTTGATATGAAATGAAAGCATTAGTAATTATTGTAATTAATGATTATTAGAATTATTAATTACAATTAATGCTCAATGTAATAAAGCTTGTTTAGTAATTAATAAAATAAAGGGATGGAGTTACGGAAACGTAGAGGGAAAATCAATTCTCACCAGAATTTCTGCATACGAAAGAGATACAAATTAATGTACGGGGTCTTATATAATTCTTTCTGGTGTGGTTCTCCCCGATTTGGATACAATTTTAATATGTGAAAGAGGGGACAGAAAAAATTAAAATAATGACAAAATCTGATCTCAATTATTACATTTTTTTTTATTTTGATGAATTTCAAAAGAGTTACTGAATTAAGTTTTGTTCCTTTTTTAAATAAAATTATTAAAAACACAACAAGTGTATGTATATTATTTTACAGAAAATTTTTTCGATTAATTTTAAAATTTTGTTCGATTAACCGGTTAAGAAAAAAACCACAATAATTATTTGCACGATTAATTGATTAAAATAAAAAGCCGATTAATTGAATACCCTAGTCAGAACTCTATTAATTTATAAAAGTAAAGATTTTGTCATCCTGTGTTATTATTGAATTCAATCTCTCAAAGAGCTTTATTTTAAGTTTTAAATTCATTCTTTTAAAACTCTTTCTTTTTAATAGTAAAGTGTTGTTTTTTCAAACGCGTCGTATAGACCAAATACAATTAATATTGTCATTAATATGTATTTTTATTAATTCTAATTTAGTAGGTTTGAGGTTAAGAAGAAGAATAAACCTTCCTCAAAAGTTATAAACACATTAAATTTGCAAATCAGACTAGATCTAGTTTCTGCCTTTTTATGGACAGGCTTCATCAGTGATCTTCCATTAAATTGTATTTGGTCTATACGACGCGTTTGAAAAAACAACACTTTACTATAAAAAATAGACAATGCCCTGTTGGCTGTCCGTCTCCAATATACACAAATTGCCTGCACTTGTACGTACAAACCATACGTCAATGTGGCAATATTTGTGAAAAGGTGACACGGAGGAAATAAGAAGATAAACAGAGAAAATCTGAAGTAGAATGTTTGTATATGTCTGTTCAAACAGTGAAGTGATCAATCACTTCTGAAATTATTCATATAGAGGCAATCTGACAATAAAAATATAAACAATAATACAATTTAATGGAAGATCACTGATGAAGCCTGTCCATAAAAAGGCAGAAACTAGATCTAGTCTGATTTGCAAATTTAATGTCTTTCTTTTTAATTTTAAACATTTCTGCTGTTCATTTTTATATTGTTCTTTGATTAAAAATTTTAAATTTCCAACATTTGAAATTGTATAAAACCATTTGAATTTCTAAAAATAAATTCAATTAGCTTTCTGAGTTGCCAGAGTAAAGTTATTTGTCGAGACAAAAGGAAATATCGAAGTCTATAAGTTTTGTTTAAAATTATAAATCGTGTTGTTTTGATTAATGAATATATATAATCTTTGGAATAAGATTATTTCAATCTTAAAATAAAATAAAATTCATATGATTCTTAAAAAAAGTTCATTTTCTTTTCAATTAAAAAATAAATTAAAATCAGAAAATTTTATTGTTAAATTTTGCTTTATATTTCAACAAACTCGTTTTTTGATATGACAACATTGTTTGTTTAAATTTGCTGTAAATTTCAACAAATATGTTTGTTGCCTATTTAATTAAAATAAATTCAACAATCAAGTAAGAAATATGTTGCTTATATTTATAAAATCAATTATAGGCTCAATATCAGTTAAAAATTAAATTCGTTTTACAAAAAGTTTAATTGTATTTACAAACTATTTTTATCTGTGAATATATAAATAAATTCATACTCAAAATTTGATTCAATTACCTTTCGAAAATTTATAAATATATATTCAGAGACTATTAATTATAGAGAGAGGAAATCAAAACTTACGCTACTCATCGGTAGAGGGCGCTGACATTTAGTATTACCTGAGCAACTATTTAGTATCAGTTTAGTATCAGCTGAGCCTACACATAAAATATTTTGAAGGTAAAATTAACTAAAAATACAATTTAAATCGAATAAAATTCAGTTAAAAACCGGTCTACTCACATTTTAATTTTTCTATTTGTTTTTGACCGTAAAATCAACTTAAATTTAATTTATTTTTACTATAAAAATAACAAGCAAAATGGTGCGAAGAACTAAATTTATATTTGATTTTACAAAAAAATTTGAAATAAAAACAATTCAAATAATTGTATTGTTGTTTTTTTATTTCAAACAACTTTTACTACAAAATAATTTTTTGGTTCATTTTTTAAGTTTTACTTTAAAACAATAAAAATTGACTAGAAAATTTGACTGTTAGGAAATATCTGTATTTTCATTTAGTTAGATTTTTAAATAGATTGTGAAAAAAGTTAAAAATTATTTTTCTTCAACGAACAACTGTTATTATTTTTAAAAATAACTCAAGGGAAAAACTTCAGAAACAACTAACAAAAAGTGACTGTGTTTATTTTGTGAGTGTATATTTAAAAACTTAAAACTGCTCAAAATAAGGAAAAAATTAGCGCAGAATATATTCAAATGATTAAATTTTAAATATCCGTTTGTTTCTTTTTTGCTTTGTTGTTTGTTATTATTTAAATTTAAATTAAAAAAGAAAATTGTCAGTTTTTTTGAACAAAATACCATCTAGTGATAACGATGTTTTTATAACTTATTTTTTGGTGATGCCATACCCATGTATATATGTTCAAAATTGGCACATTTTGCCACTAATATAAAGTATGTTCATTTAGCCAACCTATTTTCTAGTTAAGATAATGTCTAGTAGGGATGCCAAACGGGAAATCCCGAATGCCGAAATTCCGGGATTTTCGGGATTGACAAAATCCCGAATCCCGGGATTATTTCTCAAAAATCCCTGGATTTTCTTATTTTTTAATATTAATATAAACGCAAATAAACAAAGTGAGCAATTTTAGATTACCTACGCTTTTTCTTGAATTTTCTCATATTGACAAGAAATTGATGCCAAGATATTGGTAAAATTATAAATTAAGTAGATTATTCGAGTAAACTATGCAAAGACTTTGCAGAAAAAATTGAAATTTTGATAAACAATATTTAGTTTTTGAGTAATACATGCGAAAAATCAAGTTTGTTATTTTACCGATTTATTCTTCCAAGCGAAATTCGATTTCTGAAACTGGGACTGTAAGTTTTGGCTGGGATAGTAAGTTTGAATTCTTCCATGAAAACATTTGATAACGATAACCAAATAACTTTGTTGCTGTAATTACACGATTTATTGGGCAAGGTTATCGCAACGAATCTGTTTTAAAATCAGCTTACAAAATACTGGGCGCAAGTGTATTAAGTACACTACAGGCCTTCATATATTATCCCAGCCAGAAATAAAAAAAGGGAAAGCGATGGCAAGGTATTTTAACAGGTGGTACAAGTATTGACAAAAATTGCTTTCCCATTTCCAATATGATGACGTCAATAGGCAAAAGGACCGGCAGTTCAAAAAGCGCCGGAAAAGTACTGGAGAAACAAAATTTTTAACTTTGGCAAAACGCTGCCAAAACCAATAAATAGGTGGTTTGGAATTATAATTTCCAAAATAAAATTTAAAAAAAGTTCATATGTATCTTTTTTTTGCCCTGCCGTGATGTTTTGTAAAACAAATACTGGCAAAACTTGTTCTGCCAGTCAATTATTTTTAACATCGCGGTTACCCAGTGGTATGCAAGTAGGTACTTGATTTTTTGTACCACTGTCAATTTCTGACTAAGATGTACCACATTATTAATTAATAACTATTAAATAATTATAAAACGCTTTATTCTATAAAAAAATTAGTTACATAACATAAAAATTTTTACAAATAAAGGAAAATTTAAATCCCAAAATCCCGTAAAATCCCGGGATCCTGAAAAATTCCGTAGTCCCAAAAATCCCGAATCCCGGGATTTTTAAATATCAATCCCGATTGGCACCCCTAATGTCTAGCATAATATCCTTTAAGGATATCATGCTAGCATCCTGTCGATTCGCGAATAAAATTCATAATTTATTTTCAAAAAGATACTTCGCACTTACTTCTAATTCATCAACTTAAGTTAAATTTTTTTCTCTTAATTTTGTTTCATTTTAAAATATGAAGTTTTATTACATAAACTTTTTTTACTACAAATTTAGAAAATAATATTTTCTATAAAAAAAATAAATGTAACTCCTTTAAATGAAAATATACAGTGCATATAGGCAACCATGGAAATTATAGTTTTAATATCGGAAATATAAATTTCATTTCGCCGAATAATATAAATGTGGTATCGAAAAGTTGACTGTATATATCGTCCTTAATACTGGTATACCACTACAATTTATATAAACGTGTGAATACTTTATTTTCAAAAAAAAGTGTGAATAGAAACTTTTGTAAAAAGTCAATAACATTTTAAGGTATAAAAACATAACTGTAGTAACTGTTAAACTTACACAAAATACATTTCTTTGTCTGTATATTTATCGTATAAAGTTAACATATGACACTTTTTTTTTTAAAAGGAAATAGAATTTGATAACACAGACGTTTGATACATACAATTTTAAATATTTTTTTTTCACACAACAAAGTTTTGTAGAGAAAATGTATTATAAAATAGGAAATGTATACATATATATTTTTTCCTTAACTGACAGTTACAAACTCCTACACATTTAGTTTCTTACATCATTTGAATGTCAATGCTTTTTATGTAAATGTAACTTTTCCAGCTTTTTTGTTAATACATTTTTCGAAACGAAAAAAAAAAAAAAATGCAAATTGTATGTTTTCTAGCTCATTTAACATTTAAAATTTGTTGTTAAAAATTTATATTCCTTAGCAAAAAAAAAAAAAAAAACTTAATGGATTTTTTTTATAAAAGATTTAACACGGCTTGAATAATACACATGTGTATGATTAACAATGTTATTGAGTAAAATCGGTGTCGTTTTCTCATAAGTGCTTGAGTCGACTTAAGCGCCGATCGAGTATTTTTTTGTTTATTATTGATGACCTCATTAAACGAATTCATGCGTTGAACTCTCGTTTTAAAATTCCATTCACATAGTTCGAAAGTTATACAATTTTGATTTTTAACAGAAACCTTTTTATATTGAAACTTGTTTAAAAACCCGATACTTCGTTATATATCGAAATATATTTAGACGATAATTATATTCTTTTCAAAGGATTTTTCTCCTTTAACATATTTGTTTTTGAGTCACATTTTAAACTCTAATGAGATCGGTCACAAAAGCTCAACTCATTCTACCCTACGGGGAAAGGGACCGGTCCCAGATGACACGCAGGATAGGTCCCAAGGGGGCGGAGACCGGTCGTTGATCGGTCTTTTTGTTTGAAAGAGACATATCACTTTAACATGGTGTTGTCATTGGAAATGACCAATTGCTACAGTTTAGACATCTTGTGACAGTAAGGTGGTGTGTCTAAAAATAGCTTTTCAAATAAACTAATAAAAAATTAAGAATTAAAAATAATCTACTTGGCGTCGAAGTAGGGCTCGATAACACAACCTCCTGCTTGTAAGGCAAACGCTCTACCGTCTGAGTTAATGTTGCTTATGCGTGATGGCTGGCTGATGGTAAAGTTATATATTTTTCGTTTCTGTTCAAATAAAAAAGGAAAAGAAAAAACAAACACTACAAGCAAATAAAAAAAATGTAAAAGAAAACAACAACACTAACACACACGCAAATATAGTGGAAGTGCCTTCAATATGCCCCCGATTAAGCGGTCACGGGATAGGTCCTTTAATGGCAGTTGACTCGTTTTTTGCGTTGGCCATAATTAAATTAAAAAATCAATTAAAAATTAGAAAATTACCTCAAAAACTCTGATAATATAAATAAAAATTTAAAAAATTCCCTTTAAGTTAAAAAGAAAATTAAATCAAATACCAATTGTTAAAACTAAATCAGCTTTAACATTAAAAAACGTTGAAAATACAAAACTTAAAATTTTTTAGCAAAAAATTATAAAAAATTAAAATAAGAGCTAAAATAAGCAAATCGTAAAAATATAAAGTTCAAAATAAATAAAAAAAATATTTTAAAAGATATACCCCGCATTTTATTTCTTATTTCGGTATCGGTCAATTTTTTTTAAAAGCAACAGTGAAAGTAACGAATCAGAAAATACTTAGAAAATTAATTCATTCTCTTTGGTTCATATTTGTAATAATTTAGTAATATGCCTTCGGTTGACCGGTCACGGGATAGGTCCTTGGAGGGTAATTGACTCATCATTATATATATAGTAAAATAAATCTCATTCATTAATAAGTAGGGCAAGGAATTCCATGCAAATGCATGTTTTTTGTCGATAGTCCAAAACTAATATGGACTAAATATTTATCCGAATCATTAAGTTTAGAACAAAGTGGCATCGATTTGTAGTTGCATATTTTTGCATATTATGACAAAAATTCATGTTTTTGCATATTTTGACTTTAAATGCATATTTCTTGCGTTTTTAATGCATATTTGTGCATATTTATCATTTTTAGGAACATTTTATAATTTGTCAAAAAATATAAAAAATTGATATGTTTTCGTATTTTGATTCAATCAAAATATTTTTTTTTCATTATTTCTAAAAATAAACATTTTTAAAAACCTTAGTGACCTATGGAAAACCTTCGAGTTCTGTATCTATTTTCAAAATTTCTGACTTACATATATTTTTATTTTTAAAGTGCATAATTTTTGCAGAAATAATTGTGGTAATGCATATTTTTTATGTTTTTAATGCATATTTGTCTTTTCTAGCCGCATTTTTTATGCGCATATTTTCGGTTTTTAAGTGTATGAAATTCCTTGTCCTATTTTTATTTTAAAAGTGCATAGTTTTTGCAAAAATAATTATTTTAATGCATATTTTCTATGTTTTTAATGCATATTTGTCTTTTTTAGCCGCATTTTTTATGCGCATATTTTCGATTTTTAAGTGCATAAAATTCCTTGCCCTATTAATAACACAAGGAATGGAGTAGAAAATTATTATTCTCGTGTGTAACACAAAACAAAAAGATAGTACACTAATAGAAATAAATCTGTGAAAATAGCAGAAGAAGTTACTTAAAATTAGTTAAAAAGATGCTGCTGAAATTAGCAGATTTTTTGCTTAATACTAGTAAAATAAGAACAGTAAAATTAAAACTGTTAAATATACAGAATTTTTGTTATATTTGAGTTAAATTTTGGTCAATGAAAAATAGCAAATTAACCTGCTAATATTAGCAAAAAATTTTGCTAAATAATTTGTAGCCTGAAAAATCACAAAAGAATTTAAAATCTTCGAAGTTTCTTTTAGATTTCTTTTTAAATGCAAATAAAAATCGAGCCTTTCCAAATAGCAGTTTACAAATTTTTTTAGCAAATATTTCTGCTGATTTTAGTACACTCAGATAAAAAAGTTTGTAAAAAATTTTGTAAACAGTTTCCAATCGCACTATACTGTTTTTATACTGATTATTAGTACAATTTTTTTTTAAGTAATCATTTTTGCTATTCTCTTATAACAAATAACGGATTTTTTTACTAACTTTCGCTGCTGATTTCAGAAAAACATTTTACTAATTTTTCAAAACCGAGTGCTAAATTTAGCAGAAAAATATACTAATTTAAAATAATTTTTTTTTTGATTCTTTACAATTCTTGTTTAGTTTATATTTGTTACTATTGATATATTCTTAGTTTAGAAATAACACCCAGAAAATTTTATTACATCTCCAATGCATAAAACAGCAATAACTGGAGAACCGTTTGCAATTTTGACTCCAAATTTCAAGTACGATGAAGTAATTATACTCTTGTTACAATCGAAAAGAAAAAAAATTTATTTTAGATTTTACAGTTTTTTTATTTTTTAGTACAATTTTTTGCTAATTTCAGCAGATCGATTTTAAATTACAGTTTACAACAATTTACTGAAATTTAGTAGCTGCAACTAATTATTTATACTAATTTCATTGTACTAAAATTATGATATGTAGTAAGTTTTTTAACTGATTTTAATAAATCGATTTTGAATTGCATTTTACATAAATTTTACTAAAATTTAGTAGCGGCTACTAATTTTTTCTACTAATTTTATTGTACTACAGATCAGCAGACATGTGTTGCTAAAATTATCAAAAAATACCGCTGGCCTCAAAACAGTTAAATTTCCCGTAATAACAGCAAAATTTTCAGTAGCCATTACAGACTTTTTTGGTTGAGTGTAAGATAGACTGCTATTTGTATTAAACTAAATTTAGATTAAAAATAGCAAAAATTTTGCAGTTTATATTTGCTATTTCTAGTATACTAATATTTAGCAAAATTTTCTGCAGATTATTTATTATTTTACTACTATTTAGCAAAAAATCTGCTAATTTTAGCAATTTTTTCTGCTGCATAATTTTTAACTAATTTTTAGTAACTTTTTCTGCTATTTTACAGATTTATTTCTATGAGTGTAGGGGAGTGTTGTGTACCTTGGTACTTTTAAAAACCCTGTGTCAATATCTCTAAGATTAATATAGATGCGAAAAATCTTTAAATGCAGAAATATTAGTGTTGGTGTTGTTACAGATTGCAGATAATAAAAGCTTTATTAATCCTTATGCATTTTAAGAAATTAAAATCTTTTTAGAAAAGCGAAATAGTTTCCAAATTACAAATTGGCGTGTACCTTGGAACTCGTAAAAGATTATGGGAATTTCTTAAAAAAAAATACTGCACCATAATAAAATTTATTGCATTATTTACAGTGGAGTTGCCCTACGGGGAAAGGGACCGGTCCAAAGTGACACGCAGGATAGGTCCCAAGGGGGCAGGGACCGGTCCTTGATCGGCCTTTTTGTTTGAAAGAGACACGCCACTTTATCATGGCGTTGTGATTGGAAATGACCAATTGCCACAGTTAAGACACCTTGTGACAGTAAGGTGGTGTGTCTAAAGATAGCTTTTTAAATAAACTGATAAAAAATTAAGAATTAAAAATATTCTACTTGGCGTCGAAGTAGGGCTCGATAACAAAACCTTCTGCTTGTAAAGTAGGGCATACGCGTTCAATATTATTGATAAATTTTTCAAAAATCAACCAATCAGAACATATTATTTTTAAATACTTTTTTCTGATTGGTTGATTTCAAATACAATGATCAATAATATTGAACGTGCATGTTTAACTTATGGCAAACACTCTACCGTCTGAGCTAATATTGCTTGTAAATGATGCCTCGCTGATGGTAAAGTTATATATTTTTCGTTTCTGTTCAAATAAAAAAGAAAAAACAAACACTACAAGCCAATGAAAAAAATGGAAAAGAAAACAACATTAACACACAAATATAGTGGAAGTGCCTTAAATATGCCCCGATTGACCGGTCATGGCATAGGCCCTTTAATGGAAGTTGACTCATTTTTTGCTTTGGCCATAATTAAATTAAAAAATCAATTAAAAATTAGAAAATTACCTCAAAAACCCTGAAAATATAAATAAAAGTTTTAAAAATTCCCCTTAAGTTAAAAAGAAAATTAAATGAAATACCAAATGTTAAAATTAAAACAGCTTTAACATTAAAAAACGTGGAAAATACAAAACTTAAAATTTCTTAGCAAGAAATTATAGAAATTTTAAATAAAAGCTAAAATAAGCAAATCGCAAAAAAATAAAGTTCAAAATAAAAAGAGGAAAATAAATAAAAAAAAATATTATGAATGGGGGAATATTTAGTTGATCTCTTATTTTTAAGTAAATGAATGTTATTTTTAGTTTGACTCTAGATCAGAAATTAATATCACTTTCTGTTTAAATTATAAAGATGATACAATTTTTACAAGTAAATTACAAAGAATAAAAATATATTTGAAAGTATTCGATAAGAACAGCAATACAGAATACGTATTTTCGGCTTTCGCTACAGCCGAAAATACGTATTTATGATCTAGAGTCAAACTAAAAATAACATTCATTTACATAAAAAAAATATTTTTAAAAATATGCCGCGAATTTTGTTTTTTATTTCGGTAAAGTTCAAGTTTTTTAAAAGAAAATACTTAGAAAATTAATTCATTCTCTTTTGTTCATATTTGTACTAATTTAGTAATATGCCTTCGTTTGACCGGTTACGGGATATGTCCTTGGAGGGCAATTGAGTCCTCATTCCCCATAGGGTAATATCTACTTGAAATCAGAGAATGTAATTTAATATTTGCATAAAAACATAATTTTTAAGAAATGCCGACAATCTTAAATGAAAGGTTATTTTGTAGCGAAATTAATTCAAAAAGTACAATTAGCCTGTGCAGCTTCAATTAATCATGTATTGAAATTTGTTGTATACACAGAAGAGGAAATATTCAAAAAGTTCCAAGGTATAGGCATTTTAAATTTTAAAACTAATCAAGAAAAAATTTCAGGCCAATCGAAGAATTTTTGGGCTATCTCTGGCCCTTAAAAGTTTTGTACTACGATTTATAAGGAGGAAAAATTACTTTTGTGGCATTTGTTGAAAATTCTGTCTTTTAACAGGTCAATTGAAAAGTCCCCGGCCTACCATAGTAAAACACATTTTTTTTTTTTTGGCAAAATTCGTTTTTATTATTCAGCATAGTTCCCTTCAAGGGTGCTCATGCGCGGTTCCAGCAATTAATATAAGGGGAAAAATCATACGCCTCAGTGTCCAACTCAATGTATTTGTCTACGGTGGCGTATGATTTTTCCCCTTATATTAATTGCTGGAACCGCGCATGAGGGTGATACACTGATTATAGCGACCCTCCAACTTTTCGATACCATTTTTATACCCTACACCACTATGTGGTCAGGGTATTATAAGTTTGTGCTGATGTTTGTTACACCAAAAAATATTGGTCCTAGACCCACCTTATAGTATACCGATCGGCTTAGAATTTTTTTTATTTCGATTTAACGATGTCCGTCTGTCCGTCCGTCCGTCTGTCTGTCTGTCCATGCATTCTTGTGCGCACTCTACAGGTCGCAAATATTAAGATATTTTGATGAAACTTGGTATACCGGCCCAAGGACGACGCCTATTGATTTTGGTGAACATCGGTCCATGTTTAGACCTAGTGCCCATATAAGGGTCCTACCAAAATTATACTGTTTATACGCTGCGGTCGCAAATATTAAGATATTTTGATGAAATTTGGTACAAAGACCTATGTTGGCCCAATAACGCAGCCTATTGATTTTGCTGAAAATCGGTCCATGTTTAGACCTAGTGCCCATATAAGGGTCCTACCAAAATTATACGGTCGCAAATATTAAGATATTTTGATGAAATTTGGTACACAGACCTATGTTGGCCCAATAACGCAGCCTATTGATTTTGCTGAACATCGGTCCATGTTTAGACCTAGTGCCCATAAAGGGTCCCCCCAAAATTATATTGTTTATACGCTGCAGGTGGCAAATATTAAGATATTTTGATGAAATTTGGTACACAGACCTATATTGGCCCAAGGACGAAGCCTATTGATTTTGGTGAAACCTATTGATTTTTCGAATTTCGGATCCAAACATTAGTTGGCTTTTAACCGGCCTGGTGTAGGGTATTGTATAGTCGGCATGCCCGACTTTAACCTTTTTACTCGTTGTAGTACGATTTGTCCTTTGCTTCAAAATAGTCCTCAGTTTCGGCGATCGCCTCTTCATTCGAAAAAAATTTCTTCCCAGCGAGCATTCTTTTGAGATCTGAGAACAGGAAATAGTCGCTGGGGGCCAGATCTGGAGAATACGGTGGATGCGGAAGCAGTTGAAAGCCCAATTCATGGATTTTCGCCATTGTTTTCACTGACTTGTGACACGGTGCATTGTCTTGGTGAAACAGCACTTTCTTTTTCTTAAAATGCGGCCGTTTTCCGGCGATTTCGTCCTTCAAACGGTCCATTAACGCTATGTAATAGAAGCTGTTGATGGTCCTTCCTTTTTCAAGGTAGTCAATGAAAATTATTCCATACGCATCCCAAAATATAGACGCCATAACCTTGCCAGCCGACTGTTGCGTTTTTCCACGCTTTGGAGCAGGTTCATCGTGTTCAGTCCACTAGGATGACTGTCGATTGGACTTCGGAGTGCAATGATGTTTCATCCATTGTCACATATCGACGCAAAAACTCGGGTTTATTACACTTGAAGATCTCCAAACACTGCTCCGAATCATCAACTCGTCGTTGCTTTTGGTCAAAAGTGAGCTCGCGCGGCACCCACTTTGCACAGAGCTTTCTCATACCCAAATATTCGTGACTGATATGATGTACACATTCAGTTGATATCTTTAGAGTACCTGCTATTTCATTTAATTTCAATTTACAGTCATTCGAAATCATTTTGTGGATTTTTTTGATGTTTTTGTCCGTAACAACCTCTTTTGGGCGTCCACTGCGTTCACCGTCTTCGGTGCTCATTTCACCAAGTCTAAACTTAGCATGGTTGATTTTCCTGGGGCAGTGTCCGGAAACTCGTCATCAAGCCAAGTTTTTGCTTCAACTGTACTTTTTCCTTTCAAAAAGCAATATTTTATCAACAGGCGAAATTCCTTTTTATCCATTTTTTTCACAATAACAAAAGTTGCTTCACTCAAAATGCTATAATTTACAAACTAATGATCCGACAGCTGTCTTTTGAAGGTTAGGGCTTACTAAAAATCATATCGATTTAATTCCAGTAGCGCCATGTATGTGTCAGGCCGGGGACTTCTCAATCCAAAATATTCAAGTAATTGCAATTCCCCCAGATATCGTAAAAAATTTAATATTTTTTTAAAAAATATTTAATTTTGAAACACTTTGGAAATAAACAAAGGTTTTTTATAAAACTATAAAAAATCTAACGAATAAATATTTTTAAGTAAAGAAAATCATTTAACTAATATCGCGATCTCGAATTTATACTGTCCTAAAGAGGAGCACAAATCGTTTTTCTACTGTAGCCTGAATTTTATTGAAAACAATAAAATTCACAAGGGGTGTGTGTGCTATTTGTTTATATCATTGTATCCTCTTAACAAAAAACAGAGTTTGTAAAAATTTTAATTTAAAATATATATTCGAGAATAGCAGGATTCAACATATTTACGTATGTTTAGTGTCCTATGTTTAAGTAATGATACAACAGATACCACACCCCTTGTGAACAACATAAATAATTCGTGCATTAAGGGGTTAAATTTTATTACAACCTAAGACGTATGAGTTATATCAATTAATGATATAATAAATTATATTAATCATACGCAACAGGTTTGACAATACTTTGCAATAATACAAATAATCTTAATAAGCATATTATGGACCCTAAAATTCCTACTTTAAAATTACTTTTAATAAAGGGAAACTATGTATTATAAATACATTTTAAAATACATACTTAGAATATATCTTAATGCTGTTAACAAAAAAAAAAACATCCAACTAACCCAACATTTGGCCAATTTAAAAATGAAAACTGCACAAAATTATTGTTAAGATTTTCAAATAATTGTACGTATTTTATTTTTTTGAGAAAATTGGCTTGTTTGCATGGCTGTATTCCTTATTAAAGATAAGAATAGTTGCCCAATCAGAAATCGCCAGTGGTACAAAAAATCAAGCACTGGCATACCACTGGGTAACCACGGTATTGAAAATAAATGACAGGGAGAACACTCATTTGGGACGCTTTGCCAGCGTTTGCAAAAAGCGTTTTTCCAGTATTTGTTTAACAAAAATTTCTGTGGTTTATAAAAAAAAACCACTGGCAAAGAATGGTCTAAGAGTGATGTTCCAAGGTTTGCAAACAGAGTATATCCAGTGCTACCTAGCCAATGCTACCAGTGGTACAAAAATCAATTCACTGGTTGAGCAGTGATTTTATAAAAATGCTGACGCTTCGTTAAAAAAGGTTTGTAGACAGAAGGTTCCGAGTTCAAATCCGTTTGCAAGCAAAAATTTTGATTTTGATTTTTTATTAATTAAAATTTTTTTTTGTTTTATAAAATTTGTGGGAAAGCTCCTTTAAGACCAACTTTTTTTTTTGCTCTCCCTACGCTGGCATATTAGTCCCAAAAAATTGTTTGCCAGTACTAGCATTTTAGCACAGCCAGTAGTTGTCCAGCTGTTATCACTTATTTCTGTGTTTAGCCACCAAGTATTATACAGCTATGGACATGGAAATAGGACACTTTTATATGTTAAGAAACATAATTATTTATTTTGAAAAATAAAAAAAAATAAAATTTTTTGTTTTATATGCGGGAAGTGTTATTACACAGTACAACAGCCAATCTGGGGGGTGAGAAATTCCAAGTCAGGGTGATGGTACTAGGTCAGTATAGTAAAACCCTCAAAGGGTTTGGCGTTCGTATGTGTCATTTTTTTTTATGACCTTTTAAATTTTTTCCTTATCTTGATGTTTTTTCGCATAGTTGTAACTCGAGAACCACTTGTCCGATTTTGATGAAACAAATTTAGAAAAATTTAGAATTACAATTTCTTTAATCCGTTCATATAACATTTTCCTTTATCATCAACAGTTTTGCCGGTAAAAATAAATTTGTGGAGAAAAAAAAATATTTTTTTGCCTAAAAATTAAAATTTTTTTTTTTAAATTCATAAAAAATTTTAATTTTTAGGCAAAAAAATATTTTTTTTTCTCCACAAATTTATTTTTACCGGCAAAACTGTTGATTATAAAGAAAAATGT
Source organism: Leucophora obtusa (assembly GCA_949987735.1). Classification (NCBI taxonomy): domain Eukaryota; kingdom Metazoa; phylum Arthropoda; class Insecta; order Diptera; family Anthomyiidae; genus Leucophora; species Leucophora obtusa. The sequence continues at coordinate 53,977,448 of OX465299.1, forward strand.
TATATGAACGGATTAAAGAAATTGTAATTCTAAATTTTTCTAAATTTGTTTCATCAAAATCGGACAAGTGGTTCTCGAGTTACAACTAAGCGAAAAAACATCAAGATAAGGAAAAAATTTAAAAGGCCATAAAAAAAATGACACATACGAACGCCAAACCCTTTGAGGATTTTACTATACTGACCTAGTACCATCATCCTGACTTGGAATTTCTCACCCCCCAGACAATAATCCCAAAAATGTTCCATAGTGTTATTGATGATTGTAATTCATTCTTTATTTAAATAAAAATCCTTCAACTATTTTATATATATTGCTAAATATGTATAAACTAATAAAAATACCTGGACTTCTAAATATTACACATTTTATATTTTTACAAAAAACCGTAAATTTTTTGGGTTTTTAAAACAATTATTATTTTTTTAGCGTTAATATTACACTAATATTTTGTGCTGTATTCGTTATTATCAATAACCGCTTCGCATCTTCTATGCATACTCTCAACTAATCTCTGGCATCTTTCTTTTGGTATAGAATACCAGGCTTCTTGAATACCAGCCCAAAGTTCGGTGGAATTTTTGTAATTGTTTTGCGAAACTTTTGTTTTTACATCATTCCATAGATTATCTATTGGATTAAGGTCCGGACTTTGGGCTGGCCAGTCTAAAATCTTAATTTGTTCTTGTGTTTCAAGGTCTTCTGAGTGTACTTAATGTTTAAAGTCTGCTTTTTTAGGCGGTGTACAAATGTTCTACCATCTGGTCCGACACGATTTACCTTCGCTTCATTGCTCCACAGCATATTTTTCCAAGAGGACAAAAAAGAAAAGAAAAAATCGCCAAAACAAAAAAAAATGTTAAATTTTAAAAAAATCGTCAAAATTAGAAAAAAACACCAAAAATAACAAAAATTAAAAAAAATTTTCAAAAGTGAAAAAAACACCAAAATAAAAAAAATTTAGAAAATCGTCAAAAATAAAAAAAAAAAATTGCCAAAATTGGAAAAAATTTAAAAAAATGGCAAAAATTTAAATAAAAACGCAAAACTTGGAAAACGAATCGCCAAATTTAAAAAATCATGCAGATTTTATAAAAAAATTTAAAAAATCGACAAAATTTTAAAAAATCTTCAAAATTTGTCAACATTGTCTAAATTATAAAAAAGCGCCATATTAAAAAAAATCGTTCAAAATTAGAAAAAATCGCCAAAATTTGAAAAATTTCCAAATTTGAAAAATTTTGTAAAAATTTTTAAAAAATCGTCCTAACTTGAAAAAATCGTCAATATTGAAAAAATTGCCCAAATGGTCAAAATTAAAAAAAAAATCGTCAAAAATTAGACAAAATCGCCAAAATTAGGCAAATATATAACAAATATCGTAAAAATTTTGAAAAAAATCGTCTTGAAAAATTGTCAATATTTGAAAAAATTACCAAAATCGTTAAAATTTCAAAAAGTCGTCAAAAATTTGAAAAATTGCCAAAATTGAAAAATTTTATGAAAGTCTTAAAAAAATCGTCATAACATAAAAGAATCGGCAATATTTGAAAAAAATGCCGACATAGTCAGAATTTAAAAAAAATTAGAAAAATTCGCCAAAATTGCAAAATATCGTAAAAATTTGGAAAAAATGGTCAATATTTGAAAAAATTGCCAAAATCGTCAAAATTTCAAAAATTGGAATAATCTGAAAAATTGCCAAAATTTAAAAATATCGTAAAAATTTTGAAAAAATTGTCTTGAAAAATTATCAACATTTGAAAAAATTACCAAAATTGTCAAAATTTCAAAAAGGCGTCAAAAATTTGAAAAATTGCCAAAATTGAAAAATTTTATGAAAGTTTTAAAAAAATCGTCATAACTTAAAAGAATCGGCAATATTTGAAAAAATTGCCAAAATAGTCAGAATTAAAAAAAAATTAGAAAAATTTGCAAAAATTGCAAAATATCGTAAAAATTGGGAAAAAAAATCGCCTTAAAAAAATGGTCAATATTTGAAAAAATTACCAAAATTGTCAAAATTTCAAAAGTCGTCCATATCTCGAAAACTAGAAGGGCTAGGGGAGAAATGTTTGCACTAGAGGTCAAAACCCACCCCCAATACCCCGATACCGCAACTAAATTTTGACTTGCATTGCTAGATTTTAAGATCGCGTTTTTCTCGAAAACTAAGCCTCGTAGAGAGAAAAGGGCTTTTATTTGGTATATCGCCCATATCTGAGAATGAGTTAAATGAAAACGGACAACGGTTTTGGAACAAGGAGGTTATTGTGAGTCACCTGTTGACAAATTAGTGCGAAAATCGCTAAAATAAAATTTTAATCATCCATATCTCCCAAACTAGAAGAGATAGAGGAAAAATTACTGCACCAAAGGTCAAAACCCACTACCAATACCCCGATACCGAAACTAAATTTTGACCTGCATTGCTAGATTTTAAAATCGCGTTTTTCTCAAAAACTAAGCCTCGTAGAGAGAAAAGGGCTTTTATTTGTAATATCGCTAGTATCTTTAAAACCAAATGAGTTAAATAAAAACGGACAACGGTTTTGGAACAAGGAAAAATAAATGCGAGAAATAAATTTTGGAAATTTCGTTTTTTAATACCTGGACAATTTTTTCAATTTTGGCGATTTTTTATAATTTTTGTCGATTTTCACAAATTTTTACATTTTTTCAATTTTGGCAATTTTTTCCAATTTTTGACAACTTTTTGAAATTTTGGTAATTTTTTAAAAAATTTTAATTTTTTTAAATTTTTCAAAATTTCCCGATTTTTTCCAATTTTTAAATTTTGACGATTTTGGTAATTTTTCACATATTGATTGATATTTGGCAATTTTGGCGATTTTGTCTAATTTTTGAAGATTGTTCTTTTAATTTTTTCTATTTGGGCAATTTTTGCAAATATTGACGATTTTTTCAAGTTATGACGATTTTTTCAAGTTATGACGATTTTTTCAAAATTTTTTCAAATTTGCCAATTTTTCAAAATTTTCCGATTTTTAACGACTTTTTGAAATTTTAACGATTTTGGTAATTTTTTCAAATATTGACAATTTTTTCAAGACGATTTTTTCAAAATTTTTACGACATTTTGCAATTTTGGCGATTTTGTCTAATTTTTGACGATTTTTTTAAAATTTTTCAAATATTGACCATTTTGTCAAGTTATGCCGATTTTTTCAAAATTTTTCAATTTAGGCAATTTTTCAAATTTTGGGCGATTTTTTCTATATTTTAACGATTTTTTTTAATTTGGCGATTTTTTTAATTTTTGAGATGTTGAGAAATTTTGAAGATTTATTAACATTTTGTCGATTTTTAAAATTTTTTTATAAAATCTACATGATTTTTTAAATTTGGAGATTTGTTTTCCAATTTCTACGATTTTTTCAATTTTTGCCATTTTTTTAAATTTTTTCCAATTTCGCTGATTTTTTTTTATATTTTGACAATTTTTTAAAATTTTAGATTTTTTTATTTTGGTGATTTTTTCACTTTTGACGTTTTTTTTAATTTTAAAGTTTTTTTCACTTTTGATGATTTTTTTTTTAATTTTGGCCATTTTTAAAAATTTTTGCATTTTTTTTGTTTTGTCGATTTTTTCTGATATTTGAAATTTTCAATTTCAGCTATGTTCTTTTCAATTTTTAAAATTCAAAATCTAGGGACTATAGCTGCGTTTGCGCGGCATTCCTATCAATGATATCTCGAACAATTTTGACAGTAGAAAGCCGGAATACATTGAAAAACTGTCAAAATCGTTCTTGATAACACTGATAGAGAGTCACAAAAACACAGCTAATATTACTGTTGGATATACCGTTTTTGTTTTTTATAATAACTAAATTATTTTAATGGGAGCGAGCTTTTTTAGCGGCTCGATTTCAAAAAACTAAATTAAATTTCGTTAAAGAGCTGCTCGATAAAAAAAGCTCTATGAAATTTTTTATACGAGCTGCTCGATTTAAAAAACTCTATTCAGTTTTGTAAACGAGCCTTTTCATTTTTATAAGCTCTTTATTTTTTTTAGTTGCGAGCTTTTTTCATTTGAGCAGCTCTTTTAATTTTGGCTTCCGAGCTTTTTAAAAAAATGTATATATTTATGGCGCGCTCGAGCATTCTTTCCATCCTTGGTATAAATACAAGGTTTACGCTATGTAACATTAATATACGACGCTACCTGAATCCCACTAATCTTTTTTAGGCTTGTTAACTGGTTCTTCCTGAGTCTTTTATTAAAATTTTTTCTTTATTTTTTTTTTAAAGACATAAACAGACAAAATATAGTACCTATAGTACTTAGCAAGTACCATAGTACTTAACAAGTACCAAAGGTACTTAGCAAGTACCATAGTACTTAGCAAGTACCAAAGGTACTTAACAAGTACCATAATACTTAACAAGTACCAAAGGTACTTAGCAAGTACCATAGTACTTAGCAAGTACCAAAGGTACTTAACAAGTACCATAGTACTTAATAAGTACCACAAGTACTTAGCAAGTACCATAGAACTTAGCAAGTACCAAAAGTACTTAACAAGTACCATTGGACTTAGCAAGTACCAAGTGTACTTAGCAAGTACCTTGGACTTAGCAAGTACCAAGTGTACTTAGCAAGTACCTAGTACATTTTAAGGTATTGTACTTAAGTATCAAGTATTTCCCTAGTAATTGGTACTCATTACAAAGTACATTTGAAACTTGGTACTTGTACTTAAAAAATATCAAGTAAAAGTACCATGGTACTTGTACTTGTACTTAATGTACTTGTGCCCATCTATGGAACAAAGTAAAGTAATTTTGTTGTAAATATTTGCATGTTTTAAATATTGCGAAGTTGATTACTACTTGATTACAGTTTACTATAATAGAAAAGAAATATAATTATTGCTTTATAATTATTAAGAGAAATGCATTAAGATAATTTTGTATGAAGTGTCCTATTTCTATGTCCATAGCTGTATGTGTTGTTTGCTCAGTGGGTAGAGCAATCGCCTGCCAATCTGACGACCTGGGTTAAAATCAAGGCAGGACCAAAAAAAAAAAAATACATAAGAACTTTTTTAAATTTTATTTTGTAGACAAAAAATATATTTCCAGACCACCTATTTAATGGTTTTGCCAGCGTTTTGCCAACGTTAAAAAATTTTGTTTCTCCAGTGCTTTTCCGGCGCTTTTTGAACAGCCGGTCCTTTTGTCTAATGATCTTAACAATTTGGGAATGGGAAAGCACTTTTTGCCAGTACTTGTACCACCTTTTAAAGTGGTTTGCCATCGATTTCCCGTTTATATTTTTCTGACCGGGCGGTTTCAAAAGCTTGTTTTAGAGAGGTAAAGTTGCAGTAATTGTAAGAAAAATAAAAAAATTAATGCCCGAAAATTTGGGTTATTAGTTAAAAACAAAATGTTTGTGTGTATATTGTTCTCTTCAAAAAAAGGATACTTTAGGGAAATTTAACAATAAGCATGACCACTTGTTTAGTATCTTAAAACGTAGTATATATTTCAACATTATAAAATATATTTTTAAGTTTTTTGCATTTTTTTGTTGTTGTTTGCAATTTGTGGTTTGTATAATAATATATTTTTCTCTTTCTCGTATCAACATCCGGTTTTATTTGGGATAGTTTGAGTGTGTTTGTGTGTATATTTGTGATTTTACATTTCAAAAATTGGGTTTGTGGTTAGTACCTTTTGTGTGAGTATATATACACCGAACATATATATAAACGTATTTGTGTACACAAATACACTAAAAATTACAAGTTAGTAAAAAATCTATAAAACTTTTTTCAATTATATTTCTTATAAAATAAATTTTTGTTGACATTGTTAAAAAATTGAGAACCAGAAACTTTCGAAATGATTTAAAACATTCAACGATAATTTAACGAGTTTTAGCTGAGAAAACTTAACCGATTTTTTAGAGTTATTTTGTGAGTGCATATGTGTATAAAACACATACACACACATGTACACAATGTTAAGTAATTGTATTTTCGTTTATTTTGTTATTCTTTTTGCCATGATTTTGCATGTTATTTGACTGGATACCTGGCTGAAAGGTAGGCTGGCAGCAAACTACATCAGAGTTTAAAAGTACGAAAACTTTTACACTAAAATTGATTAATTTATATCGGGGGCCGAAATGCAAAAACTTCTATCTGCTTTATTTTCTTGTATAATCGAATGGTAAAGTTAGATTTGCAATATAGACATCGGTTTATGACGTGTAGGATCAAGGACTCGAAATCGGGATTTTCAGGCGCCTTGAGGTAGGAATTGAAATTTTTTCAAAAAAATTTAACCACTAATTTTTTTTTATTCAAATAGGTTCCTAATAGTGATGATATCCCAAAACCAAATTTTTGAGGCGAACTCTAATATACATTCTTTCTACGCGGTAGATGCCTTCTGAAAAAAACCCATAAACTAAAACCTCATAAAAACAGACTTCACTTCCATACAGAAATGGGAGATGTGTTCCGATTATTTTAAAAGCCGCATAACTCGAAATAATGGTGTAAAACTGAAAGAAAACCAGAATTAAAAGTTCTATAGAATAAAAAAATTTAATAAAAAAACGTTTGAAATATATTTTTTTTTAAAAAGTAAAATAAATAGGACGCATTTAAGATTATCGATTTTCTTGATTTTCCTCTACATCGACGGTTTAAGTTAATTAAAACGGTTGCCCTGTTTCCAGAGTTACGAGTATTTTCTGTTTATAATGAAAATGGAAAAGAATTTCGGAATCAAATCTAAGGGCGCATTTAGACTTTAGGAAAAATTGTTAAAGAAATAACTAAGAATTTGTTTTTTACGATAGATTTTTTAAAAATAAAAGCTGAACATTAGACCGTGCCTCAAAAAAAGTTCGCGGTACACCGTCCAATCCAAATTATTTTTGAAAGAAGGTTTCAAAATTTTTTCAGTTGCTACCACCCTAATGTCAGAAAATTAAAGCTCGCAAAAAATTATTAAACTTTTGCTAAGGAAGTTTTTCGATAAACCCAGAAGAATTTTTTTTATTTTTTTGGTTGCCGAACGTGGGGGTCGCCTTTTTAAATTTTTTTTTTATTGGATTTTCCCTTATAGCAAAACACTGGTCTCCTCGAGGCAAAAAATCGATATGTCACACTTTAAAATTCGACTTTGAATGCCGAAGCTATTATGAAAAATTAAAAAAGATGACCCCTACGTTCGGCAAAAATTTATTTTTTTTGGAATTGCCTTGTAAAAATACTTTATAAAGGGTTCTTCAACAGGGACGCTACAAAAGTAGAAAGACAGGGACAGCAAACGACGCCATATTTCTTGCCGCTCTTTTGACATTTTTGTTCAGTAAGGTTTGCCATTTCATGATGGAAAGATATACGAGCCAACAACGAGTCGAAATTATTAAAATTTACTACCGACATTCAGAGTCAGTGGCCTCAACGTTAAGAGCGCTACGTCCAATTTATGGTCGTCATAATGAATGGCTTCGTCAATAAACAAAATATGCGTTATTGGTCAGACAGCAATCCACACGTACTCCATGAGTCATCATTGAATCCCGAAAAAATTACGGTTTGGTGCAGTTTATGGGCCGGCGGCGTCATTGGGCCGTACTTCTTCCGTGATGATCAAGACCGGCACGTTACTGTGAATGGGAATCGCTACCGTTCAATGATAACCGAATATTTTTGGCCCCAATTGGATGATATGGACTTGGAGGACATGTGGTTCCAACACGACGGCGCTACAAGCCACACAGCGAATGTCACAATCAATTTATTGCAAACCAAGTTTGGAGAACGTGTTATCTCACGAAATGGTCCAGTCGATTGGCAGCCTCGGTCGTGCGATTTGACGCCGTTGGACTATTTCCTGTGGGGCTACGTCAAATCTATGGTCAATGCCAGGGGTGGCAAGACTTTTTTCGCTGCGTGCCAGAAACGGACAAATTTTTTTTGTAAAAATTTTTTGCGTTGCACCTTAATTTGAGTTGTCTTTTAAAAGTCCTTTTTTAAAAATTTTTAAAATTTGGAAAATTTCTCTTAAAAAATATCATCGCAGATGTACATATTATAAGCGCTACGGATAACCCCATGAAATAACCACCAAGGGGAAAAATTAAACAACATCCAAGAAATGACGTAAAAATGTTTGACGGTTATTTAATTTTTGGGGGTTTATTTAATCTTTAAATATGGAGATTATTTCATTATAAAAAAACCCACAATGAAATAAAATTACAACAGTTTGAACATTATTGCTTTTTCATTTTGTTGGGGGGTTATTCCATTTTTGGTGGTTATTTCATATTGTTAAAAAAAAGTTAAATTATTGGGCGCCATTAATTATTTAAATACGTAAGAAACTATTTGAAAAATGTGCTTCGGGCAAAAATTTGATTTTGCTAATGAATAAAATGCGAATATTATGGATCTGAACAGAGAAATTTCTATTTCAGTTCAAATGGCTCTGCAAAACACGATCAAAATCCAATTACAAATTCCAACAAAGGGGGTTATTTCATTACGAAACTTATTTTCAGCCTTTATTTCATTGAGGGTTATTTCGTAACACCTATTTTCCCTTTAAAAAGAAAATTTTATTTTTTATATCCAATTTTGTTACAACTTCTTTTCCAATTTTGTATAATTTTCTGGTAATTTTTTTTTCTCCGATTATGATGCATTTCCTCACCGAAATATTTAAAATTCTTTTAATCTAGTATTTTAGAAATTTCGCAGAATTTTCTGATAATTGAATTTACGAGTTCTGTATTAACAATATTTCTTAAACAAAATGGTGGCAATACAGAGTTTTATTCATTTTAAAAGACGATTTACAAGCTCTATCAAAAATTTCACCACTATGGAGTTAAATTACACATTTTTGTAGCGAAATTTAACATTTAACTGAATTTTTGCTGGTCTTCTAATAGTTTACATTTTTTGAAAATATCCAACAAAACGTCGCGTGCCACCTAAAATCTACTCGCGTGCCACTACTGACACGCGTGTCATAGTTTTGCCAGCCCTGGTCTATGCCAACAAGCCAGCGACGATTGATGAACTTCGTACGAATATCGGCCGATTTATGCTTGAAAACCGTCGAAAATTGGGTTCAGCGTCTGGACTTCTGCAAGCGTGCCCGTGGTGGCCATGCAAAAGAGATCGATTTCCATACATTATGGCATCGAACGTACTTTCACAGGAATAAAGAATTTCATTGACCGTTTTTGTTTTATTTAAAAAAACTTTTGTAGCGCTCTTATTGAAGAACCCTTTATTTGAAGGTGTACGGCGCACTTTTTCTTGCCTTTAAGAGGGTACGGTCTACAGAATATATGTCTCATATTTAATATATTTCCATAATTTAGTGTTCTGAAATTTAAAAAAATTAAATTTTTAAATCCGTTAAGAGTTGTAAGTCACAACTAATTACCCGAACGCCAAGCTGTTTAAAAAAATTAAAAATTTTCAGACCGTGAGTAAGTTTGAGCATTAATTTTCTTTGGAGTCTGCAAAATTCATCTGATCGCTAATAAAAAAGAATCATAAAAATATATTTCTTGTAAAATAAAGTTAGATTTTCAAAAAATTAATTATTTTTGTTCCAAAAATTTATGTTTTATTGCTATCATAATATTCCCTTCTTATCTAAAATAATCTAAAATTGTAGCGACTTTTGCCCACTAGTCCTTTATTTGGATAATACTCCTTTAATATTCTGTTATTATTCGGCCTCGGCATGCATTTTAAATTATTTCAGTTCTGTTGTTTGGGAATTTTTTATTTGTTCTTTTTTTTGTTTTGCCACAATTTCATTTTATTTTTATTCATATTTATTTTTTTTTATTATTTCTTCCTCATTTTTATTATTATTTTTGTACCACTCATCGTGCCACTGGTACCAAATCATATTTTACTAGTTCTCCGTATAACTTGTTTATGCAAAATAAGTATTTGTCAGTAGATTTTATGAGCCCACTTTTTTTTTTTATTACCTGATGGTATTAAAATTTCACAAAAATACAAGTGCTAAAGTACATGTCAAGGGAAATATGCATTTTAAACATTGAATGAATTAATATAAATGGTGGGGTTTCTGTAGTTTTAGGCAATAAAACAGTTGGTGATCTATAAATATGTGGGCTATTTAAATTCCATAAAATTGATAGAATTAATCTTATTCAATTGTTTAAAATCTACCCGGTGGGTGAGTATTTTTATAGATGTATTTTTAAAAGACAAAATTTTTGTAACAAAATATTTGGTAATAAATAGGGCAAGGAATTGCATGCAAATGCATGTTTTTTCTCGATAGTCCAAAACTAATATGGACTAAATATTTATCCGAAACATCAAATTTAGAACAAAATGGCATCAATTTGTAGTTGCATATTTTTGCATATTTTGTCAAAAATGCATGTTTTTGCATATTTTGGCTTTAAATGCATATTTGGTGCCTTTTTAATGCATATTTTGTGCTTTTGAGTGCATGTTTGTGCATATTTTCTATTTTTAGGAGCAGTTTTTATTTTGTAAAAAAATATAAAAAATTATCTTAATTTTTGCATTAAAAAATACAAAAATTGTTTCTTCGGACTTTCTATATTTCCATATATTTAGCTAGAATATTCTTCCACCTCAAGTCCAAATTCTAATATGATATTGTCATATTAGATTTTTATTTGTTGCTTTCAAAAAGGAGTTGAGTTATAGCTGGTTTTACCAAATCAGACAGTTCATATACGAAAGTACAAAATTCTCGTCCCGTTGATTTTTTGTACCTTATGTAATGTCTCGGTTTGAGTAAGAAAGTTATCATTTTCTTATTGCGGACAACTGAAGAGTAGAGTGATGTCTACGAAACAATGGTATTGTCTATCATGAAAATGATCAACCCCTTTTTTGAAACAACAAATAAAAATCTAATATGACAATATCATATTAGAATTTGGACTTGAGGTGGAAGAATATTCTAGCAAAATATAAAAAATTTATACGTTTTCATATTTTGATTCAATCAATATAAACATTCTTAAAAACCTTATTCACCTATGGGAAATCTTCGAGTTCTGTGTCTGTTGGCAAAATAACTACCTTCAATATATTTTAAGTTTTAAAGTGCATTATTTTTGCAAAAATAATAGTTTTTAGTGCATATTTCTTATATTTTTAATGCATATTTTTCTTTTTTAGCAGAATATCTTAGGCGCATATTTTCCATTTTTAAGTGCATGAAATTCCTTGTCCTAGTAATAAATATAGGTTATGTGCAGTGTTGCCAATTTAGCATATTTAATGCTAGATTTAGCATTTTTTTAATTCATTTAGCATGAAAAAAATGTATCTAGCATATGGCATTTTTTTCAGCATTTTTCCAACAAAATTTAGCATATTTTTAGCATTTTTTACAGTTTTTTACAGTTTTATTTTCTGTTTTTTTTTAGAATATTCTACATTAATTTGAATTTAAATGTAATATGGAAAAGAAATATTTTTTTTTACTTTTAGAGTAAGTACTAGGAACTATTTTTATACGTACACATTAATTACACTGTGCAGTTGCAAATTTTAACAAGCTGGAAACCCTACTGGTAAAGCTAATTCGAGTACGCTGTATTCAATGGTGATAGCAGTTTTTAAAAGTTAGCTCTCGTATTCGCGATATTCGCAATTAAAAATTTTGATGGGTACCAAAAAAATTTTATTTTTATATTTCTGGGATCATTTTTAATTATAAATTTATCAAATTTTATTAAATATGTAAAACATTAAGGAAGCTATCATTTTTTTCACGAAATTTTTTTTATAGATATTTTTCGCAAAAATTTTGCAAAAACATTTTTTTCTGCAAATAAAAAGTATGTGTTATGTTATTTTGTGTATATTAATAGGGTTTAGAAAAATATTTAATAGAGTTAAGAAAAAAAATTTCTTTCGAAAAAAAAACAAAAATCGCGAAAAAAAATGTTTCTGGGGAAAAAAATAGCGAAAACTTGTATTTAACAGGGTTGGATTGATTGAAATTCAAAAATGATCCCAAAAGAATAAAAATATTGCTTTATGGTACTTTAATATTAAAATTTTAAATCGACATGCCCGGCTTTAACTTTTTACTCGTTTTACTTTTTGTTGTTATGGTGAAGGAATGATTTTGCACAAAAATACTTCAATTTTTGGTAAAAAAAGAAATAATAATAAAAATTTAAAGAATAGAGTTTAAAATAGAATTAATAGAATTGCAAAATGTTGATAAGGTTCGTTTTAATTTTTGCAATTTTTATTGATGTTTTTTTAGGTTTGGGTCATAGAGGGTAATGTGGATAGCGTTTGTGATAAATTCCTATATTTTAAGAATTTCAATGAATTTTGATTTTTTTTTTACTGTAACACCTGTACATTTTTCTTTAATCATACCAAAAATCTTACAACGTCAAGCAACACTACAAAAAGTATTAACCCTGATCGCGAAAATAATTTTTTTAAAGAATTTCATGCAGGTAAGCCCAAAGATGCAGAAATTTGAAAACGGTAAACAGAGCGTGCAATAAAAACCATTAAATTAATTTGGAGTAGATAAATTAAGGCTGAATGGGAAATTCATATTACACGCCAAAGTATTCCACATTACCACCTATTTTAGAAATAAAACATTTTGAGGTACTTTTGTTTATCCGCCTTTAACTTTTTGAGATAACATATTTTCAGTGACGCAGTTGCAAAGAGGATCTAAAGGAGTTTTCTTCCCAAGAAATTATGTTAACTCGTGCTCAATTATTTGTATGGATGCTCTGGCCTGTTAATTTCAGTGAAGAATGAGAAAAACAAAAGAAAAGTGAAAAAGTTAATATTTTGTTTTTTTGCGATTACTGATAAAAACACTAACAAAAACAACTTTAATAAGGTAATAAATAATAATTAATAAATTTCACTTTTTTTTTTTTTTGTTGTAAAAACGATTTTATTACTTTTTTGTTTTCCCGAATTCCTTCATTTTATCTCATTCGCTGTTAATTTTCTTCATATTCTTTCTGTTATTCCTCTGTTTCTTGCTTGAAATTTTTGGCTCATAAAGCATTTTTAAAAGCAGCTGATGGAAACCCCCTGACAGTTGGGAAATCAAATAATAAATTTATTTTAAAGGATTTTTGAACTTTTTTACAAGAATTAACTTTTGAGTTGTTTTTAATTTTTCTTTTATATAAATTTAGTTAATAAAATGAACTAAATTCATAATTAGAGATGACTTATTTTCAGTCTAATTGTAAAAGTCACTAAAATAGTATTTCTTTAAACAAATTGAAACATATTTTTATAAAATTTTTTTTAGCATATTTTTTCTAGCATTTTTTTTTAGTTTTTAGCATTTTTTAGCATTTTTATGCAAAAAATCTAGCATTTTTTCCTAAATAAGTTTTGGCAACACTGGTTATGTGTGGTATTCAACTCAGGAGTCACAATTAATCAGTGTACTATAAAAGTACTATGTTTTAAATCTAAAAAAAATGTGCCAAAAAATATCAAAGTTAAGCAATCGGGACTAGAATTTGGTATTTTTAAAACAAAAATAAAATTTAAAGAGCGAAGATAATTTGAACACAGAAATTGGGAAACGAAATGAAATCGAACAGTGAGTGGAAAGAAATGGTATGGGGAATGATTGACAGCGAAACACTAGAAAAGAGGAATGAAATGGAATTGGCAATGAAATGCAATGGAACGGGGAACGAGCGGAATTGAAATACTAAAATTGGGAAACGGAATGGAATGGAAACGAATACGAGTGGAATTAAAACACTATACCTGTGTAACGAAATGCAATGGAACGGGGAAGAGGTGGAATTGAAGCATTAGACAATTGTAATGAAATATAATGGAACGGGGAACGAGTGGAATTGGAACACTAAAATTGGGAAAACGAAAGATAATTGTACGGGTACCGGGATTTGAAGCTTTTTATTGATAAACTGATGGAAGAAACCGAAGCAATTAACCTTCCAACAGAATTCTTAAATTCAATTGAATTTTTAAATTCATTTGAAATTTTAAATTAACTTTAAATTGCTCGCTAACATTAACTAGCGGCCTTTACCAGCTAGTAGTCTAATAATATTTAATTGATATTTTTGGGAAGTTAGGAAAAATTTCCTGAAAACAGGCAAATTCTGCAAAATTTTTTACAAAATAATCAATTTTAATTAAATGTCTTGTTGCTCCATACAAAAAACACGAAATAATCAATTTTTCAATTTATTTTTTCTTTAATTACAACTAACCGATAAAAAAAGATCCGATATAATTAATTTTTAAGCTTTTTCTTTTCATTGCAATAAACTAAATTGTATATTAATATATATTTTTTTGTAATTTACTTGTAACAATTGTATCATCTTTCTTTAACCCTCTAAAGCCCAAGGCCGCCTTTTGGCGGTCTTCAGATTTTAAATAGTTTTTGGCTAAATAACAATATTTTATTAAACAAGTTGTATTACATCCATAGAAAACTTAACTGCCTACTTTTTTTGCTTTAAAACTTTTTGTATAAAGAACGGTTTTCAAGCGAGAAGCATGTAAAATAAAAATTTATAAAATTTTTAAAAATTAACTCTTTAAAACAGAAAAAAATATTTTAAAAATTGCCAAAAATACATTTAAGATATGACGTACATTACCGATAATAACGAAGCTAGTTTAGAGTGTCTAATTGTAAAATCAGTTAAAAATTTTTCTCCAGGACTCACAGGATACCACCAGGATACGTTTTACAAATATCTCTCTAACTCAAAAACTAGGGAACAGAAATTTCTTGACATTAAACACATCCCGGTGAAAAATGCTCATATACACTCAAATATGTTCATATATGGTTTATGTATGGACACATATGAACAAATATGGATTTTTTATGAACATATATGGATTTTATATGAACACATATGGAAGTATATGTGATTCCATATATGGAAAAAATTTCATATACAGACATATATGGAAGCATCTGTTATTTCATATATGGAAATGGCACCCATATATGGACAAATATGAAAGTATATGTTATTCAATTTATGCAAAACATTGTATATGAACATATTTCGAAGAATACATTTTTCCATATATGCAAAAGGAACTCATATTTGGATAAATATGGAATTATATTTAATGCCATGAATAAAAAAGGAACATATGTAGCGCCTAATTTGAATGTCATACATAAATTTATATCTATTGTACAACCTTATAATAAAGGACAGCAACGTTCGCATGTATTCGCATATATTTAATAAATCTATATGTTTATATATGAACATATACTTAGGTGTTACCTCATTTTTCGGATCCATACATATATGGTTGAACCATAAATGTTCATATATGGACATTTTTCACCGGGATACTATATACTCAGAGGTAGTAGTAAGCAGAACTAATTTTGGTCAAAATCTATTGATGTTTAGTGCCAAATTCGGCAAATTTCGTAATTTTCAAAAAGCGAAAATCGCCATAACTATTGAAATAACAACAATTGATCAACAATTTTCTGTACTTAATTTTATTTTATTGATAGTGTTATTTACAACAAAAACCGAAATTATTTGACCGCTGGGTTTCAAGATACGTCTTCAACCTTTGTTGTGCTATATCGCCTAAATAAAGCGATAAATTAAAATTTTAATATTTTTTCCATAGTAGATTTTCAACGCCAAATATATGGTTTAAATATTATTGTAATCAGGAGAAAGAGCATTAGAGGGTGAATTTGAAAATAATTTAAACAGAAAGTGATATTAACTTATGATCTAGAGTCAAACTAAAGAACATTCATTTATATGTCGATATATATGTTGCTACGCATCGTATTAGATTTTATTTATATCAAATTATATCTAATATGATACCACAAAGTGTTCTTATTTTTCGGATAAATTATATATAATACGAAAAGTCACAAATTTTTTTTGCATGGGTTCATATCTTATTTGTTCCGAAAAATTGCATACATAAATTTTTCCCATGGGATCACATGGGATTTGATATGATATAATTTGATCCGAAAAATATGTTCATCAAATTTGATCAGATATATATAATTTGATGTAACGTGATCTTGTTCTAAAAAATAGTTTTGAGACCGGCACCAATAGTTTTTCTACGAATTGGATAATTATATATATATATATATATTATTATTATTATATATATATATATATATAATTATCCAATAATTATCCAATTATATATGTATGCACATATGATAATTGGATAATTATATATAAAAGTGATAGTGGGCGCTGTGGTGTAATGGTTAGCGCATTGGACTGTTACACGAGAGGTTGCTTCCCTTTCCAAAGGAAGCAACACATTAATTAATAGGAAGAATTTCCTGAGTGTTGTTTCTCTTTAAAAAAAAAAAAAAAAGTATATATGTAACATCATATATACATATATATAAAAGTGTAAGACTTTTGCTGATTGATTTTAGCACATAGTATACATACTAGGGATGCCAATCGGGATTTATATTTGAAAATCCCGGGATTCGGGACTGCGGGATTTTTCGGGATCCCGGGATTTCACGGTATTTCGGGATTTAAATTTTCCTTTATTTGTAAAAATTTTTATGTTATGTAACTAATTTTTTTATAGAATAAAGCGTTTTATAATTATTTAATAGTTGTTAATTAATAATGTGGTACATTTTATGATTATTGAAACATCTCAGTCAGAAATTGACAGTGGTATAAAAAATCAAGTACTTGCATACCACTGGGTAACCGCGATGTTAAAAATAAATGACTGGCAGAACACACATTTGGGACGCTTTGCCATCGTTTGCAAAAATTGATTTGCCAGTATTTGTTTTACAAAACATCACGGTAGGGCAAAAAAAAGATACATATGAACTTTTTTTAAATTTTATTTTGGAAAATATAATTCATAACCAGCTATTTATTGGTTTTGGCAGCGTTTTGCCAAAGTTAAAAATTTTGTTTCTCCAGTACTTTTCCGGCGCTTTTTGAACTGCCGATCCTTTTGTCTACTGACGTTATCATATTGGAAATGGGAAAGCAATTTTTGTCAGTACTTGTACCACCTGTTAAAATACCTTGCCATCGCTTTCCCGTTTGTATATTTCTGGCTGGGATAATATATGAAGGCCTGTCATTAAGTACACTTACGCCCAGTATTTTGTAAGCAGATTTTAAAACAGATTCGTTGCGATAATCTTGCCCACTAAATCGTGTAATTACAGCAACAAAGTTATTTGGTTATCGTTATCAAATGTTTTCATGGAAGAATTCAAACTTACAGTCCCAGCCAAAACTTATAGTCCCAGTTTCAGAAATCGAATTTCGCTTGGAAGAATAAATCGGTAAAATAACAAACAAACTTGATTTTTGGCATGTATTACTCAAAAACTTAATATTGTTTACCAAAATTGCAATTTTTTCTGCAAAGTCTTTGCATAGTTTACTCGAATAATCTACTTAATTTATAATTTTACCAATATCTTGGCATCAATTTCTTGTCAATATGAGAAAATTCAAGAAAAAACGTAGGTAATTTAAAATTGCTCACTTTGTTTATTTGCGTTTATATTAATATTAAAAAATAAGAAAATCCCGGGATTTTTGAGAAATAATCCCGGGATTCGAAATTTTTCCAATCCCGAAAATCCTGGAATTTCGGAATTCGGGATTTCCCGTTTGGCATCCCTAATACCTACCCAGCAAAATTTTTTTTGAACTGGCTACCTCTGAATTTGTTCTAGAACAAGTCGTTTTATCACCGGTTCCGTGGAACAGGTTCTAGAACTGATTTGTAGCATGTGTAGAATAAATTACATGCGTTGTTACACAACAATCACAATAATCTTTTCGGTTATTAAGAGGATCATATTACACAACGATCCACACTGTTTCAGTTGTACAACGATGGTTGTGGTTACAGTAAAACAAGCTGAGAATGCTCAGTCAAACTGATATAATATCCACTGTGGACATTGTTAAACAGTCAGCCCTTTTGATGTTGTGCACTAATCGTTGTTTCATACTAACTAGCAAATCTAAATGAGAGTATCCAGTCCATTGATGCATTTCCCACTGTATGTATCGTAGAACTGCTTACTAAGCAATTCTATGCTATAAATTGATACCAAATTGTTCAATAAAAACACACTTTTACTGAGAATGCCAGGGACCGATTATCCGCTCTATGCAAAAAATTTAAAATAATAAAAACCAAATTGTTTTATTTTACAGATTCCTGTTAGACAAAATGTCGCAGAACCAGTTCTACAACCATCTAACTCTTCAATTTACGGGTCTTTTTTGTCCCTTTTTAAAAAGGGGCCAAAAAATTCCCTTGAATTCAAGAGTTAGAGGGTTAAAATGTTCCACAAAAATGTTCCTCGTAGTGTTTTTCATAAGTTCGCTGAACCTATCCTATACCTAAGACATTACAACTTCCACTAATTACCGGCAATGGGCGCTAAAATTTAGTATTACCTGAGCAAATATTTCAGTTTTGTATCAGCTGAGCTCACATTTTAGAACTCAAAAATTGTTGAAAACTGCGGAAAATGAAAAAGACACCAGCACTTAATATATTCGAATTAAAAAAAAATTTGGATATGATTTTGTTTTTTAGGTCTCTCGTTTGTTTTTATTTAAAATTTGAAGAAAAGTTGGTGATGCCATATCCCTGGACTAGAGATGAGCGATCCGGTGATTTTTGAATAACGCTGCTACCAGTGATCGTGATTTTCAAATCACCGTTCTTTTAAACAGTGACCGTGATCACGGGTTTGTAATAGAGATGGGCGATCCGGCGATTTTTCAGTAACATTTTTCTCAGTGAATGTGATTTGCAAATCGTTGTTCTTTTAAACTGTGATCGTGATCACGGTTTTGTATGGAAAAAACTGCGATTTTCTGATAAATAAACGAAATAATATTAATGGCGAATTTTTAAGATGTTAGTTAAACTTGGTTTAGTTAAACCGAAAACGAATTTTGTCAGCCATTTCAAAGTTTATTATCAAAAATTTGCCGGAAAAACTTTTTCTCGAGTATAATTTATTTCTTTATTGAAATTAAACAAAATAAACCACATTTTAAAAGAAGTATTCCAGTTACAAACTGCGTTAAACTAAGTTTAAAGATAATCCACTTCCTAAAAACTGGGCCTTAAAGAAGAATAGTTGCGACCGGTAACAAAGACATGATAGAAGGAGACATTTTATTCAGAAGAGTGTGAAAGCAAGTCACTGTTATTGAAAAAAAAACATGTATTACTGTGCACAATGAAGTTTGCAAGAAAGAATAGTATAAAAATATTAAAAGAACGACATTCCGAGTAACTGCGACTTGAAATATATGATCACTGCCGTTACCAGTGATTTATCAATAACTGTGATTAAATCACCGGTATGAAAATATCGCTCATCTCTACCCTGGACATATATTCAACTTGGAGTATTTTAACAAACTTTTTAAAATAAATAAAAAAAAAAATAGGTTTTTCATTTCTATTAATGCGTTTTATAGGCTGTTAAATAGGCTGTTTTTAGCCAGTTAAGGTTTACCAAGTTAAGGTTTACCAAGAAAAAAAAATTTTTTTTTTTCAATTCGAACAAACTAGAATGAAATTGGAGGTTTAATGAATGAATATCGACAAATTGTATTTTAAGGGACACCCTTATATAATTATCATATATTTGACAGTGATTTTTACCACCGGAATGTGGAATATTTAAATTTGAGAACAACTTTTGAGTTAAATACCCAGCAACAAAAATTGCAAGTAGTGCTTTAAAAACTACTTCTTTTAATGCTTCACAAGTATCCGTTAGTGTATTTTTACTGCTTTTTTAGAAGTTATTCTGAACAACTTCAAAAAATCACTTCTTCCATTGCTTCCCAAGTATCCGTTATTACATTTTTACAGCTTTTTTAGAATTATTTCTGAACCACATCCAAAAAATCACTTAAGTATTGCTTCTAAAGAGTAATTGATCTAAAAATGAACGTAAAAAGTGATTTTGGTATCATTTGGCATTTTCCAACAGAGGGTCCCGGGTTCGATTCCCGACGGGACCAATATTTTTTTTATTTTTTTTTATTCTATTAATTTTTTTTTAATATTTATAATTAATTTGTTTAAATTCAATATTTTTTAATTTTTAAAAATATGTATATATAAAAAAAAAAATGGTGAGAAATTGATTTTTATGTACCTGTAAAAATAGTACTGAAACCAATATTGAATGTGAGTGCACCTCAACTTTCATATCAAAGAATAGCTCAGGGGTAGAGCTCTGCGACTAGCAATCGTGAGGACGCAAGTTCAATACCCGGTGGCGGCAATAAAAAAACTTTTGTAAAATAAAAAAAATATAATTTTTTTTGTGAAGAATTTTTTTTTTACTTTTAATTGGTGAAAAAGAGCTTACTTTGCACTCGTTCAAAAAGTACTGAAAAAATGTTAAAGTCGGAGTACTCCTCTCCTATGACAACTCAATGTTAAAATCATTAGTTTATGTTAAAAAAGAAGTACATCTAGATCATCAATTGTAGTGCTTTTTCTACTGCTTCGGCATCTCTTTTTTCGCTGGGTAACCTTACCATTTCGTTCAATTATAAGACCTTAAATCCAATTGTAAGCTCTAAATTTATTTCCCAATTATTATTATTTTTTAGTTATATTTCTTTTCATTATTTGATTATTTCAGCATACTTTATCCCCACTTTGGGTGCTAAAAGTTTAAAGTTTTAAAATATCTTTTTTTAAAACATTTTATAAGTTTTTTTTTTTTTTTTTGTCAACCAAACCATAGATTTCCTCTTTCATTTAATCGTTTTTTTCTGTTTGTTCACAATTTGTTTGTACCATTTGATGACACAAACTATTCAACATACAAAAGTTCAACAGTTCACTCACAAGTGCCAACAGGCTAAAAAGAAGGTTATAAAACAAAAAAAAAAAATAAAAAAAAACTTTTAAATCGTTTAGCAGAAAAACAAAAACACACAAAAAAATAAAATACTTGCCTTCCTTTCACACAGCAACAAAAAAAAAAAAAACAAAAGCAACAACAAGAGAAAAAGATAATTTGGTATCAACCAGTCCGTTGGATGAGTGAATGCAGGCATGTGTGTGTGTATGAATAAATTGGTTTATTTGCGGAAACGGATATGTTACTAAGAAAATACACATACATATAATGTACATATACAAACACAAATTACATACCCATAAATATATAGATATGTGAGCATTCGCATACACACAAATACATACATATTTACCCACATCCATAAGTTGCAAGTGCTTGAATAAATGACTGACATTGTCCTGATGTTGACAGGATTGCACTTTTGGTTTAAAGTTCATGTTTGTTATCAGTCAGCAGTGCATGCAAACAGGGGTGTAGTTTAAGCTATAGATTATTATGAGTAAATATGCAGGCATTTTTAGAATGATGATAGATTTGTATGCATTTTATATGCATAAAACAAAACTCTCTCATTGAAGGGTTTATTTAATAGAAAATTGAACGTGAAATATATATATGTATGTATAATTAAGGTATTTGGAAAAAAAGAAATCGTTTTTTTATTAAATATTTTTTTTAATATGGATTAGAAATTTTAAAATCTTATGTATGTGTGTATATCGCCTGCAAATAGTCCTACGATATATGCGAGATTTTTAAAATATTATTTGCTAATGTATAACTATAGTGGTTGTCACCATTCTTACACTTAAAATAATACGTCAGCTCAAGAGATCTTATTGCTAGACCCGAAATATTATGGGAATCATCATAAAACAAACCAAGGTGTATTTTGAGGGGGGCACTTTTTTACTTGTTTTCTGTCTATATAAGGTGAGTCGCTCTAATGTACATATATTATTTTATATACATTTTTTTCCGATTAATCTATTAATTTTTAAATTTTATTCGATTAATAGGTTAAGAAAAAAAAACCCGAATAATTATCTGCAAGATTAATCGATTAGTTACTCTGTAAAAATTTGGAACACCTAAAATATTTTGTAAGTAAAAACAAAAGAAATTTCACTTGAAAACGGTATCACTAACATTTCATTAAATTCAAGTAACATTTTATTTTTGAATGTTAATAAAATGAACCACAAATTCGTCAAAACAACTAACAAAATTTACTTACATACATTATTCTTGGTTTTTTTTTTAAAGGAAACGACTGCATAAAATGATTGTTACGAATTTTCAGTATTATATGTTGTTTGATTTTTTAATAACTTACAAATGTACACTAATAGAAAAAAGTCTGTAAAAAATTTAGTTAAAACTGCTAAGAATTAATTAGAAATGATTCCCCAAGAAAAAAACTGATGAATTATTTCAAACTATTATTTTTGCTTTATATTAGTAAGATGGGGACAGAAAAAACAAAACTGTTAAATATACAGAATTTTAGTTATATTTGAGTTAAATTTTTTTTAATAGAAAACAACAAATTAAACAGCTAAAGTCAGCAAAAAAATTTGCTAAATAAGTAGTAGCCTAAAAAATCACGAAAAAATTTAAAATTTTCGAAGTTTTTTTAGATTTTTTTTCATCTAATTAAAACTTAAACCTTTTGAAAATAGCAGTTTATAATTTTCTTTAGCAAATATTTCTGCTAATTTAGCAGTCAACTAAATTTAGCTTAAAAATAACTAAACTTTTGTAGATATTACAGTTTGTTTTTGCTTTTTTAGTCTACTAATATTTAGAAAAATTTTCTGCAGATTTTACAGTACAATATGTCAATTTCAATTAACTAAAAGTTAACTTAAATATAACTAAAATTCTGAAAATTTAACAATTTCATTTTTGCTATTCTTATTTTACTAGTATTTAGCAAATAGATTCTGCTAATTTAGCAGTTTTTTCTGCAGCATCAATTTTAATTAATTTTTAGTTGCTTTTTCTGCTATTTTTATAGATTTATTTCTATGATAGTTCGAATTTACATTTCTTCTATAAATGAATGTTATTTTGAGTTAAAATTACAAAACTGAAATACTACTTAAATAACTAACAAACTCGGACTGCAGAAGTTCCCTGACTGAAGATATTGCAAAAATATCTTATTTTATTTGTCATAATAAATATCATAAAATGCCGCAGATTTATCTTCTTGATGATAATTTGAAAAAGGTGATAAAAAAATGTTTTAATTTGGCGGCAAAAAATTTCCTAAAATTTCGCGGATACACTCAGATAAAAAAGTTAGTAAAAAAATTTGTAAACAGTTTCCAATCGCACTTTACTATTTTTATCCTGATTTTTAGTACAATTTTTTTTAAATAATCATTTTTGCTATTCTCTTATTACAAATTACGGATTTTTTTACTAATTTCCGCTGCTGATTTCAACAAAACATTTTACTAATTTTTCAAAACCGAGTGCTAAATTTAGCAGAAAAATATACTAATTTAAAAAATTTTATTTACAAGAATTCGTTGATTTTTTACAATTCTTGTTTAGTTTATATTTGTTTCTATTGATATATTCTTAGTTTGGAAATAACACTCAGAAAATTTTATTGTACCTCCAATGCATAAAAAGCTAATAACTAGAGAACCGTTTGCAATTATGACTCCAAATTTGAAGTACGATGAATAATTACTTCATTAGAGTAGAGATACAACCTTGCGGCTGCGGATTCCGCTGCGGAGAGAAAAAACAAATTAAATGACTGCGGCTGCGGTGACGGTTGTTTTTATACATACATTCACACTTTCTTTACATGTATGTGTGTGTACATTTAGTGTATGTGTGGGGAGAACCAGCGATGGGAAATGAAGTTTTTGTTTTAGTATAGAAAATTTTTTAATTTTTTGTATTATTTTTCATTTTAACTTCGGCAAATATCATTAAATTAAAATGATAGGCTAAATGAGTTCGAAACTAGTAATAAACATGAAAAACAATGATTTTTCAAAATAAAAGTTCAATCGTTTCAACTTTTCCATCTCTGAACAGCATCAAATATCGGGATTATTTTTTGAAAATATGGGAACATTATAGTGAGTGTGAGAATAAAAATATGCGAGTATGAGCAGTGTTGCCAGAAACTTTCATTCCAAATACGCTAAATCACCGAAAAAAATATGCTAAATTCTGCTAAATTGTGAAAAAAGAAAAATATGATAAAAATATGCGAAACAAAAAATTGCAAAAATATTGAAATATTCATTATGCTAAAATTGAGCTAAATTACCACATAAAAAATATGCAAAAAATCTGCTGCATAAAAAATATTGCAATTTTTACTCTATTAGCCCCGTTAAGTTTTCGTATTAGATAAACATTTTTGACATTTTTTTTAACGTATACGCGTTAATTCATTTAAAAAAGTAGTGTAATAATTGTTGAAAAAAATAATGGAAACTAAATGTTGCGTGGATAAAAATATGCTGAAAATCTGCTTTTGTCAAACGAAATATGCTTAAAAGCATTTAGCATATTTTTCTAAAATAAATATGCAATTTTTAAATTCAATCTGCTAAATCTAGCAGAAAATATGCTAAAATGGCAACACTGAGTATGAGAGAAAACGCAGAGCAATTAAATTAAGTTTTAATTTAGAGAGAATCCGCAGTGCGTTTTTAATTGTCAAAACTTCATATAAAAAAAAAAAAAATAAACGCACAACAAGCCGCAAGATTGTATCTCTACATTTACTTGGTACAATCGAAAGAAAAAAACATTTTTTTATTTTTTATATTTTACAGTTTGTTTATTTTTTAGTACACTTTTTTGCTAATTTCAGCAGATTGATTTTAAATTACAATTTACAACAATTTACTGAAATTTAGTAGCTGCAACTAATTATTTATACTAACTTCATTATACTAAAATTATTGATATTTTTAACTGATTTTAGCAAATCGATTTTGAATTGCAGTTTACAACAATTTTGCTAAAATTTAGTAGCGACTACTAAATTTTTCTACTAATTTTGTTGTATTACATATCAGCAGACATGTGTTGCTAAAATTAGCAAAAACGAGTAAAAAGGTTAAAGTCGGGCATGCCGACTATACAATACCCTACACCAGTCTGGTTAAAAGCCAACTAATGTTTGGATCCGAAATTCGAATGGGTTAAAATGGTGTCAAAATTTTCTATAATGTGAGTCAGCGAACCAAATTTCATTAAAATATCTTAATATTTGCGACCTGCAGTTTGTAACCAAGCCAATTTTGGGGGGACCCTTATATGGGCACTAGGTCTAAACATGGACCGGTGTTAACCAAAATCAATAGGCTTCGTCCTTGGGCTGATATAGGTCGGTATACCAAATTTCATGAAAATATCTTAATATTTGCGACCTGCAGTTTGTAACCAAGCCAATTTTGGGGGGACCCTTATATGGGCACTAGGTCTAAACATGGACCGGTGTTAACCAAAATCAATAGGCTTTGTCCTTGGGCTGACATAGGTCGGTGTACCAAATTTCATCAAAATATCTTAATATTTGCGACCTTCAGCGTATAAACCCTATAATTTTGTAGGACCCTTACATGGGCACTAGGTCTAAACATGGACCGATATTCACCTAAATCAATAGGCTTCGTGCCAACATAGGTCTGTGTACCAAATTTAATCAAAATATCTTAATATTTGCGACCTGCAGCGTATAAACCATATAATTTTAGTAGGACCCTTATATGGGCACTAGGTCTAAACATGGACTGATGTTCACCAAAATCAATAGACTTCGTCCTTGGGCCGACATAAGTCGGTGTACCAAGTTTCATCAAAATATCTGAATATTTGCGACCTGTAGAGTGCGCACAAGAATGCATGGACAGACAGACAGACATACGGACGAACGGACGGACAGACGGACATCGTTAAATCGAAATAAAAAAAAATTCTGAGCCGATCGGTATACTATAAGGTGGGTCTAGGACCAATATTTTTTGGTGTTACAAACATCAGCACAAACTTATAATACCCTGACCACATAGTGCTGTAGGGTATAAATAGCGCTAGGCTCAAAACAGTTAAATTTCCCGTTATAACAGCAAAATTTTCTGTAGCCATTACAGATTTTTTGGTTGAGTGTATATTTTTACGAAGATAATTTGGCGCCAATGTTTATCTTAAAATAACGCGAGGTAAATACTTGTATTAACAGAAGAGTTCAGCCGATTTTTTTAATAGTTAATTTTAACACATGAGTACAAATATATTTATTTTTTTTTACCTCTGTAACTTTTTTTTATGAATAAAATATAAACACTTTAACAAAACAAAAGTTTAATGAAATTGAAACGCCTTTCCTCTCGTTGATAATTAATTGGTTATTGGGGATACCAGAAGTCAAAGCTAGGATTTGACGTTGGAGTCAAAAATGATCAGAGAGCGAATTCTATTTGTTGTCAAACTATGAACATCGATATGTGATAGTTTACGATTAAACTTCAAATGGCGAAGCAATAAACATCAAAATAAATTTCCGAAATCGCCTTTAACTAATCTTTAATCCTAGCTGCTGACTGGCTCAAATTTTTGCCAGTCGCCCTAGTGTAGGTACAAATATAAAATACTAGCGGGCGCAGCCCGCTACGTTGTTAGCGTGCCTTAAAGGTTAAGGGGGGGGGGGGCTGCGCCCTCCCCCCCGGGGGGCTGCGCCCCCCACAATTTTTATTAAATTCGTTTTTTTATTTAAAGCCTTCACCCAGCCACCACAAATAAATAATTCTGCACAACAATGGGTTTAAAATAAATAAATATTTAATCACTTTTTCTCATGAAAGTGGATTGTTAGTAATGAATCCATAATAAATTGCAATATACGTGTGTATGTTAAGATAATTTGGTAAAGTGCGAACTTAGGTAGATAGACCCGTAAGTAGTTTTGTTCATTTGTGTTTTGAATGAAAATAAATAACGTAAAGCAGGGTTGGAAAGCATTTTATAATATTAAAAATATCGGGCAAAGTCCGCTACGTTGTTAGCGTGTCTTAAAGTTTCTTTTTTTAATTCCAGTTTATGTAAAGGTAGACCTGGCAATTCAAGTAAATTCACAAATTCAGTTGGTAAATTTACTGCGTCGGTTTCTTCCACAGGTGCTTCGTTACATGAAGTTTAAATATCGGAATATATAAGTTCCATTCCTTTTCTAAGGTTTTTTCTCTTTTAGAAAATTTGTTTAACTTTTTGGAGAGTAAGTTTCAATGCTACATAAGTTTCATACTCCGTGGATAGTGTTTGAACAGGTAATTCCCTCTTCCATTCCATTTGCATTCTCTATAATTTCAATTCTACTCGTTCAACGTTTATATCCATTTCATTCCACTTGTGTAGTGTTTCATTCCACTCGTTTCCTATTTAGTTTCTTAATTTTAGTGTTTCATATACACTTGTTCTTTAAGTTTTAGGTTTCTAGCTAAAGACGCAGACGTTAAGGGGGGGGGGGGCAATTTTCCCCTTTTGAACCACCATTTTTACCACGTTCCTGTCCAAAGTCCTAGAAATGCCTTGTCGATAAGTTAGCCCATACTCCAAGGAAAACATATTATATATTACAGGTTTCTAGTTGTTGTTGTTATAACGGCTTTAAAATGAGAATTTGTAGTCAATAATTCTCATTTAAAGCCGGAGTGGCAATCCTTGCTCGGATAAATTCGAAGATTCGAATACATCCGAATCGTTCCGGCACAGAGTCCGATTGCCGTGGGAACCGGGCTATACCGCCCATACTCGGTCGTCAGAGCCTCGTCAGCGTTAACGGGGGACACCATGTCCAAGGTGGACTGTGGGTGAGGTTGGCATTTGGAAATAATTTCCCTTGGCCCCCAGGTTTCTAGTCGAAGGGTTCGGTTAGGCCATCAAGGGGGAGAGTTATTCCGTTTTTACCCCTCCCGGTAGGAATTTCCAAAAATTCCGTCTTAGAGAACGTCTGCGTTGGAGGAGGAACCCACTACATACATAATTTTAGGTCTCTATATCCTGCAGTTTGGCCAGGCCGTCAAGGGTGAAGTTTTTTCCCTTTTTACCCCTCCCGGTATGAATTTCCAAAAATACCATCTTAGGGGACGTCAACGTTGGAGAAGGAACCCAAATACCGAATTTAAGCTCCCTTGTTCCAGCAGTTTGGCCAGGCTGTTAAGGGGGAGACTTTCCTGTTTTTGACCCTACCTGTAGAAATTTCCAAAAATCTCATCTTAGCGGATGTCTACAATAGAGGAGGAACTTTAATACCAAATTTCAACTTCCTACCTCCAGCGGTTTGGGCAGGCCTTTAAGCGGCACTTTTCGCTTCATTAATCCCCATTTTTGCAATGTCCCTGTCCAAAAAGCACCTTCCCGGTCCAAAAAGCCCATACTCCAAGTAACATATGTTATACATTTCAGGTTTCTAGCCAACTTTTACTATTTGTGCCCCTCTCGGTAGGAATTTCCGAAAATCCATCGACAGGGAATTTCAGCTTCCTAGTTCCAGCAGTTTGAGCAGGCTGTCAGGGGGACACTTTTTCTTTTTTTGTCCCTCCCGGTTGGAATTAGGCTGGAAGAGGAACCTAAGTACCGAATTTCAGCTTCCAAGTTGCAGCAGTTTGGACAGGTCGTTAAGGGGCAACTTTCCCTTTTTGAGCCCCCATTTTATAACGACCCTGTCCAAAATTCAAAAAAGTATCTTTCTAATAAGTTAGCCCTTACTCCAGGGACCCACATTTTAATCTTCAGGTTTCTAGCCGAAGGGGTTTTTACCGGCCCCCAAGGTGAGGCTTTTCTTCTTTTTGCCCCTCCTTTTAGGAATTTACAAAAATTCCATCTTCGCGGCTATCTGCGATGGATGAGGAACATTCATACCAAATTTCAACTGCATTGCCTAAGCGGTTTGGGCAGGCCGTTATTGGGGACATTTTTCCCTGTCAGCCACCATTTTTACTATGTTGCTGTTCCAAAATAGAAAAATTACGTTGCCGGTGAGTTAGTCCAAGGAATACATATTTAAAAATTTAGGTTGGCCAAAAGGGATTGGGCAAGCCGTCAGGAGGAGACTTTTACCTTATTTCCCCTCCCGATAGGAATTTTAAAAATTCCGTCTAAGCGGACGCCTACACAGAAGGAGGAACTCACATACCGAGTTTCCTTTTGGGATATCCTGTAGGGAATTCCAAAAATACAAACTTAGTCGATGTCTACTACAGTGAAGGAACCTTTATACCAAATTTCAACTTCTTACCTCCAGTGGTTTGGGCAGGCACTTTTCCAATTTGTGAGACTGTTTATGTGGAGACTTTTCCCCTTTTTGCCCGTTCCGGTAGGAATTTCCAAAAATCCCGTCTTAGCGCACGTCTATGCCGAATATCAAGGAACCTTGTTTTAGTGGAGATATCCGTGAGGGAGGGAAAAAAGTAGTTTTTTTGAAATTATATATTATTTTAAATTGTACTTTTTGGAAAAACGAAATTTTTTGGAAAAAGATACTTTGTTTTTACAAAGTACTTTATTTGTACTTTTTTTGGAAAAGGTATTTTTTTTTAATAAGGTGTTTTTTTGGAAAAATGTATGTTTTTTGGAAAAAGGTACTTTTTTTGGAAAAGGTACTTCTTTTGGAAAAAGGAAAATTTTTTTAGAAAAAGGTACTTTTTTTTGGGAAAAGGTACTTTTTTTTGGAAAAGGTACTTTTTTTGAAAAAGGTACTTTTTTGAAAAAGGTATTTTTTTGAAAAAATGTATGTTTTTTGGGAAAAGGAAAATTTTTTTAGAAAAGGTACTTTTTTTGGGAAAAGGTACTTTTTCTTGGAAAAGGTACTTTTTTTTGAAAAAGGTATTTTTTTTGGAAAAATGCATGTTTTTTGGGAAAAGGTACTTTTTTTTGGAAAAGGTAATTTTTTTAGAAAAAGGTACATTTTTTGAAAAAAGGTACTTTTTTTGGAAAAATGTACTTTTTTTGGAAAAAGGAATTTTTTTTGGAAAAAGGTACTTTTTTTTGGAAAAAGGTACTTTTTTTGGAAAAAGGTACTTTTTTCGGGAAAAGGTACTTTTTTTGGAAAAAGGTACTTTTTTTGGAAAAGGTATTTTTTTTTAATAAGGTGTTTTTTTGTAAAAATGTATGTTTTTTGGAAAAAGGTACTTTTTTTGGAAAAGGTACTTCTTTTGGAAAAGGAACATTTTTTTAGAAAAAGGTACTTTTTTTTGGAAAAGGTTGAAAAAGGTATTTTTTTGAAAAAATGTATGTTTTTTGGGAAAAGGAACATTTTTTTAGAAAAAGGGACTTTTTTTGGGAAAAGGTACTTTTTTTTGGAAAAGGTACTTTTTTTTTGAAAAAGGTACTTTTTTTGGAAAAAGGTACTTTTTTTGGAAAAAGGTACTTTTTTTGGAAAAAGGTACTTTTTTTGGAAAAAGGTACTTTTTTTGGAAAAAGGTACTTTTTTGGAAAAGGTACTTTTTTTTTTGGAAAACGTACATTTTTTTAGAAAAAGGTACATTTTTTGGAAAAAGGTACTTTTTTTAAAAAAGGTACTTTTTTTTTGGAAAAAGGTACTTTTTTTGGAAAAAGGTACTTTTTTTGAAAAAGGAATTTTTTTTGCAAAAAGGTACTTTTTTTGGAAAAAGGTACTTTTTTTGGAAAAAGGTACTTTTTTCGGGAAAAGGTACTTTTTTTGGAAAAAGGTACTTTTTTTGGAAAAAGGTACTTTTTTTGGAAAAAGGTACTTTTTTTGGAAAAATGTACTTTTTTTGGAAAAAGGAACTTTTTTTGAAAAAAGGTACTTTTTTCGTGAAATGGTACTTTTTTTGGAAAAAGGTACTTTTTTTGGAAAAAGGTACTTTTTTTTGGAAAAAGGTACTTTTTTTGGAAAAAGGTACTTTTTTTGGAAAAAGGTACTTTTTTTTGGAAAAAGGTACTTTTTTTGGAAAAGGGTACTTTTTTGAAAAAATGTATGTTTTTTGGGAAAAGGAACATTTTTTTAGAAAAAGGGACTTTTTTTGGGAAAAGGTACTTTTTTTTAGAAAAGGTACTTTTTTTTGAAAAAGGTACTTTTTTGGAAAAAGGATTTTTTTTTGGAAAAAGGTACTTTTTTTTGAAAAGGGTACTTTTTTTAGAAAAAGGTACTTTTTTTTGGAAAAAGGTACTTTTTTTGGAAAAAGGTACTTTTTTGGGAAAAAGGTACTTTTTTTGGGAAAAGGTACTTTTTTTGGGAAAAGGTACTTTTTTGGAAAAAGGTACTTTTTTTGTCCCCTTTTTGCCCCTCCCGATAAGAATTTCCAAAAATGCCGTCTCAACGGACGTCTACACCGGTCGAGGAACCTACATACCAAATTTCAACTTCATAGCTCCAGCAGTTTGAGCAGGCCGTCAAGGGGGAGACTTTTTCCCCTTTTTGCCCGTCCCTGTAAAAATTTCCAAAACTCCCGTCTTGGTGGATGTCTACGATAGTGGAGGAACCTTTATATCAAATTTCAACTTCCTACCTCCAGCGGTTTCGGCAGGCCGTCAAGGGGGGCCTTTTTCCCATTTTTAACCCCCATTTTTACAACGTCCCTGTCCAAGATTCCAGAAAGTACTTTCCAGAAAAGTTAGCCCATACTCCAAGGAACACATATCTTAAATTACAGCTTTCTAGCCAAAGGGGTTTTGGCAGGCCGCCAAGGGGGAGACTTTTCCCCTTTTTGCCCGTTCCGGTAGGAATTTCCAAAAATCCCGTCTTAGCGGACGTCTACGCCGAAAGAGGAACCTATATACCAAATTTCAACTTCCTAGCTTCAGCGGTTTGGGCTGGGCGATGTTGAGTCAGTCAGTCAGTCAGTCAGTCACGTTATTCTTTTATATATAGAGATGGATGAATAACTGTGCATTTTTTTCCCTAAACATAAGCCATGGAAATACATGCTCAAAATACATACACATTCACAACAAAGTTGAGTTTGATTGTTTGACAGCTTAGTGGTTTAGATGGTTAAAAAAAACAATATAAAATTCACATACAACAGCACTAACTCACAGATAAATTAATCGATTTGACATGGCTTTAATAAAAGTATTTAAAACATTTGATTAAAATAATTCAAAATGCTAAAAACAATGTCAGACTTAAGAGCATTGATGACATGTATTGGCAGGTGAAGATAGATTGAATTTGTTATTTCTGACAAAAATTAAATCGATAGCCAAGAGGTTGTTGTTGTTAGTAGACTGAAAGTGATGTGATTGTAATTTAGTAGAAATACTTTCAATATTCGGTCTAATTAAAATATTTTTTTTTTTCAAATGATCAAGCTTTAAATTAAAAATTAGTTAAACTACAAATATTTTAACAGTTTTTTTATTTATTAAAAGAAAAACTGAAACTTTTTTGCTGTAATATTTTTTTATTTTTTTTTTTGATTTCATTACAACAGTGTGGATGGTGTAAGAAATAATTTTCTTTTACGCAATAAATTTATTTCCTTTGTAGTAAATTTTTTTTCTCCTCCAGTTTGTTTTCTTGTAATTTAATTTTCGTGGATATAGCCGGAAATATCAGGCATCCATACGAATAACTTTATATTTATATAAAATGTTTATATAAAAAAAATTAAGTATGATATTAAATTGAATGCAACTGAATGAGTAAGGTTTTTCTTCCACCAGCACTACAATATTCCCTACACACATTCTTTTGACTTATACATACTACACTAC
Organism: Leucophora obtusa; assembly: GCA_949987735.1. NCBI lineage: Eukaryota > Metazoa > Arthropoda > Insecta > Diptera > Anthomyiidae > Leucophora > Leucophora obtusa. Next base: position 54,010,139 of record OX465299.1, read on the forward strand.
CCACACACCTGCGCTTGCATTTAATATAGATGTTGTTTTGTTTTTGCTGTTAAAAACATTCGCAGAGAAACCACAAGAATTTCATAGAATACCGGATGTAAAATAATATAAATTATAGTGATGAAGTTAGAGGTATTAAGTAGATGTCTTGTTTTTCTTTTTTTTGTGTGTACACCGGAAAAAGGAAGAAATATAAATAGAATTTAAGATGTTTAAATAAAAATCATTTGAAGTGATGGTAAATTTGAAATACAGTTCAGATGTCATATTATTCACAGATAACTTCTAGTTGTAACAAATTTTTTTTGTTGTCATTTAACTTTCATGAGTGGAAAGTTTCGGAAATACCTTTGGTATTCGCAGAAAATTGGTCTCAATCATGGAAAGTTTATGTATATCTAATCTAAACACCACAAGCAGTTAAAGTCTTGTGTGAATCTCTTGTAAAATGTTCAGTATTAAGAGTCATTTCCATAATAATTTGGTTTTCATTCTTATCTACTTTTATGTTGCTGGTTTTCAAAGCAATATAAAAGTTTTTCCAATATTGTTGGTATATTTTCTAAAGTTTATTATTTTGTATTTCCCCATTGCAGGTTGCACACAAATATTGCTAAAACTATTTCATATAATTTTCTTATATCTTTTAAACTGCGCGTGACAACAAACAAACAAATAACAAGGATATACAGGATATATAAATATAATAAATATAATATAACATATATATGTGGCTTGTCATACCAACTGTTCGGTTAAAGAAAGAGTATAACGTATCAATGCAAAACGTAAAGTTATTAAAATTTAGTAGGTTTGAGGTTAAGAAGAAGAATAAACTTTTCTCAAAAGTTATAAACACATTAAATTTGCAAATCAGACTAAATCTAGTTTCTGCCTTTTTATGGACAGGCTTCATCAGTGATCTTCCATTAAATTGTATTATTGTTTATATTTTTATTGTCAGATTGTCTCTATATGAATAATTTCAGAAGTGATCAAACAGACATATACAAACATTCTACTTCAGATTTTCTCTGTTTATCTTCTTATTTCCTCCGTGTCACCTTTTCACAAATATTGCCACATTGACGTATGGTTTGTACGTACAAGTGCAGGCAATTTGTGTATATTGGAGACGGACAGCCAACAGGGCATTTTCATTTTTTATAGTAAAGTGTTGTTTTTTCAAACGCGTCGTATAGACCAAATACAATTAATATTGTCATTAAAGTTATTATTGTTACTTTTTTTACTAAAGACCAACACTCAGAACTGAGAGAATTATCTGCATAATATTAATGAATTTTTGCATAAAAATAACGAAGTTGCACTGGAACCCGTCCATTGAAAGTTTTCATTGAATTAATGGAATTTTTCATAAAATTTTGTAAAAAATTTAATTTCGTTTATTAAAATTTTCATACACTCAATGAAAAAGTTTCATTAAAACTAGATTCATAAAATATATGAAGCTTTTTCATCATATTTATGAAATTTTTCATTTACTTTGTGAAGAAAATTCATTATTCAAACTTCATAATGAACGAATTCTCTCTGTAATGCGTTGTGCGCCTAACTGGACAATTGACCACAAACGGATGAGATATATTGGACAATCATGTGTTTCGAAGACAAAAAAGCTTCTTGCCTAGGGTAAGATAACTTACCTGAGAAGATTGCTTACCATGGTTGTAACGATAGAATATTGTTACAAAACACACATTCCGAAGATGCTTCAAAGAGTCAATAGAGCTAGAAATCCGAATGTCATTAATCAACGACAACGTCCTACTTTGTACTCGATCCAAAAGCTCCAAAATAGACTTTAAAGCCGCTTCCCATGTATGGGAGATTTATTCCATATTCGACCTGATATACATTGAGAGAATTATCATCACATTCAATGAAAATTTTCACTGGAACTCGTCCATTGAAATTTTTCATAAAATCTATGAAACAGGTTTCATTAAAGTCAATCTTTAAGAAAAGTTCATAAAATTAATGAAACTCTTCATAAAATTAATAGGCCACTCGTCCAATGAATAAATCATTCAGCCAATGAAGAGCTTCATAAAATCTATGAAGCAATTTCATTTACTATTATTTATTATTATTAAAAAGTATTTAGCAAATACAAAAGGCGTAATAAAATCGTAGCATATTTTACGGATGTACAAAATATATCTGAAGAAAGAATTCATTAAATTAAAAAGTTCCATAAAAAAAGTTTCAAAAAATTATAAAATAATTTCAAAGTCCAAAATTAATAATAAAAAATTAATTAATAAAAAATAAAAATTATAAAAGTTTATTCTCTCAGGAAATGACGATATTTTATAAAAAAATTTAAAAAAAGTAAATACTATTGAACAATTTCATATATATAAAGAACATTTTCATTAAATTTATGGAGATCTAATTTATGAAATTCAATGAATTTTTAATGAAATTATGAAATTTTATGAAAGAAAAGTTATGAAAAATTTCATAATATTAATTTAATATTACATACATAATGAAATTTTTCATTGATTCTATGAAAAAAATTCTACGAAATTATATCATTAATATCATGAAGGATAATTCTTTCAATGTAGGTATTATAAATAGCAATAAGATCAGAAGATGTGAAGTAGTTCTTATACCGGTTAAATAAAGCTAAGACACACATGACCTTTCCAATGGAAATCACATTGGATTCTCATACCCAGAATATCAAGAGCTTCAGATTCCTCAATATTGATACCACCAATGTATACACTTATAGAAAAACATCTGTGAAATTTTTTGTACAAAATATATTGCTAAATAATTAGAAGAAAAAAATCACCAAAAAATTAAAATTTTCAAGTTTTTTCTAATTTTTTTTTAATGCAAATAAAAATTGAGCCTTCCAAAATCAGCACTATTTTTTAACAAAAATTTTTGTTGATTTTAGCAGGACAGACTGCTTTTACATTCAACTAGCCAGCAAAAAAAAAATTGTAAATAATGCTTTACAGACTACTTCTTTCACTGCTTCACAAGTATCCGTTAGTGTATTTTTACTGCTTTTTTAGAAGTTATTCTGAACAACTTCAAGAAATCACTTAAGTATCGCTTCTAAAAAGTAATTGCTCTAAAAGTGATTTTAAAATGTGATTTCGGTATTATTTGGATTTCCAAACAAAGGGTCGCGGGTTCGACTCCCGGCGGAGAAATATTTTTTTAATTTTTTTTTATTTTATTAATTTTTTTAATTTTTATGATTAATTTTTTTAAATGTAATATTTTTTTAGTTTTTAAAAATATGTATATATAAAAAATTATGAGAAATTGCTTTTTATGCACCTGTAAAAATAGTACTGAAGAAAATATTGAATTGGGGTGTACGTTATCTTTTATAGAAGTACTTATCTTTTATAGAAGACAATAAGGAACAATTGTAACAAGTGGAGTTTTTATGTCAGTCAACTTTCATATCAAATAATAGCTCAGCAGTAGAGCGCTAGACTAGAAATCGTGAGGTCGCAAGTTCGATACGCGGTGGCGGCAAGAAAAAACTTTTGTAAAATAAAAAAAATATAATTTTTTTTGCGAAGAATGTTTTTTAACTTTTAATTGGTGAAAAAGAACTTCCTTTGCACTTGATCAAAAAGTACTGAAAAAATGTTGAATTGGGAGTACTCCTCTCCTATGATAATTCAATGTTAAAATCATTAGTAATTATGTTAAAAAAGAAGTACCTACATCTAGATCATCAATTGTAGTGCTTTTTCTACTGCTTCGGCATCTCTTTTTTTGCTGGGTATGAGTTGCTTTTTTTAATTTCTCTCTGGTTGATTGTAACAGTATTTACTACACGGCATCCGTTGATGACCAAATGTGTTTCCTACAAGACAACATATTACGACTATATGAGGAATCTGTACCCGTAAAACCATATTGGCATTGGAAAATCTAATATAAATAATAACTGCTCAATTGATGCTGATGAACTCAATATGAAATTCACTAACCTACCCGCGGTTCAGGTAACAACTGATTTCTATGACAATCATTATGCACACATTGAAAATCGTGCACGTAATAATGACAGTGTGAACGCATGCAATAACCAAATTGTTAGGGAAAACACCTTTGAATTTTCTTGCGTAAATCAATTTGATGTCGTCTACAGTTTTACACAGGTAAAATCGAATGCAGTTGTATATGATAATCTTCATCTTAAATTCATAAAAATTTTGTTACCGCTTCTTTTACCTTTCATAACGTATATTTTTAACCACATTATAACTACTAGCACTTTTCCCTTAAGATGGAAGCATGCCAAGATAATTCCAATTTCTAAATCAAGCTTCGAATACCGGCCAATAGCAATATTATGTTATCTTTCTAAGGTTTCTGAAAAAATATTGCTCACTCAAATGAGTACATATGTTTATGAACATGGTTTAATGTCAGAAAAACAATCAGGATTTCGACCTAATCACAGCTGCGTGACTGCACTGGCTGACGTCTGTGAGGAGATAAGACGTGATCTTGATGACGGCAACGTTAATTTCCTGGTTCTTTTCGATCACTCCAAGGCTTTCGATACTGTTGACCACCCTACACTTAGTATGAAGATACAAAGTTTTTTTTTTAATTTTTCATCCTCTTCAACACAACTGTTGTCATCTTATTTTCTGAATCGCACACAAACAGTTTATGTCAATAACATATTATCAAAACCACTTAATCTTACAAGAGGTGTACCCCAAAGGTAAATTTTGGGGCCCCTTTTTTTCTCTGTTTATGTCAATGATTTACCTGAACACCTTAACTACTGCAGGATACACATGTACGCAGGTGATATTCAACTTTATCTGAGCAGTCCAGTTCTATCGATTAATGATAATATTGATAAAATTAACTCAGTCTTACACCCCTTTGAAAATAAGATTGCTTTTAGCCAAAGCTTACCTTATTGCTGGCATTTTATATGGTTGTGAACTTTTTTCTCATTGTGACACCATAAGTATGGGGAAGTTAAAAATTGTATTTAACAGTGTAGTAAGATACGTTTTCGGGTTAAGAAGAGCCAGGGGAACGTCGTTCTACTTTAAAATCATTTTTGGGGTGTCTTTGGAAAGTCTTATGAAGATTAGAGTGCTCTTATTCTTACAACAAAATCATTCACACAAAAAAGCCCCATTATCTCTATGAGAAACTCCGTTTTGGCATCGGAACAAACAGAGGAAATAAGCTAATTCCACAAAGTCATCGTTACCTCGTATCTGAACATGCTCCCTCAAACTCATCAGCTAAACAGCAACGCTTCGAGTTTTAAAAAATTTCTTTTTCAACACTATGCTCGATTTTAATTTCAATTTCAATTCAATTCATATTTAGAATTGGTATTTCCTTAATTTTTGCAATATGTTTTTGTTTTAATTAATTAATTTTTTTTCATTTTAATTATTTATTTGATTATTTATATTAATTTTTTGATTTTTATTATTATTATTATTATTATTATTATTATTATTATTATATGTGACTATAAATTTTTACAATCAAAATTTTAGCATTTAAAATTCCTGTACTATAATTATAAGATTAATTCTTGTTGTACTGGAATGGAGATATATTAACGCTTAAACCGTCAGTATGAGACCCAACGTTAATATTTTAATTACCTTTATTCATATAGACAAAGTTCTGTCATTTCAAAAATTTCTAATCTAATCTAATTCTATCTTAAGTTTGCATTGATACGATATACAATAGTTTCTTTTAGCTGGTCATTTGATATGGAAAGCCTCATATATACTCGTATATTCTATTTGTTTGTGTGTTAATACATACATTCTGTTGTTGCTTTAACAATAAGAGCAACAAGCTGTTACTCTTATTTTCCTGTATTTTTATCATAAAATTATATTTCTTGTTGTATTCATAACAGTGATGGTATTTGAGAATTTTTGTTTGGTGCCTAAATGATGCCAAAAAAGTGCCAAAAACGCTTTAAAAGTGCCAAAAAAATTAAGCAACATGCAAATGTTTCAAAAATTATGTTCAGCTTTAATTTCAAATATTTATACATTTACAGTGTAAATTTTACACCCTTATTCTAAACTTTATAACAATAACAAAATTGTCACAAAACTGGTGTGAATGGAAATTATTATAATTTTGGTATTCTGAGAAAAATTGTCACAGGAAAACCTTGACAAAATTATCATGTAACAAAAAGCACATAACAAACAAATATTTTCATTTGTCAACAATTTAAAATATAAAAATTTTATTTTTTTTTGAAGAATGTTATAATGTTTCTTCATAGAAATAAAATATGAAATACCTAATTCATATTTTGAGATATTATTTTAAGATGCATCAAACCTTTTACCGATTCTAAAATTCCTGCAAATTCCTCCAAAAGATTACGTATAAACATGGGATTTTTGGGGCTAAAGTTGTTAGGAATAAGCTCAGGGTGCTTGATGCTAAAATTTAAAGGAAACTCCAAGTGCTTACAACTAGTTCTCTTGTGTTCTGCGGTTCCTGGACATTTTTTTAAGTTTTCATTTCAATTAAGAAATTTTTCACAAATTACAATTTTTTGATAATTTAATTTTATTTTTGGCAGAAAAAGCTTTCACCATTGTATGGTGAAATTTTTAAAACTTTTGCTTGTCATAAAAAAATAGAATACCATAACAAATTTTTGAAAAATTCCAGTGACAACAATAGAATCAATTCAAGTTTTTCTAATTTTATCCCCATTGCTTTTATTTTTAAACATCAAAATAATTATTAAATTGTCCCCGAAGAACTGGAAGCTGGTCCAGAAAATTGTAGAAATTTTTAGTGTAGCGATTGTTTTTTAATTTTGCTACCCGTTCTAAGTAGGCATGGCTTTTAATGAAAAACCAGCGATATCGACCTTTTATCAAATTATATAGAAATTTTCTTAAAAAGTGCCAAAATTCTATAAAGAGTGCCATGGTGCCATTGAACATTCCATAGTGCCACAAATGGCACTTTGGTGCCACTTTTACCAACAGTGATTCATAAATATGCACCAGGGATGATAAAGTTGGTACTATAGTACTTTTTTATGATACTGTTAGAACCATAAAAGTACAATGGCACTTCTTAGACTTATTTAGTACTATTTTTAAATTGTCAAAATACAAAATAAAAAATTTAAAGCAACTTATTTCTAAAAGTACACTTATACTTGAGCAAAAACCACATAGTTTTTGTATAAAACTAGTTTTTGCTTTTTTTTTTTTAATATAGACCAACACTCAGGGGATGCCCCCTACTAATGCAATGCATTGTGTTGATATCAGGAAAATAGGTTATGGGGAGGAGGAAATAGGGAGTACTGTTTGTGAACGTTAGACTTGAATTTCTCTAGATTGTAAGTATCAGGAAAGACATCTGCGGGGAGTTTATTCCATATACGGGCGGTTCGACTAATGAACGAATTCTCTCTATAATGCGTTGTGCGACTAACTGGACAATCGACCACAAACGGATGAGATCTACTAGACAAGCGAGTGTTACGGACAAAAACACGGGACCCCGGGATAAGAAAACTTATCTCAGCAGAACACTTCCCATGGTAGTAACGAAAGAACAGTGTTACACAACCCACATTCCGACGATGCTCCAATGAGTCAATAGAGCTGGATACCCTACTGTCATTAATGAGCGCCGACGCCCTCCTTTGTACACGGTCCAAAAGCTCCAAAATAGACTTTGCAGCCCCTGCCCATATGTGGGAGTTGTATTCCATCTTCGGCCGGATATAGGTGGTATAAATAGTAAGGAGATCAGAAGAAGTGAAGTAGTTCTTACACCTGTTAAGAAAGCCAAGACACTTGAATGCCTCTTTCGACACTTGAATGACGTGATCCTTCCAACGGACATCACACTGTATTCTCATGCCCAGAACATCAAGAGCTTCAGATTCCTCAATATTAGTACCACCCATGTATACAGATGACATTGATGGCTCAGCGGTCCTATGAGTCAGCAAACAACATTGGGTCTTGCGTGGATTAAAATCGACCCTATTCGCGCGACCCCATTCAGAGATCGTAATTAGGTCCTGATTGAGTGTGTCATTCATAATCTGCCTCTTGCCCCCAATCTCTACAGGGCTTGGCCTATAATCAAAGGAATATGAATGGCAAATGCTGCTGTCATCTGCAAAAGAGTAGATAGGATTGGAAGTCTGACAAAGGAAGCCATTCAGAAAGATAAGAAAGAGAGAAGGAGAAAGAACAGAGCCTTGTGGTACCCCTGCATTCAACTGAAACTCATTAGATGAGACCCCATCTATAACAACTCTTATAGTGCGATCCCTGAGAAAACTCGATATGAATCGAGAGAAGTCGTCACCGACACCAAAAGCAATAAGCTTTGATACGAGTGCTTTATGTCACACCCGATCAAACGCCTTAGAAATATCCAGCGCAACCACTTTGCTTTCACCAAATCTGTGAATGGACCGACTCCAACGCTCCGAACGGAACGCCATCAGGTCTCCCGTAGAACGACTTCTACGAAAGCCATACTGTCGATCATTAAGAAGCAAATTGGACTCAAGATAATTAACAAGATGGTAGTTAACCATGCTCTCCATGACCTTCGAGAGCGCAGAGCAGATTGAGATTGGGCGGTAATTATCAGGGTTAGTAGCCGCACCTTTTTTGGATATTGGCAACCTTCCAACACGATGGAAAGATACCCATGCGGTATGACGTGCTAAAGAGGGTTGCCAATGGACGCGATAGCGTCGAAGAGCACTGTTTCAGTACCAGCGCTGGTATACCATCCGGGCCCGTTGACTTATTTACGTCGAGATTCGCAAGAATCCTTTTAACTGCTTGTTTTTTTGTATGCGTTTTGACAAGTTAAAAACTACAAGAGCCAAAAACCAGGTAGTTTTTGCTTATGTATAAATGTAGTATAAGAAAAGATTTTTAAAATATTTCAAAAAATATTTAAAATTAGGCGAATTCAAAAGAAATTCTAAAAATTGAGGTTATTTTTGTATACCACGCTTCTATCAAAATTAAACCAAAAACCTGCTTATTCTACACCTCACTGAGTTTTATTTTATTTAAATTTTTTTTTTTCGGTTGGCATTAATTTAATTTTTAGGGTAACATCATTTTAAGTAAACTTTAAAAAATTTTCATTAAATGTCAAATAATTTTAATTTGTTGGTAACTTTTTCTTATTTGAGTCAACTGAGACTCACAAAAGATATTTCCCGATGCGTTCCCTCTGATCAGAATGAAATTCGTAGGGGTTGGAAAGAAACTCATTTTTGTATTTAACTTGTCTAAACTTTAGGAAATTTAGATTGATTTTTGAGCATTGTTAAATGTTGTGGATACAAGTTGCCACTGATTTGAGATATAAGTAGTAAAAGCTTTTCGGGAGAAGTTTCCTCAAAGCCTAACAATGACAAATAACAGGAAAATCTAAGACCATAATCCAACCAACAAAAATTTCTTATATAAACGTGCTTTTTTAAAGAAAAACAGAATAATTTAATAAAAAAAATCTACATTACTCAGAAGACTAAAACATTTTACACCCATGGGACTACCTGCTCGCTTCTTCTGACATGAAAATATTCTTCTTCACTTAATAATAATAAAGTATATATTCGAGATGATTTATCAAGCCACTAACTGTAAAACAAAAATTTTTTTTAGTACTGTGGAGGCCGAAAAAGTACTATTTTTTAAGCTGGTTGGTACTATTTGCAAAAACCCATTTATCATCCCTGATATGCACTAAGGTGTCCCCGAAATTTTCGATTTTCTATGCTAACACTCGGAGTTTTGTTCCATTTGTTGTCAAATGTACGAATTTGAATAAAAACATTTTTTTAAAAAGTCTTGACGAATCGCGTTCAGAACCCGTGAGTTTTTAAAAATTCGCAAAAGTTTTATTTATAAAATCAATCAAAGGGGTTTTGAGTTAAATGGAATCTTATGGTTTAGGGACGAAAAAGAACTTAAATTAAAAAAAGAAAAATTTGTGAATGCATGCTCAAAATACAATTTTAAGTGAAAATTATGTACACTCATAGAAATAAACGGGTAAAAATAGCAGAAAAAGCTACTAAAATTTGTTAAAACTGAACGGCCAGAAAAAACTACTGAAATTAGCACATTTTTTTTTTGCTAAATACTAGTAAAATTAGAACAGCAAAACTGAATTTTAGTTATATTTGAGTTAACTTTTAGTTAATTGAAAATGACAAATTAAACTGTAAAATCTGCAGAAATTTTGCTAAATATTAGTAGAATAAAAATAGAAAAACCAACTGTTATTTTTAAACTTTTTTTGTTATTATACCCTACATCACTTCGGAGAGGGTATTATAAGTTTGTGCTGATGTTTTTTAAGTTAAATTTCGTGGAATGCCAATCCATCTTGCTAAAATAAACGGAAATATTGGCTAAAAAAATAGTAAACTGCTAATTTCAGAAGGTTCGATTGTATTTTTATCTTTAAAAAATGGAAAAAAAATTTAAAGTTTTTTTGTGATTTGTTTTAGTCTAAAGATTATTTAGCAAAATATTTCGCTGATTTTATCAGGTTCTATTTTCTATGTACTAAAATTTAACTTAAATATAACTACAATTCTGTATAATTCACAGTTTTATTTTTGCTGTTCCTATCTTACTGATATTTAGCAAAAATAATCTGCTAATTCCAACAGTTTTTACTGCAAGATAATTTTCAACTAATTTTTAATAGTGGTAAGTAAAATTTTTACAAAATTTGCCCTATTAAATAGTGTAGTGTTTTTCCATTAAGTGAAGAAAAAAAAAACAAAAAGTTGTTGTACGTCAAATAAAGCGAGCATGTAGTTATGTAGAAATATAACGTTTAAGTCTTCTGTGTACCAAAGTCTCATTATCCGGTAGTGTTCTTAGTTCGGTATTCGAATGTTATGTAATGTAATGTAATGTAATGTAATGTAGTGTAATGTAATGTAATGTAAGGCGACTGGATTGGCTTATACTGGAATTTCGGTAACTTCCTTTACGCTTAGATCGTGATGAAGCTCCCCTTCTGAGATATAACATTCTTCGTTGACAATAGTTCTTAGTATCTTATATAATTTTTATATTGGTTGATGTTTTATGATTTTCCTAGCTATATACGAATTATTAAAAAAATTTTAAATGCGAAAAGAAATTAGAACAATTTCTTAACTTAAGGGACACATTAATAAACACAAATTTTTGGAACACCATTACAGTAATAATATTATTATAAAAAATCTTTTACAATTGTAAATATTTCTCTACACTCAAAATAATGGGTCTGTTATTTAACATAAATACTTTTACACCCAAATGCATAGACATTTTTTTAACTTTTAGTTCAATCTTATATGTAAATCAAATTAACATGTAGAATAACAACAGATTTAATTTATAATAATAACGAATTTGTTAATGGATAACGTTTTTTCAAAAGTATTTCCTTAGGGGTTTTTAAGGTTATCAGTATTTGAACTAATTTCGTTAAGTTATTTTAGGTTATTTTAATGTTAATAATATTTTAAGACAGTACTTTTTTTAATTTTTTTTACTAATTTACGGAAGGTGTTGTTTAAACAACAGCAATAGTTGTGAAAAGCCGAAAAACTTATCTTTTTGAAAGAAAAAAAAATTATAGTTATTTCGTTATGGATTTTACGGTTAACGGAATTTTAAATGATTTCGTTAGGATATTTTCAGGTTACGGTATTTTAATTTATATCGTTAGTGGAATTTTAAAGTTGCTATGACAAGGTTTGAAACCAGTGGTTATCCAGTGCTATCTACACTCAGATAAAAAAGTTATTAAAAAAATTTGTAAACAGTTATCAATCGCACTTTACTATTTTTGTACAGCTTTTTAGTACAATTTTTTTAGTAATAATTTTTGCTATTCTCTTATTACAAATTACGGATTTCTTTTTACTAATTTACGTTGCTGATTTTTGCAAAACATTTTACTTAATTTTCAAAACCGAGTGCTGAACTTAGCGGAAAAATATACTAATTTAACAACAAGTGGATACTTTAAGGAAATTTTATTTACAAAAATTCGTTGATTTTTTTTAGAATTCTTGTTTAGTTAATATTTGTTATTATTGATATATTCCTAGTTTGGAAATAAAACTAAAAAAATTTTATTTTATTTCAAATGCATAAAAAGGTAATAACTGGAGAACCGTTTGCAATTTTGGCTCCAAATTTCAAGTGCGTTGAAGTAATTATATATTTTTTACAATTGAAAGAAAAAAAAATATTTTTTTTTTTATTAAATTTGATTTTATTTTTTTTTAGATTTTACAGTTTCTTTATTTTTTAGTACACTTTTTGCTAATTTCAGCAGATTGATTTTAAATTGCAGTTAAAAACTATTTACTGAAATTTATTAGCGTCTACTAATTATTTTTACTAATTTAATTGTACTAAAATTATTGATATTTAGTAAATCTTTTAACTGATTTTAGCAAATCGATTTTGACTTGCAGTTTACAACAATTTTGCTAAAATTCAGTAGCGGCTACTAAAGGACCGGCGCTTTTTGAGCAGCCGGTCCTTTTGTCTAATGATGGGAAAGCACTTTTTGGCAGTACTTGTACTGCCTGTTAAAGTGCTTTGTCATCGCTTTCCCGTTTGTATTTTTCTGACTGGGTACCTACTTTTTGGACGAATCTTGGAATCAGTCAAGACGAAAACATGCAAAAAGTTTCAATGAAATTAACCACAAATGTTGAACATTTCAGTAGTTCAACAATTTAGTCATAAAAATGGAAAAGTTGGTTAAAATCATTGGCCCTTTCTATAAAAGAGTATTTTAAATTTAAAGTCGACTTTATTATGTTTTGTTCATTTTGGGTATGAAACCCTACAAAAATATTTATGTTTTCAAACATTTTGATTGTTTGAAAATAAATTAACCAATCAGAATTCTCCAAAAATAAATCAAGTCATGGCATACTGCCATCCAATATTTTAACTAAAGTCGACTTCAACTAAAATATACATTTTAAAAATTTAGATAGTAAGGGCGAATGTTGTTACAAACTTTCTTTCGAAATATATTTATTCCAGGTATTCAGCGATATGTGGAGAATTTCCAAAATGATTTTTCGATTGGGCTAAATTTTTTCGATTGCACATAAAAAATACTGATATGAAATTCCTTAGAAAGTTGAAAAGTTTAGGTGTTTACTTTTAGTTTTTTAATTTTGTTACTGAACATATTTTTTGGAACAAAAAGAATCGGAATTGTTGTTAAATTATCTTTCCGAAAAGATACAAAAATTAAAATTCGGTTAGAAAATGTCGAAATTAATACAAACTCCCCAGGCCATTATTGTGTCAAAAACCACTTGACTATGAAATTCAAGAGCAATATTTTCGGTTTTCCGAAAAATTTTATAATACAGAATTTTTTAATTCTTTGGACCCAAGAAAACTCACCTTCAGGTTTCTACCCCTTCGGCGGGAACGTGGTATAAATGAACCCTCATTTATACCACAGTGGGAAAAAGTGCCCACTTAAAGGTTTGGCCCAACTTCTTTAGCTAAATGTCTTAGTTTAAATAACGAGTGGAATTGGGATACAAAATTTGGGAAGCGAAAGGAATGGATCGGGGAACGTGTGGGATTCAAATACTAGATAAGTAGAACGAAATGAAATGGAAAGAGAAACTAGTGAAATTGAAATACTAGAAAATGGGACCGAAATGGAATGAAGTGAAATTGGAAACAAAACGGATTGGAATGGAATGGAACGATTGAAATTTAAACACAATAGGAGTGTTCCGAAATGAAATGGAACATATTGATATTGAAACACAATGGAAGCGAAATGGAAATGAACGCGAAACGAAATTAAACGGAATGGGGAACGAGTGGAATTGAAACACTAGACAATGGGATTGAAATTGAATTGATAGGCGAACGAATTAAATTGGAATACTTAAATTAGGAAGCGAAATGGATCCCGTATTTTATTTTTTAAAGTAAAAATTTTCCAAAATAGCAAAAAACCATGATAAATCCCGGGTTCGCGTTTTTTTATTTTTTAAATCCCGAATCTCGGTATTTTAAAAAAGCAATCCGAATTGGCATCCCTATTTACAACGCTTTCACAGTGTTTGTAAAAAAGAATTTTGCCAGTAATTGTTTTACAAAAATTTCTGTGGTTTATGAAAACAAACCACTGGCAAAAAATTGGATTATAATATCCCGGTGAAAAATGTCCATATATGAACACTTATGGTTCAACCATATATGTATGGATCCGAAAAATGAGGTAACACCTAAGCATTTATTAAATATATGCGAATACATGCAAACGTTGCTGTCCTTTATTATAAGGTTGTACTATAGATATAAATTAATGTATGACATTCAAATTAAGCGCTACATATACTTTTTTTATTCACGACATTAAATGTAATTCCATATTTATCCATATGAGCTCCTTTTACACATATGAAAAAATGTATTCTTTCAAATATGTTCATATACGAGTCCCTTTTGCCTAAATGGAATAACATATACTTCAATATTTTTCCATATATGAGTGCCTTTTCCATATATGAAATAACAGATGCTTCCATATATGTCTGTATATGAAATCTTTTTCCATATATGGAATCACATAATTCCTTCATATATGTTCATATAAAATCCATATATGTTCATAAAAATCCATATTTGTTCAAATGTGTCCATACATAAACCATATATGAACATATTTGAGCGTATATGAACATTTTTCACCGGGATGCCAACTTTTACGAAAAGTAAGTAATTGATGATGCTTTGTTAATAGTGGTTTGAAGTCAGAAGCTTTCCAGTTCAAATCCTGTTGCAAACAAAACATTTTTTTTTTGGTTTTTTTAATTTAAATAAAATTTTTGTATCATAAAATAATTTTTTTGTTTGTTGAAAAGCTCTTTTAAGAGTTTTTTTTTTTTGCCTTTCCAATGTTGGCATGTTAGTTCCACCAATGCCAATCTGACGGCCTGGATTCAAATCACGGCAGGACCAAGAAAAATATATATGAACTTCTTTTAGAAAATCTATTTCTAGACCACCAATGTATGAAAATTTTGTTTCCCCAGTACTTTTCCAGAGCTATTTGAACAGTCGGTCCTTCTATCTAATGATATTATCATTTTGGAAATGGGAAAGCACTTTTTGCCAGTACCTGTACTACCTGTTAAAGTGCCTTGCCATCGCTTTCGCGTTTGTAATTTTCTGATTCAGAATTGTTATTGATCAATGAAATCACTTCCTTAAAATTATAATGAAAATATGCAATAAATGTGAATTTAAAATCAAAATATACATTTTTAACAAAATAAGCAAATAAATAAAACAACAAATTGAAGCCATTTTATTAAAAATTCTTTGATTCAGAAAAATATATGGTTTGTGTTGTTTTAAACCTGTTGACATACATGAAAGTTGGTGCCCTGCTTATAACATATTATTGGCCGAAATTATTGGTGATACCAAACCGAAGCCCTTTAGCTTTCTTTATGGGCTATACATTAAGAAATATGTGCATAAATTTGAGCCTATTAAAATTTTCAATTAGTTTACCAAATTTTTCATAAAAAATCATAGTTGTTGTTGCTTTTCCTTACAACAACAATTTTTGCTGGGATGGTCTAACTATTCCAACACGTACAATTTTTAAGTATTGTGTAACTGTTTATTACTTGTAGGTATTTATTACTTAAGTATACCATCTAAGGAAAACATTTCTTTATCTTCTTCTAAGACGTCTTAAGATGCATGTACAATGCATCCATCTATGTTCATTCTGTTTACGTGTATTTAAACTTATTTTTACTTACCTGACTTAAATTTTTTCCAACAAAGATTTACAACAAATTTGTTTACAAAAAAAAAAACAATAAAAAAAACTTTCCAAAAATAATCTCAACCCAGAGGATAAAGTCAGGAAGCCAACTAAAAAAGACTTAAAATTTTCAAGAGGTAAAGCAAATTCAAGTGTTTACAACTAACTAAAGTTAATTAAAGTCAAGAATGTTTATGCAAGAAATATGAAAGATTTTTAAAAATGTTTTTAAAAATGTTACAATAATCGAGACTGAAGTATAACAACTTTAACGATTAAGAAAATATACTTAAATGCTGATTTTAGAAGAACAGTTTTATTACTTTTAAGACAAGTGTTGGTTTAAACATTTTAATTCAATTAAATTCATTTTTAATTACATTTTTAATTGATTTTATTTATAATTTCATTTTAATTTTCTTTAGTATCCAGTAAGAAGTTAATGTTCTCATAAAAAAGTTATAAATATGAAACATTTTCTAAGATCTAAGGAAAATATCGCTTCCCCAGGACTTCATGCAGTGCACAGTGGGTGAGAATAAAAAAATATTTTGAGAATTCAGCCATTTCTTAACGGCTGGTTAGATTACAATGAAGTATTATATCTCGTAGCAAAAGTGATATCGAGCTTAAATTTTTACGGTCGAGCCACACATACACTTTGGAAGGATCTTTGGCATTAGATTTAAAAGCAGGACAGGGCTGAAGCTTGTGAGCGTTTCAAAAGCTTGCTGTTTTTCAATTTAAAATTCGATTTTAATAGATAGATTTAATAGATTTTAATTACACATCTCGTGTAATAACAGTGTTGCCACATTTGAAGCAAAAGCATTATTTTGTTTTTTAAAAAGAAGTTCCAAGAACGAGTGGATATTTAAATAATTTTTAAATCCAAAATACAATAACTCCAAGAATCATCTATTTTTTTGGAGTGATTTAAAATTCTTCAGTAATGGGGGCTCATAATTTCATTGCAGGATAACACTTGATTTTTGTGTTTCTTGGTACCAGCTGAATACTTTGCAAAGCATTAAATGGAACGGTGTTATCATTTGGTGGCGGGAAAGTACTTTATTTTTTTATTTGTACGTTGGGAAAGCATTTGATTTATATGTTTCTGAGTGCTTTCCCAGGGCTTTTAAAAGTATTGGAAAAACGGAACGGTGTTATCATTTGGGCGTTGGGAAAGCACTGTTAACACTGTTAGATATTTTCAAAAAATTTAAACTATTAGAAGACCAGCAAAAAATTCAGTTGAATGTTGAATTTCGCTACAAAAATGTGTGATTTATCTCCATAATGGTGAAATTTTTCATAGACGATTTAAAAGTCTTTTAAAATGAATAAAACTCTGCATTGCCACCACTTTTTGTTTAAAGAAATATGGTTAATACAGAACTCGCAAATTCGATTATCAGAAAACTCTGGGAAAATTTCTGAAATTCCAGATTGAAAGAAGTTTAAATGTTTCGATGACAAAAAGCCTCATAATCGGAGAAACAAAAAGTACCAGCAAATTGCACAAACATAAAAAACAACTTGTAATAAAATTGGATCTAAAAAATTAAGTTTTTTTTAAGGGAAAATAGGTGCTACGAATTGACCCTCAATGAAATAAAGGCTGAAAATAAGTTTCATAATCAAATAACCCCCTTTGTTGGACTTTGAAATTGTGTTTTGATCGTGTTTCGCAGAGCCATTTCATCTGAAATAGAAATTTCTCTGTTCAAATCCATAATATTCGCTTTTTATTCATGATTATGATGATAAAAACCGCGCGATTTATTTAAAAAATCAAATTTTTGCCCGAAACACATATTTCAAATACTTTCTTATGTACTTACCCAGGAAAAAATTACCCATTACCTTAACAAGGCATTGCCATATAACCGCTTACAAATCTCATTGCCAAATTTCTTTACTGCATTACCAAACACATTCTAACAAGATCGTAAAAAAAGCAAGAGGTATTGTAATCAATTCTAAAAATCAAAACAAACAAGGCATGAAAGTCATTCAAATATAATTATTTACTAACAAAAGTTTTCAAAAATTAATAATTTACTTTTTAAATTATTTGATCTTAGAAAGTAACCGTTTACATTTTGGTAGTAAAACAACAAATTAAGAAGTAGTTCCACATTTTGAAAAGAGAAGTTATTTAGTTTTAAACATAACAGTGAAAAAATTATTTTAAAAATTTTGTGCTAATACGGCATTTTAATATTTAAAGGACTATTTCCCATTTCTTCCCAATAAATTTGCGCTTTATCACAAATATTATTTTTGATATACACAATCACTGCATGAAGAGTAAATAAATGTTCAATGGTTATTAAAAAAGTAAACCAGAAAAGTTGTTTTCGATTAAATAAATAGTAACATTACAAAGAAATATATTTTTTAATTTTTCTTAGCAGTTATTCAAAACAAAATATAAAAAATTACTAAAATTTCTTTTAAGTTATTATCAGGCACCAGAAAACGTTTTTTTTTATTTTTATTAGGGTTTGGGGTTCGGGAATTCCCGGGAAATCCCGGGAAAAGTTTGCCGGGAATTCCCGGGAAAATAATATATTTTTCCCGGGAAAACGGGAAATTTTAAAAATATTAAATTTTTTAAATTGTTTTTGTTTCGAATAGGATTTTTTAATTTTAGTCATAAAAAACATTTCAAATACCAAAACAAAAATTTCATTGTTAAAATCTTTTAAAAGGGAATACATTTATTTGACACACAAATAAAATCTTTGCCAAGTAATTAGGAGCATTTCAACTAATAAAGATTTTTCGCATAACTTATTCAAAATTTAATTAGTAAAGCCTAAAAACTTGGTAAAATGTTTAAAAGAAATAAGAAAAAAAGCTTTGTTTTTTACAAATAATCGCTCTTACTATCTAAATTTTTCAAATGTATGATTTAGGTAAAGTCGACTTTAGTTAAAATTTGATTAAAAACAAAGTCGACTTTAAATTTAAAATACTCCTTTATATTAAGGGTCAATAATTTTATAAGTAACGTTTTCATTAATAAATGTGAAAAGAAAAGACTAATGGTTACCGGTGGTATCTAAATTTGGTTATCCGACATCTAAATTTGGTTCACAAAAAAAAAAAAAAATTTATGGTCATGCAACTTCTCTTGAAGAAAACAACAACAAACTAAAATTAGCAAAGTACCCGAAGAAAAAAGTGTAAGCTGAATAGGCATTAAAGGTTTTATGGTAGGGCAAACATTTCCTAAAATGGTATCCAAATTAGCCGCAGTCAATCCGCACCATAACTAGATCTTCGTTTATTCGAGAAAATTTTTATAATAAAAACCTGGCATTGCAAAAAAAGAAACCGATGTAAAGAACATTATATTAAATTACTACAATCATGTAAAAGATATCATGAGAAAAGAAATATTGAGCAATATTTCTAACAATAGGAGATTTACTATAATCTTAGATGAATGGACAAGAATATCACAAAAGAGATATTTGAACATAAGTATAAACGTAAATAATTCATTTTATAACCTGGGGTTGGTTTATATATCAGGAAGATGTAATGCTGATGAAATAAGAAAAATTGTAGAAATAAGACTAGAAGAGTTTTAATTGCCTTTGGAAAATAACATTGTGGCCACCATATCTAATGGGCCAAGTGTGATGAAACGGTTTGTTTCCGACAGTCCAGTAGTAGGTGCTTTCTGCTGGAATCATGCAATTCATTTGGCAGTGCTGTGATTAATTTATGTGAAATCAAATGTTCAACATTCTGATATTTTTTACTTTGAAATCTCACTACACAGACTGCATATGTACTGAAATAGTGTTTTTTTTTTTAACAAAAATTATTTATATAGGTGGTTTTCATTAACAATTTTGTTCAAAAATTAATTTCCGGGGAATCCCGGGAAATTAATTTTTTCATTCCCGTTTCCCGGGAAATAAAAAAGTCCGGGAAATCCCAAACCCTAGTTTTTATCAAAAATAAATATCACTAAAGTACAAAATGTTTTTATTTCTCAATCGAAAACAAAAAATTTCAAATGTACTTTAAAACATAAATATCCCTCAAGTTGAAATTCGAAAAATATCTTTAGGTATAAATATCAAAGATAAAAAAATTGATAAAAAAATAAAACTTTTTAAAACGTTTTAAAAAACGTTTTTTTTTGTTTTTCATCTTTGTACTAAGTACAAAAATATGAATAGAATTTTAAAATTTTTTTTTATTTTTATGGTGGAGATACTATTATGGTTTTTGGTTTCAAATCTGTAGAAAATCATATAATACCCTGGAGTGAACTGTTGAGCGGTATATACATACAAACATATATTGCAAATGTTTTTTTTTTTTGCTAAAATGTTTGCCAATTGACCAGCATTTTGCACTAATATTATTCATTTTCGGAATGAAATCGCTGTATAAGTTTTCTAATTAAATTTTTGCACCATGAAACCTTTTTCGCATTCCGCCATTAATTCGCAATTTTTTAAGTGCAGATTTTTAAAATTTATAACCTAGGGACCATAATACCCATATCTCATACCAAAGTTTGGTAATTAGTTCGCAAAAAAAAAATTGCAAAAAAAATTTGCAAAAAAAAATTTGCAAAAAAAATTTTTTTTCTTAACTATTTTTTTGTATCATAAAGGCTTTTTTCGCATTCCGCCAATATTTTGCAATTTTTTGTGTGCGGTTTTTTAAAATTTTTAACCTTAGGACAATAATTCCCATATCTTATGCCGTAGTTTAGTGGTTAGTATGCAAAAAGTTTCGCGAAAAAAAATTTAGCAAAAAGGAAAATTTTTCCATCACCATATTCTTTTGAAGAATGTAAATCGCTGACTGAGTTTTTTAATTTATTTTTTGTACCATAAAGCTTTTTTTCGTGTTCCGCCATTATTTTGCAAATTTTTAAGCGCGGTTTTTTTTTTAACTCACAACCTAGGGACTATAATACCTATATCCTATACCAAAATTATCTGGTTAGATTGCAAAAACAAAAAAAATTGGGAAAAAAAATTTTCTAAAAAGGAATAGTTGTACGTATGTAACATATGTATAGCAGAATGTTAATCGCTGATTAAATTTAAAAACAATTTGAGTGCGGTTTTTTAAAATTCATAAATTTGGGACTATGATACCCATATCTTATGCCAAAGTTTGGTAGTTCGTACGCAAAAAATTTCGCGAAAAATAAATTTTGCAAAAAGGAAAATTTCTGCATCAACATATTCGTTTGCAGAATGTAAATCGCTGACTGAGTTTTTTAATTTATTTTTTGTACCAAAAAGCTTTTTTTTCGCGTTCCGCGATTTTTTTGCAATTTTTTAAGTGCGGATTTTTAAAATTCATAATCTTGAGACTATAATACCAATATTCTCATATCAAAGTTTGGTGGTTAGTTTGCAAAAAAAAATTCGCGAAAAAAATTTTCTGAAAAGAAAATTTTTTGCATCAGTGTATTTGTTTGCAGAATGTAAATTTCTGAAAACAATTTTTAATTAATTTTTTGTACCATAAAGTTTTTTTTCGCGTTCCGCCATTAGTTTGCAATTTTTTAAGTGGGGTTCTTTAAAATCCATAATCTAGGGACTATAATACATATATTCTATACCAAAATTAGCTAGTTAGATTGCAAAAACAAAAAATCACGACAAAAAATTTTGCAAAAAGTAATAGTTTTGCATCAATATATTTGCTTGCAGAATGTTAATCGCTGATTGTCATGCTTTGTAGAAGTCTTTTCGGCGGAAATTTTTATTACTTTTTAATAACGCAAAGGTATATATCATTGGATGCAGAAATGTGTCTATATGAATGTTGTTTTAAGAACTTTTACAAAATTTATATGTAATTGTAATCAGAAAAAACTAAAAAAAAACGTTTTAAAACGTTTTTTTTTGTTTTTTCCTCAATACAAAAAAAACGTTTTTTTTTGTTTTTTCCTCAGTACAAAAATAAAAATAATTCTCAACTTTTTTGAAAATATCAGTACGGATATTTTTAAAATTTTGTTTTCGAAAAGAAAACAAAAAATAAAAAAATTGATGAAAACAAAATATCCATCAAGAAAAATAAATTCATTTGTACACAAGTGATTTTTTTTATTGAGGAAAAAACAAAATAAAACTTTTTAAAAGTATTAATATCGGATGCCTGGTTATTATATTGAGAATTAAAATAAAAGGAAAATCTATTGTCTTCTGCAATTTTGTCAGTTAATCGATTAATTTTAATTTATTGCTTTATATTTTGCAAAACGTCCAAAACAAATCTTTTGGAAAAGTAGTTTAAAAAGGCCAACAAAACCCCATATTTTTTCATTTGATACATACAATTTTTTTCTGACTTGAAATCAGTACAAATTTTTTAAAATATAACCAAAAAAAAACAATTATAATGCCAATATAATGGTTCAGTTGCTGCAACAAATTTTTTCGGATAATACTACCGAATTTTTGTTTAGGACAGCGAATTTCCGTTCTCGGAAATAACCCTATTGGAAATTTTAACAAACTGTCACCGAACTGGCCCCTTTATATGAAATAGACTGGTCACTTTTACATGGCGTTGTCATAGGAGGGGGAAATTGACCCCTTGTGACATGTCACTAGACAAATCCTAGGACAGGTTACTGAACTCTCATAAAAAACAAAGTTCAGGGACCTGTCCTGGGATTTGTCTTGTGACATGTCACAAGGGGTCCTATGACAACGCCATGTAAAAGTGACCAGTCTATTCCATATAAAGGGGCCAGTTCGGTGACAGTTTGTTAAAATTTCCCGTAGGGAAATTACATTCTAAAAACTAATTTTCTGATAGATACAAACGTAATATTCCACTAGTACACCGAACCAATCCATTGGCTACACTCAAAAAAGTTTGACAGTTGTTTGTATAGTAATCAGTAGTTGTTATATTTAACGGAAATTACAGTTGTTTTTCTACAGAAAAATTCAAAACAACTTTTATGACGGTTATTTAAGATAACAACTAACGAAAAGTACTGTAATTTTGTAACAGTTGTTTAAAGCAGTTATTTTTAATATCATAATAAACAACTACCAAAACAGTAATTTTACAGCAAACAGTTATTTTTGGTAGTTAATTAAAAAATAAAAAATGTCGTTGATTTTTTTTATTTAAAAATTCTTGTTTAGTTTATATTTGTTATTATTGATATATTTCTAGTTTGCAAATAAAAATCAGAAACTTGTATTGTATCTCCAATGCATAAAGCATAAAAACTGGAGAACGGTTTGGAATTTTTACTTCGAGTTTTTGTAATATTTTTTTGTGATATTTTTGTAATCGAAAGAAAAAAAATAGTTTTTTTATTAAAATATAACTTTTATAAACAAAAACATTTGACTATAAAAAACAGCAGTTTTTACCGATTTCGTCAGTTGTTTTGAAATTTTTTTAGTAAACATTTCTATGTTAATTTTACGACATTAGTAGTTATTTTTAATGCATTTGTTAGTTATTTTTCAGGAGGTAAAAATAACACAATTTTTAGTTATTTTAAATGTAAATACCTTTGTCGCCTTTTTAACTGCATATATCTTTGTTTTAACTGACATTTTCAGTAGATTCTACCGACAAACGTTAGTGAGTGTAATATGTTTTCTCTTTGCTAATATCTGATTTATTTCTGCCATAGAAAAACGTTCACATTCTGACTACTTTTTCCATTAAAAATGGTTTATATACAATTTTGAGGTTTTGGGAACCTTTTCTATCGAAAAACCCTCTGATTCTGGGAACTTTTCCTTTCGAAATTTCCACATAAAAACATTCGGATATTGTTGTTAGGACAATTGAAATTTTTTAATTTATTTATTTAATTTATTTAATCTATTTATTTAATGTATTTAATTTATTCAATAATTTATTTAATAATTTATTTAATAAATTATTTAATAATTTATATAATAATTTATTTAATAAATTATTTAATAATAATTATTTAATTTATTTAATTTGTTTAATTTATTTAATTTATTTGATTTATTTTATTTATTTAATTTATTTAATTTATATAATTCATTTAATTTATTTAATTTATTTTATTTATTTAGTTTATTTAATTTAATTTTTTCATTTAATTTATTTAATTTATCTAATTTATTTAATTTATTGAATTTATTTGATTTATTTAATTTATTTAATTCATTAAAATTTATTTAATTTATTTATTTTATTTGATTTATTTAATTTATTTATTTAATTTATTTATTTAATTTATTTCATTTTATTTAGTTTAATTTATTTGATTTATTTTATTTTATTATATTTTATTTATTTAATGTTGATAAGTAAGAGTGGAAGTACAGCTAATATAATAAATATACACTAAACCTGATATGCTATTTAGTATTTGTCTAATTTAGTATAAGTCGAATTCTATTAGTTTAACCATAACCATAAAGCGATTTTAATATTCGCTTCCCTTTTCTGTAATTTGCAAGGTGTATTGTAAGGCCTTAAATATAAATTCTAAAGAACTACCTCTTTTCTCAAAAAAACAAGCTTGTGCTAAAAAGTATAAAGTAATTATAAAAAAATAAAATCTGATTTAAGCTATAAATTATCATGCAAGACGGTGGCTCAGTGGAAGAGTATCCGCCTGACACGCAGGAAGCCAGGGATCAAATCCCAACGAAACACATGTGTAAGTTTTTTTTATTTATTTTAAAATTTAATTCGTAAATTATATTTTGAGAATATCTATTTTTAGAAACTCGCTTATTCTTTTTATTATTAGAACACCTTCTTTTACTAAAAATCAAAGGTGTTCTGTAAGAAAAATAGTAACTAACTACCATTGCGATTCCAAAGAATCGATTGCATTTAGTCTCACGCCTTGTTAAAAGAAACAAGTTGGTAATCCAATTGGGAAGGCGTTCTACCAAAAATACCTGATTCCCAACTCGATTCCCTATTTTGAAAATTTTTTGCTGGGTAGTTATATTTGGCGCCCAATTATTTAACTTTTTTTTAACAAAATGAAATAACCACCAAAAAATGGAATAACCCCCCACAAAAAAATGAAAAGGGAATAAGGTTCAAAGTGTTTTAATTTTAACAATTATCTTAATTTTTGCATTAAATAATTTTTGCAAATTATAATATGATATTGTCATATTAGATTTTATTAGTTGTTTCAAAAAGGGGGTTGATCATTTTCATGATAGACAATACAATTGTTTCGTAGACATCACTCTACTCTTCAGTTGTCCGCAATAAGAAAATGATAACTTTCTTACTCAAACCGAGACATTACATAAGGTACAAAAAAACCAACGGGATGAGAATTTTGAACTTTCGTATATGAACTGTCTGATTTGGTAAAACCAGCTATAAATCAACTCCTTTTTGAAAGCAACAATTACATAAAAGTACCCTTTGGGTACTATTTATATGTATGTTCGTTGTCAATACATTTTGTAAAAACAACTAATTTTAAACTCAAAACAAAATAATATTTGAATGAGATTTTAGCCGTGGTATGCTTATTTTCAACAATTATCTTAATTTTTGCATTAAAAATACAAAAATTGTTTTTTCGGACTTTATATATTTTCATATATTTAGTTAGAATATTCTTCTACCTTCTATGACAATATCATATTAGAATTTGGACTTGAGGTAGAATAATATTCTAACTAAATATATGTTTTAATTTTATTTCATTGGAGATTTTTTCATAATGAAATAATCTCAATATTTAAAGATAATGAAATAATCTCAATATTTAAAATTATATAACCGTCAATATTTTTACGTCATTTCTTGGATGTTATTTAATTTTTCCCTTTGGGGGTTATCCGTAGCGGTGATAAATATGTACATCTGCGATGATATTTTTAAAAGAAATTTTCCAAATTTTAAAATTAAAAAAAAAATGACTTTTAAAATACAACCAAAATTAAGGCGGCACGGGAGATATTTTTACAAAAAAAAATTTGTCCGCTTCTGGCACGCAGAGAAAAAGTCTTGCCACCCCTGCACTAGGGCAACCATAAGGAGGCTAATAGAGTTTTTTTTCTTTTTGTAAAAAGAGAGAAATATTTAAAATGAATACAAGGAATCAAATGTGTTGAAATCCCACAATGATAAATAATTTGTTGAGGGCATGTCTATATCAGGATTTCATTCTGAAGAAATCGTTAGAGAACAATGTTTTTATTTAGAATTTCCAGAAATATTTGTTGGGTTAGGTTAAAAACCCAGTAAGATTTTCTTGTTCTAGGAGCGTTATTGAACATGCAAAATATCAAAGGAAAAGCAAAACCAGTAACAAAAACTTCACTACAAGTAGCTTTGTCATCTTCCAAATTACTACTATCTTGTTTCAATAGATCTAGCAACGTAGTTTTAAAACAAAACAGATATCGTCAGCTTGTTATTGGTTTGACCCATACGCCAAAAAGTCGTTGTGGAGAAAAACGATAAAGAAAGTTTACATTTTTTCATTTTTGTATGTAAAATGGACAAATACACGAAAGTCGATACTGGATATCTCAGACATGATATGAGATATCGAGAAGGGTCCAAGGCCCAAACAATATCCATATTTGGATAGAAATGACCTTCTCATAGGGGTGAGGTAAAGCTAGGGTAAGTCGAATTTTGTTTCAACTTTGGTCTATCTCTCTTACTCTTGGAGAAATATACTTACCATTTGTAAACATCGGGAGGTACAGAAATAGGGCGATCTTTAAAACATCGGATACAATGGTAGCGTCATCTACCAGGTAATGGTTGAGAGATGAAAATCTTATATTTTAACAATAAATTGTGTAAAATTAAACAAATGTAGTAGGTTGTTTACAAGGGGTGTGCTATCTGCTGTATCGTCCTAACAAAAAACAGTTGTTAAAATTTTTATTTGACTTTAACAACGATTTGCTATTGGGTTTTTTATCTGTTAGCGAACTCCAACATAGGATACAAACATACGTAAAAATGTTGTAACGTGCTATTCTCAAATATTGTATTTTTTCAATTTAAATTTTAACAACTCTGTTTTTGTTAGGACGATACAACAAATAGCACAGCCCTTGTGAACAACCTTTAATTATAATTTTAAAAAAGACGTTGTTAAATTTAAACTCAGTTTTTATAAATCCAAAGAACTACCTATAAAAAAATTACAAAGTTGGCTTCCATATTTTTGTAGTAGGCTTTTTTCCGTGTGTGTATCTGTTGAAATTTTCCTTTTAGACGACGATAGCCGATTAGCCGCTGCCAGTCGACACTATTTTTTTAAGCCAGCCGCCGCCGATGTGGTTGCGGCTCAACTTTAAAGATCAGTCGCCGTCGACCATTTAAACCATTAGCCGCCGCCAGCCGACAGAATGGACCGGCTTGTATCTCTGCTGCGGAATCAGAAAGAAGATATTTACATTACACATATGTAATCCAAGCCTAACTCATTTTTTTCAAAAATGGTCAGTAGGTCAAACCGATAATAAGCTGACGATATGTATACATTAATAGAAAAAAGTCTGTAACAATTTTATTAAAATTAATGGAAAATGGCATTACAGAAAAGCTGCTGAAATTAGCAAATTATTATTATTATTTTTTTTAAGAGAAGCAACACTTAGGAATTTCTTCCTATCAATTAACGATTGCTTTCTTTGAAAAGAGGATACCCAGCTAAAAATCGACATATATGAATACATACAGGTTAAATGTATGTTCATGCATGCTCATAAACATGCATTCACGTCCATACATGGATACATAAATCTCCATACATGCATCATGATTGTCCACACATGTGCAATTATTTGATGTTGCCGTCGCTGTGGATCGATAGGAATGATAGGAACAGCAAAAAAAAAAACTGTTAAATATACAGAACTTAAGTTTGTTAATAGAAAATAATAACTTTATTTGATAAAATTACTACACACAGAAAACAGATTCGTACTTCCAACCGAATTTTCCGCCAACCGAATTTTTGTAGTTCCAGGTACAATCACTTTTATTTATTTTTAAAACCATTGTAACTACCGAAATTTATTTACAACTTTTGAATTTTTGTTGCGTTAATAGATTACTTTAATGTTTGTGGATTATAAATTCTATAAATAGAAAAACACGTTCCACAAAATTTATTTAAAAATTAAAATTTTTTTGTCGCTAACTGGGATCGAACCCCGACCCATTGCTTTCCCTCTAAGCTAAGCTCTTTTTAAATTTTTTTAGTCAAATTTCAAATTTGGATTTCTTCAGGTTTGAATATTTTGTCTATAAATAAAATTATATCAACAACAGAAAATCAGATGTGTCTTTTAATTTAAATAAAAAAAAAATTAAAAAAAATTTATATCGCGAACTGGGATTGAACCGGCGACCTTACGTTTGTCAGCTCATTGCTTTTCCTCTAGGCTAAACTCGACATAAATTTTTTTTGTCAAATTTCAAATTTGAATTTCTTCAGGTTGAAAATTTGAATATTTTGTTTTCGAATAAAATTATATTCACAACAGAAAATCAATTGTGTCTTTTAATTTGAATCAATAAAAAAATTATTAAAAAAAAAAGTAATGCCTTGGTTGAGGTTTGAACTCAAATCTCTAAGGTTATAAGGCTGTGTCATAGTATACTATAGTAGCCCCACTCATTAAAAAATTGAGAGCTTGTCCCTATCTCATGTAGTTGTAGTGGTATTAGGAACCTTATGTACAAGTAAAATTACAAATACAAGTTCATTTTTTCAAATGACAGAAAATGAGTAAAGCTACTATATTATACTATGGGCTGTGTCTCTACCTCCTGCGCCACAGATACTTACGTTTAGTTGTTGTCTAACTTAGAATTTAAACACGCATATTTATGAAACGAAAAAATATGATAGATTCCAAAATTTTATTATGATAAATAAAATTTCTGTTCCTTGTCGCAATATATTATTACAATTACCAAAATAATGGAAATTAATGGTTAAAGCTACTAAAGTTAAAAAAAATTTTAAATTGATTGGAAAAACTAATACTTTGCATAGAGTGATCGATTTTATTGAAACACAACTGAACTAAATAGTTGCTGCCGATATTTTATTCAAATGACTAAATCTTCGATAAATTGGTGGTTGTTGGTATTGAAGATAATGTGAAAGTTAGTAATTTTTCAATATTTTGGATAATGTGACAGTGTTTTGGTTAATCGTGTATATTTGATGTTCACAAATAAATTCAACTTTCCTGATGATGAATTTTAAATAACTGCAATTAAAATTATTGAATGATGAAAATATTTCGTTGGTTCCGATAGAATTCCAACCAATTTATTTTCTGTGTGTAGAAAATCATAAAAGACTATAAAATTTTTATAGTTTTTTTATACCCTGCACCACTATGTGGTCAGGGTATTATAAGTTTGTGCTGATGTTTGTAACACCAAAAAATATTGGTCCTAGACCCACCTTATAGTATACCGATCGGCTCAGAATTTTTTTTTATTTCGATTTAACGATGTCCGTCTGTCCGTCCGTCCGTCTGTCTGTTTGTCCATGCATTCTTGTGCGCACTCTACAGGTCGCAAATATTAAGATATTTTGATGAAACTTGGTACACCGACTTATGTCGACGCCTATTGATTTTGGTTAAAATCGGTCCATGTTTAGACCTAGTGCCCATATAAGGGTCCTACCAAAATTATATTGTTTATACGCTGTAGGTCGTAAATATTAAGACATTTTGATGAAATTTCGTACACAGACCTGTGTTAGCCCAATAACGCAGCCTATTGATTTTGGTGAACATCGGTCCATGTTTAGACCTAGTGCCCATATAAGGGTCCTACCAAAATTATACTGTTTATACGCTGCAGGTCGCAAATATTAAGATATTTTGATGAAATTTGGTACACAGACCTATGTCATCCCAAGGACGAAGGCTATTGATTTTGGTTAACACCAGTCCAAGGGTCCCCCCAAAATTATATTGTTTATACGCTGCAGGTCGTAAATATTAAGACATTTTGATGAAATTTGGTTCACAGACCTATGTTAGCCCAGTAACGCAGCCTATTGATTTTGGTGAACATCGGTCCATGTTTAGACCTAGTGCCCATATAAGGGTCCTACCAAAATTATACTGTTTATACGCTGCAGGTCGCAAATATTAAGATATTTTGATGAAGTTTGGTACACCGACCTATGTCAGCCCAAGGACGAAGGCTATTGATTTTGGTTAACACCGGTCCATGTTTAGACCTAGTGCCCATATAAGGGTCCCCCCAAAATTATATTGTTTATACGCTGCAGGTCACAAATATTAAGATATTTTGATGAAATTTGGTATACAGACCTATGTTGGCCCAAGGACGAAGCCTGTTGATTTTGGTAAACAGCGGTCCATGTTTAGACTTAGTGCCCCTGTAAGGGTCCCCCCATAATTGGCTTGGTTACAAACTGCAAGTTGCAAATATTAAGATATTTTAATGAAATTTGGTGCGCTGACTCACATTATAGAAAATTTTGACACAAGCCCCCTTTTAACCCATTCGAATTTCGGATCCAAACATTAGTTGTCTTTTACCCAGACTGGTGTAGGGTATTGTATAGTCGGCATGCCCGACTTTAACCTTTTTACTCGTTTTTTCAATTTTTGTTAATGCAAATAAAAATCTAGTCATCTGAAATCACCAGCTAACTTGTCTTTTTTTACCAAATATAGATTCCACCGACGAACTTTTTTAAGTGTATGCTTTCTCATTTTCAGTATTAGCTTTCTAATTTTCGAGGTGTCCTACTTTGACATAGCTAGCGGTGAGTCTGTTGGATGGGTCGTCAAAACTTAAGTTTAAAATTATTGTGACTACAGCTGTGTAATATTTCTTATCAGCCTGTAAGAAATGGCTGTATTCTTTACAAAAAATTTTGATTCTAACGCACTGTGCAGTGTAAATTGTACCAAAAACAAATTGCCCCATACTAACAATGTTCATTAGTTAAATTTAACATTGTTTCAATCTACTTTCTACTATGTATAGTTTAAAACATTGTTATTCATTTCATACTTTCCACAATATCCTTTCTTTATCCTTAATTTAACTAAATACATTTACAATTTGTATGCTTCGAAGGATATTTTGTAGTTTTGTGTGTGTGGGTATTGTTCCGTTGTTTTGTCCAATTCTTTTTGTTATTTCCGCATATTTTGCAAATTGTTTCTGTTTTCAAAAAACCGTAATTTTCATTCATTTATTTTTATTGTTCATGGTCTACATAATAATATTTTATTGCAAAATGTCACGAAAAATAAACGTGTCGATATACAAGTGGGAATGATAAAACAAAAAAAAAAACAAAAAAAATCTACAAAAAATAACATCAATTACGGACCATAAACAAAATATTATGTTCGATGGAAGTTTTTTCTATAATGGCTTCGGTTCAACAGCAATGGTGGATAACATGGTCATATCCTTATCAAAGTTGAAAAAATATTGAGTCGAAAGCTGCGTTGACAATGATGTAGTAATCCAATCTGTGGTAAATTTAGTTTTTTCTCTTCCACTTTAACACATTTTAGTAGTTTGCAGTCTTTTTATTCCACTCCAGAATAAAATGTGAATGACTCTGGAGTACAGATTTGCTCCACTCTACAGTTAACTGTTCAACAAGTCAAGTATAACTATTGAAATATTGAATATTTTCTTTGAAGTAACTCCAGAAGATTGTTTTACATAATAAATAATCATACAAATAATCCATTTTAGTTAACGCATTATTTTCAAAGGTTTAGGTGACTAAGGGGTCACCTCATGTTTTAAAATAATGAAAAAGGTAAGGGCGTATCATTATTGGAAGTACAAAAAATAATGATTCGCTTAACCATTTATACACCGGGATGTTGATAGACTTTTACTTAATATGAAATAAATTTTTGTATACCGCTTCTAAATTTTTTTGTTAGAGTTTCTAATAATATTTGTCAGTTCAGCACAAAATATATATCATCTGAAGTCTTACAAAATTGTTTTTAAAATGCGTTTGAAAGTTTGCTCTTTTATTTTAAATCTGCAAATTATAGTCTGTGTTTGTGTGAAAAGCAGATTTCATCCTTTACAACAGCTTCCATAAAATTTAAAAATTATTTATCGTTCATAATATTTTGCTTAGTTACTGTTTATAACAAATGTGTTAGCTATGGAATGATACTGTGTGCGTTACCAAACAAATTCACACTGCGACTCTGGGTAGCAAACTTGTTATATTGTATTTCCATTGTTTGTTAGTTTGTTGTGTTGTGTCATTTCCACAAAAATAATTTTTGAGTATAGGGGAAGGTGG
The DNA here is from genome assembly GCA_949987735.1 of Leucophora obtusa. Classification (NCBI taxonomy): domain Eukaryota; kingdom Metazoa; phylum Arthropoda; class Insecta; order Diptera; family Anthomyiidae; genus Leucophora; species Leucophora obtusa. Next base: position 54,042,348 of record OX465299.1, read on the forward strand.
AGTGAAGTGGACAGTGGAGTAAAGTGAAAAATTGCAATTTTTCCTTACATTTATGAATGTTCACAACTTGTATCTACTTTTTCTTGGTGCTTAAAAAAATATTAAGGGATAAAGATTTTTGTGTTTTTTGTAGCTTTTTGAGAGAAGGTATTTTTACAATTTCTTTGAACGGATGTAATGATGATGGGACCAACATGGAGGCGCGAGATACTACTTTCAGAGATGGTTGAAACCAATTTTTATTTTATAGAGAGGCAAAATCCCGGAATTTCTTCTGCTAATTAACGTGTTGCTTTCTTTGAAGTGGGGAGAGAGAAGAAGTAGAACATGGCAATACTGCAATTGTGCGCCATCTGAAGAAAAGTTGGCGAACTTTTATTGAAGCTGCTGCGATATGTATCAGGAATAGAAAAGTCATATATATTATTTTTCTAAATTGATGCTGCTATCGCTGGGGATTGAACCCTCAACCTTATTTTTTATTTTTTTGTTGGACTAACACTCAGGGTATGCCCCCTATTAACGCAGTGCATTGTGTTGGTATTAGGAAAATAGGTTATGGGGAGGAGGAAAGAGGGAGTAGTGTTTGTGAATATTTGATTTGAATTTCTCTACATTGTACGTAACAAGGAAGACTTCTGCGGGGAGTTTATTCCACATACGGCTGATAAACGAATTCTTTCTGTAATGCGTTGTGCGATCCACTGGACAATCGACTACAAACGGATGTGCTCTACTTGATAGGCGAGTATTACGAATAAAAACTCGGGCTCTGGGGATAAGTTCACTTATCTCAGCAGAACACTTCCCGTGGTAATATCGATAGAACAGAGTCACACAACCCACATTCTGACGATGTTAAAATGAGTCAATAGAGCTGGATATTCTACTGTCATTGATAAGCGTCCACGTCCTCCTTTGCACACGGTCCAGAAGCTCCAAAATAGACTTCGAAGCTCCTGCCCATATATGGGAGTTGTATTCCATCTTCGGTCGGATATAGGTGGTATAAATATTGAGTAAATCGGATGAAGTGAATTACTTCTTGCACCGACGTAGAAAACCTAGACACTTGAATGCTTCTTTCGACACTTGGAAAACATCCCATTCCTCAATATCGATATCACCCATATTTACAGATGGCAGTATTGATCCCACAGATTTATGGGTCAACATACAACATTGGGTCTTGCGTGCATTAAAGTCGACCTTATTCGCACGACCCCACTCTGAGATTGTAGAAAGGTCACGATTGAGTGTGTCATTCATAATTTGCCTTTTTCCCCCAATCTCCTCAAGGCTTGGCCTACTATTGAAGGAAAATGAATGACAAATGTTGCTGTCATCTTCAAAAGAGTAGATAGGGTTGAAAGTTTGAGCAAGAAGGTCATTGAGAAAGATAAGAAATAGGGAAGGAGAAAGAACAGAACCCTGCGGTACCCCTGAATTCAGCTGAAACTCGTCGGATGAGATCCCATCTATAACAACACGAATAGTGCGATCTCTGAGAAAGCTCGAAATAAAACGAGCGAAGTCATTACCCACACCAAAAGCAATACGCTTTGTTACAAGCGCACCGTACCATACACGATCGAAGGCCTTTGAAATATCCAGAGCAACCACTTTACTCTCACCAAAACGGTAGATGGACCGGCTCCAACGCTCCGAGAGGAACGCTAACAGGTCTCCCGTAGAACGATTTCTATGGAAGCCATACTGTCGGTCATTAAGAAGTGATTTAGACTCTAGATAATTCACAAGATGTGTAGTCCGTTGTGACAACCGAATTTTTTTCAACTGAATTAATTCGGTTGCGGCAAACGAATCAACATGGTTGGTAAAAAAATCGGTTGCTACAACTGAATTATTTTGAGAGTTTACATCACTTTGTTTTTGAATAAATTTCAGATTCTGAGGACCTTTTTCTATAAAAAATTTAAAGATTCTGAGAACAGGGTTTGTAGAATTGTTCTATCGTTCTAGTTGAAAAATGGTCAAATTTTGAAATCGTTTTTCTTAAAATGCCCTTGTAGTGAATTTTTCAAAAGGTACCCAGGAAAAAATTACCCATTACCTTAACAAGGCATTGCCATATAACCGCTTACAAATCTCATTGCCAAATTTCTTTACTGCATTACCAAACACATTCTAACAAGATCGTAAAAAAAGCAAGAGGTATTGTAATCAATTCTAAAAATCAAAACAAACAAGGCATGAAAGTCATTCAAATATAATTATTTACTAACAAAAGTTTTCAAAAATTAATAATTTACTTTTTAAATTATTTGATCTTAGAAAGTAACCGTTTACATTTTGGTAGTAAAACAACAAATTAAGAAGTAGTTCCACATTTTGAAAAGAGAAGTTATTTAGTTTTAAACATAACAGTGAAAAAATTATTTTAAAAATTTTGTGCTAATACGGCATTTTAATATTTAAAGGACTATTTCCCATTTCTTCCCAATAAATTTGCGCTTTATCACAAATATTATTTTTGATATACACAATCACTGCATGAAGAGTAAATAAATGTTCAATGGTTATTAAAAAAGTAAACCAGAAAAGTTGTTTTCGATTAAATAAATAGTAACATTACAAAGAAATATATTTTTTAATTTTTCTTAGCAGTTATTCAAAACAAAATATAAAAAATTACTAAAATTTCTTTTAAGTTATTATCAGGCACCAGAAAACGTTTTTTTTTATTTTTATTAGGGTTTGGGGTTCGGGAATTCCCGGGAAATCCCGGGAAAAGTTTGCCGGGAATTCCCGGGAAAATAATATATTTTTCCCGGGAAAACGGGAAATTTTAAAAATATTAAATTTTTTAAATTGTTTTTGTTTCGAATAGGATTTTTTAATTTTAGTCATAAAAAACATTTCAAATACCAAAACAAAAATTTCATTGTTAAAATCTTTTAAAAGGGAATACATTTATTTGACACACAAATAAAATCTTTGCCAAGTAATTAGGAGCATTTCAACTAATAAAGATTTTTCGCATAACTTATTCAAAATTTAATTAGTAAAGCCTAAAAACTTGGTAAAATGTTTAAAAGAAATAAGAAAAAAAGCTTTGTTTTTTACAAATAATCGCTCTTACTATCTAAATTTTTCAAATGTATGATTTAGGTAAAGTCGACTTTAGTTAAAATTTGATTAAAAACAAAGTCGACTTTAAATTTAAAATACTCCTTTATATTAAGGGTCAATAATTTTATAAGTAACGTTTTCATTAATAAATGTGAAAAGAAAAGACTAATGGTTACCGGTGGTATCTAAATTTGGTTATCCGACATCTAAATTTGGTTCACAAAAAAAAAAAAAAATTTATGGTCATGCAACTTCTCTTGAAGAAAACAACAACAAACTAAAATTAGCAAAGTACCCGAAGAAAAAAGTGTAAGCTGAATAGGCATTAAAGGTTTTATGGTAGGGCAAACATTTCCTAAAATGGTATCCAAATTAGCCGCAGTCAATCCGCACCATAACTAGATCTTCGTTTATTCGAGAAAATTTTTATAATAAAAACCTGGCATTGCAAAAAAAGAAACCGATGTAAAGAACATTATATTAAATTACTACAATCATGTAAAAGATATCATGAGAAAAGAAATATTGAGCAATATTTCTAACAATAGGAGATTTACTATAATCTTAGATGAATGGACAAGAATATCACAAAAGAGATATTTGAACATAAGTATAAACGTAAATAATTCATTTTATAACCTGGGGTTGGTTTATATATCAGGAAGATGTAATGCTGATGAAATAAGAAAAATTGTAGAAATAAGACTAGAAGAGTTTTAATTGCCTTTGGAAAATAACATTGTGGCCACCATATCTAATGGGCCAAGTGTGATGAAACGGTTTGTTTCCGACAGTCCAGTAGTAGGTGCTTTCTGCTGGAATCATGCAATTCATTTGGCAGTGCTGTGATTAATTTATGTGAAATCAAATGTTCAACATTCTGATATTTTTTACTTTGAAATCTCACTACACAGACTGCATATGTACTGAAATAGTGTTTTTTTTTTTAACAAAAATTATTTATATAGGTGGTTTTCATTAACAATTTTGTTCAAAAATTAATTTCCGGGGAATCCCGGGAAATTAATTTTTTCATTCCCGTTTCCCGGGAAATAAAAAAGTCCGGGAAATCCCAAACCCTAGTTTTTATCAAAAATAAATATCACTAAAGTACAAAATGTTTTTATTTCTCAATCGAAAACAAAAAATTTCAAATGTACTTTAAAACATAAATATCCCTCAAGTTGAAATTCGAAAAATATCTTTAGGTATAAATATCAAAGATAAAAAAATTGATAAAAAAATAAAACTTTTTAAAACGTTTTAAAAAACGTTTTTTTTTGTTTTTCATCTTTGTACTAAGTACAAAAATATGAATAGAATTTTAAAATTTTTTTTTATTTTTATGGTGGAGATACTATTATGGTTTTTGGTTTCAAATCTGTAGAAAATCATATAATACCCTGGAGTGAACTGTTGAGCGGTATATACATACAAACATATATTGCAAATGTTTTTTTTTTTTGCTAAAATGTTTGCCAATTGACCAGCATTTTGCACTAATATTATTCATTTTCGGAATGAAATCGCTGTATAAGTTTTCTAATTAAATTTTTGCACCATGAAACCTTTTTCGCATTCCGCCATTAATTCGCAATTTTTTAAGTGCAGATTTTTAAAATTTATAACCTAGGGACCATAATACCCATATCTCATACCAAAGTTTGGTAATTAGTTCGCAAAAAAAAAATTGCAAAAAAAATTTGCAAAAAAAAATTTGCAAAAAAAATTTTTTTTCTTAACTATTTTTTTGTATCATAAAGGCTTTTTTCGCATTCCGCCAATATTTTGCAATTTTTTGTGTGCGGTTTTTTAAAATTTTTAACCTTAGGACAATAATTCCCATATCTTATGCCGTAGTTTAGTGGTTAGTATGCAAAAAGTTTCGCGAAAAAAAATTTAGCAAAAAGGAAAATTTTTCCATCACCATATTCTTTTGAAGAATGTAAATCGCTGACTGAGTTTTTTAATTTATTTTTTGTACCATAAAGCTTTTTTTCGTGTTCCGCCATTATTTTGCAAATTTTTAAGCGCGGTTTTTTTTTTAACTCACAACCTAGGGACTATAATACCTATATCCTATACCAAAATTATCTGGTTAGATTGCAAAAACAAAAAAAATTGGGAAAAAAAATTTTCTAAAAAGGAATAGTTGTACGTATGTAACATATGTATAGCAGAATGTTAATCGCTGATTAAATTTAAAAACAATTTGAGTGCGGTTTTTTAAAATTCATAAATTTGGGACTATGATACCCATATCTTATGCCAAAGTTTGGTAGTTCGTACGCAAAAAATTTCGCGAAAAATAAATTTTGCAAAAAGGAAAATTTCTGCATCAACATATTCGTTTGCAGAATGTAAATCGCTGACTGAGTTTTTTAATTTATTTTTTGTACCAAAAAGCTTTTTTTTCGCGTTCCGCGATTTTTTTGCAATTTTTTAAGTGCGGATTTTTAAAATTCATAATCTTGAGACTATAATACCAATATTCTCATATCAAAGTTTGGTGGTTAGTTTGCAAAAAAAAATTCGCGAAAAAAATTTTCTGAAAAGAAAATTTTTTGCATCAGTGTATTTGTTTGCAGAATGTAAATTTCTGAAAACAATTTTTAATTAATTTTTTGTACCATAAAGTTTTTTTTCGCGTTCCGCCATTAGTTTGCAATTTTTTAAGTGGGGTTCTTTAAAATCCATAATCTAGGGACTATAATACATATATTCTATACCAAAATTAGCTAGTTAGATTGCAAAAACAAAAAATCACGACAAAAAATTTTGCAAAAAGTAATAGTTTTGCATCAATATATTTGCTTGCAGAATGTTAATCGCTGATTGTCATGCTTTGTAGAAGTCTTTTCGGCGGAAATTTTTATTACTTTTTAATAACGCAAAGGTATATATCATTGGATGCAGAAATGTGTCTATATGAATGTTGTTTTAAGAACTTTTACAAAATTTATATGTAATTGTAATCAGAAAAAACTAAAAAAAAACGTTTTAAAACGTTTTTTTTTGTTTTTTCCTCAATACAAAAAAAACGTTTTTTTTTGTTTTTTCCTCAGTACAAAAATAAAAATAATTCTCAACTTTTTTGAAAATATCAGTACGGATATTTTTAAAATTTTGTTTTCGAAAAGAAAACAAAAAATAAAAAAATTGATGAAAACAAAATATCCATCAAGAAAAATAAATTCATTTGTACACAAGTGATTTTTTTTATTGAGGAAAAAACAAAATAAAACTTTTTAAAAGTATTAATATCGGATGCCTGGTTATTATATTGAGAATTAAAATAAAAGGAAAATCTATTGTCTTCTGCAATTTTGTCAGTTAATCGATTAATTTTAATTTATTGCTTTATATTTTGCAAAACGTCCAAAACAAATCTTTTGGAAAAGTAGTTTAAAAAGGCCAACAAAACCCCATATTTTTTCATTTGATACATACAATTTTTTTCTGACTTGAAATCAGTACAAATTTTTTAAAATATAACCAAAAAAAAACAATTATAATGCCAATATAATGGTTCAGTTGCTGCAACAAATTTTTTCGGATAATACTACCGAATTTTTGTTTAGGACAGCGAATTTCCGTTCTCGGAAATAACCCTATTGGAAATTTTAACAAACTGTCACCGAACTGGCCCCTTTATATGAAATAGACTGGTCACTTTTACATGGCGTTGTCATAGGAGGGGGAAATTGACCCCTTGTGACATGTCACTAGACAAATCCTAGGACAGGTTACTGAACTCTCATAAAAAACAAAGTTCAGGGACCTGTCCTGGGATTTGTCTTGTGACATGTCACAAGGGGTCCTATGACAACGCCATGTAAAAGTGACCAGTCTATTCCATATAAAGGGGCCAGTTCGGTGACAGTTTGTTAAAATTTCCCGTAGGGAAATTACATTCTAAAAACTAATTTTCTGATAGATACAAACGTAATATTCCACTAGTACACCGAACCAATCCATTGGCTACACTCAAAAAAGTTTGACAGTTGTTTGTATAGTAATCAGTAGTTGTTATATTTAACGGAAATTACAGTTGTTTTTCTACAGAAAAATTCAAAACAACTTTTATGACGGTTATTTAAGATAACAACTAACGAAAAGTACTGTAATTTTGTAACAGTTGTTTAAAGCAGTTATTTTTAATATCATAATAAACAACTACCAAAACAGTAATTTTACAGCAAACAGTTATTTTTGGTAGTTAATTAAAAAATAAAAAATGTCGTTGATTTTTTTTATTTAAAAATTCTTGTTTAGTTTATATTTGTTATTATTGATATATTTCTAGTTTGCAAATAAAAATCAGAAACTTGTATTGTATCTCCAATGCATAAAGCATAAAAACTGGAGAACGGTTTGGAATTTTTACTTCGAGTTTTTGTAATATTTTTTTGTGATATTTTTGTAATCGAAAGAAAAAAAATAGTTTTTTTATTAAAATATAACTTTTATAAACAAAAACATTTGACTATAAAAAACAGCAGTTTTTACCGATTTCGTCAGTTGTTTTGAAATTTTTTTAGTAAACATTTCTATGTTAATTTTACGACATTAGTAGTTATTTTTAATGCATTTGTTAGTTATTTTTCAGGAGGTAAAAATAACACAATTTTTAGTTATTTTAAATGTAAATACCTTTGTCGCCTTTTTAACTGCATATATCTTTGTTTTAACTGACATTTTCAGTAGATTCTACCGACAAACGTTAGTGAGTGTAATATGTTTTCTCTTTGCTAATATCTGATTTATTTCTGCCATAGAAAAACGTTCACATTCTGACTACTTTTTCCATTAAAAATGGTTTATATACAATTTTGAGGTTTTGGGAACCTTTTCTATCGAAAAACCCTCTGATTCTGGGAACTTTTCCTTTCGAAATTTCCACATAAAAACATTCGGATATTGTTGTTAGGACAATTGAAATTTTTTAATTTATTTATTTAATTTATTTAATCTATTTATTTAATGTATTTAATTTATTCAATAATTTATTTAATAATTTATTTAATAAATTATTTAATAATTTATATAATAATTTATTTAATAAATTATTTAATAATAATTATTTAATTTATTTAATTTGTTTAATTTATTTAATTTATTTGATTTATTTTATTTATTTAATTTATTTAATTTATATAATTCATTTAATTTATTTAATTTATTTTATTTATTTAGTTTATTTAATTTAATTTTTTCATTTAATTTATTTAATTTATCTAATTTATTTAATTTATTGAATTTATTTGATTTATTTAATTTATTTAATTCATTAAAATTTATTTAATTTATTTATTTTATTTGATTTATTTAATTTATTTATTTAATTTATTTATTTAATTTATTTCATTTTATTTAGTTTAATTTATTTGATTTATTTTATTTTATTATATTTTATTTATTTAATGTTGATAAGTAAGAGTGGAAGTACAGCTAATATAATAAATATACACTAAACCTGATATGCTATTTAGTATTTGTCTAATTTAGTATAAGTCGAATTCTATTAGTTTAACCATAACCATAAAGCGATTTTAATATTCGCTTCCCTTTTCTGTAATTTGCAAGGTGTATTGTAAGGCCTTAAATATAAATTCTAAAGAACTACCTCTTTTCTCAAAAAAACAAGCTTGTGCTAAAAAGTATAAAGTAATTATAAAAAAATAAAATCTGATTTAAGCTATAAATTATCATGCAAGACGGTGGCTCAGTGGAAGAGTATCCGCCTGACACGCAGGAAGCCAGGGATCAAATCCCAACGAAACACATGTGTAAGTTTTTTTTATTTATTTTAAAATTTAATTCGTAAATTATATTTTGAGAATATCTATTTTTAGAAACTCGCTTATTCTTTTTATTATTAGAACACCTTCTTTTACTAAAAATCAAAGGTGTTCTGTAAGAAAAATAGTAACTAACTACCATTGCGATTCCAAAGAATCGATTGCATTTAGTCTCACGCCTTGTTAAAAGAAACAAGTTGGTAATCCAATTGGGAAGGCGTTCTACCAAAAATACCTGATTCCCAACTCGATTCCCTATTTTGAAAATTTTTTGCTGGGTAACTATTGTATAATTTTGAGACAAAAAATCTCTCATATTTTAAGGACTCTGTATTAACAGCAAACCTGTTAAATTTTCTTAGAATTTTTCTTCTATAGAAAAATATCATATTCTGATATCATTTGATTCCTTTACTTATAAAAAAAATATTCCCATTGGCAGAAATTTTTCGTAAGGAAAACATCAGATTTCCAGGACTTAAATTTATTATTTATGTTGAATTAGATGTATATTGTAGGTACAATTGTAAATTTTTGTGTAATTTGACGGTTATCATATATTATTCTGAATTTCTGTTATGGAAGCACAGTTTAAGGGTCATATGCATAATCCCTTTGAAAATTTTTAATATATATATATTCCTCTAACTCCCACTGGAGCATAGGGCGCAGAAAAAATTTTTTTAAGTGCCTTATAAAACAAATTATCCACACAAAATTCATTTTATAAATGCACGGGTAAAAAAGTTTAAATCTGATCAGATCTTTTTGGATCTAAATAGATATGATTTAATCTAATTAGATCCTGTACCAGATCTCATCAAATGTGATCAGATGTGGCATATGTGATAATACCTTATGGCAAGATCTGAAGTGATCTCGACAATTGCGCCAGATATGCCTAGATCTGATCAGATCTAATTAGATCTCAAATTTGTCCCCAATTTTGAGATCTAACTAGATCTGGTAAGATCTACTGAGATCTGGCCAGATCTGATCTTTTTTACACGGGTGTGTTATAAGGTTTTCAAATTATTATTCATAGGCACTTAAAACTATTCAGGAGTGATGGAATCTGTTCAATAGTTCCTACTAGGGAGGGGATTGGATCCCCGAACTCGGATTTTTAAAATCAAAATGACAGACCAAATTTAGCGCATGTTTTTGAGAAGACAAAATCTGATATGAGATTTTGAAAACTCAAAATGGTAGATTCAATATGTGATTTTTTTTAAGTGATCGGATTCGTATCAAGCATTTGTTCTGAAATTTTTGGGGGTCGCTGAATACAAATATGATATAAGATTTGAAAATATATAGTAATGTCGAAACCAATATGACGAATAAGTTTTTTTTTTGAAAAGTAATCGGTTTCATTGTAAATTATTTATCAAACTACTTTGGGGCACGTTAATATTAATCTAATATTAAATGCGCGAAATTAAAAATGGCGGTATTTTGAATATATTTTAAATATATATCGGAGATGTGCGAACTTTTTTACGTGGGGGGAAAAACAATTTTTTATTTTTTAATTCTGTATCTAATTTCGTAAAACACTTAGGTGAAGTGAAGGGAACTTTCAATGTATAGAAATACCACAACATTTCACCGAAGTGCTCTAAAAAATTAGCCTCTCTCTTTGTTTTTACTAGGCCCATTTCTTCTATGCCCCTTTAAGCCACCACCGCAAATGGGTATAGTCCCTAGATTATAAATTAAAAAAAAACCGCACTTAAAAAATTACAAAATAATGGCGGAACGCAAGACTTTATGGTACAAAAACTTAATTAAAACGAGTAAAACAGTTAAAGTCGTGCTTGCCGACCATATAATACCCTACACCAGTCTGGTTAAAAGTCAACTAATTTTGGGATCCGAAATTCGGACTTGTGTCAAAATTTTCTTTAAAATGATAAAAGAAGAGAAAATCGAAAATATAGCCGATATGGGCGATAGGTTCAAATATGAACCGATCCTATCTAGAAGTAATAGGCGGTATCTTTGGGACCATGTGAGTCAGCAAACAAAATTTCATTGAAATATCTTCGTATTTGGGACCTGCAGCGTGGAAAAAGCTAATTTTGTGGGGGCCCTTCTAAACATGGACCGATTTTAACCAAAATCAATAGGCTTCGTCCTTGGGCTAACATAGGTCTGTGTACCAAATTTCATCAAAATATCTCTGTATTTGCGTCCTGCAGCGTGTGAACAAGCCAATTTTTGGGGGGACCTTTATATGGGTACTAAGTCAAAACATGGACCGATTTTAACCAAAATCAATACGCTTCGTCCTTGGTCCGACATAGGCCTGTGTACCAAATTTCATTAAAATATCTTAATATCTGCGACCTGTAGAGTGCGCAAATGGACAGACAGACGAACGGACGGACAAACGGTATACTAAAGGGTGGGTCTAGGTCCAATATTTTTTGGTGTTAGAAACATTAGCACAAACTTATTATACCCTCTCCACGTAGTGGTGTAGGGTATAAAAACTTATCAGCAATTTATTTACATTCTGCAAACAAATATATGTATGCTTAGCGCATGCTACGGGGACATTTATCGATCCACAGTTTAAAATGAAGACATTTGGTTAGTTTGGGGACTGTCCTCAAACTCTTCCTAGGTCTAGCGCATAGTATCAAGACATTTTTGACTAATATACAGCATATTTTGGGCACGTTTTTGGTTATGTCTTCGAACTATGCGCACCACATACATATATTGATTTTCCTTTTTGCAAAATTTTTTTTCAAGATTTTTTGTCGCCCTACAATTCGCGGTACACCTTCGAATATAAAGTGTTTCTGCAAGGCAATTTTGAAGTAAAAAAATGTTTTTTTGCCTTTTTAAATTTTTCGTTATATCTTTGGCATTTACAGTCGGATTTTAAAGTATGCTATATCGATTTTTTTTGTCTCGAGGAGACCCATTTTTGGTAAATTCTTACCCCTCAATTCATAAATGCTTTGTAAAGTTATAGCAGGTTTACAAAACGTCATTTTCATATAAAATTTGTTCAATAAACATCCTATAATTTTACAAAGCGTTTATAACCCCTAGTGGTATTACCCGTCTTTACAATGCTTATGGTGTGTTTTGGGATTTAAGCACGTTTAATTCTTCTAATGCAAAAAATATATTTTCATAGTTTTTATGAAACTATTTTAAATGAAACCTTTTTATTGGATACATGAAATATTTAATTAATAATATAAAAATTTTAGTAAAATTCTATGAAAAACTGCATTAATTTAATGAAAAGTTTCAATAGACGAATTCCAGCGAAACTGCAATGAATTAATGTCAAAATTCATTAATATTATGCAGACAATTCTTTCAATGTAGGTAAAATATATTTGAAGATATTTTTCTATAAATTTTTTGAATGACGAAGTGATTTCTATAAATTGTTGAACATTGCTTAAGTTGTGCCTAGTAAAAGTAGGGTGAAGTGGAAAATGCGTTTGTTAACACATTTTCTTGCATGTTTTAAACACTCATGGTGTAGATGTAAATTATGTATTTAATTTAGATACCATCGAATAACTGCTTCTTTTTATATTTTATCATACTGATTTTTACAACTAACCTTTTTCACATTTAATTAGTTAATCACCCCAGATTTGGTGCTGACAATCGCATTTGTAGCCAATCGAATGGTGCGGTTGTGGCAGCCAAGTTTTTCAGTTATGACAACACAAAACCAATTTATAAGAATTTAGGCCCCTAACTATTCTTCGAAATTATTTTAAGGAGCTAGAAAAAAGTGTCACCCTCTTTATACCATCTTCCCCTACATTTCTTTTTTTTTTTAAATGCTGCAGCTTTTGTTTGTACATAAATATAATGCTTTTCATATTTGAATTTTGAATTAAGATGAATATGGTGGAGTCAAATGTTTTAAATAAAATCCTATATAAATAAATTCATCAATAAAAAGCTGTGGAAGCTGTGGTATTAAAATTATTTAAAAAAATTATTAATTTTTTGTGTAAAATTGTTTTATAAATTTGTACATTCATTAATGAAACAGGGTTTTTATAAATTTCCCAGCAAAACCACACATTACCAAATAATGTGTAAAGTAATGTGTAGCCATAGAGGCCGATGCATTACACCTTTCTTCACTGATAAATGTTAAAGGCGATGAGCTCCAAAGTTATGTATGGGAAGTGATAATGTAATTGGTTACCTATGTGGTTACGAGGATGGGAAAAGTAATGGGTTTAAAAATAGATTTTCGTAAAAAAATTTTATTTTAAAAAAATTTATTACTAATATTTTTTTTATTAAATATTTAAAAGTGGTCACGGTGGGATTCGAAACTGTTATCCCTGCTTGTTAGACGAGAACTCTACCACCTGAGCTCACATATAACATTTGATTGCTTAAAAAGTAAATGAATTGTTGTGTTTTGTATTTTCATTCCTTTTATCGAAAAATATACACCTTACATCCATGCTTACAAAAAAACACAAAGTAATGTGTCTAAAAATAGATTCATCCACAAAGAGTGACTGTTTGGTGCGGTTTATGGGCTGGCAGCGTCATCGGGCCGTACTTCTTCGAAAATGAGGTCTGCCAAGCAGTTACCGTGAATGGTGTTCGCTATCGCGAGATGATATAGGACTTCTTGTGGCCACAAATTGAGGATATGAACCTGGACGATATGTGCTTCCAACAGGATGTTGCCATTTGCCACGCAGCCATCAAAACAATGGCTCTTTTGCGCGAGAAATTCAATGGCCGTGTTATCTCACGTCGTGGCGATGTTAATTGGCCGCCATGATCATGTGATTTGACACCGTTGGACTCCTGTCTTTGGGGATATTTGAAAGAAAAAGTGTACGTTAATAAGCCAAGAACAATTCAAGAGCTAAAGGATGAGATAGTTCGGCATCTCAACGACATTGAACCTCAATTATTTTTCAGAGTCATTGAAAATATGGACCATCGGATAGAGGTATGCCACTGAAGCCGTGGCGAGTTTTTGGCCAATATTTTGTTTCACTCATAATTATCATGTGTCCTTCTATTATAATAAAAATATTAAGATAATTGTCTAAAAACTTTTTGTTTTATTTACAATTAATATCGTGCGTTTTGGTTGGACCACCCTTTATAAAAGAGCATTTTAAATTTAGTTCATTTTATTTTTAAACATACGGTTTTGTTCATTGTGTATGAAATCCCAATCAAAACACTCCAAAAATAAACCAAGTCAAAGCATACTGCTACCTAAAATTTTAAATAAAGTCGACTTTAACAAAAATATACATTTTTAATATTGAGATAGTAAGGGCGATAAAATAAGAAATTTTAACGATAAAACTGACTTTTTGCTAAAAATTAAATTTGCGAATATGTATTTCAAAAACTGGAGCTAATTTTAAAATTTGGCGTTCACATTCGTGATATTCATCCTAAAATCTATCAGAATTGATTTGTCGCATGCCCGATGCATTTTTAGCAGGGTTGGCAGGCAATACCGCTAAAATACCGTTATCGATTCAAAACCCTTTCAAATGACTACCGTTACCCCTAAAATACCGTTACCGAAATACCGTTATCCTTAAAATATCGATACAAAAATAACTGAAATACCGTTATCCTTAAAATACCGTTACCGAAATAAATGAAATATCGATATCCTTAAAATACCGTTACCCCTAAAATACCGTTACCGTTATTTTTAATTTTCTGCTTTCGGTAATTGCACGTGGGTATTGAGTATTTTTCGTACTTTAAGTTGGTTAATTGGTTTTGCTTTTAATCTCGTTTGCTTTTTGTAAAACAAATTTCGGGATGCATCGAAATAACTGACTACCGTTATCCTTAAAATACCGTTACCGAAATAATTAAAAAACCTTTATCCTTAAAATACTGATACCGAAATAATCTAAAATAGCGTTACCCTTACCGATAACCGCATCGTTTCGGTTACCATCCATGATTTTTAGTGTTGTACTGTGTAATTAAATTTCAATGATAGCAAAAAATATCTAAGTATTAATACATCGATTGAAAATCAAAAATAACACAAGTATTTTTTTCTATGTAGAAAAGTTTTGCCATTTATATTTCTAAAAGTGTGATAATGTTTTTCTTTAAAATTGAATTTTTAGTTTTAAATGGTTTTTTGGTGTAAATTGAATTTGTTTCATCCATTGTCCAGATTTAAACTTAAGTTTAAAAGAAAAACAACTGAGAACTTTACGACGAATGTATAAAATGAATCAAGAAATACCCTAAAATATGTACAAAATAAAGTAGCCTCAAACCTACTAAAATAAAATTGATAAAATGCGTGTTACAATATTAATTGCAACTGTCTATTTGACGTTAAACAACACCGTACTGTGGTAACACGTCTCAATCTATACAAAAACTGCCTACTCTTAAACGTAAATTTGGCAACATTTGCGAAACGGAGCCACGGAGGAGATTGGAAAATGAACAAAAATCTAAAAATAGAATGTTTGTAGGTGTCTGTGTTTACTACTCTTGAGTAAAAAAAAATATATCAGACAGCTTAATAGGAAAGAAAACAACGAATTAGTTACATTGTATTCAAGGCTTTACTTGAGTGAGATCGCTAAGCGGCCGCACCTTAATATAGTTACTTTTGTAATGTAGGAAAAGGCGCATGTTTGAATCCTACAGCCAACGCATTGTTGAAAAATTATCATACAGAGATAATCTGACACTAAATATAAACAACAAATACAATTTAATGGAAAATCACTACTGAAGCATGTCCTTAGAAAAAGCAGACTAGATCTAGAGTCTTGAAAATTAATATGTTTATAATTTTTTAGAGAAAAATGTTTTTTAGTCTTCCTCTTAACCTCAACTTTACTAAATTAAAATATATTAAATTTAAGAATTTTAAAGTCCGAAATTAAAAAAAAAAACAAAAATTAACCATACAAATTTGATATTCATAACATTTGGTTATTTTATTGAGATATTTAAGTTAGTAGTCATTAAAGGTATAAACCAAGGCAATAAATATCAACGTTATTTTTTTAATTTTAAAAATCGCTGCCCATATAAAGTGTTTATTCTTCTTTTGCCTCTAAAATAGAACTTTTTACAAATGTTTCTAAAATTATTTTCCGGTTAGATGAATCTGTATCCTCGAGAAATCCCTAGCTTTGTAATATCATTCGTTTGATAATGTCTACTTTACATCATCGTTCATCATCTGCAGCTTAGGGTTGCTTCTAATTTAAAATCTTTACAAAAAAAAAAAAACTTTGAGCCCCTTTAGGTCTTCATTAATAACCACATATCCTTTACTTTTATGTAGGGTATACAATTTTATATTTATATAATACTAAAACAACAAGTAAAGAATGAAAAACTTCGTTTCTTTTTGTTCTATTAAAAATAAAACAAAATAAAAGTTTTTCTGTTATCATCACACTAAAGTTTTTCGTTTTGTGGTCTGTTGTGCTGTGTGTTCTCATCCAAAACTGAAAAAAACTACCACAAAGTGCTTAACAGTTCTGGAAAATGTCTTATATAATTTTTCCTTCTTTCCATATGAAAGCCTTTATAAGAATTTTATGGTTTCAACATGAATTTATAATTTGCATAAAAGCTGTGCGAAAAAAAAACACCAACAATATTCTATAGTTACTACTCACAATCAGAAACCAACTGCATGTAGTGTAATTTCTTAACAAAAAACAAAAAAAGAAAATATTGAAATTGTTCAAAATTTATTATTTGTTTTCCATTGAACTTTTGACCACAGACGCTTAAGGACTGGGGTGTTATGGTCTTAAATATAGTATTCGCAAGTTGGAATATTTAGTAATGTAATTGATTTTTTTAATGATTTTTATCATTCAATATGGATGATTTTTGATGCATGCAACTGGATGGAGTTTTATTGAAAGAATAATTCTTTGCAATATTTATGAAGATTTTAAGGGATAACACCATTTTATGAATGGTAAAAAGAAGTAAAAGTTTTAAAGGGTTTAAAAGTTTTGGCATCCTTGTAATTTATAACCAGAAAACTGCTAATAAGGCAATTATCCGGTTGTGTTACGCGCAGTGTAATCAAAAATGAGCCAATTTTGTGTTTTTTAAATAATTTCTCATTAAATTTTAAAATATATAGATAAATTTGGTATCAAATGAAAGTTTTTTTTAAGATCAGTTAACTGGCATATAAAATATTTCCAGAAATATGCAAAAAAAATTTCAAATAGCACATTTCTATGGGAAATTGCAGTTGGCTTCAGTTAAAATTATTTGAAAGTAGAACTTGCAATTCAAGTGATTTGAAAAATTCTGTTCGAAGGTAAACTGCATCGGTTTCTTCCACTATTTTTTTTTTCAATATATAGCTTAAAAGCCTGATACTTCGTTAGCGGTAGTTTATAATATGGAAATATATACACATAATAATCCATGCATAAAAATACGAAATTAATGTCAAAACAACAAAAACTTTCGTAAAATAAACCATTTTTCGTATATTTTACAAAATTTTTTGTTATTCTGACATATTTTTTCGTAATTTTATGCATGGATTATTATCAGTGTATTTAGAAGACAGTTGCATTATTTTTCTAAGGTTTTTTTTGTTTAAATAAATTTGTTTAATCTTTTTGTATAGTATGTTTTAATGGTAAGATTCAGATTCCTGACTTAAAGGATTTTTAGCCCTCTCCGTAAAAATTTCCAAATATATATAATCCTGCATCAGTGGATGTCTCTATTAAGTGTACAGTCACATAAAAAATTTCAAGAACTAAATCCCAAATAGTCATTCAAATTGCATTCAATTTCGTTCCATCTATCTAGTGTCTAAATCCCACTCATGCCCTCTTTTATTCCGTTCCGCTTCCCAGTTTTAATGTTTCAATTCTACTCGTTCCCTGTTCCATTCCATTGCATTTTGTGGCTAAACTGCACTTTAGCGGGCATAAGAAAAACAAAAAACCAAGCTCATGATCGAAAAATGGTCAACTGCTTTTATATGCAAAAATGATACTAAAATATTATAAAAGGAAATATTGCCACGATTACAAAATTGATGATGTTTTCCAAGATCTGTAAACGAATTAAAAAAGGAAATTTATCAAAAAGAAAAATTTCCCTGCGGCACTTAAATATTTTCAAAAAAAGACATTTAAAAATGATATTTGTTATAAATCTGTTGTTATTGCCTGCGGCGCTTGCATAAAGGGTGGTCCAACCAAAACGCATGATGTTAATTGTAAATAAAACAAAAAGTTTTCAGAGAATTATCTTAATATTTTTTGATATCATAGAAGGAGCTATGACAATTATGTGTGAAACAAAATATCCGCCAAATGCTCGCCACGGCTTCGGTGGCATACCTCTATCCGCTGGTCTATATTTTCAATGAATGAGACATAATTGAGGTTCAATGTCGGTAATGTGCCGAATTATCTCATCCTTTAGCTCTTGAATTATTCTTGGCTTATTGACGCACACTTTTGCTTCTAAATGTCCCCAAAGAAAGAAGTCCAACGGTGTCAAATCACATGATCGTGGCGGCCAATTAATATCGCCACGACGCGAGATAACACGGCCATTGAATTTCTCGAGCAAAAGAGCCATTGCTTCGTTGTTTTGTGGCAATTGGCACCATCCTCTTGGAAGCACATATCGTCCAGGTCCATATCCTCAATTTCTGGCCATAAGAAGTCCGTTATCATCTCGCGATAGCGAACACCATTCACGGTAACTGCTTGGCCGACCTCATTTTCGAAGAAGTACGGCCCGATAACGCCGCCAGCCCACAAACCGCATGTACAGGTATTTCCACATTTTCTATAGACCCGTTTTGCTGAAATTTGCGCACAATTCTCCCGATTGTGGATACATTTGGTCGATTATGCTGACAAAAGAAATCACGAAGTGCACGAAATACATTTTGATTTGAACGTCCATTTTCGTAAAAGGCTTCAAACATCTTAACGCGCTGCTCAATTGTGTACCTCTCCATGGTTGAATTTGTCAAACACTGAAACAAAGAAATGTCAAATTAAGTTGGGTAAAAAACTTGACGTTAAGTTGAGACTCACAATTAAAGGCTTCAGTCATAGATTACATAGATACTCTTATGTAACTCTTCTTCTTCTTTTATCAACAAACACATTTTTTCACACACAATCAAATATTTTTTGTATAGGTATAGAACGTACGTCCAACACATTCTCATGAGTATTGTGCACTGACAGCAATTGTCAAAGAGTAAGAGATCTATGTAATCCATGGTTTCAGTAGTCTAATCGTAAAGTAAAACGACTAAAAAGGTTAAAGTCGGGCATGCCGACTTTACAATACCCTACACCAGTCTGGGTAAAAGCCAACTAATGTTTGGATCCGAAATTCGAATGGGTTAAAATGGGGCTTGCTTCAAAATTTTCTTTTCTATAATGTGATTCAGCGCACCAAATTTCATTAAAATATCTTTATATCTGCAATCTGCAGTTTGTAACCAAGCCATATATGGGCACTAGGTCTAAAAATGGACCGATCTTCACCAAAATCAATAGGCTGGGCCAAAATAGGTCTGTGCACCAAATTTCATCAAAATATATTAATATTTGCGACCTGCATCGTATAAACAATATAATTTTGGTAGGACCCTTATATGGGCACTAGGTCTAAACATGGACCGATGTTCACCAAAAGTAATAGGCTTCGTCCTTGGGCCAACATAGGTCTGTGTACCAAATTTCATCAAAATATCTTAATATTTGCGACCTGCAGCGTATAAACAATATAATTTTGGTAGGACCCTTATATGGGCATTAGGTCTAAACATAGACCGATGTTCACCAAAATCAATATGCTTCGTTCTTGGGCCAACTTAGCTCTGTGTACCAAATTTCATCAAAATACCTTAATATTTGCGATCTGCAGCATATAACCAATATAATTTTGGGGGAACCATTATATGGGCACTAGGTCTAAACATGGACCGATTTTAACCAAAATCAATAGGCGTCGTCCTTGAGCCGACATAAGTCGGTGTACCAAGTTTCATCAAAATATCTTAATATTTGCGACCTCTAGAGTGCGCACAAGAATGCATGGACAGACAGACGGACGGACGGACGGACGGACGGACAGACGGACATCGTTAAATCGAAATAAAAAAAATTCTGAGCCGATCGGTATACTATAAGGTGGGTCTAGGACCAATATTTTTTGGTGTTACAAACATCAGCACAAACTTATAATACCCTGACCACATAGTGGTGTAGGGTATAAAAACGTATCTATAATCAATTCAATGTGTTGAAATAATATATAAAATATTTTTGTCTTTTTTCCATGCATTGAGACTGTTGTCAAGTAAAAACATAAAAAAGTTCTATTGAAAATAGAAATTTTCTATTTTTTTACTTGACACTTAATTCTATGCACAAGATATAGATAAAAAACCATATTTTTATTTTTTATACTCTTTTTATTCATTATAAGAGTGCTACGTTACTTTTTTAACGATACTTCCAAACTAATTTGATCTTAACATCGTGCATTATGGTTGGATCACCCTTTACATATTTACAAAAAATACCAGGGGTATGGCATCACCAAAAAAATAAGTTATAAAAACATCGTTATCACTAGATGGCACTTTGTTAAAAAAAATTGACAATTTTCTTTTTTTTATTTAAATTTAAATAATAACAAACAACAAAGCAAAAAGTAAACGGATATTTGAAATTTTATTGTTTGAATATATTCCGCGTTTGTTTTTTCCTTATTTTGAGCAGTTTTTCAGTTTTTATATATAGGCTCAGCTGATACTAAACTGATACTAAATAGTTGCTCAGGTAATACTAAATTTCAGCGCCCTCTATCGGTGAGTAGCGTAAGTTTTGATTTCCTATCTCTATAATTAATAGTCTCTGAGTTTACGTACACTGAAGAGTAAAATTTTATTTTTGCGGCACAACAAATATCACACTCAACAGTTCCAGTAACAACTAAAATCACTTTAATGTAATTTTTGGACCAAAATGAAGTTTAACCCAAACTGAACCCCGTTTGGACCACGTTTTATAGATCACAAAAATAAAAGAATCTTTCAGTTCGTGAGTAACTTTACTTTTATTTGAGTAACACTTTTTTTTGTATAAAACAAGTTGTCTATTTTTCGGCCCTCCCTAAGTGGTCTAAAATACACTAAAATGGCTCTAGCTCCGACCACATATTATGAATCTAGAAAAAAAATATTTTCGAAATCCTAAGTAAATTTCCTTTCATACGCACACTCAGTCAGGGGTCTCACATGTTCCAAAATTACGACATTACCGGGTTTTAATGCAACAAATGGCGCTGACTGCTGTTTTGTTTTTTCTGGCAACACTTCTCTGTTTAGTGAGTAGCAGTGTTGCCGGAAAAGTTTTAGCTCTTTCCCATTTTTAAAGTTTATATCCCGAATTTTATACCCAATTCCATTTAAATTAAACAAAAACCCAATTTAAAAGAAAAAAAAAAAAAAACTAAGTTGGCATCGTTCTTAAGTCCAGAAAATTATTAAGAAATGACTCAGCAAAGTAAATAAAATTGAATATTTTACACAGAAATACTTACTTTTTAACTCGAAATTTAAAGGCCTCAAATCTTGGTTTAAATTATGAAAGCAAACTATTTGTTATTATATTGTAAGAAAGAAACAATCACAACAAAGCTGAAATGTCACTTTTTCAAAACAATACACGCAGAAAAAAGCAGGTGGAACTTTATCTAAGTGCTATGTAATTATATAACTACATAAGTTTGAAGTAAGTTTTAAAATTTTCTAGCAAAATATTTGTAATTTTTCTAGAACTGCTTGAAGGGAGCAGTTTTGATTTTTAATTAGCTACGAGGGAAGTTAAAAATATCACGAACTTATTGATACACCCCCGTATCAATATTTTAGAACTAAATTGAACATCTATAAACTTTTCTTCACTGTTTTATCACTGTGGTGAATATCGAAAACTCCGGATTTCGGTGCAGATGTAAAGATGGCCATACACTATTATTGCCAATATTATTGCCAATATTATCGTCGTTTTGCCCTGCATCATGCAATAACATCAATGTTGGTTACCGTTATCGTTATAATACCGTTATCGCTAAAATACCGTTTCAAATTGAATACCGTTACCGTTATCGATACCTCTAAAAAAATTTAGAAATACC
This sequence comes from Leucophora obtusa, assembly GCA_949987735.1. Classification (NCBI taxonomy): domain Eukaryota; kingdom Metazoa; phylum Arthropoda; class Insecta; order Diptera; family Anthomyiidae; genus Leucophora; species Leucophora obtusa. The sequence continues at coordinate 54,064,448 of OX465299.1, forward strand.
GTTATAGTTACCGATACCGTTATTTTTATGGGTAGTTTATGGTATTTTACCGGTATTTATTATTTTATATAAAAATTACATTTTTTTTATTTTTTATTTTATAATCTTGAGTGTTTTTTTTTTACAAAAAATTTATAGATAATAATTTTACTTATTAAAACTACCAGTATTGAATTTATAGCTTAAAATCTGTATTTTCAGTACTTAAAATAAAAATATGCCATGTTTTTACTTGTTTTTATACCGGTATTGCTGTTTCGATAACGGTATACCGTTACCGAAACAGTCTTAAATACCGTTACCCTTACCGTTACCTAAACAAACGAAATCTGATACCGTTACCGTTACCCTTACCGTTATTCGTTTCGGTAACCAACCTTGAATAACATGTACAATACTCTTGCACTAGATATGGCACCACTGTTTCCTTCTATATAAGAATTACACAAATTGACATACACATTAGAAAATATTTTTCACTTTTCATCGAATTAATTCCATTTTGATTTTTTCCATTGTATTGTACAACCTGCCAATATGACATACACGCTACCAATCTTTTCCACAATACCAAAAGTTGTATAAGAATATTGCGTAGTGTATTGCCAGATTAACCACAATCTAAATGATAACGTATGAGTTATATTAATTACACGTAAATATAAATCATACGCCAGGTTCGTTTTTATGAGACACATTCAGTGCTGCCGAATAATTTTTTACAAACTTCCCTAAATGGTTAAAAAAATCTCTTAAATTTATTTTTCCATAAATATGATAATTTCTAAATTTTATATTAAATTTTTTATAGATAAAAAATATTCTTTTAGCTAAAAACAACTTCTTTTAGTTAAAAATAACTCGTTTCCTTCATTTTTCATGTCAAAATCAGACAATCTTTTCAAAACATGTTAAAGAAAAATAAATTTTATGTTAAAAGCTGGAAAATATTCGATAAAATCAATCATAAAACCATAATATTTCTTTTTACTAAGGCAAAATTAATCTAAAATTGTTTTTACTCCCAAACTTCCCTCAAAAAATTGTTAACCTTTAAAATTCTCCCTAAATGACTAAAAACCCCTTAATTTGGTGGAAAACCCTGAACCCTGCTTTCTTTTTTAGTAGCAACAATCGTCAGTAATCTACTTATACAAAGAAATTTCAAGACTATTAAAAAAAACTCATATTACAAAAAAAGGTATTCTAAGGGCTTCTTCTGTTCTACTAAATAATCCACAGAATCATAATCATTTTATTATTTGTTATTAACAGATTAATCACATAAATTTGGAACAATTAATGTTGTAATATGAAAATCATTTAAGTTTGAAAACACTTTAACAAAACTCTCAATACAAAAGAACCCTTATACAATTATTCACTATTAAATGGACACATTGGGAAAATTTTATTTTATCCTTTATATTCAAGCCATTGAGTTGATAAACAAAATAAAGACGTAGCTCAATAGAAAAGTTTAGAGGATAAAAATTAACGAGGTTGTAAAATATCTGGACAGGAAAATACAAAATTTTAAGGAAATTAGAGAATATAATTGGAAAAAGTCCTGGTCGCATGCCCCTGGTTGCCTTTATGCACCGAACCATGTAATACTCATTCGTCAAACAATGTTTTATGTGATATTGTCATAAAAATCTTTCTTCATTCAATAACAACCATAACAACTACAAACAACCTAGCAAAAAAATATGTTATCAATTCCAAATTTATACCTTATTAAGTGATACATGAACACACAAATTTTCCAAAGAATGAATTATTTTATTAGAATATAAATACTAGTTTACAATACCTTACAAACAACTTCTTCGAAAGTTGAATTGCCGCTGTCAACAACTTTGTGCGTAATGCAATGAAAATTCAGTGGTGATTTAGTTAAAAACCAATAACGTCCTTAGTGTGTTGTAAGCTGTTTCAGAACTTTTAAAGTTGTTAATTTTTAGCATAATCAACAATGAATTTTACAAGGCATCATGCCAAATATCAATTTAAAACTCCTTGATATATTTTTTGCTGGGAACATATAAAAATAACGTAATGGATTTCTAGTGGTTCATACTACGATATATGCCAGCAGGACTAAAGAGAACTTCCAAAAAATGTTACTGGTACACATCATACTTGGGATTTTTTCATTGATATTAAACTTTTATTACCTTTAGTTGACTAGTGCTAATGCCAAAAAATTTCATTACCATTCTATGCTAGTGAAATTTTATGGTATTGGATTTGTGCTACCAATGCTAATAAAATAGCACTAATGCCTTAAAAACTAATTACCAGGGCATGAACTTTCGTGCAAATGCATGTTTGTAGTCAGTGGCCCAAAAATGATTTTGACCAAATACTTTTCCGAATCAAAGAATTTGCAAAAAAATGGCATCGATTAGTTGTTGCATATTTTGTTATAAATGCATATTTTTGAATATTTTGCTTTTAAGTGCATATTTTATTGCATATTTTATGATGTTTATTGCATATTTTTGCATATTTTACACATTATTGCATATTTTTTTTATATTTTTAAATATGAAATTCGATTTAAGAATTCAGACTTTAAAACTAAAAAAAATTCTAATGAATTAATTATTTGGAAGCTCTGTTGGTAATACAACACTAAACTAGAAAGAGAAACACATAGTATACAATATGTTGTCATCCACTAACACATTTTTAATAAGGAGTGAGATCATAAAAATGTTAACACACATTTTTGCCTATAACTTTGGTTTAAAGCTTCTCATATTTTTTTTTCGGCAGTTTACATTTGAAAAATATGTCAGTAAATAAATTAATTTACATCATGAGTTTTAATTAGCAATTTTTTACAGAATGGACGATGAAAGAAAAGTGCGTTCAAAAATAATTAAATATTTTCAACAAAACCAAACATGGACATACAAAAAAATTGCTAAAGAAATTAATATATGCCGCCAAACAGTTTCAAAAGTGGTAAAAAGGTATCTGGAACACCTTACAATTGAATGGAAGCTGGAAACAGGAACAACGACTGGTTATCGTAACATTGGTAAGGCATATAAAGTTAAAATGATCCTTAAGAGAGCTCCTAACACATCTGGCAGAAAAACAGCTCGGTAAGCCCAATGCTCGGACTTTTTTGTACGTAAATTGAAACGTAAGGCAGGACTAAAGTCCTACAAAGTTCAAAAAGTTCCCGATGGAAACGCTTTTAAAAATTTGGAGGCCAAAACCAAAGCTCGAAAATTGAAATCAAATTTTATACAAAAATACAACTGTTGTGTAATGGACGACGAAACTTATATCCTGGCTGATGTTTCGCAGCTCCCTGGTCAAGAATTCTATGTTTCCGATGTTCGAGGAAATGTTGCGGAAAAATTGAGGTCGAAAAAGCAAACGAAATTCCCTAAAAAATTCCTAGTATGGCAAGCCATATGTAGCTGCGGCCAAAGAAGCCAGTCATTTGTGATATCTGGCTCTATAAACAGTGAAATTTATATCAAGGAGTGTTTGCAGAAGAGACTTCTTCCATTTTACAGTCAGCACAATGTATTCACTTACTTTTGGCCCGATTTAGCATCTTGTCACTACAGCAAGAAAGCGCTGGAGTGGTATAATGATGATAATGTGGTTTTTGTACCAAGAGAGGCAAATCCACCAAACTGCCCGGAGCTCAGGCCAGTGGAGAGATATTGGGCTCTTTTTAAAAGAGAACTAAAGGCCACAAAAAAGGTCTCCCAGGACATGTAAGATTTCAAATGTAGATGGACCATCTGCTCTAAAAAGGTAACAGAAACTACCATAAAAGCCTTAATTGGAGGGTTTCCGGAAAAAGTGGATAACTTTGTTCGCAGTGGTTAGAATTTCATGTGGTTTTTTTTGTTTGATTTTGTATTAAATTTCATTTAAGAAAAATTTGGTTTGAAGTCTTAAAATTTAGTGGTTTGTTTTTTATTTAACTTTATGTGTGTTAACATTTTTATGATCTCACTCCTTAGATGTAATTTTAAATTAACGTTTTCGGGTGTTATTGCTCACAAACGGAAAGTTGAAAAATTTTATAAAAATTATTTTAAGGAAACTTGTCCCCGAGCATTAATTTCTGCCACTTTTTTCTCTGTGTTACGAAATTGAGTACGATTTTATGGTACACATATTTATGTTCTATTCTATAATAAAGTTTTTTTCAGGTAAAATGCCACACACCCTTAATATTTACAATCGACTGTATTTCTTTTTATTTTCACTGAATTTTCTAAAAATATATTTAACTATGTGTATTTGAAAACATATTCAGTGTGTTCGTTTACTCGAATTTCTTACTACTTTTACTACAATTGCAAAGTTTTGTTTACTTTTTGTATTGAATTTTTCTAGCTGTAGTAAATATAGTAACTTGTAGTAAGTAAACGAACAAGCTTATTGTAACCGATACCTAAATTTTAACGTTTATGTCAGTTTTTAATAAATATAATTAAAAAAAACTTTATTTTTAATTACATATTTTTTGGTTTTTAGTGCATATTTCGTTATAAATGCATATTTAAGCGCATATTTTCGATTTTTTAGTGTAGAAAGTCCCTGCTCTGCTAATTACAATTGAGCAAAAAAGCATTTGTTTACAAAAAGCATTAGTTTCGAGAGATTGGCCATTTTAAAATGGCCTTTTTACAAAATGGCCTTTGTTTCGAAAACTAGGCTAGATAGCCTAAAACGGACAAAATTTTTGCAAGCTTGGAAATAATCAATGCGGAAGGTCCGAGAGCGATTCCGAAGAATCAATTTTTAGCAAGCATCCAAAGGGCTCCCCATTTTTTTCAATTTACAAGATAATAGAAATATAATTTAATGCACGCTGATAATACAAATTTCGTTTCCCGTTTCATTCAATTTCGCTTTCTGCGGCAAGTTTTCCAATTTCACTCGTTCTTCGTTCTATTACCTGTCGTTCCGATATGGACCGATGTTCCAATCCATTATCGCGGTATGTTAATTTGTATTATCACGTAAGTTGTTTAAAACAAAAATAAAAAATGTCACCCTGTGACTCTTGTATAAAAAAGGATCCCTCGGCAGCTCTCCCGGACCTAGACTATTTGTATTATCGAAGTGTGTTAATACACTTTTGGAGCAAACATTTTTTTCCGTTTTGCGTTATTTCGTTTAGTTTTTGAGATATTGTCCACTTTAAAAATTGCCTTTTTACAAAATGGCCTATATCTCGAAAACTAAGCGAGATAACGCAAAACAGACACAATGAGTGCGTTTACCAGACGCTCAACTATTGCTAATCCGCTACTCAACAATCTGGTGAACGATTTGATTAGCTACCGCTAAGTCAACATGTTGTGGTAGCGCTACCTTGTTTTGGTAGCGTAAAAATTTTACGCTACTTGTGAGCAGTTAATGATTCATCAGCTGTCGTTTGTTTTTTTGTATATTTTTTTTTAAAGAATAATAAACATATACAAATATAATTATAAATGAATAAAAAATTTCGAAAAAATCAATCAAACATCTACAAATATTTTTATTTTAAAACAAAAACAAAAGTAGCATTGTTCACCAGATTAAGGTAATCATAAAGCGCTACATATCAATTGTAGCGGTAGCGGTTTTCTCTGGTAAACCTGCCCAATGTTTACAACTTTGGATATGATCACGCTCCTATTATTCAAAAGAGGTAGCTCCGCAAGGGATCCCGAGGAATTAATTTTTATGAACAGCCACAGGATGACACATTTTTTTTTTTCAATTTATGTGATAATAGAACACGAATTTCGTTCTCCGTTTCACTCTATTTCATTCCCTGTGCCAAGTGTTCCAATAGTACTAGTTCCACGTTCCATTCCATATCGTTCCTATTTGGACCGATGTTCCAGTCTCTCAGCGAAGTGTGCATTAACACACAATTATCATGTAAATTGTTAAAAACAAAAATTAAAAATGTTACCCTGTGACTAGTATAAAGTTTAAAGTGCTTATGCATAATAGGTTTGTACGAGTACATCTCAAGTAAAACTAGTAAAAGAGAAAAAATATTGAAAAGTTGTCAAAATATTCAGAAGTACTCGAACAAAAAAATTGTAGAAATAGTAAACACACAAAAAAAGTTTATGAAAATCGCAAAAAATCGTTCGCGGAGTGCAAACTTTAATGCGCATCATAAGAGTTAATTAATTTAATAAAAATTCACATAAAAATGTATTCAATTTTACTATTTGTTAAACAAAAAACCATATTACTAGTTTTTGCTGTACGAAATTTTTCAAGTAAAAACTAGTAAAATTTCCCCTTAAATTTTTTACTACACTCACAATATATTTTCCATAACCGATTGAGGTTTATTTGAAAAGTAATAGGTAAAGTTTGTTTTCAATTGAAGAATCAATTAAAATACATTGAAACATATTGTTTAACTTTTTATATTCGTCAATAAAAAACAAACTATAAGAAATATTTATCGTCTGTAGGAGTTGATATTTTCAGTCAAATAATCTATTTTTAGATTTCTATTTTTAGAAAAAATATTTTAAAAAATTTCATTGTTTTCTGTTTTAAAACAAAAATTTCAAATATTTTCGGTTTTTGACGATTGTTTTAACAGACTTTTCAATTATCCTTTCATTTTTTAATTGTGTTTTCAATTAATTTAATTTGTATTTTAGGTGGTTTTTAACGATAAAATATTTTAAGTGTATACATAGTTATAGAAAAATTAAAAAAAAAATTTTTTTTCCGATGAGATTTGAACCACCACCCTCAAAAATTGAAATTTTGTCAATGCCTGACCTTCCAGACATCTACACCACAACCGATTTGAAAATTGTATAAATTAAATTTGAACTTAAAATATTTTGAAATATTTATTTATACAACAAAAAGAAATTTAAACAAACAAATGTACCCAACACACAATTTGAATTTATAAAAATAATTTGAATCTATCGCACGACTAGGAAAACTGAACTTCGTTTTATATCTAAATTCTTTTGTTTGTTTTAACTTAAAATAGTTGAATATTAAATAATATGAATTCAATCAGTGTTTACGATAACGAAATTATCGAAATTGATTGCCAAATTTATTTGAATTGTTAGTAAAAATGTTTAAATTGATTTGATAATCACGGGGTTGCCGGGTTGTAAAAATGTGAAGAAATCGCGATGATGTCAGCTGCAGCAATAGGGTCGGCATATACGACTAAAATATTTACCATACAAATCGTTTTAAATGTTCACCATACAAATCGTTATAAAAACTAAAAATATAAAATACTAAAACAAAATTTAAAAACAAGCTTTTTTATAATGCCCTTTGAGGGGAATTTTTTTACAGAGTTTTTATTTTTAATTTTGTGTGGAAGTAAAAACGAAAGATTTTATATTTTATGAATTTTTTTTATGCTCAAAAAGTTTTATGCATGTCAGAAATTAAATAAATACAGGGTTATAAATTTTATTCAAATGAAAATTTAATTTAAAAAATCAAAAAAAGTAAATATAACGCAAGTTTTTCTTAATTAAAATTAAATTTTATAACTGCAGTTAAACACTAAATTCTAGGGACTTTGATTTATGTAAATTGGTATTTCTAGTCAGTCGACTAATCTTATTCTCATCTTATTCAGAGAGTATTGTCACTTTTAAGATAATTGTCGTCAAACAGGATGATTTTAAAATCTTAAATAATTTTATGATAAAAATATTTTTGTGCAATTTTGCTCCAAAGTTTAATATCGATGGCTTAATAAAGAAAGACGCTACACAGAGAGAATTTTGCTGGACGAGTTTTAGTGAAAATTTTCAGTAAACTGTTGAAGTTTTCTTCACAATATAAATGAAAAATTTGTGAAATTCGATGAGAAAGCTTCGTATATTTTATGAATATAGTTTTAGTGAAACTTTTTCGTGGAGCGTATGAAACTTTAAGCAAATAAAATGAAATTTTTGATAATATTTTATGAAAAATTCCATTAATTCAATGAAAAGTATCAATGGACGAGTTCCCGTGAAACTTTATCGATTTTATGCAAAAATTCATTAATATCATGCAGATAATTCTCTCAGTGTATCTTTATTCTTAATTTCTATAGAGGGGAAGGCAATAAAAATATAAAAGCGGTGGAATTATTGTTTCTCAGAATGAAACTTTATACACTCACAATATTTTATCCTTAAAAACAACCTAAAATACATATTAAATTAACTGAAAACACTATTAAAAAAGGACTACTGATTTTTCATTATATTCAAACCATTTTGCTATTTATTTTCAAACATTGTTTAAACAATCCAGAAAAGAAATAAAAATAATTGAAAAGTCTATTAAAACAATCATCAATTTTTTAACTGACAAAACGTAAAAAAAACGATTTTGTGGTTTGTTTTCTCATATTTGAAAGTTTTTTTTTGTTTCGATTTTCAAAACACCGAAAAAAAATTACGGTGTTCGGCCAATGGATTCTTCATTTCATTTTCATTTCATTCTGGTAGAGGAGACCAAAAAAACATATACATGTGTCGGCGTTTCGAAAGATCTCATTGAAATTTTATTTAAGGAGGGGGGGGGGGGGTTAAAATTTCCCCCTTTTTTCAAATATTTATTGTGTTAGAGTTAGAGGGTTAAAATGATCCGCAAAAATATTTGTCATGAAATTCCACTATAAGTCTCTAAAGACATCAAAGTTGTAAAATGTGTTTAAGGGTTAATCTCGTACTTATTCGAAATTGGCGCTCAAATGTCTAACAAACTTGGATTTTAGGAGGAAACCATGTGAATCTTCCATTTTAGGTATAGGATTAGCGAATTTATGTAAAACACTAAAAGGAACATTTTTATGGAACATTTTAATTCTCTAACTCTTCAACTTACGGGTCTTTTTGTCCCTTTTTAAAAAGAAGCCAAAAAAGTCCCTTTAATTGAAGAGTTAGAGAGTTAAAATGTTCCACCAAAATATACACCGTAGTGTTCTAGATAAGTTCGCTAAACATATCCTATACCTAAAATGGAAGATTCATATGGTGTGGACTGCCGATTCACAATAAATATTTGAAAAAGGGGGAAATTTTAACCCTCCCTAAAATAAAATTCCGATGTGATCTTTCAAAACGCCGACACAAGTTATGTTTTGTTTTTCTCTCCTCTGCCAGATTCTATTGTCAGAACACCGTAATTTTGGAAAAGGTTTGAAATTGTTGTACAGTATTATCATTAATTCAAAAATGCTAATGAAAAACAATTTCATTAAAATTGATATCAATTCAATGCTAACGAAACCATCAATTAATTAGTCCAATTAATTAATTAGTCCCATGTGTGGTACACATACATACAATATTTACATACAGACGTACTTAAATAAGTAATAAAAACAGACAATCAAGACTACCAAATAACCAACTCACAAAAAAAAAAAACTAGTAAAAAAATTAAAGTTGGCCATGCTGACTATATTATAACCTACACCATAGTGCGATTTGGGATATATTTCGGGAAGCAGACCAAATTTCCAGAAGGGTATTTCAATTAACGGTGCAATAAATATAATGAAATACATAATTATGTGTAATAAAAAGTGGGACTCGGTCACCAATTTTTGATAGTAACAAATATCAGCATATAATTAGATCCCTTATATAACATAGTGTAGGGTGTAATTCTATAAAAATGCGTTTAAAAAGTACAAATCCAAAATTCTTGAATATTGGAACGGGTCGGAGTTCCGGGAAGATCAGCTATTCTAGTTTATGAATTAGCACGTTGCATAAATATTGACTTTACAGTTTTGGAGATAAATGCGAAATAACGAACGTGAGGTTTTGCGGGTCTTTTTGGGCTCTTGAAACTTTACAGGACCTGCAGTTTTATTACAAAGATACATGGACAAATGGACATCGGTTCAGAAAGTGATTCTGTGCATACTTGAGGAAAAACAATTGAGATATTGTGTTTTCATATAAATGCTAATACCAAAGCAGTAATCCAATCAATGCTTTAATCCGAAGTAGAATTCTGGTTCGATCGTCATACTATAATTATACACTGAGAGAATTATCTGCATGATATCAATGAATTTTTGCATTAGATCTATGAATTATCACTGGAATTCGTCCATTGAAACTTTTCATTAAATTAATGCAATTTTTCATAAAAGTTAATGAAAAATTTCATATTATTTATTAAAAATTTAATACGACTAATGAAAAAGTTTCATTAAAAATATTTTCATTAAAACTATGAAGCTTTTTCATAGAGTTTAAGAAATTTTTCATTCCTATTGTGAAGAATACTTCATTAGTTTAGTGAAAAAATTTCATTAAACCTCGTCCAAGGAATTCTCTCTGTGTACTATATTAGTTTTAATAGTTACAAACAACAGCACAAACTCAATAGACCCTGTGTTGTAGGGCATAAAAAGAAGTAGAAAACGTTGTTTACATCCGAAATAAATTGACTATTCACTGTTGTTGCTTTTGTAGTTTATGATTTTGCTGCTGTTGCTGTTATTATTGTTGTCCATCATATGTCATCACAAACTTATTTCTGTGTGTAAGTTTTCCTCTTGTTCTTGCTACTTTTGGCCAACAAATGCAGGTCCAATTTTATTATGTACGAGCAGTGGCAATAACATCAACGATGGATGCATTGCTTTTGTTTTCCTTTTTCTTAACTACAGGATATATTCATCTTTTTCTTTTTCCCTTAACATTGTAGCATACTTTTGGGAAATAATTCCAGTGGGTGTGCTGCGATAATCAGAATTGAATTAAGATTTTTTTTTTCATGTACGCAGACAGGGGGCTCACAGTTAAAGCAATACACAGGAATAATAAAATATGTATTTAGATGTTAAATATCTTTAGAAATGCATAGGGGTTTTCATATAAACTCGTAAATTCCTTTTAAACCTTGTACAAATAAAACCAATGGCCCTTACTATAAAAGATTATTTTAAATTTAAGGGGGTTAAATACTGTAACAACAGAATTTTAAGGGGCATATTTAAACGTTTGTCAAAAATTCAAATAACAATATTTTTACTATATTATTTTTTTATTTAAAATATATATTATTATAGTATTTTTAAAAAATATTAACTTTAAATTTCTCCAACCAAAATCGCCAGAGGAGTTGCCACTTCAATATTAGCCTTTTTTAAAAAAGGCAAAATCGGCTGCCACTGCACAGTCTTCATTAATTATTGGAAAATAAAATTGTAAAGTGATTTTTAATACCAGATGAATTCTCTAGTCCTTATCGTGGCTCGATTTTTATTAAAATTTTTTTTTTCAATAACGTTGCCACACAAACTTGAAAATTCCAAAAAAGGCAAGAAAAAACAATTTTACTTGGGAATATAAAATTTATTTGCCTGAAATTCAAAAAAGGGCCACAATAAGGACTACAGTTTTTTGTTGACTACGAAAGAAAAAAACCGGATCGAAATCGGTTAACCCACCTTGGCTGTACAGTGGCAGCCGATTTTGAACTCATGGTTGTGAGAAAAACGCGTTTGAAGTCTAAAGTTAATTTTGAGCTAAGAAAACAGCAAAATTTCAAAAAATTGTAAATGAAGAAAAGTTATATATACTAGCTTACTACATGTCCATCAAATCTGGGACGAATCGGTTAATGGGTATTTGATATATTAAACCTAATAGTCTTAAAAACGATGGTAGATATATAATTATACATAATTCTACTCATATTATTTTGTAAAAATGCAATAATTTTGTACAGTTTTTAATTTATTTCGTATTTTTTTCCCCATTTTTATATATATTGATTACTCAGCAGGTGCTGATGGATTAATATAAGTATCCATCAGCAGCTGCCCCATATGACGTGTCTTCAACATCCATCAAGGAATCGTCATTGGATTTTCTTTGAAAACTGCGTGCAAGTCTTACATCTTTTGATGTAGTTTTTATCTTTTTATTCTGCCCTGTTATAAGATATACGATTTCTAATAAAAACAAGATAATAAAAATGCAAACAATAAGTGTTACCCACAAATTTACCACATAGAGCAGGGCTGGCAAAACTATGACACGCGGCATGCGACGTTTTTGTTAAATAATTTCAAAAAATTTAAACTATTAGAAGACCAGCAAAAAATTCAGTTAAATGTTAAATTTCGCTACAAAAATGTGTAATTCAACTCCATAATGGTGAAATTTTTCATAGAGCTTATAAATAAATAAAATAATATGGTTAATACAGAAATATGGTTAATACAGAACTCGCAAATTCGATTATCAGAAAATTCTGGGAAAATTTCTAAAATTCGAGATTGAAAGAAGTTTAAATGTTTCGATGAGAAAATGCCTCATAAGCGGAGAGATAAAAAGTACCAGAAAATTGCACAAAAATGGAAAACAACTTGTAATAAAATTCCATCTAAAAAAATTAATTTTTTTTAGAGGAAAAAATAAGTGCTACGAAATAATCATCAGTGAAATTAAGGCTGAAAATAAAATAAGAAAATAAAATAAATCCCTTTTTTGAAATTGAATTTTGATCGTGTTTCGCAGAGCCATTTCATCTGAAATAGAAATTTCTCTGTTCAAATCCATATTGTTCGCTATAAATAAAAATCGCGCGGTTTATTTTAACTAAATCAAATTTTTCCTTAAGCCACATTTTTCAACTAGTTTCATACGTACCTAAATAATTATGGCGCCCAAAAATTTAACTTTTCTTAACAAAATTAAATAACCACTAAAAAGGGAATAACTCCCAAAACAAATTAAAAGGCAATAATGTCCAAAATATTTTAATTTTATTTCATTGGGAATTTTTTCAGAATGAAATAATCTCAATTAAACCCAAAAAAATTAAATAACCCTCAAACATTTTTACGTCATTTCTTGGATGTTATTTAATTTTTCCCTTTCGGAGTTATTTCTTGGAGGTTATCCGTAGCGCTGATAAATATGTACATCTGCGATATTTTTAAAAGAAATTTTCAAAATTTTAATTATTTTCAAAAAAGGACTTTTAAAAGACAACTAAAATTAAGGTGGCACGCGGAAAACTTTTGTAAAAAAAATTTGTCCGTTTCTGGCACGCAGCTAAAAAAGGCTTGCCACCCCTGACATAGAGTATTACTTTGGGACTAAAAGATATTTAACAAAAAAACATGTGTGAAAATTTAATTTCTTTGAATTTTTATTGAAATGTTGAGAAAAGTATGCTCCATCCAAATAAAATATAAAAAAAAATTCGAAAACAAAAATTTTCCTAGAGTCGATACCCCCCTTAAAGTCGACTTTATTTTTAATCATACGGTTTTCTTAATTTTGTGTTTGAAAACCCTACAAACATATTTACATATATTTTCAAACATTTTGATTGGCTGAAAATAAATTAACCAATCGGAATACTAAAAAAATAAATCAAGTCATGGCATACTGCCACCAAATATTTTAACTAAAGTCGACTTTAACTAAAATATACATTTGAAAAATGTAGATAGTAAAGCACCGTAAGTTGTTTCGATTTCACGTGAAAAAACTGTTATACTCCATATAAAAAAAAGGATTTTTCACAATCATAAGTTTCACGTGAAAATTGTTTAGAGTTTTTCTTTTGAAAAAGTGACATTTTGTGTTTATTGTGATTGTGTCTTTATTATAGAATTAAAAAATTGTTAATTTTTATAAATTAAATTGCAAATTGAGGCCTTTAAAATTCGAGTAAAATTTTTCCACGTGAAAAACAACTTACGGTGCATAAGGGCGAGTTTGTTTAAATTAAATAATTTTTTAATTTTTAAATATATGTATATATGTATATAAAAAAACTGAAAAAATTTTGAATTTGAAGAGAATAATGAACAATATCTCGCAGTAACAAAGTGGTGTTTTTATGCCAGTCAACTTTCATATCAAAGAATAGCTCAGCAGTAGAGCGCTAGACCAGCAATCGTGAGGTCGCAAGTTCGATATCCGGTGGCGGCAATAAAAAACTTTTGTAAAATAAAAAAAAAAAATATAATTTTTGAATAGAATTTTCTTTTAATTTTAATTGGTGAAAAAGAGCTTCCTTTTCACTCCACTGTGGGCCAGGAGCGCCGTTTTTTTTGCCAAAAGTACAATTCAGGTAAAGGGAAAATATGTTTATATATTCAAAATCTAGGATTGTTGAATATTTTGTGAGTGAAATATTGTATCATTGTGGATACTTGTTGTTAGTTGACGAGAGTCCAAAGACAAAGGTTTTTAATTTTGTGACATTTTTTATTTTCTAATGACACAATAAAAAAAATCATAAATAAACAATAATTTGTTCCAAAAACAATCTCAAATTATAAAACTGAAACTAGTTCTAAAAAAAATAGAAACCTGTTAAGTATTTACGAAAAAGTAACAAAATTATTAATTTTACCTAGGTTTTTGCGACCGTTTGCGACCGTTCATAAACTTTCGAGATTTTTCCCTTTAACTGAAAAAGTACCTTCAGATCTCGCTGATTTCCAGCATTCCAAAGTTTTAGTAAAAATTAAAAAATAGCACTAAAAATTACCTTAAATGAAGGTTCTGCTTTTCTCACACAGACTAGCCCCCTAAAGTCCAGGTTTGTGGGACATTTGAGTGCCAATTCTGAATATGTACAAAATTAACCCTTAAACACATTTTAAGTTTTGACTTATTTCTGGCATTGAAGTTAAATTTTCAACTTTAATGTCTTCAGGGACTTATAGTATAATTTTATGACAAATATTTTTACGGAACATTTTAACCCTCGAACTCTTCAAGTTATAGGTCTTTTTCGACACTTTTCAAAAAGGTCCAAAACAGACTCTTTAATTGCAGAGTTAGAGGGTTAAAATGTTCCACAAAAATGTCCCTCGTAGTGTTTAACATAAGTTCGCTGAACATATTCTATACCTAAAATGGAAGATTCACATAGTTTCATATGCCGATTCACAATAAACATTATCAAAAGAGGGGAAATTTTAACCCCACAAAAACATAGGGCCAGACTAAAACTTTTAAAACGCCGATACACTTACTTATATTTTGCTTTGGTCCCTCTGCCAGAATTAGTTGTCATCAGAAACTTTTTTGTTTTTTTTTGTACAGTGTAATTTATTTTCCAATACATAACAATTTTAAATTTATGGCCGCCATATTGGATCCGCGATGTTGAATTTTTAAAATTTGATTTCAAAATCTGTTACCCAATCGTAATCTGCTACCCAAAAACTTCCCCTGGTTGAAATTTGAAATAAATCAGGCGACATAAGAAATTTAATGAAAAAATTGTTTGTCGCCATATTAAATCCGCCATTTTGAATTTCAAAATTTTAATTTCAGATTTTTAATCAGCGGATCCTAGACCTATATAATTGATTATTTTAAGTCCAATATAATAAAAACTAAAATTTAATGGCCGCCATCTTGGATCCGCCATTTTGAATTTTATATTTTTTATTTCAGATTCGTGATCAGCAACAACCAAACCCCCCTTTGTGATATCTTTTAGTCTCATATACTCAATATTCTAGTTTTGACCAAAATTCGATGATGCTGGCCCACAGTGCACTCGTTCAAAAGCACTGAAAAATTGTTGAAGTGGGAGTACTCCTCTCCTATGACAAAACAATGTTAAAATCATTATCAATTGTAGTGCTTTTTCTACTGTTTCGGCGTAGATTTTTTTGCTGGGTGTATATCGATTGCATATATTAGATAATTTTTTATCAATCTAATCGAAATTCATCGATATATATCGTCATTTATCGATCTTAAATTATATTATAGTATTATATTCGCCAATAATGTAAAACGAACTTGAAGCAAACAAGTTTTTAGGAAAATGTAAAAAAATGTAAAAAAATCAAACATTTAGCGGTATCAGTAAAGTCCCGTTCACATTATCACACAAGTGCTTATACTTTTCTTCACACAAGTATGACAAATCGTATGCTGAAATTGCCTGGTTGTCAAAAAAGTATAAAAGAAAATCTTTTCAGTGTTCAGACTGTTATCGACACACACAACAAATATATTAAAACAGTAATTTTTTCTTCTTTTATTACTTTTTTTCACCACTAGTTGTTTTTAATATTTGTTTAACATTTATTTGTGAATAACACAACACTTGTGTTGAGACAAGTGGCAACTTTATGAAATATTTCAAAAAATAAATCTTGTCAAAAAAGTGTGACCGTATTTTAAAATGTGTGCACCCATTTTGACATGTATGTAACGAACAGTGTTCACACTATTATACATTTTCATTATACAACACATTTCTGACATGTATAACACACTTGTGTGATAATCTAAACGGGGCTTTAATAGTTATCCCAAATTTCAAACCATTTTTAAAACACTTACTTATGAGCATTTACAATATATTTAAGATGTCTAATTTGGCCAACACCTTTACATATTTCGGCCTATATATGCGAGTGTTCAGAAATATCATTCTTTATTCGTATATTAAATTTATGCTCTTTACAAAAAAAAATAAGTTATGGATTTAAATATGATGGTATTCCACCACTGCGAATAGCTGTGTTTGCCAAATTTGTTGTCAAACCTTGAAAATTGTGTTTAATTTTAACAAAAATTTTGTGCTCGCTCTTTTAAATTGTCTTTCTTTGATTCCTTGACTACATATTGTCGAGAATTTAAATTTACTCATACTCTTACCCATATGATGTCCTTGCTTTGTAATACTTATTACAAAATAACAAAATTCGTATCTAATACCAAAAAAATTACAATTTTAAACTTGTACGCTTGAATTGTTTTCGGAAAAAACTATATTAAACATACAATACGTTTCGTAGTCTTCTTTTAAATGTTTTTACATTAATCTTTAGTAGTTTTCTCAGGAATACAAATACAGATAGATGAAAGTAAATGTTCTACATTATCATGAACAAATTTGAGAACATTGTTTGTGTACTTATTTGTTCCTGATAATGTTTTCATAGAATACATTCAAGCGGATTTTGTGATTTTCATGTTACGTTCGTTCGTTCTTTATTTTTTTTTTCACTTCAATTTAATTCAAACGGATGAATAGTTTTCTATTTCAAGCAAATGTTTTCTTTTTTTTTATTGATATTTGTATGTAGTTTGTAATGAAAAAAGGATTGCCGAACGAACATAAATGACGAGATTAGATATTTTTTTATATTTAAATGCTTCAATATTTGAATGTTGCAAGACCAGCATCAAAAGCTGAATAACTTTGTTGGGGCTAGTTTTAAATATTCAATTGGTGATTTTAACATTTATTTTCTGGACACAAAATTTTGTATTTTGTATCACTCTTTTTGGAAATTTAACCTAATTTTATAATAACTGCATATACATATATACCATTTTCAATTTGTCATGCAACTTTATTTTGTCAGTTTTTTTTTGATACCAAATCTCTTAACAAAATATGAAATGACAAAAAATTTTTCTTCCTTTTTATATTTATTTATATACAATTTAATTTTATGTCTGCATATGAAAAAAATGCAGCACGTTTTCCTTATTTTAATTTCATTCGAAAAACATACTGCATTTTTAATATTTGCTGCAGTCTGTTCCGTTACTCGTTTTTTTTGGCGTCATACATGTCAAATCTTTTGTTTGGTACTTATTCATATAGGATTTCATGTCCTTTTTACCAAATGTGCGAACACAGTTCAAAAATTAATGAAATCCTTTGTATTTTGGGAAGAAAATATTAATAAAACGGATCATGAAACATATATGTGTACTTATTATTTAAAAGTTCATATCTTTATGTATGGTATTACATGAGATTATACTTAACATTAACCCATTACAGACTATAAATTAAAAACGTGTATAAAACATGAAAAAAGTGAGTTATTCAAATATTTAAACACTCGACAATGTTTTTATAACAAATTAAAAAAATGGACAAACATTTTAGATTTTGGAACCCTGCAGAAAAATGACAACCACTTAGCTTAAGAATGAATATTTTATCTACAGCCAATAAAAGAATATGAAATAATAAAATAATACAAATACAACAACATATAGAAATTTGATGCACAATCATAATTTTCTACTGAAAATTTGTTAAATATACAACGTTATCGGTTCATTCCTATGACACGTTAAATTCATTGATGGAACTTCTAAATTTAAATTACTTTTATTTTTGAGTTGTGTTTTTTAGAGGTGGTAGTATTTATTTGAAAATTTGGCATTTGCATCAATGAAACATGTGCATTAGGGCACCCAAAGCTTGTATGGAGGAAAATAAATTTTGAGTTATTGATCGGCTTACCGCCTGGAAATATTTATTTGGGTGTAAAACTGCGTCCCCCCAAAAATGGGGATAATCGGATATCGGGAAGATGTGCCGCATCGGCCCTGAAGTTTAAAAAACGGATTACAAGAGGAAAAATGACTTTTTGTAAATTTTCTCAAAAACATTGATATTTTAAAATTAAGTCGAATTAAAATCCTTAAAGATTCGTGATTCGGAGTGAATTGTCTTTGCAATAAAAACTTAAACCGGTTAAAAAATAATCGTGTTATTAGAATTTTCCTCGGTAACTGAATTTTAGTCACAGATCACTTAATCAAGAAATTCGGGTCCAAATTTTAAAATTTATTGAAATAATCTACTACAGAGACATTTTTTTATTCTATAATTTTCAAAAGGCAGAGCTTCGAAGAATTAATTCCCTAATTCTCTTTTTTTGAACTGAATTTATATTTTGGGAATGAATTCCCGTTTAATTTAAGGAATTAAATTTATTTCGTTTAATTCCCTAAGGAATTAAATTTTTTTTATTTAATTCCCTAGGAATTCAATTTTTTTCGTTTAAAAAAAATTTAATTCCTTAGGGAATTAAACGAACTAAATTTAATTCCTTGAATTAAACGGGAATTCATTCCCAAAATATAAATTCAGTTCAAAAAAAGGGAATTAGGGAATTAATTCTTCGAAGTTTTGACAAAAGTTAGCCAAATATATCCTACTTTTTTGTTACTGAATTATTTTTTTTTTCAAATGGCAAATTTGTATAAATTTTTGTGAAATTGTTGTTGGTTTTAGCTGAAAAATATATATAAATAATAATTCCCAATTAATTTGGCCGTGGGGAGGTCGGAACTTTTTCGATATTCGTTATTATTCGGCTTTGGTATGACTTTTCCCATAGCGTCCTTTTTAACAATATTTCAAATATTCCACCTAGAAAACAGATTCGGTGCTAACAACGCAGTTTGTTGCCAAGCGAATGGTTCAGTTGCATCAAATGAATTTTTCAATTGGGACTAGCGAATTATTCTGAATTTATATTGCACAGATAATTTAGTCCAGTCTCAATTGGTTTTCTGTTGTCACAACTGAAAAACTCGGCTATCACAACCGAAACATTCGATTAGTTCCAAATGCTGTTGTAAGCGCCGAATCTGTTTTCTAGGTGTTCAAATAAGTGGCTGCCCTTAGTCCATAATATTGACAATATGGGATTTAAATTTTTATTTTCTTGAGTACTTTAAATAAATCTAAATTTCGTAAATTTCAGACATAATTTCATAGAAAAATACATTAAATTTCTATGTCACTTTTTGGAAATTCATACGGGGAGGGGCACAAAGCGGAAAAGGTTCCCATTTCGAAGGCTTCCAAAACTCTTTTGGCTAGAAACCTGTAATTTCAAACATGTGTTTCCTGCAATATGTGCTAATCCATCGATAAGGAATATTGTAATTTTCGCCAGGAACTTATTAACAAAGGGATTACAAAGGAAGGTCTCCCCAAAACTCCTTGGCAAGTGAAATTGAAACACTAGATGAATTAAAAAAATTAACTGGAACTTGGAACGATTAATATTAAAACACTAGGCAATGGGAAGGAATAGGGAATGGAACGGGGAACGACAGGAATTGGAATACTATACATAGAAAACGAAATGCAATGGAATGGAATGGGGAACAAGTGGAATTGGAATAGCAAACTTGGGAAACGAAATGGAATGGCGTAGGGGAACGAGTGAAATTGAAACATTAGATAATGGGAACGAAATGCAATGGAATGGGTCCGGTAACGAAAGGAACTGAAATACTAGACAAGTGGAATGAAATAAAATGGAATAAAATACTAAACATAGGGAACAAAATGGAATTCAGCGAGCCTGGGTTAACTGATATAATTGGAACACTAAACTTGGGAAACGAAATGCAATGGAACGGGCAATGAGTGAAATTGAAACACTAGGCAATTGGGACGAAATGCCATGGAATGGGAAATGAAAGGAACTGAAATGCTACACTCATAAAAAAAAGTCCGTACAAATAGTTCAAAATTGTGCTGGCGCAAATACATGTACTATTTCCAATTATTTTAGCAGAATTTTTAACTATTGTACGGGCTTTTTTAGAGAAAATAACAGCAAAATTAGTTCAATTTAATCAGAACGCGTTTAACAGACTTTTGTACTAACTTTTTTTTATGAGTGTAGACAAGTGGAATGAAATAAAATGGAACGGCGAAAAAGTGGAATTAAAACACTAAACACAGGGAACGAAGTAGAATGGAGTGAGCCTAGATTCTAGTGATATTTGTTGGTTTCAATACGCTTTTTCACTTTGGCGATTTTTCGCAATGTTTACATTTTCTGCGAAAAGAAATATAAAACCATTGTCATTGATCACTGAAATAAAATCCTTAAATCATTATCATTAAATAAAAAAATCTTAATGTGAAATAGTTTCCTTACAATTGGTAGGAAATAGGGTATCCAGTCGATTAATCGTTATTCGATTAATCAAACAATTTTGCTCAAAAACTGTTCGAATAATTTAAAATGTCCAAATTTCGAATAACGAATAATTCGAATAATAATTTAATCGATTATTCGAAACTGGTAAAACATTACTAAAATGTTTAAAAAATATGTATGTATTTTTTATTAAAGTAAATATGCTGAAATCCCAAATATTGTGTGTGTTATCCGGATTTAAATCTGGCCTATGGAAATCATCAGGCAACGACCTTTTAGAATTTCTAGAAATATTTCTTAGCTTCTCAACACAATTTCTCTCTACATTTACGTTTTTTATATATTCAATGCATACAAAGGAATAACAAATTACAAACTACGAGTTATTCTGTTCTTCTTTAACTCATCGAACATCCCAGGAAAATTTTCTGTTTCTAATAATCGTTTACGTCTGGCTAATTCAAGCTTAACTTTATAAAATGCAGAACTTACCACAAAGGTTTGCGGTGTGGTTCCCTCCAATTTGTATAACATTTGAATATGTGACAGTGGGGACAGAAAAAATAAAAAATTTCGCAAAAAACGATCTCAGTTATTACATTTATATTTTTTATGAATTTTTGAGTGAGAGTTGGTGAATTTTTTTTTTCGTTCCTTTTTTAAATAAAATTATTAAAACACAACAAATGAGTGTATAATATTTTATATAAAATTTTTTCCGATTAATCGATTAATTTTTTAATTTTATTCGATTAATCAGTTAAGAAAAAAACCCGAATAATTATTTGCACAATTAATCGATTATAATAAAAAGTCGAATAATTGAATACCCTAGCAGGAATGCAATGGTAATAAAATTAGTCATTCATAGAAAAATAGAAAATTTATTTCAGATTTTTATTTAGTAAAGATAATTAAATTAAAATTATAGGCTTAATGAGTCCGAAAGTACACTCACAATATATTTTCCATAACCGATTGAGGTTTATTTGAAAAGTAATAGGTAAAATTTGTTTTCAATTGAAGAATCAATTAAAATACATCGAAACATATTGTTTAACTTTTTTTTATCAATCAATAAAAAACAAACCGCAAAAAATATGTATCGTCTGTAGGAGCTGATATTTTCAGTCAAATATTCTATTTTTAGATTTCTATTTTTAGAAAAAATAATTTAAATAATTTCGTTGTTTTCTGTTTCAAAACAAAAAATTCTAATATTTTCGGTTTTCTTTTTTTTTAAATAGTTTGTTTATATACAAAATTATTTCCATTCAAATTACAAAAAATTCTGTACTCATAGACACAAACATAGCCAATAAAAATGTGAAAGTGTGAAGGTGTGTGTTGGTGTGTAGTATTTTGAAATTTCTATTGATTTTGGTGAACATCAGTCCATGTTTAGACCTAGTGCCCATATAAGGGTCCTACCAAAATTATATTGTTTATACGCTGCAGGTCGCAAATATTAAGATATTTTGATGAAATTTGGTACACCGACCTATTAATTTATGATCTAGAGTCAAACTAAAAAGAACATTCATTTACTTTATAGCATATTTTTCAATTTTAGCCTCTTGTTTTAGGCGCATATTTTCCATTTTTAAGTGCATGGAACTCCTTGCCCTAGTAATTTATTTCAAATAAAAAATATTTTGATCATAATTACCTTCAACTAATGGTAATAACCAGGGCAAGGACTTTCATGCAAATGCATGTTTGTAGTCGGTGGTCCAAAAATATTTTTGACCAAATACTTTTCCGAATCAAAGAATTTTCAAAAAAATTGCATCGATATTAAATATTTTTGCATATTTTGCTTTTAAGTGCATATTTTATTGCATATTTTATGATTTTTATTGCATATTTTTGCATATTTTACACATTATTGGATATTTTTTTATATTTTTAAATATGAAATTCGATTTAAGAATTCAGACTTTAAAACTAAAAACAATTCTAAAGAATTAATTATTTGGAAGCTCAGTTGGTAATATAACACTACAGTAGAAAGAGAAACACATAGTATACAATATGTTGTCATCCACTAACACATTTTTAATAAGGAGTGAGATCATAAAAATGTTAACACACTTTTTTGCCTATAACTTTGGTTTAAAGCTACTCATATTTTTTTTTCGGCAGTTTACATTTGAAAAATATGTCAATAAATAAATTAATTTACATCATGAGTTTTAATTAGCAATTTTTTACAGAATGAACGATGAAAGAAAAGTGCGTTCAGAAATAATTAAATATTTTCAACAAAACCAAACATGGACATACAAAAAAATTGCCAAAGAAACTAATGTATGCCGCCAAACAGTTTCAAAAGTGGTAAAACGGTATCTGGAACACCTAACAATTGAAAGGAAGCTGGGAACAGGAACAACGACTGGTTATCGTAACATTGGTAAGGCATATAAAGTTAAAATCATCCTTAAGAGAGCTCCTAACACATCAGCTCGGTAAGCCCAATGCTCGGACTTTTTTGTACGTAAATTGAAACGTAAGGCAGGAGTAAAGTCCTACAAAGTTCAAAAAGTTCCCGATAGAAACACTTTTAAAAATTTGGAGGCCAAAACCAGAGCTCGAAAATTGAAATCAAATTTTATACAAAAATACAACTGTTGTGTAATGGACGACGAAACTTATATCCTGGCTGATGTTTCGCAGCTCCCTGGTCAAGAATTCTATGTTTCCGATGTTCGAGGAAATGTTGCGGAAAAATTGAGGTCGAAAAAGCAAACGAAATTCCCTAAAAAATTCCTATTATGGCAAGCCATATGTAGCTGCGGCCAAAGAAGCCAGTCATTTGTGATATCTGGCTCTATAAACAGCGAAATTCATATCAAGGAGTGTTTGCAGAAAAGACTTCTTCCATTTTACAGTCAGCACAATGTATCCACTTACTTTTGGCCCGATTTAGCATCTTGTCACTACAGCAATAAAGCGCTGGAGTGGTATAATGATAATAATGTGGTTTTTGTACCAAGAGAGGCAAATCCACCAAACTGCCCAGAGCTCAGGCCAGTGGAGAGATATTGGGCTCTTGTTAAAAGAGAATTAAAGGGCACGAAAAAGGTCTCCCAGGACATGCAAGATTTCAAACGTAGATTGACCACCTGCTCTAAAAAGGTAACAGAAACTACCATAAAAGCCTTAATGGGAGGGTTTCCGGAAAAAGTGGATAACTTTGTTCGCAGTGGTTAGAATTCCATGCGAATTCCATTTTTGTTTGATTTTGTAGTAAATTTCATTTAATAAAAATTTGGTTTGAAGTCTTAAAATTTAGTGGTTTGTTTTTTATTTAACTTTATGTGTGTTAACATTTTTATGATCTCACTCCTTAGATGTAATTTTAAATGAACGTTTTCGGGTGTTATTGCTCACAAACGGAAAGTTGAAAAATTTTATAAAAATTATTTTAAGGAAACTTGTCCCCGAGCATTAATTTCTGCCACTTTTTTCTCTGTGTTACGAAATGGAGTACGATTTTATGGTACACATATTTAAGTTCTATTCTATAATAAATTTTTTTTCAGGTAAAATGCCACACACCCTTAATATTTACAATCGACTGTATTTCTTTTTATTTTCACTGAATTTTCTAAAAATATATTTAACTATGTGTATTTGAAAACATATTCAGTGTGTTCGTTTACTCGAATTTCTTACTACTTTTACTACAATTGCAAAGTTTTGTTTACTTTTTGTATTGAATTTTTCTAGCTGTAGTAAATATAGTAATATAGTAACTTGTAAGTAAACGAACAAGCTTATTGTAACCGATACCTGAATTTTAACGTTTATGTCAGTTTTTAATAGATATAATTAAAAAAAAACATTTATTTACATTCTATTGTTGTTGTTTCTATATGAATGGATGTCACTACATTGCTAGATCTGTCAAAACAACAGAGTAGTACATTGGAAGATGACAAAGCAAATTGTGGAAAATTTTCTGTTGTTGTTTTTTCTTTGCTATTTTAAATGTTTAATAACGCTCCTAGACGAGAACAAGAAATTCTCATTGTGTTTGTAATTGAACTTAACAAATATTTCCAGAAATTCTAAAAACGTCGTCCCCTGACGATTTCCTTAGACAAGAATGAAATCCGGATAGGGACATGCCTTCAACGGATTATTTTTTACAATTTGTTAAATACGTTTGGGATTTTAGCATATTTAATTCCTTTAATGCAATTAATGTATATCCCGATAAAATAAAATTTATTTTTAATTGCATATTTTTTGGTTTTTAGTGCATATTTCGTTATAAATGCATATTTTTCATTTTATAGTGCATATTTTCGATTTTTTAGTGCACGAAAGTCCTTGCCCTGGTAATAACATTTCAATGATAATGAAATATTCCCAAATATGATTTTGATTTAGTCTGCCTTTTTTTTAGCTGGGTAATAAAATATACAAAAAGAAATATTAACTTTGACCTTTAGTTTTCAAGGCTTCCTTTCTCTTTACCATGTTTTGGTCTTACACCTCTACATTACACATATCACAATGGAATAAATGGTTGAAAGTTGTACATAAATTTTCAATTTCATTTTGTTAAAAGCGTGAATAAAAATTTTATTTCTGTATTGCTTCCACATATGAAAAACTTAAACTATAGGGTGTCCCAAAATTCTAACCACGCTTACCTTGAAAGAGGAAAATGAACGTTGTCTCATTGAAATTGAATCACAATAATGCAAAATTTATAGAAATTGTTTTACAAAAAGTGCGTATATTTATGCCAGCAAAGTCGTGTCCGACGATCATATATTATTCTATATACATATTTATAACACTATTCTATAAAAATACGTTATGTCACAATAAATTTTTTTAAATATTTAATTATAAACCTGTGTTTTCTATCAAAATGACTTTTTGCGTAAATTTTGGGACACCCTTTTCGTACATATTTATACGAAAGTTAAAAAAATTTTACGGAGTAGCACGTTTATTTTATTTTTTTTTTGATGTACACTATATTTCCACTTACACGATAAAATAAAAATATGAAATTATTATAAACAACAGTAGTCATAACCACAAAGAGAAATTATGTATGTACATAAATATGTTCATGTAAATTACAAACAACTTTTGTTTATTGTTCTACAAAAATATTTTTCAATTTAATTTTTAAACAAAATTGTTTTACTGCAAAAACTTTGAATTTCATATTTGTTAACATTAGTTCATTTATTAAACCAACCCATTCATGGATTTCTAACCTCAGGCAATAATATATAAATTAATTAATAAAAAAGTTTAATTAAAATATTAAAATAAAGTTTTATTACACATTAAATTGTTGAAATGTTTAAAAAAAAAAAAACCTTTACAAAAATACTTTAAATGCTCATACCCCATAATTGTGTTTCGCACTTACAACAATGTCATCAATGTGTAAACGTTAGCAATGACTCTGGGGCATGTTTAGAATGTGGATATTGTTCATTATATGAATGTTTAGAAAATCCACATCATTGTTTGGCTATATTCTCCATATACTCACAATTGTTTACAATTGTATGTTTGTTATCGACCACCATTATGGAGCATGAATTTAAAGTCTGCGGTCAACGGAAGTTAATAGTGTCCGGAAATACATACAACTGCCAGTATAAGAGAGGTGGCAACTTAGATAATACAATAATATTAACATTATTCCTTAATGTATAACAACATTTACAAATTGTTTCAAGATTAAAGTCTTTACAATGACATTTATGATTTATATATTTTTATAAGAAAAAATAAGTAAAAAAACATAAAGTCGGATATGCCGATTATATGAAATCCTTCACCAGCGTACGATTTGAATTATGTACCGGGAATTTGATCAAATTCCAGAAAGGGAATTTCAATAAATATAGCCATCTATATATTTAAGTGTACGCCCATAGAAAATAACTCTGTAAAAATAGCAGAAAAACTACAAAAAACTATAAATAAAAATGGCTTGAAAGAAGAAACACCTGAAATTAGCAAATTTTTTTGCTAAATACTAGTAAAATTACAACAGCAATAATAAAAATTTCAAATTTACAGAATTAAAGTTAGATTTGAGTTACCTTTTAGTTAATTGAAAATTACAAATTTTACATACGGTAAAGTCTGCAGAAAATTTTGCTAAATATTAGTAGATTTAAAATAGCAAAAACAAACTTTTATATCTACAAAATTTTTGTTATTTTTAGTTAAATTTAGTTGAATGCAAATAGCAGTCTATCTAATTTAGCAGAAACATTTGCTGAAAAAATTGTAAATTGCTGTTTTCAAATGGCTCGATTTTTATTTGAATTAAAAAAAAATCGAAAAAAAGTTTTGAAAATTTAAAAATATTTTGTGGTTTTTTAGACTACTATTGTAATTATTTAGCAAAATTTTTTGCAGAATTTAAGTTAAGGTTAAGTTATTACTAAGTTAAGGTTAAGTTATTACTAAGTTAAGGTTAAGTTATTACTTTCTATTAACATGAATTTAACTCAAGTAGAAATAAAATACCGTATATATAAGATTTTTTTTTGCTGTTCCTATATATACGGTATTTTATTTCTACTTGAGTTAAATTCATGTTAATAGAAAGTAACAACTTAACGTTCTAAATTCTGCAAAAAACTTTGCTGGATAATTACAATAGTAGTCTAAAAAACTTAAAAAAAATTTAAAATTTTCAAAGTTTTTTTTCGATTTTTTTTAATGCAAATAAAAATAATCTGCAAATTTTAACAGTTTTTTCTGCAAGGTACAATAATTTTTAACTAATGTTTAGTAATTTTAACTAAATTTTTACAGCCTTTTTTCAATTACACTGTTCAAGTTGTAAAATTGTACTAACGTGAAAACCATATGGTTGTGTTTGGATGAGCCCCCTGACCACTACTCCACCGATGAAAGTGCCAATTTGGTTTGCGCACGAACTACAAAAAAGCGCATAAAAACAGCACAAAAATGGGGAAAATCGATGAAAAATGGGCAAAAATCATGAAAATAGGCTAAAAATTTTGATTTTCTCAGTTGAAATGTGCGTTCTAATGGTGGAAATAGTAATTGTGAGCCGTATAAAGATAACACAAGAAATTTTGAATACAGGAAAAGCGACTTAAATGGGCTGAAAATGGTGAAAAATTGACGAATTGACCGAAATTAAAAAAAAAAAACGCCATAAATTTTTCCCAATGAGCCAAATTGGCACTTTCATCGCTGGAGTAGTAGTCAGGGGGCTCATCCAAACACAACCATATGGTTTTCACTTTAGTACCACAAATTTCGTGTTAAAAACTTGAACAGTGTTATTGTAGGTAAGTACTAAAAAGTTTGTCTTACACTCTAATTAAATTCTGTTGAAATTTACCCACTTTATAGTAGGAAACTCCTACTATAAAATGGGTAAATTTACTCTATGCGTGTAATTGGAAAAAGAAATACGCACATTATGTTTAAGGGGGGACATGACATTGGCCGTTTTTTGAAATCGACTTTTTTTATAATTTTGTATTTTTGTAAATATTCTTAAGATTCTAAGAAAAAAAATTTCAAGGCAAAATTCCTACGGGTTTAAAAGTTACAGCCGGATTAGTGAGAGTGCATTTTTAATTTTCGCGCTACCTACGTACGGCAGCTGGTATATAGTTGTTTTACTTGCTACCTGACTTTTGGTGGTTGTTATTTCGTACCTACTTGAAGGGTGAGTTTTTTTTGTGTTTTTGAATTTCTTGAAAAAAAGGCATCTTTATACCTCATATAGTGGAATTTTTATTTTATATGCTCAGTTATTTTATATGCATACAGTACGAAGCAGGCATGGCAGATTGAAGGTAACCTTTTTTCTTTGTTCACAAATTTTGAACGCCTTTATCTCGAAACCATGTTTTTCGTACTGGTTGCGGCACTAGCGGGTTCATTTTTTGACGAATTTTTTTTTTTTTTTTGTATTTTTTTAAACTTGATTCGCTATCGTATGACACGAGCTTTTTTTAAATTTTTTTCGATTTTTTATGAATTTTTAAAGTCAATATTTTTTTCGAAAAAACACACTTTCAAATTTGGAACATCACCAAAAATTTAAAAAAAATTCAAAAAAAAGCTCTTGTCGTACGATAACCAATTTTGTTAAGATTTAAAAAAGTCATTTTTTTTCCAGATCGGACAATTTTTGCGACTCCCAGCGCTACAACCACGAGGCCCCATTTTTCTCTCTGCCGCCAGTTTGGAGCTCTATAAAACCATGTTGGAGTGAAAAATATATTTTTTTTGATTCTTTTTCTTGTAATTTGTTCAATTCTCTACAATAATACAATTTTGGAAAAATGTTTGTTTTTGACTGAGTTATGAATTTTTAAAAAAAGGTCTGTTTTCTCTGCCGCGAATGTAATGTCCCCCCTTAAGTTGGTACATAAATAATGAGTAACTTTACATTGAAAGTGCGTAAAAATAAATGAAATTTTGAAATTAGTGTGTTAAATTACTAAATTTTGTGCCTAGAAAAGCACGTTTTCCGTGTAATTGTACGCATAATATGCGTAAAAATCCCCAAAAAATGTGTATATTTACTACAGCTATGTATAAAGTTAAAACACATAAAATCAATTTTTTTTAAATAAAACAAATTCATTTTTAGTAAGTATTTTATTAATCATGAGTTACATACTCATACTAATATACAACTAATAAAATTAAATAAAAATAAATTTCAATAAAAACAATGCAATAAATTTAAAAATCTAAAAAAAAATTACATAAAATTTTAATATCTGTTATTATTGTTACTATTGAAATAAAAGCAATTTTGAAACGAGTAAAAAGGTTAAAGTAGGGCATGCCGACTATACAATACTAAACACCAGTCTGGGTAAAAGCCAACTAATGTTTGGATCCGAAATTCGAATGGGTTAAAATGGGGCTTGTGTCAAAATTTTCTATAATGTGAGTCAGCGCACCAAATTTCATTAAAATATCTTAATATTTGCGACCTGCAGTTTGTAACGAAGCCAATTTTGGGGGGACCCTTATATGGGCACTAGGTCTAAACATGGACCGATGTTCACCAAAATCAATAGGCGTCGTCCTTGGGCCGACATAAGTCGGTGTACCAAGTTTCATCAAAATATCTTAATATTTGCGACCTGTAGAGTGCGCACAAGAATGCATGGACAGACAGACAGACGGACGGACGGACGGACAGACGGACATCGTTAAATCGAAATAAAAAAAAATTCTGAGCCGATCGGTATACTATAAGGTGGGTCTAGGACCAATATTTTTTGGTGTTACAAAGATCAGCACAAACTTATAATACCCTGACCACATAGTGGTGTAGGGTATAAATAGGTTTAGACTACCACATGCGTCAACAATAATTACCAAAAACAATTTCGTGCTATTGTTGCTATTTACAGATCAAAATGTGTTTGTAGAAATATAAAATATTTCGTTTTATCTTTTTTTTTTATTATTTAAAAATTTTTTCAATATTTTCCATTTTAAAATGACAGAGTATTTATTACTATTATAAGTAAGTATATTTACCAACTTTGTGCGTAAAAATTTTATTTAAGAAAAGAGTAGTAATTTTAGGCATCATGTGTTTATTTGTAAACACATAGTGTTTAAAAATACTTTGTGTGTTTATTATTGTGTATGGAAGTGTGTACAAAAAAAAAATTTTTTTTTGCCGAACGTAGGGGTCGCCTTCTTTAATTTTTCATTATAGCTCCGGCACTTAAAGTCGGATTTTATAGCAACACACTGGTCTCTTCGAGGAGACCAGTGTGTTGCTATAAAGGAAAAATTTAATGAAAAATAAATTTAAAAAGGCGACCCCTACGTTCGGCAACCAATATATTAAAAAAATTTTTACTGGGTTTATCGAAAAACTTCCTTAGCAAAAGTTTAATGATTTTTTGCGAGCTTTAATATTGGAGGGTGTACGGCGCACTTTTTTTTTGCCTGTAAGGTGGTACGCTCTACTGTAATATATTGGGTGACAAGTTTAAAGCTGCTAATTGATAATGAAGCTTACTTTAATTTTTTGGCAAATGTGCTTCAATTCAAAGAATAGTCCTGTAAATTGTTGCTAGCAACAAAAAATTTATAAATCACGTGGTTGTGTGCATTTTTTTCTTCAAAAAGTTTTATGATGGAAATATCCATCATCATGCAAAGAAGGGTTAAGCTTATTCTGTAGTTTTTTATAAGAACCACCAACAAAATTAATTTGAGTTTTAGTTGTTTGGAAAATGAACTAGTTAACCAAAAAATTTTTAACATAAACTTAGAAGAATTTTCTATTGTAATAACTTAACGATATATTTTTCTTGGAGTTTTTGCATGAAAAAGTGGCAACGATGGTCAACAGCTGACTAAAAAAATAACCTAAAAATAACACAAAATAATGAAATAAAAAAATTATTATAAATATAAAAAATATAATTTTAGACTCAATGGAAATGTGTAAGTGATTATAAGAAGTGTTGCGTGGTTCTAATTTTTGCTTCCCGCGAAGCACAACTACACTCAGAAAAGTTCTGGAGTTACTACATGAAAGTTATTTGTGTAGTAATGCAGTTATAGTTATTTTAACTACAGCTGTGGTTAATTTACGTAGAGAAAAAATTTTCAATGTTTTTCACAGTTATTTTTTTAAACAAACTACAAGAATTACTACATTGTAGTAACATTTATTTTATGCAGTTATTTTGAATTTTATTTTTATTTATTTTATTTATTTATTTATTTTGTTGTTCCACACACAAGACTTATGGGGTCATTTTGTAACTCGAATGAAAAACGTTTTTTCGTTTTCGTTTGAAACGTAAACGAAAATATTTGGTATTTTATAAAACGGGTAGTAGTTTGCGTTTGTTGCCATTTGCGAGTTATTATTGCCAGACAAAAAAAATAATATTTGTGACATGAATTTACAAATTATTTAAATAAGAATTTATTTATAGAGTTTTCCAAGTCTTTAGCCTGATTGGTAAATGAGTTGTTATTTTTAGTTCTAATATTTTTAGGGTCCAGGTATCGAATCCTGTGTGGGGAAATTTTTTTTATTAGTAGTTTTTTTTTTATGATATATTTTTGGACATTTTTCCTAATAATATGAAACATTTTGTTAAGATTGCCCTTAAGTTTCGAATTGTCAGTTTTTAGTTTTAAAACCCCTCAGTTTGTTTCATTTGGTCTCAAACGTAGAAGTTTATATATAAAGAAAATTTTTTTTAAATCGTGTCTTAGCGCATCTAAAATCAGATATTTTTAAAATTGCCCAAATTTTCACTAATTTGCATATAAATTTAAGTGCTTATGCATAATAATTTGATTTTTTATAACGATTTTTGTGTGAAAAATTTGTTTTATAAGCCGTTTATAAATTTAAAAAGTGATTATGCATATGACCCTAAAAGAATTATTTTTTATTGAGAATAAAAAATATAGGAGTATCACATTTAACTACTTCATATTTTTAAACCCATATTTATAAAATTTTTATTCCAAAAATTGCAATTACCTAACTTTTTATGCAAAAACTTTAACTTTTTAATAGGAAACGACAAATATTTCTGTTCGTTTGAATATGGTATAATATTCGTTTGCAAACGTTTACTTACTTCTTATAAAATACCATTTTATTAAGGAGTTTGTCTTCGATTATAATATTGCCAGATTAAAAAAAAAAGAAAATATACATATTTTTTTTGAGTTTTACAAAAAAATAACAATTTTTTTTTTGTTTTTTGACTTACAATTAAAAACTAACAATTTGAAAAATTATAAACATAATACAAAAGAAAATAATTTAATTTAATCAAATACGTTTGAAAAATAGGTAATTATGGTTTTTTTGAACCGCAGTGCGTTACTTAAGATTTGATAACAATAAGGAATTGAGTTCCAGAGATGGATGGCATTGATATAGAATTGCCAAGTTGTTACAAATACTTCAATTTTCAAGTGTATGTGTGTACGAAGAAGAAAAGAGTGTGTGTACGAAGCGCTTGTTTAGAAATTTCTAGTGAAAGAATATGAGAAGAACACGTTTTCTTTTGTGTTAGTCATAAAACAACGCTAAAGAGGGAAGACGCGAAATACGGAAAAGGTTAGATTAGATTAGATACGAAGGCACTACGCACCGCGACCAATATAAATCTTTTGTGCTGCCTAGAGTTCCCTAGAGATTCAGGCTTCCAATAAAGCCAATAATCCTATTAGGAGAATTTCCCCAAACCTCCGAAGATGACACAAAGCGGTCACCCAGAAATCTGAGTCTCCTGTCGCACAGTCTCGGACATTCGCAGAGAACATGCTCCGATGTCTCATTTTCCAGCTCACAAAACCTGCAGGCATCAGTGTCTGACCGGCCCTGTTTGTGAAGCTGGTAACTGAGCCCACAGTGCCCAGTTAAGTATCCCGTCAGGGTCCTAAGGTTACTCCTGTCAAGTGACAATGGTCGCCTTGTTACTCCGCTGGACAGGGAAATAAATCTTTTGGCCTGTCTTTGGCCAGTAGAAGTTTCCCAATGTTTTGCAAACTCAGTCTCTCTTCACTGCCTGAGTTTTTCCCTATCATACCCCCTAGGTATCCCAAAGAATGGTTCCGGACCGATGAAGGGTCGTCGGGCTCCTCAATTGGCTAGAAAATCAGCCCTTTCATTACCCTCGTGCTCTTCATGACCAGGAATCCATCCCAGTGTAAGGGAGTTTTTCATACCAAGTTCGTTGAGAATACCCACACACTCCATGACGAGACCAGATGATACCCCGTAAGCTCCTAGAGCCTTTAGCGCAGCCTGGCTGTCAGAAAGAATGTAGATGCGGGATCTAACCTACCTCTCCGCAGGCACTCTCTCACACATACGTAGATGGCGAAAATCTCCGCCTGAAAGACGGAGGGGTACTTGCCCATTGGTAGAGCACGTTGGAATCTGGGTCCAAACCCACCTGCCCCCGTGTCACCATTAGCTTGTTTCGAGCCATCAGTGAACCATATCTGAGCCCCCTCTTCGGGCTTCCAAGTCTGACTGGTCCACATATGCCTGTCAAATGACATAATGTCAAAATACCTGACAAAGATTTGCTCTGGGATCATTTTATCCGCGACCCTTAAGATTGAGTCGTCTATAAAGATCCCGGTGATCTTCATGTGACCCTTTAGGTCCCCGCTCCTCATGTCCCCGACCCCCCGGACACGAAGTGTGCCCAAGCTTGTAGCCTTCTTCACGAAAATATGCAATGGTGGAATACCCAACATGGCACCAATGGCATCCGTTGGGCACGATCCCCCAGCCCCCGTAATGCCAGTACACACCAGCCGATACAATTTCTTCAGAGTATCCTTTGCCGTTGACTGCTCAACCTTTGGCCACAAGCTAAGGCAGCATAAGTGATCATAGGTTTTACAATGGTGTCGAATGACCAGTAGACCATGTGTGGTCTTAGACCCCATGTTTTCCCAAAGAGCCTTTGACAGGCATAATATGCCCTGGTGGCCTTCTTGGTTACGGCGTCTAGACTATCATTCCACGTAAGCGATTTGTCTAGAGTCACCACTAAATATTTCACACTATCCGAGAAGCCTATCGTTTTTTCCCTAACAACAGGTTCGGTCAGGTTGACCTTTCTTCTCCTTGTGAACGGTACCAGGATCTTCTTCTTTGGGTTGATAGTCAACCCTTTTTCTCGACACCATGAGTGAGTAAAGTTCAGAGCCTCCTGCATACGATCAGAGATGGTCTTGTCATCCCAGCCGACAACGGATATGAGAAGATCATCGGCGTAGCCATAGGTCCTGAAGCCAAGGTCGTTCAGACCCTCAAGCAACTCATCAATGACCAGTGTCCACAGTAAAGGCGGCAGTACACCGCCCTGAGGACATCCTCTGGTCGCATTCACGGTTCTACTAGTAGAGCCTATACCGAACGTGATCTCCCTTGAGTTGAGCATCTCTAATGTCAATTTATAATCATTGGAGATATGCCCTTTCTCATCATAGATAGCCCGATCGCATCGTAGGACGTGTTGTCAAAAGAGCCCTGTATATCAATAAAAGCACAGAGGGCAATGTTCTTTGCCTCCAGTGCCTTCTATATCAACATGACAACATGATAGACAGCACTTTCGGTAGACTTACCCCGTTGATACGCGATCTGAAGCTCGTGTATCGGCTTACGCCTGAGATACGTGTCCCTAATAAAGTGGTCCAAAACTTTCTCCATTGTCTTAAGAAGAAAAGAGCTGAGGCTAATTGGTCTATACGACTTAGGCAGTTGTTTTTTGTTTTTATTAAATTAATAATTTTTAAAATAATTTTTGTGTATGTTATTTTAACTTCATTTGCAGTTGTTTGTACAGTTTTACAATAATTTTCATGTATGTTTTTTTAATTGCATTTGTAGTTGTTTTTACTACATTTGTCAGTTGATTTTTAACAGTTAAAAATAAAGCTTGAATGTTGAAAAAAGCACGAATCATTGCTTTGCCCCATTGAATGAAATAAGCAACAACTATAACATAGAGAAAAAGTAGCTTTGTTAAAAAAACATGTGGCTTTCGTTAGTTATAATAATATGAAATGGATAAGTAAATATGTTTGAATTTACTTCTCAAATGCTTTTCTTTGAAATTGAACGTATATATACAAAAAACTAAAGTCTACATTATAGCCTAGAGAGAACCCCATAAAGACAATCTGATGATAGTGGATTTTGGAAACACTTGAAAATGCATTAATTGTCAACCATTGGTTCTAGGCAAGTTTTTTTCATAAGTTTTTTCTCTATTGGTTGTAAAATGAAAAATTGTAAATTCTATTTGAAATTTGTAATATTTGATCTTAAACCGAACAAAAATAACACTCATAGTTAAAAATAACTTCACATTTAAAAATAACTACACCTTTTTAACTATCATTTGCAGTTGATTTTACCTACATAATTTCCTGAGAGTATGAAGAAAGCATTGGGAAGTGCATGTCTTCCTTCCACCAAAATATTGTAAAATCTGGCTTCTAGCTTATCATCCTTACAAAAAAAAAAAAATTACTAACATATTTAGCGTGAGATCTTTACGTAAAATAATGTAAATTGTACTCCGCCCACGAGTAAAATAGTTTTTAGAAATATTTTAAATTTGAGGTTATTTTTTATGAACTTTGTTTACAAAAAAAAAATGCGGTTGTCAAATCGAAATCTCGATACTGGCAAATGTAAACGGTCAAGATTTCCGGTCGAGATTTCCATTAAAATCTCGGGATTTGAAAACAGATGTAAACGCAACATAATGAGCCACTTGTGAAGAAATAAGTACAAAAGTCGCTTAACCCTTTGAGCACCATACATTTTCTGCCGAAGCGATTTTGAAAATTTTGCGATTTTCATAATCTCTGACCTAATAATAGTTATGCCAAGAAAAATTGGCTCCGTCGAACCCCTCCTTACACCTCATTTCGCTTGGCAAAAATATTTGCCATTTGATGACCCTGCCGTTCCGGACGAAGCGATTTTTATTATTATTTTATTTTCGTGATCTGGAACTAAATTATGGATATGTTACAAAAAATTTACCTCATAGACCCCTTGCTTGTCCTTGATTTCGCTTGTCAAAGTTTGTGCTTTTTACCCCTTAAATGAAGAATTATAAATAACCAACTTCGAGGGCTCGCAAGGGGAAAGGCAGACTAGGTAGGGATTTGCCGCCTACCACATTTTTGTTCCTCCATTTCTCTTTTACAAATCACCTTTGAAAATATTTACTCTATCTTTTACCTGGGCAATTATAAATGCGAAAAACCCTTGGGCAAGCATACTTGCCTATGGTCGTCAAAGGGTTAAGGAATATTTTAAACGTCCATACCTCGAAAATTAAAAGAGCTATAAAAACACATTTCGACTTAGCCAGATTTTAAGATAACTTTTTTCTGGAAAACTAAGCACCGCATTAAGAAAACTAAGTAATACCATTTATATCTCGAAAACTATATTAGAAAAATAAAAACGGACAACGCTTTTGGGCAAAGCAACAAACATCGTTTAAAGAACAGAGCTACAGAAATTTTTTTGCACCAGAGGTCAAAATTCCCTACGACAAAACCAAATTTCAGCTGACATAGATTTTAAGTTTGCGTTGTTCTCCAAAACTAAGCATCGCAGAGCGAAAAGTGCTTATATTTTGAATATCGTCCGCTTTCAACATAATTAAGCTTTCATGTTTATAGTTAATGCGGCTTGGGCAGCCAGTTAAGCGGGAGGCATTTTCCATTTCAAACCTCCATTTTTACCACGTTCTTGCTGAAAGTTCCAAAAAGTACCATATTCAGAATTTCAGGTTTCTATCCCAAAAGGTTTAGGCAGGCCGTCAAGGGGTAGAAAATTTCTGTTGTTGCCGCTCCCCATACGATTAAAAAAAAATCCCATCTTAGCGAACGCTTACTCGGAGGAAGAACCCACTTACCATAATTTACCATAATTCAACTTCGTAGATCCAGCGATATCGGCTGGGCTATATAGAGTCAGTGAGTCAGTCTAACAGTAAGTCACGTTACTCTTTAATATATACAAATTGTCTTAAATATGATTTTGTATGCTCTGTGCAGTGAATTTTCCCTTTTTGCAAATACTATGTGTTTCTTTTACTGCCTTTTTGTCGTTTACTATAAAAAATCATTTGCCATTTAACCTGTGTAGTGTCACCGATAAAACAGAGGTGTGCGGTAAACTTTAAGCACTGTGGTTTTATTTTTATAGTTTTAATAAAACAAAGTTGACTTTCTTAAAAACAGAAAATGCTTATTCCGAAAATCATTTTGAAAATGTTAAACCATCATACATAAAAGGGGAAAATAAAAAGAAATAAAAATAAAAGTAAATTTTTCTTACTGCCAACCAAATGTTGAGCAGCTATAAAAATAAAATTTGTTGCTCGTAAGTAGGTACCACTAAAACATCCGGCTATAAGAAAAAATACACAACAACGGAAATTTAAGTAAAATTTTTAACGGTTTTATTTTCACTTTTGTTTTTTTTTTTTTTTTTTTTTTTGTTAAATAAAAACTAATGTAAGAAATAGACAAGAAGGGGAAGTGAAAAATAACGACGGAAAAATAATGATACTATTACGTACTTGCACAACAACCAAACAAACACAAAAATTGCTATTAATGGTACATTGGATTTGAAAATTTTACAACACAAAATATGGCTGGTATTAAACAGTAGGTGTTCAACAAATTATGAATGATGGTAAAAATATTTTTGCTATAGTTTATATAACATATGCTTGTAAACGTTTTTGAGGCTACCCGTACAAAAACGATTAGATCTGATCAGATCTGTCTAGATCTAAATAGATAATATTGAATCTATTTAGATCTGGTGCCAGATCTGATCATAAATGATTAGATAGGGCATATGCGATACACTTTATGGCCAGCTATAATCAGATCTAACGGCAGATTATAGTGATCTGGAAAATTCATTGATTTTCTTGGCCAGATATGATCAGATTTGGTCAGATTCCGTACAAGATCTGCTACCAGATCTTATCCATTTGATATGGTATCAAAATAAAAATGTGCAAATAAATTTTATTTGCAGATCGGTTTATAGGTTTATAGGAATAAGTTCTTTAATTTTAGTTTAAAGACAAAGTCAAACTGGAGATTACATATGGTGCGCAAGATCTGCCTAGATCTGATTAGATCTAATTAGATCTCAAATTTGTGGACAATTTTGAGATCTTGGTAGATCTGGTAAATCATATGTACTGAGATCTGGTCAGATCTGATCTTTTTGACACGGATTAAAATCACCAAAATTTTCGTGCCGTTAGCAAAAAAATGAATAATGCGAACGGATTTAGCTTAAATATCGACCTCAGCAAACACAGAACATCACTAATTTTTTTTTTTAAATATTTTCTCTCCAAATTTAAAAAAAAATTTTTAAATTACCCATATGTTATACACTCACGATATTAATAAAATAATTGAATTCAATTGTTATTTCCTGAAGATGCTACACAATGGAGTAGCGAAATATCGAAAAAAATAACATTTTATATATAAAAAACAAACCTTACGCTCAAGAAAATTGTGGAGTTAAAAATTAAAAAGAAGGTTAAATAAACGACAAGAATTTTTTTTAATTTTTATAATATTTTGTTTAACAACTGTATTGCAACTGTATTGCTCCGCACTACATTAATTTGTTAGAGTGACACGCACAACAACAATGTAAACATAATGTAATTGTTGATTATGTTATTGCTATTGTTGTTGTTGTATTTGGTAATAGTAACTAACGAACTAACTAACAACATACTAAACATTGGTTGTAAGTATAAAAATACATACAAAATGACAAGTTTATACACAAAAATTTCACAATTTTAACAATTTCACACAATTTAAATTCAACAGTGATTCCATGTTGCACAGTAGAGTTTCTAACACACAAAGTTTATTTTTATGGTTATATATAAATCAAAATGCATGTGGCCCCTCTTTATTACACCTCCTACTCACCATCTCTTTCAATACCAAATTAAATTGTTGCTGTAAGGTTTGATGTGCGTCTATTAACTTGTTTTAATTGCCACTGACTTTTGGGTAACAAAAACAAATTTCTGTTTGACACAAATTTACTATTGGGCAGTAACTGATTCGGAAAATAAATAGTAAATAGTTGCTTGATATTGACGTCACTCATTCAACATAAAATATTCTACTGGACGTAATGCAAGTAGTAGTAACGATCGTTATATTCATCCAGTAACACATTTATGGTCATGTTTATTACTCATAATGGAATTATATTTTTGTGAAATGTAATTGCACTATTATGTTTTTCAAAAATGGTCACTCATTCATTCATTTGCTCATAGTGTTGCTGCTGTTTGACGTTAAATGTAATGAAACTACTACATACATATATGTATCCATATAAAAATATACAAAAAAAAAGAATAAAAATAATGTCATTAAAAGAGTGTGTTGTTTTTTTTGTTGTTGTTGTTGGTGTTTACGGTGTGATATGAAACTTAAATCAATTAATTATTATTTCAGCCGGCACTGAACATTGTGTGTCACTTAAGGGAATTGCATATTTAAGTATCTTAGATTTTCAGCATTTTTTTTAGAAACACAACTTAACCGACTTTTTTACAATGAAATTTAGTTTCGTCGCTTACTTTAGGCCATATTGGCCAAAATATGTTTAGTTTACATCTCGAAATACTATATTGGGGCACAAATTATTCATCCACTTCAGTATATACTGTTCAAACTTAAAACCATAACCTTTAAAAATATCCCAATAGAATTATGTGTGTCCTTGGACCAAAGTAGGAACTTAAATAAAATGTAATCTCGCCTAAAGCAATTAGTAGACATTTTGGTAGATGCGAAAACTAAGGGTAACTAGGGACGGGATTCCCGTGAATCCCGCCCTTTTTTAATCCCGCAATCCCGGGAATTTCATGCGGGATTTCCCGGGATTTTTTGTATTCTTTTATAGAAGTTCTAGCTAGTATATATTGCAATTTCGGAAGCTTTATTTAAATTTAAAGCATTGATTTTTTTGAAATCAATTTAAATAAAAATATTAAAAAAAAAATACGATGTAAAATTTAATAAACTGAATTAGTACAATATAAAAAAAAATATTATTTAGGCCAAATTGTTTTTGAATGTCAGCTGAATTTGGTTTAATTACCAATAAAAATACTCGTACTCCGGGAAAAATATGGTTTCTTTAAAACGATGATTTTTGTTCAAGTAAAGCAATATATAAAACATTTCAACATCATTATTTCAGTTCCAAATACATCCAAAAAGCCTGTGCATTAAAATTTAAAAAATTAGTAATATTTTCATATTTTCAGCTGATATAAATAATCTGAGTGTTTTTTACTTCAAATAATTTCATTTAAATTTCAATTGCTACTCCTTTATTTTAATTGTATTTTTTAAAAATTATTTATTTTTCAAATAATGCATCAGATGCTTTTTCAAATTATTTTGGATTTTTTATATGTTAATTTAAAATGCAACTATGAAAATTAAATAACCCAGCAAAGAAAAATGATCATTAATGACTCAGAAATTAGCTCCAAAAACAAACACTTTTCCACTTTTTCCTATGAGCCATTTAAGAATCTTATTTATGAGCGCTCCGAAATTGCTGGCTGGGAATTTATTTTTAAAAATTTCTAATCAAAAAATACCAATTAAAGTTAAAAGATTATTTAATAATATTTTATTTTCTATTTTTATAAATGTGCCTAAAAATTTGTGTGAAAAATACTCCCTTTTAAACTTTTTTATAAAAATAATTCTAGACGAATTCTTCCGAAAATCTCCATAGAAAGAAAATATCTAGAAATAGAAATTTTTGGATTCCATACTTAAGAAATGTTTAAGCAAAAAAACGATCTTAGTTCTGACTATAAAACTGGTCCGACACAAGTTTGCACCCATGAACAATTCGAATATGTCCTAATAGAAGGGATGAAAATAAAATACCCGTGTCATTCACTTTGTCTATATTAATTCATTTAACCGTTTAAAACGCGAATTAATATTCAGTTATTTCTAAGAGTTTTTTTAAAATTAAGACGGCCTTCCATATAAATATATTACCTCAATATTAATTCGCGATTTAAACTGTTAGACGAATTGAGCTAGAAAAAATGGAAGACATGGATATTTTATATTTAGCCCTGCTTTCAGAATATATTAAGTAGGTTTTCTCATAGGTACAACCAAAAAATGAACTTTGTCGGACGGTGTTGTAATAGAAAGCGAGTTTTTCCAATTAAACATATGTCGGATTTATTTATTTTCGAATGAGCGGGAATTCCCGGAATCCCGGGAAATTCAGAAAAAAATCCCGCTGTCCCGGGAAATGAAAAAGTCCGGGAAAAGAAAAACCCTAGGTAGTACGGAACCTGATCCATAAAATATATTAAGACCAACTAAAGGGTATTCCAACTAAAACCCACGATGTTAATTGTAAATAAAACAAAAAGTTTTCAGAGAGTTATCTTAATATTTTTTATTAAGTACCCAGTGTAGAAAATCATTACCAGATATATGGTTATGTAACTACATACTTCGTAATGGTAACTACTTACTTTCGTTATTACATTTCTTATTACCTTTATATGGCGATGTGGCGAAAAATAATGAGTTATGGTTACACACCAGCATACGAAAAATCAAAAATATATCGTTACCTATGTGCTTACCACAACTGACAAAAATAATGAGTCTAAAAATAGATTTTCAAAAAAATTAATTATATAAAAAAAAAATATTTTTTATTGTATTTTTTTTTTTTTTTAATAAAATTTGCTGGTGCGGGAATCGAACCTGGGTCTACAGATTGCCAGTCAATAGCTCTACCATCTGAGCTGTATCGACATGTAATATTTAATAGATAAAAACATAATTGACCTGCTGCACACAAGTAAGCTTACTCGCCAACATACAAAAAAATCAAAAAATATGTGGTTACATATATCCTTACCAGTGTTTAAAAAATATTGAGTCTAAAAATAGATTTAAAAAAATGAAAAAAAATCTAGAAAATTATTTTCTATTTGAAATAATGATAAAATAAGTCATTATCAGTAACTCATTATTATATGTTTTAAAATAATGCAAAAGGTAAGTGGGTGTCATTACTGGTAGTCCAAAAAATAATGATATGTCATTACCGTTTCTACACTGGGTATGATAGAAGCATCTATGACAATTATGCGTGAAATAAAATATTGGCCAAATGCTTGCCACGGCTTCGGTGGCATACCTCTATCCAATGGTCCATATTTTCAATGACTCTGAGACATAATTGAGGTTCAATGTCGTTAATGTCCTGAATTATCTCATCCTTTAGCTCTTGAATTGTTCTTGGCTTATTGAAATACACTTTTTCTCTTAAATATCCCCAAAGAAAGAAGTTCAACGGTGTCAAATCACATGATCGTGGCGGCCAATTAAAATCGCCACGACGTGAGATAACACGGCCATTGAATTTCTCCCGCAAAAGAGCCCTTGCTTCTTAAGTAGGTTTGAGGTTAAGAGGAAGAATAAACCTTCTTTCAAAGTTTTGAAGGATCCCACCTCTACCCTACTTATTTTTAATTTACTATCAAATTATATAATTTTTTTTAGTCATATGTAATTTCCTGCACTAAATTGTTAAATCTTTTGCAATTTACTAATAACTTCTTACATTTTTACATATTCTTTGAAATCTTTAATATTAACTTGAGATAATTTAAACCCAGTCGTTTTATATCTTCATCCAAATATTCATATTACAAAAGACCATTATGTGTCCTTTTGTATTCATAGATTTTTGAACACTCCATATTCATTGCAATGCACCCAAATACACATACACATTGAAATTAAAGTACACATACATACATGGATATGTGCGTATGTATGGTACATATGGTATGCTTATTTTCACTATTTGTCCACTTACATACAATTATGCTAATAAGTTTAATTTACACTTAGGAATACAGAATACCACTGAAATTCAAAATGAAATGAATGGCGAATAGTGTATGAATGGAGTACTCGGTTGGGTTGTTGGCAAAATGCATTTGTATGTAGAGAAATAATTTTATATCATTCCATACATTCATAGTTGTTTTGTAAACTCATACATATAAAAGAACTTTATAATACTGTATAAACTATATATTGTGAATATATCTTTCTAAATAGCGGGTACTCTAAAAATATAAAGACGGTGCTTATTCACATTAAACTATGGAAAAGATTATCAAAATGTTCAAGAAATCATTGAGCGAGTAGCTAAGAGTCTACTAGTTTGGAAAGTGGTTTTTTTTTTGTAGAGCTAAAGTTCATTGCACAAATAAATGTCACCCTAATATAAAAACATACATAGTAGCGGTAATGTTGGTGTTGTCTTGCAGTTAGTGCTAATGGTCACGCGTTCAGTTGGTTGAGTTTGTATGCATTTCCTTTTATTTATTTTTCTTTTAGGTGCTACTGTTTCTGTTTTTGTTGCAATAAAACGCATAACAGAGAATTGAATTGAATTGCATAATACATGCATATGATTTTGCCAACTGAATCGTAATAGACTTTTGTATGCATGACATCAAACATTTGCTAGAATAAACACATACCGATACACAATACATACCAATACATATAACTATTAGTTTTTTGTTTACAACGGCAATGCTTTTGCATTTGTGCATAAGTACTTTATACACTCATAAAAAATAGTCCGTACAAATAGGTCAAAATTGTGCTGGCGCAAATACATGTACTATTTCCTGTTATTTTAGTAAAATTTTTACCTATTTGTACGGACTTTTTTGGAGAAAATAACAGAAAAATTAGTTTAACAGACTTTTGTACTAACTTTTTTTTATTAGTGTACATAAGT
Organism: Leucophora obtusa; assembly: GCA_949987735.1. Lineage (NCBI taxonomy): Eukaryota > Metazoa > Arthropoda > Insecta > Diptera > Anthomyiidae > Leucophora > Leucophora obtusa. The sequence continues at coordinate 54,108,628 of OX465299.1, forward strand.
GTGTGTGCTTGAATGTTTATTAGGGTGGCAATGAAAATTCAACTTTGAATAGTATCACTTGGTCAAAACTGATATAGTGAAAATTTGAGCTAAAACGAATAACTCTAAGCCGGGGCCAAAGTTTCGGAATTTTAAAACAAATCATGTCTTGTGATAAATTGTTTTTAGTTAAATTTAGTTTGCTAAACATAAATATGAAAACATTTTTGAAGTCGCTTTAAGGATGTATACGATATCGTGTTTTTTTTTATTAAATTTTGATGAATTAAGGAGGACATCTCGATTTTCAGTGAAATTTTCTTGATATCTCGAAAACTCTTTGAGGGATTTAGAAAATGTGTTCTATATTCGAAATCAGCATACTAAATTTGATTAGAAACAATGGCCGTAGGCATAATTAAAATATATTTTTTTTAATTACTTAAAAATTTCGAAATTTTGACCTTAAAAACGACTGGCTTGAGGTTACCAGATTTGGTCAGAATTTTCACAATGTGAATTGTAGATTAAGTGGCAAAATAATCCGCTTGGGTTTTGTTAAACTTTAGAAAATAATATATTTCCATATGTGACAGCGCATAGAGAAAGGGACCTAAGGGTAAAAAAATCAATTTTTTTTTGATGTGGACAACATCTGAGCATCGAATGAGACCGATCCCATGCCCTCCTGAGAAAGGGACCTAAGGGGACCTTAGGTCCCTTTCTATTTTGCGCGTCACATATACATTTAATTTTCACCCTAATGTTGATATTGAAAATTATGACTGACTACTACAAATGTGATAATAAAAAACAAAAACCTGCATACAGATGGATTATGCATTAATTTGTGCGTGATTAAAACTGACTAATAGGGATAGTGACCTTGTAAAATAATTTAGATTTGTTATCATTAATTGTATTTAACAGAACTCTGTTGTATCAGTTGAATAATTATGACGTTTATATGCGCCATGCTTTCAAATTGTCATAATTTGTTATGAAATACATATGAAAATTATCTTTCGCAATGTAACCTTCCTTTTGAGTTCATTTGTTTTTTTTTTGTTTGTTACAACAAATGGAGCAAAGTTAATTCGAATTGTTATGTTTTTTCTCCGAAATCTTTGTCAAAATAAGGTAAATTTTGTGTTAGACAAAACTTTTTGTGTGTAAATAATATACAAACAGCTAAAATTATTAAAATATCGAGGGTATTGATGATCGCAAAGTGGCTAAGCTAAGCTGTCGAACTCTTGTATAGATACGTTTGTAATGTAGGAGTGCATGGGTTCGATACCTACAGCCGACGGGTTTTTGAAAAAAATTATCATATAGAGACAATCTGTCAATAAAATATAAACAATAATACAATTTAATGGAAAATCACTGATGACGCCTGTCCATAGAAAAAGGCAGAAACTGGATCTGGTCTGATTTGCAAATTTAATGTGTTTATAACTTTTCAAAAAATGTTTATTCTTCTGCTTAACCTCAAACCTATTAAATAAAAAATATATTATTTGCCATTCTAATTAATATATGGCTGTCTTATTTACCTCATATCTAATAAATATTAAAAAAAAAAAAGAAAATACTTATGAGTTATCCACTTATCACCATCAATACTTTAATAACTTTGAAGTGATGAAAATATATGTGCAATTAATTTATTGTTTTAAACAACTAAAAAATAAGTTAAAAACAAGTAAACATATTAAATTCGCTTTAAGCGAACTTTTATATACACTTATAGAAATAAATCTGTAAAAATAGCAGAAAAAGCTACTAAAAATTGGTTAAAAATTACCTTGTAGAGAAAACTGTTAAATTTTCTAAATTTTAGTTATATTTGAGTTAACTTTTAGTTAATTGAAAATGACAAATTATACTGTAAAATATGCAGAAAATTTTGCTAAATATTATTACCTATACTAAAAAACGAAGTGTTATATCTACAAAATTTTCATTGTTTTCAAGAAAAATTTAGTTGAAAAGGAATACATTACGTTTCATAACTATAGCCGCACTATAAAACAGCTGATATGTGAGGTTCAAAAAAAAAAAACAATAAATTTTTTTTAACGTACACTAATAAAAAGAAGTCCCGTACAAATAGGTCAAAATTATGCTGGCGGTCGATATTATCAAAAAGTTTTTGATCTTAAAAGAGCAGAAACTCGTGTTTGAAGACCAAGAATGAACAAAATTGGTGGACGGTGGACAATGGTGGATGCCAAATGGGATTTTTGGTATTAATTAAAATCAGGTCGACTTTGCCTAACATTACATTATTTTATTTTATTTTTTGCTCATTTTTTGTTTTTAACTTCCAAATAACATATCAGCTCTTTTATAGTGCGGCTATAGTTATGAAATGGAGTGTAGCAGATTGTACTGCTAATTTAGCAGAAATATTCGATAAAAAAATTGTTAACTACTGTCTTCAAAAAGTTTGATTTTTATTGCATTTTTAGGCTATTAATTATTTATTAAATTTTTTTTACTGATTTTAAAAGATTAATTTGTTATTATACCCTACACCACTACGTGGAGAGGGTATAATAAGTTTGTGCTTATGTTTGTAACACCGAAAAATATTGTACCTAGACCCACCTTTTAGTATACCGATCGACTTAGAATAACTTTTGGTTTCGATGTAACGATGTCCGTCTGTCCGTCCGTCTGTCTGTCCATGGATTTTTGTGCGCACTCTACAGGTCACAAATATGAAGATATTTTGATGAAATTTGGTTCCTACCCAAGGACGAAGCTATTTAGGCTAACTTTTAGTTAATTGAAAAAAACAAATTGTACTGTAAAATCTGCAGAAAATTTTGCTAATATTTATAGACTAAAAATAGCTAAAATAAACTGTTAAATCTACAAAATTTTTGCTATTTTTAAGTTAAATTTAGTTGAATGCAAATAGCAGTCTATCAGAACTTTTCGGAATGTAAAATTTTTTTAGAAACTGAAAGTTTTTCCTTATAATACGTTTGCACTTTACTACTAGTTTTTGGAAACTACTTATATTTAGTTATCAAATCTCATCAAAATTTTGAATCAAAAACTATTAGTTTTTGGGTGTAGTGCAAATTAGGCTTTATTTTCGAATTTACTGTATCAAAGCAATGGCCTCTCTCAATATTTTTTATGGGAAAAAATATTATGCGGCTTCGGACAGGAACGAACTCCGACTGGTTAATCAGGGATGGAAAAGGCTCACTCAATCGGGCTCTTATACCAAAAAATGTTAGATCGCTTTTACATACATATGTAAAAATGTAAGTACCTAAAAAATAGCTTCCTCTTTGGCTCTTTAAAAAAAATTAAAATTAAATATTTAGATATTAGCAAATATTAGCAAAAATTGGGGAAAAAAAACATTTGCAAAAAGGGAAATTTTTGCAACAATATATTCATTTGCAGAATGTCGATCGCTGATTAGCTCTTTTACTTCATTTTCTGTACCATAAAGCCTCTTTCGAATTCTGCCGTTATTTTGCAACTTTTTAAGTGCGGTTTTTTTAAATATATAATCTAGGGACTTTAATACCCATTTATACAATAAAGTTTGCTGGTTGATTGCAAAAAGAAACGGCAAAAAAATTCCAAAAAGGAAATTTTTAGCATCAATGTACTTATTTACCGAATGTTAATCACTGCCCAGGTAGAAAAATACAAACGGCACAATGTTGGCCCGGTATAGAAGGCGGTAGTACATGTACTGCCAATGCGTCGGATTTCTAACGTTCACTGTACTGGCATGTTGTCGAAATGATAACACCAATAAACGCTTGGCCGTAGTAATTTCCCAACGTTGGCGCAGGCTTGGGATTTTATTTTTTTGGTATTATCCCAGTACATTTAATAACAAATTTAGTAGTTTGTTAGAACTTTATTGTCCTCTTAGTGCACATCACAGATTTTTAATGTATTCTTTCGAAACTTCACAAGAAAAGAATGGCGATGTCTCTCTTACATATATAATTGTGTAATAGATGTAAAAATACGTAAGATTTATAAAATTTTTAATTTTAATAAATTAAAAAAAGCTCGTTAATTTTCAGAAAACAGTACTGGCCAAGCACGTTTTAAGTAGTACCGGCATTTCGTAAAAAACAGTGCTCTCCCAGTACAACTTTTGTTGTAACGTCGGCAATTTCTACCTGGGTGATTATGTTTTTTAATTAAATTTTTGTACCATAAAGTCTTTTTTCCCATTCCGCTATTATTTTGCAATTCTTTACGTACGTTTTTTTAATTTATAATCTAGGGACTATAATACGCATTTCATATAACAAAGTTTGTTGACTAGTTGCAAAAAAAATCGCCAAAAATAAAATTCGCAGAAAGGAAAATTTTTGCATCAATATATTTGTTTGCAGAATCTAAATCGCTGATTAATATTGGCAAAAAGGAAAGTTTTTCCATCATTGTATTCATTTGCAGATTGTTAATCGCTGATTGAGTTTTTTAATTCTTTTTTTCTACCACAAAGTCTTTTTTCGCGTTCCGCTATTATTTTGAATTTGCGTATGGTTTTTTAAAATTCATAATCTAGGGCTATAATACTGTAGGAATAGTATAATTAAGGTTCCATTCTTGATTTTTATAATAACTAAATTATTATTTTCCATCTCTGGTTACAATCGATGTTTTGAGTCATACAAAGAGCGCACATAATGACCCTGCAAACATTTGGAAGATATCTTCCAAGAAGATATTTATCAAGTAGTATTTACTTTGAAATTGTCTTTCTTTTATCATTTGGAAGATAATTCAGCGATATTTGAAAAAAAAAATAATTAAACAATTTTATCTTTTGTCATACACTCACAATATTTTTTCCTTAAAATCAACCGAATATATACATTAAAACAATAGAAAATAAGTTAAAAAAAGGACTACCCACTTTTCGTTTAAAATAATTGTATTTTGTAGTTCATTTTTAATTGTTATTTAATCAACTGGCCAAGTCGGTAAAAATAATAGATTTATCGTTTATTTTAAAATTAATTGTATTCTAACAACTGATTGTTTTTAACAGAAAATTTTGATTGAATATTTTAACTTCTACCGAAAGTCCGTATTTTATGTATTTTATTTATTGAATGACTGATAGAAAAAGTTAAAAAATATATTTCTTTGCAATTTCACTACTTATTCAATTAAAACAACTTTACTGATTTTCTTTTTAAACAACTGTTGAACTTTTACGGTAAAGTTATTGTGAGTGTAACTTTATATGACAATATTGCGGCAATATCAGCTTTGTATCATTTGGAAGATAAAACAGTTTTGTTTGAAATCTTTTGTCAATTCGGAAAAAATTAAAACTAAATTTGTACAAAAATAATTAAAAGATATATGGATAATAAACTCGTGAAAAGTCAAGATTAATTGGGCGGGAAAAAATCGGCTAAGATGAAATCACGATCATTTCTAAGTTGGTCAATGGATTATATATGCAGATATTGTTTTTTAGGCTTAAATTTATTAATGAAAAAAGTAAATCGTTTATTTTTTTGTTGTACCCGGGAGTTTATTTAGCGATATCACCCTTTTATCTTCCATATGAGTTATTGCTTTCGTATTGCCTGGAAGTATTGTTTTAGGGTAACAGTTGTTTCCGACGGAAGAAACTTTCGGAATACGAAATTGATATTACCGGCAATAAATGTTTCCTTCCTGGCGATATGATCGGAAAATCTTCTGCGTATTGCCCTATTTGCTGGGTGATATTATTTTGAGTATGTTCCTGTTCCAAGGCACATAATAGAACAAATGCTTTCTCAGTGATAGAGAGTCCCCCAATCTCTTTATTATGTATACTCTTTAATCAAAGTTTATTAGAAAAAATTATTGTGAGAGAAATTTCTGAAAATATTAAATTTTGTTAAATTATTTTATCAAATACAAATTTTCTAAAATTTTAAACAAATACGAATGTTATTAAGTTAATTATATTATAAAACTTAACTAGGACTGCATTACAAATTTCATTTTTACTCCCCTTCTAAACATGAATTATAAATATTTCCAAAATCTGCTAACACATGTTGTGGTTTTAAATTAAATACATACTTTTTACAACCACATAGAAACACATATGCATTGCATATGAATTTTTTACATATTTTTTCTAATCTAATAATATAAAATTGCAAAAAGTCACGCATAATAAACGTGTTATAGTAATATGAAGGTAGATAATCATGGTATCATGGTTATTGTACCAGCAAACACCATCACTCATCTGTTCTACTAAGACGATAACAATATACTACTACAGTTTTTGTTTTTTTTTTGGCATAGAACCTTTAATATCCTTTTGAAAATGTACAAAATAATAATAATAAAAAAAAAATAGAGTTTACAGTTTATTATACACGAGTACTGCTATTGGGTTTGTGTCGAGTAAGTAGATCCTTAAATTTTGTTTTCAGTTGTTCAACAAGGTTGTTCTGTTTTTGTTTTTAAATGCTCTTGTAGAAAAAAAGGATAAAGTTTGTTGAAAAATGAAATCCTTTAACAGATGTTAGTAAAACAACTACTTAAAAGACAAAAGTTGTTTTAAAAAAAATTTCAGATTTTTCAAAATTCAATAGTGTGTAACCTATATACATATATATACACTGGCTAACTATCTATGTGCATGTAGTTGTATAACTAGAGTATTAACATTTTTTTTTTAAAAGAACACTTGTGTTCAATATGCACATTTTTAATTTTAATTTTAAGGTGTTTTTTTATGAAAAGTTTGTTTGTTTCATGCAAATATTATTTCAGAACAAAAAATGAAAAACAAAATTGTGAAATACATAACATACTTGGCAGAAAAAAACCTCATTCAATATATGTTCATTAGGCTCTAGGCTGTTAAATAGGATATTGTATAGTTTTTCTGTTTGTTTCAGTTTTTGCATATAAAATTTCTAGGAATTCATGTGAAAATTTACGTGTACAAAACAAGAAATATGTTAATAGGGTTTTTTTAAAGTTAATTTATAAAAACTAATTGTGTTTTCTATTATATTAAAATTTATTATAGAATTTAAATCATAACTAACAATAAGGTCCAGTTTTAAAGCCAGGAGTAAGAATGCTTTTTTTCTTATAAAATTGGAAGGTTTCACTGTCGTAGAACCAATTCTATAAGTGGTTCTAGAACCGGTTTCAAAGCAACCTGTTCCAGTTTGGAGGAACAGAATCTGTTGCTTTTGGGACAAATTCAAACAAAAATCACCGATGATAGAACATAAATTGGAACAGGTTGCATGCAAGTACAAGTTGTTCTACAACCAGTTCTTTGCATCCGACAACTTTGTTGGGCAGATTAAAAGTTGGATTAACTGTTAATCAAAAAGATTAAAATGGGGTTTCATCGATTTGTTTAATGGTTGATTACGATATTATCTTCTTTGTCTCAACTTGCGTTTACATTTGCTTCGAAATCCTAAAATATCGATATTCACCGCTGCGAGAAAACAATGAAGGAAATCATATAGACATTAAATGTTTAGAGAATATATTTATTAGAGCTAACTATGTGTGCTGTTTTCAAAATTGAACATTTATATTGAACATATATGTAAATTAAAATTTGTCTTATTTTTAGCATGGAAATAAATCACATACAAATCGAAATTTAAAATCTAAACCCGTTTCAGGAAATAGTGAAACAAATCAATTAAATTTTTTGTTTTATAGTTTTTCAATACTATATGAATATATTTAATTAAGTAGTCCCAATTAATAAATCGTATCTTCAGGAAATTTTCCAATAAAATTATTTCGATCTTAGCAATCACTTAGTGGACACACAGTACTGATTTGTATTACAGCAAAGAGTATACATAATAAAGAGATTGGGGGACTCTCTATCACTGAGAAAGCATTTGTTCTATTATGTGCCTTGGAACAGGAACATACTCAAACCAATACCACCCAGCAAACATGGCAATACGAAGAAGATTCTCCGAACATATCGCCAGGAAGAAAACATTTATTGCCGGCAATATCAAGTTTCCTAAAATAATATTTCCAGGCAATATGAAAGCAATAACTCATATGGAAGATAAAAGGGATATCGCTAAATAAACTCCCTGTACAATAAAAAAACGATATAATTTTTTCATTATTAAATTTAAGCCTCAAAAACAATATCTGATATCGCTTTAATATCTTCTTGGAAGGTATCTTTTATATGTTTGCAGGGTCATTATGTGCGCTCTTTGTATGACTCAAAACTTCGATTGTAACCAGGGATGGAAAATAATAATTTAGTTATTATAAAAATCAAGAATGGAACTATGCTATGGAATTATACTATTCCAACAGTATTATAGCCCTAGCTTATGAATTTTAAAAAACCATACGTAAAAAGTTGCAAAATAATATCGGAATGCGAAAAAAGGCTTTGGGGTTCAAAAAATTAATTAAAAGATTTACATTCTGCAAACGATGCCAAAATTTTCTTTTTTTGTAACTAACCACTAAACTTTGTTTTATAAAATGGGGATTATACTCCGTAGATTACAAATTTAAAAAACCGCACTTAAACAATTGCAAAATAATAGAGGAACGCGAAAAAAGACTTTGTGGTAGAAAAAAATAATAAAAAAAACCTCAATCAGCGATTAACAATCTGCAAATGAATACAATGACGCAAAAATTTTCATTTTTGCAAATATTTTTTTTCGCGATTTTTTTTTTGCAAACTAAGCACCAAACTTTTGTGTATAAAATTGGTACTATAGACCCTAGATTATAAATTTAAAAAAACCACACTTAAAAAATTACAAAATAATCGCGGAAAGCGAAAAAAGGCTTTATGGTACACAAAATTAATTAAAAAACTTAATCAGCAATTTACATTCTGCAAACAAATATATTGATGAAAAAATTTTTCCTTTTTGCAAATTTTATTTTTTGCGATTTTTTTTTTTTTTTTTGCAACTAACCACCAAACTTTGTTGTATGAAATGTGTATTATAGCCCCTAGATTATAAATTAAAAAAAAAAAACGCACATAAAGAATTGCAAAATAATAGCGGAATTTGAAAAAAGACTTTATGGTACAAAAATTTAATCCCTAGGTTATATCCCAGCAAAAATATGTGTAAGTCATTCAAAACAAACAACTTTTAAATTGGTTACAATAGAGCGATAAGTGCTCTTTTTCTGTTTCGAATGTATGTGCTTTAAAACAACTTTCAAAAATGTATATATAATGTTGTTTTTTTTTTTTGTAAATGCATTTGTTTGTAAATTACTAATTTATTAGAGATTCCATTTTTTATCTCTAAAAAAACAAAATAGTTAATTTTATTAACGTACTTTATTAACTTACGGTTATTAACATATTTTTTGATTATTCGTACATATTTTCAAAAATACTTCAATTACAGTTTCCATTGAAAAAGGGAAGGAAATAAAGAATTGGATCCCATTGAACCTCCTGGATTATGACCCAAATATGAATTCTTCTTTTCACTAAATGCAAATATATAAAAGTTAACAATTAAAATGTATTGTTATTGAAGTCGCTCGCGTGCTTTTGCACCGTGCACCAAAGAAATATGTTAATAAAATTTGTTGCAATGTTAACATATTTTATAAAAAAATTAAAACAGACCAATCAAGAGGTTCGTTAATAGAGGTTGGACCCTTACATTTGCTTATACATTAAAAGTGCTATAAATGTCACCTGCTTTAAATGTCGATATGCTTTAATTGCTATTACACCTTAAAAGTCGTAAAACCAAGCTAAATAAATAATTCTATAGTGACCAGAAATATATTATTTTTTCAACTCAAAAATAGATTTAAAAAAATAACTGCCGTCAACTTTAAAATCTTCATTAAAGTTCCAAATTTTAATTAAAGTTAAAATTTTGCTAAATGAACTTCTTCAACATAAGAATTTAACTAATCACGATTGCAAATTGTAGCATTGGAACTTAATGCGTCGTTTGATGAAAACGTTGATTTTAAGCTAACGATGGTTGACTTGCAAAATTCAAATGACGACATGGTATTCGCCTTCGAAATATGTCTGGGGAAAAACTGTCCTCCAACGGTTCTCGGATTCTTTAATGAACTTAAAGCTAAAATTTCAATCATAGATCTGCTGATTCAGCAAATTTATAATAATGGCCTTATTACTGTAGAGTTGTAAAATGAAAAAATAGTTTCCTAGTACGCTTTAATATTCTGAAAATTCCTTGAGTAATGTTTAAAAAAAAAATAATCAGGATGTAGATTATCTTTAAACTTAGTTTAACGCAGTTTATAACTGGAATACTGCTTTCTAAAATCTATTTTATTTTTCGTTTTCGGTTTAACTAAACCAAGTTTAACTGACATCCCAAAAACTTCTTAATGTATTCATCTTATTTAATTCAATATCATATCTTTTTCGAATTTAAAGACTGAAGTAAACATGTTACAAACTTATTAAAACAAAACTGTTGAACAAAAATTAAAAAAAATTTTGGTTTTGTCTGATTTTGACTTAATCGAATAGAATCAGATGCAAATGAAGTGTTTCCCTAATAGTGCCCTACAAATAATAATAAATTGAAGCTTTTGTTACACAATAGGTTCAGAAAAGAGTTTTGTAAGGGCTAAACATTAAAATTACCTCTAAAATATGCTATTTCAGACCCCGACTAAAAAAGTTTTCATATAATCTTATATGATTTGATATAATTATAAATGTTTATATGTGTGGCTTTATATGACCATATACATTTATATTAACACTTTGGTTTCATAAATATGTTTGATATGACGTTATATATAATCATATGCGATTTGGTCTCCAGGCATATATTAAGAGATCTGCAAATATAGTTTATACATAATTATATATAATGGCGTATAAGCTTCTCTAAACAATCTTATATCAAAATATATAACAAAGTTAATATAAAATTGTATTAATTTTATGTATAAATTTATCTGACATGATATCTAATTGTACAAAATTTTATAAAGTTTAATTGCACTATAAAAATTAAAAAAAAACTCCGAAATTGTGGATCTGGTTTTGAATTTTGCACTTTGACATATAAATAAATGTTTATAATTGAATTTAACATATATTTTCCAAATAGTTAGCGAAATACTCTTTATTAAACTCAAAATAATTTTAAAGAAATAAATAAAAGAATTTTTTTTTTTTTCATTGTGGAATTAAAGATCGAAATAATTATTTTTACTTTTAAATTTAAAAATTAGACAAACATATGTTGAAATAAATATTGTTTAAGTTCATTTATTTTTCCGTAAAAAAAAATTAATTGTGAAAGTTAATTTTTTATCATGTTGTTTTTAATTTTTATTTAAAAAAATAAAATTTGTTTTTTTCTACCTTTTTAATTCATTAATTAGAAATTTATTAATTCAGTTCGAGGACTATTTCCTTATTATGAATTAACATAATAAGTACTTTTTTCAAAAACTGTTTTTTTTTTCTTCATCAGGATACTCTCCTGACAAATATTTCACAGAGTTTTTGCTTTCTAAAAACATCTACACTTTCAGGAATGAAAAGAGGATCGGGGATTTTCCAGGTCCCCTTCATCAGTTTTCCTTAGAAAGTGGTGGCGTAATCCCCGAAACGATCGTCTTTTCATTCCTGAAAGTGTAGAGGTTTTTTGAAAGCAAAAACTCTGTGAAGTATTTGTCAGGAGAGTATCCTGATGAAGAAAAATAGCATATAGCAATAGTTTTTAAAAAAAAAAGTGCTTATTATATTAATTCATAATAAGGAAATTGGCCTCGAACTGAATTAATAAATTTCTAATTAGTTAATTCAGTTATTTTATAAGAAAGATAAAAACTCTAACCTAGAAAAAGTTGTTCCGACAAATTTTTGTAATGTTTTATTGTGTCACCTATTTCCAAGTTTATTAGCAAAAATTGTTCTAAACATTAAGCATTAGATTTAATATGAATGAAATAAGCAAGGTTGGTTACCGTAACGAATAACCGTAAGGGTAACGGTAACGGTATCAGATTTCGTTTGTTTAGGTAACGATAAAGGTAACGGTATTTAAGACTGTTTCTGTAACGGTATACCGTTATCGAAACAGCAATACCGGTACGTACCGGTATTAAAAATTATGTTAAAAACTTATAAAAACAAGTAAAAACATGGCATATTTTTAATTTTAAGTACTGAAAATACAGATTTTAAGCTATAAATTCAATACTGGTAGTTTTAATAAGTATAATTATTATCTATAAATTAAAAAAAAAAAACACTCAAGATTATAAAAAATAAAAAAATTGTAATTTTGATATAAAATAATAAATACCGGTAAAATACCGGTAACTTCCCATAAAAATAACGGTATCGGTAACGATAACGGTATTTAGAAATTTTTTTAGAGGTATCGATAACGGTAACGGTATTTAATTTGAAACGGTATTTTAGCGATAACGGTAACCAACCTTGGAAATAAGTGATCTCAATAATATTTACTAAAATTTTCTTTGAAAATCTTCATCAAATTATATGTATTTATATATAATTTGATGCAGTTAGATAGACCCATTTTTCGGATCAAATTGTATCAGGTTAGATAACATGCTTATCTCGCTTGATATAATTATATATTCCAATATTCGGATCAAATTAGATATGGACGTATATATTGGTTTATATATGGTGATATATGATTATATAACATCTTTTTTAGTCGGGACATTATAAAAAGCACATTTAAATCACTTTGAAAAATGTATTATATTATATATTCTAAAGAGTACTTCTAAATCACTCTAAAAATGCAAACAAAATGTACTCGTATTGATGTGATGAAAATGTATACCTAAAAACCATACTTTTTATTAACATCATGTAATCACTTTTAAATTACTAACAAAATGCTTAAATTGAACTACTGACAACATGGGACATCACATGTAAAATAAATCAGTGTTAGAGCTAAATTGTAACTACTTCACAATCAGTTGATGCTATTCGGAGTGCTTTTAAAATTACTTTTTTGTAATGACTTTTTTTGCTGGGATATTTAAAAAAACCGCACTTAAAAAGTTGCAAAATAACGGCGGAATTCGAAAAAGGCTTTATGGTACAGAAAATGAATTAATAGAGGTAATCAGCGATCGACATTCTGCAAACGAATATATTGTTGCAAAAATTTCGCTTTTTGCTAATGTTTTTTTTTTTCGCAATTTGTGTTAATATTTGCTAATATCTAAATATTTAATTTTTATTAACGAGCCAAAGAGGAAGCTATTTTTTAGTTACTTACATTTTTAAATATGTAAGAGCGATCTAACATTTTTTGGAATAAGATCCCGATTAAGTGAGCCTTTTCCATCCCTGATTAACATGTCGGACTTCGTTCCTGTTCCAAGCCGCATAATATTTTTTCAAATAAAAAATATTGAGAGAGTTGTAGGGCCATTGATTACAGCCAACATCATAATAATATATGTGACTAATTAATATCTTCCATTTGAATGAAATCATTTCGAAATATTTTATTTAACACGTTTAAAACAAGTTTTGAAGGCAAACTGTGGTCTACTTATGATTTACTCAATGTTTTAATAAACATTTTTTTACCCTACACCACTACGTGGACAGGGTATAATAAGTTTGTGCTGATGCTTGTACCATCAAACAATATTGGACATAGACTCACCATTTAGTATACCGATAGACTCAGAATTACTGTTTGGTTCGATCCGTCCGTCCATCTGTCTCTCTATTCATGGCTTATTGTGCGCATGCTACAGGGCGAAAATGTTAAGATATTTCTATAAAATTTGGTACACTGGATCACATGAGCCCATGAACCCATCCTATTGATTTTTTTAGAATCGGTCCATGGTTAGACTTAGTACAAATATAAAGTTCCCTCAAAATTGATTTGTTCACACGCTACAGGTTGCAAATACGAAGATATGTTAATGAATTTTTTTACACTGATTCACAGTGTATACTGATTTGGTATGCTGATCCACCGACAAAGCCAACTAATTTTGTTTAAAATACATGTTTAGATCTAGTGCCCGTATAAAGGTCCCCAAAATAGACCACATGTCCACATGCTTCAGTTCGCCAATATTAAAATATTGTGATTAAATTTGGTACACCCACTTATATCGAAGCATGAAGCCTATTGATTATGGTTAAAATCGGTCCATGGTTATAGCTAGTATACACATAGATCCCCTAACATTGCCTAGATAGGATCCATATTTGAACCTATCGTCTATAGGGATTATATTGCCTATTTTATCTTAAATATTCCTAACATTAGGTAAAATCAAAATTTCTTGCCGTTTTATATTTTTTTTTATCATTTTATTGACATATTTTGAATCATTTGAATTTTGGATAAGAATATAAGTTATCTTTCAACCAGACTGGTGTACACAGCGGGAATTTTATTGGACGAGTTTTAATGAAATTTTTCAGTAAACTAATGGAGATTTCTTCACAAAATAAATGAAAAATTTCTTTAAGTTGATGAAGCTGTATTTTAAGAATCCAGTTTTAATAAAAACAATATTTTATGAAAAATTCCATTAATTCAATGAAAAGTTTCAATGGACGAGTTCCAGTGACACTTCATTGGTTTTATACAAAAATTCATTAATATCATGCAGATAATTCTCTCAGTGTAGAATATAATCATATAGTCGGCATGTCCGGCTTTAACTTTTTTATTCGTTATAAATAATTTTTGTAATAAAACCGCAAATATGTATTGTTCATTAATTTATCAGCAAAAATATCTGAATATACCCTACGGGGAAAGGGACCGGTCCAAAGTGACACGCAGGATAGGTCCCAAGGGGGCAGGGACCGGTCCGTGATCGTCCTTTTTGTTTGAAAGAGATACGTCACTTCAACATGGCGTTGTCATTGGAAATGACCGATTGCCTCAGTTTAGACACCTTGTGACAGTAAGGTGGTGTATCTAAAAATAGCTTTTCAAATAAATAAAAAATTAAGAATTAAAAATAATCTACTTAGCGTCGAAGTAGGGATCGATAACACAACCTTCTGCTTGTAAGGCTGGTTGATGGTAAAGTTATATATTTTTCGTTTCTGTTCAAATAAAAAAGAAAAAGAAAAAACAAACACTACAAGCAAATAAAAAAAAATGGATAAGAAAAAAATAGAAAAGAAAACAACATTACACACACACACAAAAATAGTGGAAGTGCCTTGAATATGTCCCCGATTGACCGGTCATGGGATAGGTCCTTTAATCGCAGTTAACTCGTTTTTTTCGTTGGCCATAATTAAAATAAAAAAAAATCTATTAAAAATTAGAAAATTACCTCAAAAACTCTGATAATATAAATAGAAACCTAAAAAATTCCCTTTAAGTTAAAAAGAAAATTAAATGAAATACCAATTGTTAAAACTGAAACAGCTTTAAAATAAAAAAAATTTTTGAAAATACAAAACTTAAAATTTCTTAACAACAAATTATAGAAATTTTAAATAAAAATAAGCAAATCGTAAAAAAATAAAGTTAAAAATAAATAAAAGAGTAAAATAAATAAAAAAGATATTAATTAGAAATTTATTAATCCAGTTCGAGGCCAATTTCCTTATTATAAATTAACATAATAAGTATTTTTTCAAAAACTGCTATTTTTCTTCATCAGGATACTCTCCTGACAAAAATTTCTTATTAATCAATTAAAAATGTCGAAAAAACAATTTTTATTTTTTAAATAAAAAAATATATTGAATGGGGGAAATTTTTTTTAGTTGATCTGTTATTTTAAGTAAATGAATGTTATTTTAGTTTGATTCAAGATCATAAATTAATATCACTTTCTGTTTAAATTATTTTCAAATCAAAACAAAAGGATAAAAATAGCATTGTTAAATTTCGTTGATGTTAGACTAAGTTGAGTTGTTGATAACAAACCCGATTTGCTTTCAACATCTACATAAGTAGACGATTATCAAAATATTATCCCCCTCAAAGGCGAAAGGCACTGATAATGGCTTTATAGCGAAAGCCGAAAATGCGCATTCTGCCTTGCTGAAAATAATTTAAACAGAAAGTGATATTAATTTATGATCTTGAGTCAAACTAAAATAACATTCATTTAAAAAAATATATTTATAAAAATATGCCGCGAATTTTGTTTTTTATTTCGGTATCGGTCAAATTTTTCAAAAGCAATAGTGAAAGTAACGGATCAGAAAATACTTACAAAATTAATTCATTCTCTTTTGTTCATATTTGTACTAATTTAGTAATATGCCTTCGGTTGACCGGTCACGGGATAGGTCCTTGGAGGGCAATTGACCCCACATTCCCCGTAGGGTAGAAACATGTACATAATCTCAGAATTTGTTCTATTTTCTGTGGCATATATACTTTATTTTTGCCGATAGTTTCTTTGTTTGAAATTGTTGCCAAAGCACTGTGGGCCAGGATCGCGGTTTTTTTTGGCCAAAAGTACAATTCAGGTAAAGGGAAAATTTGTTTATATATTCAAAATCTAGGATTGTTGAATATTAATTTTACCTCAAAAATGTGGGGTTTTTTTGAAAATCCTAAACTTTAAAAAAAAGCTCCAAAATGTTCCAAGAGATATTTGAAAAACTTGAATGTCAATGTGTTCCATAAGATGTCTTCTACCTAAGTTTTTGCGACCGTTTGCGACCGTTTGCGACCGTTTGCGACCGTTCATAAACTTTCGAGATTATGCCCTTTAACTGAAAAAGTACCTCCAAATCTCTCTGATTTCCAGCATTCCAGAGTTTTAGTAAAAACTAAAAAATAGCACTAAAAATTACCTTAAATGAAGGTTCTGGTTTTCTCACACAGACTAGCCCCCTAAAGTCCAGGTGTGTGGAACATTTGAGTGCCAATTCTGAATAAGTACGAAATTAATCCTTAAACACATTTTAAGTTTTGACTTATTTCTGGCATGATGTCTTCAGAGACTTATAGTAGAATTTCATGACAAATATTTTTGCGGAACATTTTAACCCTCTAACTCTTCAACTTATGGGTGTTTTTTGACACTTTTTAAAAAGGGCCAAAAGAGACCCTTTAATTGCAGAGTTAGAGGGTTAAAATGTTCCACAAAAATTTCCCTCGTAGTGTTCTACATAAGTTCACTGAACATATCCTATACCTAAAATGGAAGATTCAAATGGTTTCCTATGCCGATTCACAATAAACATTTTCAAAAGAGGGGACATTTTAAACCCCCAAAAACATAGGGCCTGACGAAAACTTTTAAAACGCCGATACACTTATGTATATTTTCCTTTGGTCCCTCTGCCAGAATTAGTTGTCATCAGAACCTTTTTTTATTTTTGCACAGTGTAATTTATTTTCCAACACATAACAATTTAAAATTAATGGCCGCTATATTGGATCTGCCATGTTGAATTTTTAAAATTTGATTTCAGATTCCTAATCTTTTATCCAAAAGCTTCTCTTGGTGGAAATTTGAAGTAAATCAGGCGACATAACAAATTTAATGAAAAAATAGTTTGTCGCCATATTGGATCCGCCATTTTGAATTTAAAAATTTTAATTTCAGATTTTTAGTCAGCGGATCCTAGACCTATATAATTGATTATTTTCAGTCCAATATAATAAAAACTAAAAATTAATGGCCGCCATCTTGGATCCGCCATTTTGAATTTTATATTTTTATTTCAGATTCGTGATCAGCAACAACCAAACCCCCTTTGTGATATCTTTTAGTCTCATATACTCAATATTCTAGTTTTGGCCAAATTTCGATGATGCTGGCCCACTGTGCAAAGCTAAGAATGGATTATCAGAACTTATTTTGCTAAAACCTTTTTAACCCTAGGGTTTTTCGCACTTATAATTGCCCAGAGAAAAGGTAGATTAAATATGTCCAAAGCCGGTTTGTAAAGGAGAACTGGGAAAACAAAAATGTAGTAGGCGGTAATTCCCTACCTAGTCCGGCTTTCCCCTTGCGAGCCCTCGAAGTTGGTTATTTAGAATTCTTCATTTAAAGGGTAAAAAGCACAAACTTTGACAAGCGAAATGAAGGGCAAACAAGGCGTCTATGAGGTCGATTTTTTGTAACATATCCATAAATTAGTTCCAGATAACAAAAATAAAATAATAATAAAATTCGATTTATCCGGAATGGTAGGATAATGGCAAATATTTTTGGTAGGCGAAATGAGGGGAAAGGAGGGTTTCTACGGATCCAATTATTCTTGGCATAACTATTATTATGTCAGACGTATTCTCATTTTACAAATTACAGAATTTTTTTACTCATTTGGGTTGCGAAATCTACATATTAAAATTTACTAAAAGTAAAAAAAAAAATACTAATCTCGTTTGTTTCTAAAGTTGAAAATTGTTTATTTATTTTAATACACATATCCCGGTGGAATTTTTTGTTATATGATCTTCAGAAAGACAAACTTGCTTAAAACTTTTTATTGATAATTTCAGGGGTCTCCCATGGTCCTGATGAATGGCAACACCGGTTTTTAATGTAACAGATGGCGCTGACTGCTGTTTTGTTATTTCTGGCAATACTGTTTCATTTTATTGGGGAGAAGTGTTGCCCAAAGAGTTTTCGCTTATTCCCATTTTAAATGTTTAAATCCCCAATGTTATACACAATTCATTTTAATTTAAGCAAATACTCAAAAAAAAGGAGCTAAGCTAGCATCGCTCTTAAGTTCAAAAAATTATTAAGAAATGAGTGAGCAAATTATATAAAATTTAATATTTTAAATCTAGTAAGGTTTAAGTTCTAGGGTTCGTAAACTCTTTTAAACATTAAGGTTGCCTAAGTCGAGTGAACACGATTTAGAAGGTACATAAGAGGTTGAAGGATGAAAACCCCTGGTACTTTTTGAGCCTACACAATATTTATTTTTTCTGAGTCTTTTCATGTAACAATTTCAGTATTTGGAAAATAGAAAATTTTTTGATTAATTACTGAGCTTGGTTGCTTTTCGTTATTTCAAGATTTAAAAATATTTGCAGAATATTTTTTTAATTCTAATTTTTTCAATTCAATTTTTTCAATATTAATCACTGGGGATTTTTACATCTCTAAGGATTTTAAGTAACTTAAAACCTTTATTTAAATTATTGTTTTAACAAAAATTTTGTTAAAAGTTTATCAAAACGACTTGAAAGCAGTTTGACAGATGTTTTACTGACGCATTATTTTAAGTGTATAAATTCGAATCAAATAGTTGCCAAAAAATAAATTAATGAGCAGTTCATGCTATTTTAAGTAGTAAATTAGCATTTATCGTAAATTTGACAACTCTCTATGGGTTAAACTTCAAAAATCATGCTTTTTACAACGTGCTAACGTTAGCACTTAAACTGTGAATTCCTTCAATGTTTTTATATAAAAAATCCATTAATTCAACTCCATGGGGATTAATGGGTTAAAGATTTTTCTAAAGATCTATTAGCTTATTTCTTTCATATTATTATCGCTACTCATTTTGAAATTCATAATCTTTGCAACTAAATTTCAATTGTTATTTTTATCCTGATATTTTATTACTCTTGAACTTGTATTAAACTATTCAATTTCAATATTGCTGACATTATGTCTGCTTTTCTATGGTTAAGTTTATTCATAACTCTGTGAATAAAAACCGCTCTCTATTTTTTTCAGAATAATTTGAAAATTTTTTTTAGTTATTACTTAGCTTTTATTTCCATTCTGTATTGCCACTTTTTATTATTTGTCTGTCAATTTTTTTATTCGTTTTTTTTTTACATTTTACCTTTTGGCCACCACTTATGGAGGCTACTTCCGTTTGGTATTGGCTTTAGTTGGAGTCATTCATTTTGTGTTGTTGGTATGATTTGCATGTCTAGTGTTTGTTTATGTCTCCAACAGTAATGGGTTTTTATATTTGCTACTACGATACTACTACGTACTGATGACAGAAGGGACCTAGGCTCTTCTATAACTATTTCTATGAGGTGTATATGTATGTTTGCATATTGTGATAGATAAATTTACATAATTCACTTTGACATGCCTCATCTTCTGTTACTAAAAAGTCCTTTGACATTTTAAAAAATTTCCTGTTTTATGAATATTGGAGTTGTTAGTTTTAGTGAAATCCAATATGCCGGTTATTGTATTATAGAATACAGTCTATTTGATTTAAAATTTGTTTAAACAATCAAATTTTATAACACTACTAGTTGTTCTTTTCTTACAAAATAACAAACAAATGAAGTGAACTACACTGCGTATGGTAACTATAACCTCACCAATAAAACAGGTTATACGTGAGGGTATAAATAATTTAGAGAGAGAATTATCTGCATGATATTAATGGATTTTTGCATAAAATCAATGAAGTCAACTAGTCGATTGCAATTGTTCATTGAATTAATAGAATTTTTCTTAAAATGTTGTGAAAAATTTCATTTCATTTATTAAAATCTTCACTAGGGTTTGGGATTTCCCGGACTTTTTTATTTCCCGGGAAACGGGAATGAAAAAATTAGATTCCCGGGATTCCCGGGAAATATTTTTAAACAAAATTGTTAATGAAAACCACATATATAAGTAATTTTTGTTAAAAAAAACACTATTTCAGTACAAATGCAGTCAGTCTGTGTAGTGAGAATTCAAAGTAAAAAATATCAGAATGTTGAACATTTGATTTCATATAAATTACTCGCAGCACTGCCAAATGAATTGCATGATTCCAGCAGGCACCTACTAATGGACTGTCGGAAACAAACCGTTTTATCACACTTGGCCCATTAGATATGGTGGCCACAATATTATTTTCCAAAGACAAATAAAACTCTTCTAGTCTTATTTCTACAATTCTTCTTATTTCATCAGCATTCCATCTTCCTGATATATAAACCAACCCCAGGTTATAAAATGAATTATTTCCGTTTATACATATGTTCAAATATCTCTTTTGTGATATTCTTGTCCATTCATCTAAGATTATAGTAAATCTCCTATTGTTAGAAATATTGCTCGATATTTCTTTTATCATGATATCTTTTACATGATTGTAGTAATTTAATATAATGTTCTTTACATCGGTTTCATTTTTTTGCAATGCCAGGTTTTTCTTATAAAAATTTTCTCGAATAAACGAAGATCTAGTTATGGTGCGGATTGACTGCAGCTAATTTGGATACCATTTCAGGAAATGTTTGCCCTACCATAAAACCTTTAATGACTATTCAGTTTACACTTTTTTCTTCGGGTACTTTGCTAATTTTAGCTGAAACGTTATTCTTGTTGTTGTTTTCTTCAAGAGAAGTTGCATGACCATCAATTTTTTTTTTTTTTTGTGAACCAAATTTAGATGTCGGATAACCAAATTTATATACCACCGTTAACCATTAGTCTTTTCTTTTCACATTTATTAATGAAAACGTTACTTATAAAATTATTGACCCTTAATATAAAGGCGAATTTATACCCTACACCACTATGTGGTCAGGGTATTATTTAAATTTAAAGTCGACTTTATTTTTAATCAAACGGTTTTGCTCATTTTGTGTATGAAAACCTTACAAAAATATTTATATTTGCAAATATTTTGATTGGTTGAAATAAATTAACCAATCAGAATGCTCCAAAAATAAACCAAGGCAAGGTATACTGCCACCCAATATTTTAACTAAAGTCGACTTTACCTAAATTATACATTTGAAAAATTTAGATAGTAAGAGCGATTATTTGTAAGAAACAAAGCTTTTTTTCATATTTCTTTTAAACATTTTACCAAGTTTTTAGGTTTTACTACTTAAATTTTGAATAAGTTATGCGAAAAATCTTTATTAGTTGAAATGCTCCTTATTACTTGGCAAAGATTTTATTTGTGGGTCAAATAAATGTATTCCCTTTTAAAAGATTTTAACAATGACATTTTTGTTTTGGTATTTAAAATGTTTTTTATGACTAAAATTAAAAAATCCTATTCGAAACAGAAACAATTTAAAAAATTTAATATTTTTAAAATTTCCCGTTTTCCCGGGAAAAATATATTATTTTCCCGGGAATTCCCGGCAAACTTTTCCCGGGATTTCCCGGGAATTCCCGCCCGGGAATTCCCGAACCCCAAACCCTAATCTTCACACACTTTATGAAAAAATTAAAACTCATTAAAACTAGATTCATAAAATATATGAAGCTTTCTCATAAAATTTAAGAGATTTTTCATTTACTTTGTGAAGAAAACTTTATTAGTTTCCTGAAAAGTTTCATTAAAACTCGTCCAGCGAAATTCTCCCTGTGTATAAAAAAACTCTAAAGTAGGGCATACACGTTCAATATTATTGATCAATTTTTCAAAAATCAACCAAACAGAGCATTTTATTTTTTAAATACTTTGTTCTGATTGGTTGATTTTAAAAACATTGATCAATAATATTGAACATATATGTTTGCCTTAAAGTAGGGCACACACGTTCAATATTATTGATAAATTTTTCAAAAATCAACCAACCAGAAAATTTTAGTTTTAAATATTTTGTCCTGTTTGGTTAATTTTAAAAACATTGATCAATAACATTGAACGTGTTCAACCAATCTGGTTGAAAGTCAACTAATATTTTGATCTGAAATTAGAAAGGGTTGAAAGAGACTTATGTCAAAACTTGTCTATAAAATGATAAAAAAATTAGAAAAACGTTTGGAAATCATGATTTTACCTAATGTTAGATGAATTTCATGTAAACTCAGAAATATAGTCCAAATGGGCGATAGGTCAAAATATGGACCGATCCTACCTACACTGAGAGAATTTTCATCACTTCAGTAATGAATTTCTTCATAGTTCCAATGAAAATTGTCACTGGAACTCGTCCATTGAAACTTTTCATAGAATCTATGAAACAGGTTTCATTAAAGTCAATGTTTATGAAAAGTTCATAAAATTAATGAAACTCTTCATAAAATTCATAGGCCACTCGTCCAATGAATAAATCATTCAGCCAATGAAGAGCTCCATAAAATCTATGAAGCAATTTCATTTACTATTATTTATTATAGTTGGTTGTTGTCGTTGGTAAGCTGGAGTGGATAAATAAAAAGTACTTAGCAAATGCAAAAGGCGTAATAAAATCGTAGCATATTTTACGGATGTACAAAATATATCTAAAGAAAGAATTCATTAAAAAAAAGGGTTATAAAAAAAAATTCAAAAAAATTTATATGATTTATAAAAAAATTTCATAGTCCAAAATAAATAATAAAAAATTAATTAAAAAAAAAAAATAAAAATTACAAAAGATTATTCTCTCAGGAAATGACGATATTTTATAAAAAATTAGAAAAAAGTAAATACTATTGAACAATAATTTCATATATACATGCATATCTATAAAGAACATTTTCATTAAATTTATGGAGATCTAATTTATGAAATTCAATGAACTTTTTTAATGAAATTATGAAATTTCAGGAAAGAAAAGTTATGAAAAATTTCATAATATTAATTAAATATTATAAACATAATGAAATTCTTCATTGGTTCTACGAAAAAAATTCTATGGAATTATATCATTAATATCATGAAGGATAATTTTCTCAGTGTAGAATCAAAAAGCTTTGTTTTTGCATGTTTGGTACCTGTAGCGTACGAACAAGGCAATTTTGGGGGCAACTTTATATGAGCACTAGGTCCAAACATGCACCGATTTTAATCGAGATCAGTAAGCTTCGTACTTGAGCCGATTTAAGTCGATGTACCATTACTATTTTGTAATATATTTTTTATATCTTAAATATTCGATTGAGCCAAAAGCAAAAAATACAGCCGATTTATTGTACTTTCTCTTTCACATATCCAAATTTCATCCAAATCGAGTGAACCACATTATGTGTAAAAATTCATTGTTTTTTGTTTAAATACTCGTAAATGGTTTGCACCTTTAAAATATAAAACTTGTAAAGCACTGTCAATATAAAACAAAATTATTGTCAAATTTACTTGAACTGTTAACAAAAAGGAGAAAAAAGTACAGAAAAAATGTATGCAATACCGAAAGCGGTATCGTTCTAAATCGGTATTTCGAATTTGTAAAAGTGGCTCCAATTTCGACAAATTCTGTATTGCCGAAATCGGTATCGGAAATTGGAAACCATGTCTAGGTACAATATTTTTTTGGTGTTGCAAACATCAGCACAAACTTATTATATCATTAAGTGGTGTAGAGTACAAAAATCGAGAAAAAAATGTGAAAATTTAAAATGTTTTTGTGATTTTTTCGTCTACTAATTATTTACAAAAATACCCATGTGAAAATCGAAATATATATGAACACACATGATCAAATATACAAAAAATCGGTTTTTTGAATAATTCGGAAACCGGTTTTTACAACTCTACCCACAGGATAGTAATTATGAAAAATTCAAAGGACCAGTTTTATAATTATAAGATTGAAGCACAATTTTTTTCTCAAATATTTCTTAAATAAAAAATTTTAAAATAAAATTTCTTTATTTTAATCGGCCTTTTTTTTAATCACCGGATTTAGTTTTGGATTTATTTTATTTTGTTAAAAAATCCACATTTTCTTTTTAAATTTAAAAAATTCTATATTTTTATTCAAATCTTACACTTATTCGCTAATATAATGTGAAACAAAAAATTCAAATTTTGCGAAAATACAATTTCTAGAATTAAATTAAGCTAAATCCAAAACGGATTTATTTATATTATAAATCCATTTTGGATTTAGCTTAATTCAATTCCTGTATTTACATTTTTAAAAATTTTAATGATATTCTTTTACATTATATTATCGAATAAGTCTTAGATTTTGATAAAAATATTCAATTTTGAAAATTAAAAACCAAAATGTGGATTTTTTAACAAAATACAATAAATCCGAAAATAAATCCAGTGTTTAAGAAAAAAATCGATCTTAATTCTAACAACAAAACAGTCCCTAAAATCTTTTAAGTGAATTTTAAATGGCCACTTAAATTTTACACACTGACCACTTTAAAACAGTTTCATTACAAAATAGAGCAGGTGTTACAAAAAGCCTCAAAATATTTCATAACAATGTTCAAATAAATAA
Organism: Leucophora obtusa; assembly: GCA_949987735.1. Classification (NCBI taxonomy): domain Eukaryota; kingdom Metazoa; phylum Arthropoda; class Insecta; order Diptera; family Anthomyiidae; genus Leucophora; species Leucophora obtusa. The sequence goes on from OX465299.1 coordinate 54,133,695, forward strand.
AGTTATGCCCAACTTGCTGCACGCCAAGTTACTTAAGGCACTACATTATTTTTAATTACACACAAAGAAAAAAAAAAACAGAAAATAAAAATTTTCCAACAACCGAAACACACACAAACAGAAAGACAGACTACATGCCAACAAACAAAATAGAAAAGCAACATGTAATAAAAATCGATTGAAACATCTTAATAATGATTGTGGTAAAATCACAACCAATATCAGTGACCCCATATAGAAAACAACCACCCACTCAACCCAAATTACCCATCCACTGACCCAAACACCCACAATAATCTGAAAACAGTGTTTTTTTTCTTGTTCTAACAATGCAATAGAACGAACTAATAGATTCTGAAATGAAAAATTTTACAATTTAAACTCATACTTTAATATTTGTATTACTGCTATTGCTGCTGTAGTGGTGTTTGTGTTTTCCCAACAATTTTTACTCCGAAAAAATTAATCCGAGCATGATCATGCGCATTTTTGTTTTAATAGAAAAATCAAAACACTTTCTTTTGTACACAAATTATGAAGTATAATACAAAAGAAAAAAATTTCAACAAAAATAAACAAAAAATATAAACGAATTCAACGATGTGTAAAATTTTTTCTATTGTAAAACCACTATCGTAATAGACAAACATATATATAATGAAAAAAAAAACAAAAAAAAAAAAAATGTTGACAAAAATATTTAACTCTTAGGCCGAGTTTTTAGCATGTAGATTATCTTTAAACCTAGTTTAATGCAGTATTCCAATAACGCAGTAATTGGAATAGAAAAGAAGACTTTTAAATAGAAAAAAGTCTGTTAAAATTTTAGTTAAAATTACTAAAAATTTTTTAAAAATTACGTTCCGGAAATAAAACTATAAAATATACACTGAGAGAATTATCCTTAATGATATTAATGATATAATTTCATAGAATTTTTTTCGTAGGACCAATGAATAATTTCATTATGTATATAATATTTAATTAATATTATGAAATTTTTCATAACTTTTCTTTCATGAAATTTCATAATTGCATTAAAAAAGTTCATTGAATTTCATAAATTAGATCTCCATAAATTTAATGAAAATGTTCTTTATAGATATTTATATATGAAATTATTGTTCAATAGTATTTACTTTTTTAAATAAAATATCGTCATTTCCTGAGAGAATAATCTTTTATAATTTTTGTTGTTTTTTTTAAATTAATTTTTTATTATTTATTTTGGACTATGAAATTTATTTATATAAATCATATTAATTTTTTCTAAATTTTTTTTTATGTCCCTTTTTTTAATGAATTCTTTCTTTAGATATATTTTGTACATCCGTAAAACATCCTACGATTTTATTAGGCCTTTTGCATTTGCTAAGTACTTTTTATTTATACACTCCAGCTTACCAACGACAACAACCAACTATAATAAATAATAGTAAATGAAATTGCTTCATAGATTTTATGAAGCTCTTCATTGGCTGAATGATTTATTCATTGGACGAGTGGCCTATTAATTTTATGAAGAGTTTCATTAATTTTATGAACTTTTCTTAAAGATTGACTTTAATGAAACCTGTTTCATAGATTCTATGAAAATTTTCAATGGACGAGTTCCAGTGACAATTTTCATTGAAACTATGAAGAAATTCATTACTGAAGTGATGATAATTCTCTTAGTGTACAGAATTTTAGTTATCTTCGAGTTAAATTTTAACTAATAGAAAATAACAATTTAACCTTCTAAAATCATCATAGAATTTTGCTCAATAACACTATGGAACATTTTTGGGATTATTGTCTGGGGGGTGAGAAATTCCAAGTCAGGGTGATGGTACTAGGTCAGTATAGTAAAACCCTCAAAGGGTTTGGCGTTCGTATGTGTCATTTTTTTTATGACCTTTTAAATTTTTTCCTTATCTTGATGTTTTTTCGCTTAGTTGTAACATTTTGGCAAAAACGTAGTTTAACATAACTCGAGAACCACTTGTCCGATTTTGATGAAACAAATTTAGAAAAATTTAGAATTACAATTTCTCTAATCTGTTTCTATACCGTTTTCCTATATGTGCAACACTTTCGAAGTTAAAAATGAATGTATGAAGGGAAAAAAGTATTTTTTGCCTAAAAATTTAAATATTTTTTTTTAAAAATTCATAAAAAATCCAAAATGGAAAAAAGTGCCAAAACTAATTACTTTCGCGTAAAGTCACATAACTCATGAGCAAAAAAAGGCATAGATCATGAGAATCGATGCACGCGTTTCTCATTTATTCACAATTAGGTAAATGTATGAATTTCAAAAATGTGCTCCAGATATGCACAACATTATTTGGAGAAAACATTGACACTCACAAGCCGAACTCTCTCATATTTTTCTACTGTACTAAAAGAGAAATATTGATGTGGCCAGATATAAATAGCTTTTACTACTGCTGTGGTCAATATGTCTCAACACATAAAAAAAGGGGAAATTTCAGTACTGATTTTGTTCAAACATACGAGATGTACTTCAACCAAAATGTTATAGTGAACGAAAATTGGGTACCAAATATAGTGTGTAAAAGCTGCTACAACCGTCTAATGGATTGGAAAAATAGAAGACGTGAAAGTATGCCATTCGGTATCCCAATGACTTGGACTAATCCTGGCGAAGGTCACAATCCATTGAATTGCTATGCATGTGCGAATAAAGGAGCCGCAAAAAGGATAAGAAAATCGTATAATTACGTTGGTGTTGCAAGTGCCGCAACACCATTGCCTCATTCGGACCACATTCCTGTGCCAAAAGCTTCTAGCCCAGATATTTTCTCTTCTACGACTGCTCCGACATATCATGCACGTGATGATTCCCCATATGAGCCATCAGTATCCAATGAGCCAATTTTAATAAATCAAAATAAGCTTGATTCAATTGTTGCCAAGTTGGAATTAACACAGCATAAATCAGAAGAGCTGGCTTCCATTTTGAAATCAAACAATTTGTTGGCACCCGGTGTGAAAGTCACAGCTTATCGAAGTCGTCAGGCAACACTCCAAAGTTTATTCCTTGTGAATGATGAAAAAACTTCTGCATTTTGCCCGGATGTAGGAAAATTGATGGACGCAATGGAAATAAAATATGAAGCAGATGACTGGAGATTATTTATTGACAGTTCAAAACTCAGCTTGAAGGCGGTTTTACTGCATAAGACCAATAAAAAACCTTCAGTTCCAATCGCCTACAGTACAGAAACGAAAGAAACATATGATGCACTGGAAAATATTTTAAAAATGGTTAACTACGCCAAACATATGTGGCGCATATGCTGCGATTTAAAAGTTGTAGCAATGCTTTGCGGTCTTCAAAGCGGCTATATAAAATATATGTGCTTTTTGTGCGATTGGGACACACGATTTTCCGGTGACCAATATGCATGCCACGGATGGAAACTCAGAGAGCACAACAGGTTACAAACGGCCAATATTATTCGTGAGCCTCTAGTGCCGAAGGAGAAGATATTGCTGCCTCCACTGCATATTAAACTTGGAATTGTTAAGAATTTTATCAAAACTGTCGCTAAAAGAGATGAAGTTGTGTTTGAAACTAATTTACCCGAGACTCAGCGAAAGTAAAATTAAAGAAGGTAAGTTATAATATCACATTCATTTCCCATGATTTTCCATCTTAACAAATTAATTTTTTCCAATCAGGCGTACTAAATGGTCCAGATATACGAAAGCTGATTAAAAGTGACGCATTCAACAATATTTTGATTGACGCTGAATTGAATGCATGGCAGGCAATCAAAGAAGTAATAGAAGGCTTGTTGGGAAAGCATCGTTCTAACAACTACGATGTTTTTGTCGCAAGGATGTTAAGAGCATTCTCGGAAATTGGTGTCCACATGTCCTTGAAAATCCATTGTTTACATCATCATCTGGACTACTTCAGCAAACAATTGGCTACCGAATCTGATGAACAAGGTGAACGCTATCATCAAGTTGCTATGCCATTTGAAATGAGGTAATACTGATTTTTTATTTTTTCAAACTCATTTTAATAAAACAAAAACTTACAGATATAGAGGCAAAAAGTCGCCGAGTGCAATAATTGCGGAAATTTGCTGGTGGAGTAAGTTAGTGTGGCAAGACAAGGATGATCTTGATGATAAAGAATTTTCAGGAGATGCAGAAGGGCCAACAGTGGAGTCACACATTGACATTATGTGTGGTTCAGAAACTGATGATAGCGATGAATGCGATGCCACTAGTCCCGAACAACCACCATCGAAAAAGTCTAGGCAATATTTATTAAAATAAATAAAAATAAATAAATAAAATAAAAATAAAAAATTATAAAAATGTTTACTTAATTTTTTTAGTAGTTTATGGCCAGAAGTCTGGAGTTATTGGGGAAAATTTATGAAAAAGGCGATAAATGACACTTTTTTGAATAAAAACAAATATCAATATTCTTGTCAAAATGGGATACCTTCACTTAATTGTAAATAAAAGCAGAACGCGTTAAATTTTGTTTATAGGTTATGTGACTTTACATGAAATTAATAACACTTGATCCTTTTTTCCGTTTTGGATTTTTTATGAATTTAAAAAAAAAAATTTTAATTTTTAGGCAAAAAAATATTTTTTTTTCTCCACAAATTTATTTTTACCGGCAAAACTGTTGATTATAAAGAAAAACGTTATATGAACGGATTAAAGAAATTGTAATTCTAAATTTTTCTAAATTTGTTTCATCAAAATCGGACAAGTGGTTCTCGAGTTATGTTAAACTACGTTTTTGCCAAAATGTTACAACTAAGCGAAAAAACATCAAGATAAAGAAAAAATTTAAAAGGTCATAAAAAATTAATGACACATACGAACGCCAAACCCTTTGAGGGTTTTACTATACTGACCTAGTACCATCACCCTGACTTGGAATTTCTCACCCCCCTGTGAGAAATTGTACTGTGTAATTAGTAAACTAAAAAATCACAAAAAACATTTAAAATTTTTAAAGTTGTTTTTTCTGATTGTTATACCCTACACCACTACGTGGAGAGGGTATAATAAGGGTCACCCCCCAAAATGGGCTTGGTTACACGCTGCAGGTCGCAAATACGAAGATATTTCAATGAAATTTGGTTCGCTGACTCACATGGTCCCGATGACAAATGATTCTAGATAGAATCGGTATATGGAGATATCGCCCATATGGGATATATCTGCGATTTTGTTTTCTTTTATAATTTTATAGAAAATTTTGACACAAATCCCATTTTAACCTATTCGAATTTCGGATCCAAACATGAGTTGGCTTTTAACCAGACTGGTGTAGGGTAAAAATTCCCATGGAGCTCGCTTTTATAGGGATTTCTCATATTTTTATGTGTTTGATATGAATTTGTCAAGATTTTAATATTTTAATGTGTTTTTTGTTGAAACAGTAACATTTATTTTTGCTCGAAAAAATAAAAGTCAAATAATAACTTTAATTTTTGCTCAAAAAAATAAAAGGCAAAAAATAACTTTTTTATTCTAACTTTTATGACTTTTTTACATTACGGTCCATGCCTTTACCTAATCAAAATAAGTTGGTATGTGTCTGAAAGCCCAAAGTCTATACAGTAGTGGACTAAAGTGGATACATATTTGAATTTTTTTAAAACTGTGTTAATAACTTTTGTTCAATTTGTGATATCCAAGTGTATTTTTTCCAGTTTTTGAAGTGGCCAGCTCAAAGCCCCGATTTGAATCCCATCGAGAATTTGTGGGCAATTGTCAAAAGAAGACTCTCCCAATACGAACGAGCACCGACCAACTTAGATGATCTTTGGTCAAGAGTTTCAGCGGAATGGACTAATATTCCACCTCAAACTATTAAAAATCTCGCGAAAAAGCATGCCTTCTCGCATAAAATCTGTTTTAAACATAAAGGACTTTGGACAAAATACTAAAGAAAGAACTTGCCGAAAATTTTAAATATGAACAATACCGGATAAAAGCGGTCACAATTTGCAATTAGTGTTACTGTATTTATGTTTTTATTGAAGAAGAATGTTTTATTTTTATGCTTTAAAAAAAATCATTTAAGTTTCTATAACAAAACCAAAATTATAACAAATTTCGTAAAATCTTGAATTAATGTATCCACTTTTGTCCACTACTGTACATTTAAGGGGTTAAATACTGTAATAACAGCATTTTAACATTTGAACGGTTGTCAAAAATTCAATTAACAATATTTTTAATAGATGAATGAGGGGAATGTTTATTTGATCTCTTATTTTGGCAAATGAATGTTCTTTAGTTTGACTATAGATCATAAATTAATATCACTTTCTGTTTAAATTCTTTTCAAATTAAAGAAAGATAATACAATTTTCACAAGTAAATTACAAAGAAAAAAATTTTTTTTTTCAAAATTTTTTATTCTTTGTAATTTACTTGTGAAAATTGTATCATCTTTCTTTAATTTGAAAATAATTTAAACAGAAAGTGATATTAATTTATGATCTATATCAAACTAAAGAACATTCATTTACCAATATTTTTAATATTTTATTTTTTTATTTAAAAATCATGTGATATCATGTGTAGTATTTTTATATTTTCCCAGCCAAAATCGCCAGAGTTGCCACTTCATTACTGGCCTTTTTTAAAAAAGGCAAAATCGGCTGCCGATTATTAATTATCGGAAAATAAAAATGTAAAGTGATTCTCAATCCCAGATAAATTCTCTAGTCCTTATCGTGGCCCGATTTTTATTAAAAAAATTTTTTTTAACAAAAACGTTGATAGAGAATTTATTAGACATTTTATGTCGGTCAAAATCTTTTATTTCGTAAATTTTTTTATTTGTTTTGTATTTGTTTTTTATTTTTTATATACATTGATTACTTTTATGGCTTATAAAAAGCCATCAGTAGCTGCCTTATATAACGTGCCTTCGCCCACCATCGAGGAATCGTCATTGGACTTTCTTTAAAGACTTCATGCAATTCTGGCATCTTTGGATGTAGTTTTTTTCGTTTTGTTCTGCTGTATTATGGGAAAAAAATTTGTAATAAAGACAATGATAAAAAATTTTTTGTACAAATTTAATTAATAGAATATTACTTTGTGACTAAAATATATTTTACAAAAAAACATGTGAAAACTTTATTTCTTCAAATTTTTTATTGATATTTTCGGAACATATACTGAAGAGTATGTTCTATCGAAATAAAATATAAAAAAAATTCGAAACAAAATTTTTCCTAGAGTCGAGGGGGATTAAACCGTATTAAGAATTATCCGTGGTTTAGTCAGGTAAATGAATAAATAAGAAAATTAAACGAAAAAATTGACTTTTTGCTAGAAATTAAATTTGCAAATATTTCAAAAACTAGAGCTAGTTTTAAAATTTGGTGTTCACATTCGTGATATTCATGCTAAAATTTATCAGAATTGATATGTCGCATGCCCGATGTATTTTTAGTGTTGTACTGTGTAATTAGTAGACTAAAAATCGCCAAAAAAAATTTTAAAAACTTTTTTTCGATTTTTTTATAGCAAAAAAAAAAATCTGTCCTTTTGAAATCAGCAGTTTACTATTTTTCATGGATGGTAACCGAAACAATGCGGTTATCGGTAAGTGTAATGCTATTTCAGATTATTTCGGTAACGGTATTTTAAGCGTAACGGTATTTCAGTTATTTCGGTAACGGTATTTTAAGGTTATCAATATTTCATTTATTTCGGTATCGGCAGAAAATAATTTTACTTATATACTTTTACCTCTAGTTGCCACATTTTTTATCCGATTTTCATAAGTAATACCTTTCTGAAAAGGTTGTAATGTTATATTGTTTACAACTTCATAAGCCACCGCAAATAGCGCTCATCTAGCATTTATTCGAAAATGATTGATTTGATATGTCGTAGTGGAACATTTTCCTCATGCCAAAAGCTAGCATTTATTCGAAAATGATTGATTTGATATGTCGTAGTGGAACATTTTCCTCATGCCAAAAGCTATCAAAAAATTTTTGTCCATACAAATCGGCCCACTCTAATAAGCACAATCTCAATATATCCGGTTATACAGAGTGGTTTTGGTTATAATAACCTAAAAGTCCGTTAAAAAAAATACATTTCATTAAAAGAATATTAAAAAAGCATATTTAATTTAAAAAGTACCTTTTAATAAAAAAGGACTTTTTATGTAAAATGTACATTTTATTAAAAAGTACCTTTAATTAAAAAAGTGCATTTTATTAAAAAATACATTTTATTAAAAAAGTACCTTTTATTTAAAAAAGTACCTTTTAATAAAAAAGGACTTTTTATGTAAAATGTACATTTTATTAAAAAGTACCTTTAATTAAAAAAGTGCATTTTATTAAAAAATACATTTTATTGAAAAAGTACCTTTTAATAAAAAAAAAAAAAATACGTTTTCTTAAAAAAGTGAATTTAATATTTTTATATTTGAGTGTATGCAAAAAAGTATTTAATAACAACGTAAAAGCAACAGTATTTAGAACTAAAATACTCTTCTACGTTGCTCCGATGAAATGAGGGTTGACAAGTGTAGGAAAATGAAAAGCTTCAGTAGCAGCAGTTTGGTCATGAACAATAGAAAAAGACACAAAAAATCATAATAAAAATAAAGCTTGTTGTTAACCTTCCTCTATAAGTGGAGTGTACATACTATAGACGCACTAAAACTACGCATATAATAAGTACGTACTATGTACATTAGAGTGGGCGGATTTTCTAAATTTAAAAAATGTTGATTCTAAATTGATATTGAAGCATATTACGAGTACACTCAAAATAGTTTGTAGTTTAAATTAACTGAAAATGTAATTTAAAATAAATGAAAAATCACTTGAAAACCGGTCTACTGACTTTTCATTTAAATCAAAAGAACTTTTCATTTATTTTTAAATGTTAATAAATAAACTACAAAATCCTTAAAAAATAATGATTTTTGATTTATGAAACCAACAGGAAATGTTATATCGGTCAAAAACAAGTTATACGTGTCCCGGCGTTTCGCTGGGTCACCCCTAGGAATCGAGATATATCGATTTGACCTTTGGTGGTCTTTTTTTTGACATAACTCGAGAACCACTAGTCCGATTTTGCTCAAACAATTTTAAAAAAATTAAAAATTACAATTCCTTTAATCTGTTCATATAACGTTTTGCCGGTAAAAATAAATGTTTGTTACCGCTACCATAAAAATCAATAACCTTTTGTTTATTACTTTTTTTTAATATTTTAAGCAAAAAATATTTTTTTCTTCATACATTTATTTTTACCGGCAAAACTGTTGAGTATATAGAAAAACGTTATATGAACAGATTAGAGGAATTGTAATTTTTAATTTTAAAATTGTTTGAGCAAAATCGGACTAGTGGTTCTCGAGTTATGTCAAAAAAAGACCACCAAAGGTCAAATCGATATATCTCGATTCCTAGAGGTGACCCAGCGAAACGCCGGGACACGTATAACTTCTTTTTTTAGCGATATAACTTTCCCCGGTAGTTTGAACCCTTCCCGATCACTGACCCCTACCATTTGTCTCACAGTGTAATCATTTAGAAACAAATGTACGGATAACTTTTTAAATAAACTGCAGTCAGTTACTGTAATAATATTTTCAGTGTAGTACAATTCAAATCGGTAGAACTCTAGATTTCCGAAAAATTATTTAAAATTTTTTAAAACCGTAAAAATGTTTTCTAATATATTTGCATCCGTTGAAAACGAATACAATAATATTTTTTAAAGTTTACGTTTTTGAAATATGGCAACTTTGTACTGAGTTTCTCGATAATTATGCTTAACTTTTAATATTTTCATTTTACCATATTCATTATTAGTGGACCAAATATAAGTAATATTAATTTTTTACTATTTGTCTTGACCACAGTAGAGACAGAGCTTTGAAGAATTAATTCCTTTTTGAATGAATTCACTACCAATCGAATTCAATTTTCTCTACAATTGAATGAATTCCTTTTCTTAAGTAATTCACTGAATTCGTTCAACTGAATGCGTTCATCAAACAACAAATTCAAAGAATTAATTCAATTGCAATAGTTCTTTTTATTAAATCAAATGAATTAATTCACCGGTGAACGCGTTCAATTTTATAAATCGAACGGAAAAAAGTGAATTAATTCCTTACTGAATTAATTCACTACTGAATTCGTTCAATTTCATTTTCGTTCAGTGAATTAAAAAAAATAAAATTACGTTCAGTGAATTAAAAAAAAAATAATAAGTTCACTGAATTGAAAAAAAAATAAAATAAGTTCACTGAGTTAAAAAAAAAATAAAATAAGTTCACTGAATTCAAAGCCTGTTTTCTGTCATTCAGTAGAAGAAACCAATAATGTACAAATAAAATTTTTAAATAAGCAATTTTACAGCGTGTGCTATTAACAAATTAGAAACCAGATGCTGTTTATCAACCTACATGATTCAAAAATAAAGCCTTTTACTATTAAAAATAAAAACTTTACAGATATAGATAAATTTGGAAAAAAAATATAACTATATAACTAAAAATTAATAGTTATATTTTTTTCCAAATTTATCTATATCTGTAAAGTTTTTATTTTTAATAGTAAAAGGATTTATTTTTGAATCATGTAGGTTGATAAACAGCATCCGGTTTCTATTTTGTTTATTTTTACTAGCACACGCTGTAAAATTGCTTATTTAAAAAATTTATTTGTAGATTATTGTTTTCTTCTACTGAACGGCAGAAAACAGGCTTTGAATTCAGTGAACTTATTTTATTTTTTTTCAATTCAGTGAACTTATTTTATTTTTTTTTCAATTCAGTGAACTTATTATTTTTTTTTTTTAATTCACTGAACGTAATTTTATTTTTTTTTAATTCACTGAACGTAATTTTATTTTTTTTAATGCACTGAACGAAAATGAAATTGAACGAATTCAGTAGTGAATTAATTCAATAAGGAATTAATTCACCAGTGAATTAATTCATTTGATTTAATAAAAAGAACTATTGCAATTGAATTAATTCGTAACAAAATAAATCGAACGAAAGCAAATATGAATTAATTCCATTCAATATATATTGCTTAGTGAATTAATTCATCGCATTTTTAATTCAGAATTGAAAAATTGAATTAAGGAATTAATTCTTCAAAGCTCTGAGTAGAGATAACATGGTTGCATTAATCATGCACACGTATTAGTGACAGCAAACAGTTTAACTTCTGACTTTTACACAATACACAAGAACACAGCAACAACACTATAACATTTTCGCTCCGTTTAATTCTAACGTCAAACAATAAAAATGTGACAAGAAGAAGAATTTGACCTCCATATTGGAAAAACAAATAATGTAGGGAACTTAAGTTTCTACGAGTATATATATTCTGTGGTCTTGACCATACACAACTCTTCCGATTTTAAGATTCAACATATTTTAAACATTCGACCCACTCTAATGTACATATATTTTGATTGTTTTCCTCATAAGGTGGAGTGGATGGTTTGATAGGAGAGTAACTTAATGTGACGTGATGGTGGTTGTTGATGTTGGATTTTCTTATATGGGTGGGTGCATTTTTGTAGCGGGTGTTATTTTTAATGTTATTTCGAGAGTTTTATTGTTGCTGCTATCACTAAAGAAATATAATTGAAGAAAAAAAAAGCTTTAAAAATCGTACGCTTGCCCAGTTATGGTTATGTGGATTTCTTAATATGGGGTATTTGTACAATACTCTCATATATTGTCAAATATATATTTATTTGGTTTAATACTCTCTTTTTTAAACAATTAAATGACTATTTGTGATAATAATGGTGAGTTTGTGATTCAGTTTTGCGAGTGATGTTTTGCGGGTTAAACATAAATGACGGTTACGAAATTATAAAAAAAAAGTTTTGACAAAAAAACTAATTGTGAAAATAATTAAAGTATGAGTAAACAGAATACTTAAAGTAATAAAATTTAAAACATAAAAAAATATAATAATGTTCACTTTTATTACTTTATTGTGCCAAGTGTCATAAAATTAATGTTTAAAAAGTTGCTAAAAAAAAAATCTTTTACTTTAATAAATTTTTTACATAAATTTAATAAAATTCTTTTAAACCATTAACGTATATGTGTGGTTTTATATTTGAAAACAACTATATAGTTTGTCATATTTTTTTTGTGCCCAAGTTTGTTTTATGTTGTTTGGTTTTGTGGAAAAAAAGTTTTGAGTTTTAGTGGTTATATCTATTACTTTAAAAAAAAGTTTTCTATTTTTTTTAAAATTAATTTTAGTGTTTTAGAATAAAAAAATCTGTCATGTTTTCATTATCATAATAAAAGTTATGTAAATTTTTCCATATTCAGCAGTTTGTCGGAAATCACAATTAAAATAAACACTTTAATAAAAATTCCATCATAATATTTAAATATAAATTTTAAAAGTGCTGATGATTTAATAGTGCGTGTTATTTTAAAAATTTGTGTATAAAATATTTGAAATATTTGTGTCTGGAGTGTGAAAATGTGAAGGTGCAACTTTTCTATGGATATTTAATTATTAGAAAAGGTAAGTTTAAAATAAAATGATAATAAAAATAAACAGGGGCAATGTAAAATTACTTTAGAAGGGGAATTTCATATATTCAATTTTATTATGTTAAAAAGATCTCCAGCAAAAAATATTATTAAAAATATTTTATAAATAAACAATATAACTATAGTATAATATGTCGAGAAAGCTCAGATGGTGGAGCTGTCGATTGGCAATCTGGAGTCCCACACTCACAATATTTTATCCTTAAAAACAACCTAAAATATATATTAAATTAATTGAAAACACAATTAAAAAAAGGACTACTGATTTTTCATTATATTCAAAATATTTTGCTATTTATTTTCAAACATTGTTTAAACAATCCATAAAAGAAATAAAAATAATTGAAAAATTTATTAAAACAATCATCAATTTTTAACTGACAAAACGTAAAAAAAAAACGATTTTGTGGTTTGTTTTTTCATATTTGAAAGTTTTTTTTGTTTAATTTTCAAAACACTACTCCATACACAACACACACATTCATATTTTTATTAGCTATGTTTGTGTGTATGAGTAAAGAATTTCTTGTAATTTGAAATGAAATAATTTTGTATATAAACAAACTATTTTAATAAAAAAGAAAACCGAAAATATTTGAATTTTTTGTTTTAAAACAGAAAACAACGAAATTATTTAATTTATTTTTTCTAAAAATAGAAATCCACAAATAGAATATTTGACTAAAAATAACAACTCCTACAGACGATACATATTTTTTCCTAGTTTGTTTTTTATTGATTGATAAAAAAATTTAAACAATATGTTTCAATGTATTTTAATTGATTCTTCAATTGAAAACAAACTTTACCTATTACTTTTTAAATAAACCTCAATCCGTTATTGAGAATATATTGTCAGTGTAGGATTAGTCAGATTTCTAGAATTTTTTTAAGGGATATACTTGGTTCCAATCAAGCCCTGCGAGCTGTGACTTCGAAATTCGATTTAATGCAGTTTAGTTAAAGTTGTAGTACAATTTAACTAACTTTTAGCCGGCTAAACATGAAAATTGTATTAATAAGTTATTAAAAAAAAATCTTGTCCATAAGATTTTTGCTTGAGGCAGTTTGATTATTTCGACCATAACTTGGCCTAAAAGCATCCAATTTGATCATAGATAATATCAGTACACCTAAAATAGAACATCAGTAGAAAAATCTGTCAAACCGGTTTCAAATTGATTTGACTAATTTTTATCAAATTTTTAGTTGAAACACTGATTTAATCAAAAATTTTAGTTATCTTCATTTAACACTATACTAAAAATCCTCAGTACATTAACTAATTTTGAGTGTTAGTTTTAAAAATTATTTGAAACTAATTTTTAAGGACCCTTTCGTTAAATTTTACAAAATTTATTGTTAAAATATATTATTTTCATTTTACTAAGGAAATCGTCAGGGGACGATTTTTATTTGAAAATAAAAAAAAATTAATTTAAATTAATTATGATTTTTTTTAATAATATTTATTTTATTTCAAATACAAGTTTTTGTATATCACATATTCAATTGAAATTTAATCATTTCTTAATAGTTATTGTTTTTAAAAATTTGTGTAATAGATTAAATTAATTTTATAAAAAATCAATAATTCAAATAAATTTCTATTGGATTTAATTGTTTTCATATGAGCGAGAAATCCCGCTGCCCCGGGAAATGAAAAAGTTGGGGAAAAGGAAAACTCTATGTGTAAAGGACAAGTACTAAACTGCACTCGCACAAGTGCCAATTTGTATTTGCATTTGAAGAAAAATTTATTATTTATATTTGCAAATAAATAAAATGAAATATAATATACTAACACAAAATGAAATATAATAAAATAGAATAAACTAAAATAATATAAAAGAAATAAAATAAAATGAAATAAATTAATAAAATTACAAAGTTAAATACATATAAATAAAATAAATAAATTAACAAAATATAATTAAAAATGAGCGTTTTTAATAATTTCAGATTTTTTATGTTACTACCCAGTCCGAAAAATACAAACGGGAAAGCGATGGGAAAGCACTTTAACAGGTAGTACAAGTACTGGCAAAAGGTGCTTTCCCATTCCCAAAAAGCGCCGGAAAAGCACTGGAAGCACAAACTTTTTAACGTTGGCAAAACGCTGGCAAAACCAATAAATAGGTGGTCTAGAAATATATTTTGCAAAATAAAATTAAAAAAAGTTCATATGTATTTTTTTTGGTCCTGCCGTGAATTGAACCCAGGCCGTCAAATTGGCAGACGATTGCTCTACCCACCGAGCTAACGAGACATATAATACTTGGTGGCTAAACACATAAATAAGTGATAACAGCTGGACCACTACTGGCTGTGCTAAAATGCTAGTACTGGCAAGTAATTTTTTGTGACTAATATGCCAGCGTTGGGAGAGAAAAAAAGTTGGTCTTGAAGGAGCTTTTCCACAAACAAAAAATTATTAAATTAAAAAAAAATCACAAAAAAAATTTTTTTGCTTGCAACCGGATTTGAACTCGAAACCTCCTGACTACAAACCGTTTTTCACGAAACATCAGCATTTATATAAAATCATTGCTCTACCAGTGAATTGATTTTTGTACCGCTGGCAATTTGTGACTAGATAGCACTAATCCCATTCTTTGCCAGTGGTTTTTTTTATAAACCACTTGCAATTTTGCCAGTATTTTGTAAAACAAATACTGGCAAAATGCGTTTTACAAACGCTGGCAAAGCATCCCAAATGAGTGTTCTCCCAGTCATTTATTTTTAAAACCGTGGTTACTCAGTGGTATGGCAATGCTTTGTGTTTTGTACCACTGGCGATTTCTGACTGGGTATTTTCATTGCACCGTAATTGAAATGTTTTCGCCCATGTACTATGGATCAGGTTTTGTACCTTCCCAGAATTTTGTCCGCTTCCCGCCATATGAGCCAAATCATATCTCATGGTCCAGCTTTACCGAATATATTTTGTTTTACTTGTTTAATTTTAGTTTCGTTTTTTTAATCTGAAATGACAATTCTCTTAAATAACAATTGAATTAAGCTATAGTTAAGCTTCCGTACTATATATCTCAAAACTCAAGTGTCATAATCTTAAATCCAAATATTTTTCATTGCATTTTCGTTTCATATACACAAGAATACATATTTCAATTTCTCGACACTTTTAAGATTTCTAAACAATACACCAAGTATTTGATGTTGACTTAAGCAATCACATTTGCTTATCTTAATACCAAAAGACTTGATGTTTTATGACGAGAGTATTTATGTGCAATGTACGTTCGTACAACAGAGCTGTAAAAGAAAATGTAAATAAAGATACAAAACACTTTTACAAGAAACAATGAATGCAATACACAGGATAGATGAATGATGATTATTTGAGAATATAAGAGAACAACAAAAAACCAAGTCACATATCAAGTCATGAAAATAACAGCAACAAGAAAAAATAAAATGCAGTAACATTGAATTGAAAAAGACAGTGGTTGGATGGGGTAAAAAAAAGGGGATTTCTTTCCGAAAGATTTCATTGGGGTGGTTTGAAGAATTTTACAATTGCAAAAGTTACTACCAATAGGTCTAAGAATTATAATTTTCTATGTGATCATTAAGGTCAGTTATACCACTAATCAAATTTGCTAGAAACTAGACATTATGAATCATGGCCCGCCACAATTTGGACTCAATTTTGTATACAAGGAACCAATGATCGGAGTTTAAATTCGTTGATTGTATAACTATTTGTTTGAAAAGTATACCATTTGACGTTTTAAAGTTATCTTTATAATTTCAAATAAACACACTTTTTATTATTTAGACCGATTTTTTGGGACTACAGTTAAAAAGTTATCGGAGTTATTCTACATTATATTTTTGTAGCACTCCAAAATTTGAAACAAAATTCATAATTAATTAAATAAAACATTGGCCCGCCTCAGTCTGGCCTGAATTTTGTAGTTAACGATGCAATAATTAACAAATAGTATAATTGTATAAAATTTATAGGAGTTGTTCAACTTCGAATCACCTTGTCCTTTCAATGTAAGAAAATAATATTAAAGAATATTTTTCAATAAGATTTTGTTAATAAAATGTGAAACAAATAAAAACTTATTATGATTAATATTAGGTTTTGTTCAGAAAGAGTAAAGAAAATTAAATCTATTAAGATTTACTAAATTTACTAAGAACTATAGACATCGTGTGGAGTTTTTTAAATTTATTTTTTTTATTATTAGGCCTATTTTTTAATCACTGGATTTATTTTTGGATTTATTTTATTTTGTTAAAAAATTAATGCTTTGTTTTTTAATTTGAAAAATTTATAATTTTTATTAAATTCTTATACTTGTTCACCAATAAAATGTGCCGGAAAATCATTAAATTTTGTAAAAATATGAACACAGGAATTGAAATAAGCTAAATCCAAAATGGATTTAAAAAATAAATAAATCCGTTTTGGATTTAGCTTAATTTTATTCCAGAAATTCCATTTTCGCAAAATTTAATTTTTTTCTTTCACGTTATATAAGGGAATAAGTGTTATATCTGGATAAAAATATAAAATTTTAAAAATTTAAAAACAAAATGTGGATTTTTTAACAAAATAAAATAAATCCAGTGATTAAAAAAAAACGCCAATTATCAAAATCAATAATATTTATATTTTCTATAGAAATCAGATACAAATTTTATTGTTTTTAATTATACTAGGAAAAATCAGTTATGGCCCGCCTCAGCTTGACTTTAAATTCGTTATTCGTTGCAATATGAGAAAATTGGGATCTTTTATATTGCAATTTAAAATAATCGATATCGAACCATCATAGCACCAGTATTTAACTACTAGCAAATTTGCGCTTTGTATAGAGCATATTAAGCCTCTAATGCCCAATGCTGCTAAAAAGCGGGCTTCGGATCTTAAATAGTTTTTGGCTAAATAAAAATTTTTTATTAGACAAGTCACATTATATCAAGAGAAAACATAATTACCTACTTTTCTGCCTTCAAAGTATTTTAAGCGAAAAGGATGTAAAGTGAAAATTTTTTTTAAAACAGAAAAAAATATTTGAAAAATCGCCAAAAAACACATTTACAATCTGGCATACATTATTGATTGATAAATTGATAATAATAAAGCTAGCTTAGAGTCTCTACTTGTAAAATAAATTGCAATTTTTTCTCCAGAACTCACATGATAACGTCAGGATATGTCTTGCGAATATCCCTCTAACTCAAAAACTAGCTGACAGATTTTTTGAAATTAAACACGGATGATATACTCAGAGCTATTAGTAAGCAAAACTAGATATAAATCTAAAAAAACTAATATAATTTCGTCAAAATTTATTGATGTTTGGTGCTAAATTCGCCAAATTTCGTAATTTTCGGAAAGCGAAAATCACCATAATTTCTGAAAGAGCAACACTAGATCAACAATTTTCAATATGTGATTTTATTTTTCTAACACTGTGATTCACAGCAAAATTTTTTGACTATTGGATTTCTTTATTCGTCTTCAACTTTATTGGGCTATATGGCCTAAATAAAGCGATAAATTATAATTTTAATATTTGTTCCATAGTAGATTTTCAATGCCAAATATAGAGTTTAAATATTATCGCAATCAGAAGAAAGAGCATTAGAGGGTTAATTAAAATTTAAACTTGCAGTTGGCAATGCTTTTATCCAAAAGGATCAACATTTACCCAGAAAGCAACTTTTTAGTCCAAAAATGAAATACATAGTTGATGTTTTTGATTATACTAAGAAAAAAATCAGTTATGGCCCGTCTCAGTTTGACCTTAAATTCGTTACCAATACTCAAATGATTACAATCATTATTACTCCCGTAATAATGATTGTAATCATTTGTAATGTATTTCAAATAAATTAATTTTGTGGTTGCAAGATGTAAGAATAATTCATATCGACCCACTTTGCATCATTCAAAATCTATAAAAAATGTTTATTTAATATTTTTACTAAAAAACTCAAATAAAATACAAAAAAAAAATTTTAAGTAAACTATAAAAAGTCTGTTATTTTTGTTTGCTTATTCAATCGATCCAGCGAAATATCTCATTAGAACCCGTAAATCTGGAATAGCTAGAGCCTCCACAGCAGGCAGAGTCTAAACAAAAAAAAAAAAAACATATTAAAACCTTTATGTTGCTCTATTTTTGCCTTCAAACCATAAGTCTGTTATGGCCCGCCTCAGATTACTTTCAATTTTAGAAAACTAAAGACCCAGTAATTTAAATTTAACTCGCTTGTCTTTTGGGGTTTCATTTTTTAATATTTCATATGGATCTATTTGAACTACTGTGCATACGAAAAGAACATTCAAGAAGAACATTCTATTAAATTTATATGAATATAATAGAAAAAGTTAAAAAAAGATGAAGGGAGTTAGTTACAGAAAACCCCTAAACAACAAAGCGATGATGAAAAGGCAAAAAAGTGAAGAAACACCTCAATGAATGTTTACAAAAGGTGCGGTAGCATGTGAGGCATGATTAATGCTCCAAAAAGTGTTTTCAAATGTTTACATAAACGCAGCCACTAGTCAACAACAACATCAACAACGACGATGTTGATGATGACTATGTTGAAGATGATGACGATAGCGATATTGTTTTTGTCGTTATTGTTTAAAAGATTTTAAAACAATGAAAGAATATTTTGTATAAACAACAACAACAACAGCAACTGTAAACTGAACAACAATCAACAAACAATAGACTTGAAAGAAAAACAATTTTAAAATTTTTACACCAAAAGAAAATAATGCTTAAATAAAACCCTTCCAATTGCAACCCCTTGTTGCCGTAGCAGTAGTAAAACGGAGAAGATAATAAAACCACAACAAAGCGTTAGAGAAACATAAAAAATATTGAATCAAACTGTTTTATGGCACAAATACAGACACATACACAAAATAGGAAAATCCAACCCTTAAGGCTGGCTGGCTGACTGGCTACGATGTGCGAATAAATATAGCGAAACAAAACAAAAAAAATGTTTAGTCAGACACACACACACACACAGCTATAAACTCCATATCATTGAGCAGAGATGATGCAAAAGTTACAAAAGTACTTCTTTTTGGATAATCCTTAAAGGATATCGAACACTTGTTGGGTTAAAATAATACTGTGAGCGTCAAAAGAAACTGTACACGTGGTTTATTATGTTGCCAGTTTCATTTTACTCTATTCCAATTCTACTTTATTTAAGATTTTTTGTTTTTTTATTTATATATTTTCTCCTCTCTTAATTTATATAAAAAAGCAACACCAATATTATTGTACAATAACCAAAATTATACAAAAAAAAAATTTTCATATTCGAAACGTCAAGGGAAATTGTATAACTTATGCATCAATTATAATAAAGAATTTTAATGGTAACATTTACCGTTATTTTTAATGGTTTGTTTTATTACCATATTTTGGATAATATTAACTAATTGTAGCTGATTTGATGTCGTCAAAATCAGTTTAAATCCGGAGATTTCTGCCTAAGCAACTTTAATTTAAAAATGGTTAAATAAACCTACTTGGATGTTTGTGAACTTGAGTTAAAAAATTATAAAGCAAGAAAAACATTGTGTAAAATTGGTTTCGTGATTGCCAAAAGCCATAATAGTGCAAAAACAGTTTTTATAATAAGTCCAAATGAACTAAATGGGTCGGAAATACGATCCATTGTATGAAAAGTGCTACAAAATTCAACTGAAAGTGCTGCTAAAATATCCGAGAACATTTCAGAATGCTCAGAGGTATCAATGTTAGCGCCAGTGCAATACGTATATTACCACATGCAAATGGACTACGTATATGGACGAGTTCCAAGAAGGATACAGTTATATCGAAAATCAATCAACATCGAAGTCGAGATTATCCTAAAAAGAACCAAAATAAACCCAATATATTTTAGAACAATGTGATCTTTAGCGACGACAACAAATTTGATTGTTTTGTTAAGAAGGAACCAGTTAAAATTTGAAGATAAAGAATTTCAGAATTTGTCCCATCAAAATGTAAAATCCACAATGAAGCCCGGTAGTGGTTCGGTCATAGCATGGGGGCATATGGCGACCAGTGGTGTAGATAACTTGATTTTCATGGATAGCACTAAGAATAAAACAGAAAAATTCGGTATGGGTCAAACTTGGGTCTTTCAACAATGACCCCAAACACACCGCAAAAATAGTAAAGGAATGGATGTTTTACCGTACTTCGAAACAGCTGGAGCATCCCTCCTAATCACCCGATCTCAACCTCATTGAATATTTGTAGGAGCATCTTCACCGCCAAATAAGATAAAAAAACAATTACCATTTTAACATTCCTAATTAATACATCAGTAATAATGAGGAGTCTCAAAAAAATCTCTCCCGAAGTAATCAGAAACTTAGTAGAATTAATGCCCAAAAGATTGTACGCTTTCATCAAATTAAATGGCAGGCAAACAAAATATTACACACAGAAAATAAATTGGTTAGAATTCTATCGGAACCAACGAAATTTTTTCTTTATTCAATAATTTTAATTGCAATTACTTAAAATTCGTTATCAGGAAAGTTGAATTTATTTGTGAACATCAAATATACACGATTAACCAAAACACTGTCACATTATCCAAAATATTGGATATTCTAATCAATATTGAAAAAATACTAACTTCTACATTACCTTCAATACCAACAACCACCAATTTCTTGAAGTTTAAGTCATCTGAATAAAATATCGGGAGCAAAAATCTAGTATCAGTTGTGTTTCAAAGTATTAGTTTTTCCAATCAATTTAAATTTTTATTGTCAACTTTCATCAACCATTAATTTCCATTATTTCGGCAATTATAGTAATACATATGTGACCTTCTCCGAGAAAAGGGATAAAAATGAGAAAATATCGATTTTCCCAAGTTTTTGACATACTAGGTTTTTTGACACTAGGTCCATTTTCTTGGAGAAGGTCACCTATATTGAAATCAGGAACAGAAATTTTATTTATCATTCATTTTTTCTTTTCATAAATATCTATTAAATATGTCTGTGGTGCAGGGCGTAGAGCCATATCCTGATAGCCTTAGTGATCTGGGTTCAAACATCAGCCAAGACATTATTATTTTTTTTTTAAATAATTTTTTATTGATTCAAATTAAAAGACACAATTGATTTTCTCTTGTTAATATAATTTTATTTATAAACAAAACATTCAAATTTCCAAACCGAAAAAGTTCAAATTTTAGATGGGCTGACAAACGGAAGGTCGTTGGTTCTATCCCAGGCAGCGATATAAATTTTTTTTAAAATAATTTTTTAACTAAAAGACACAATTTATTTTCTGTTGTTATAATTTTATTCATAAAAAAATATTCAAATTTCCCACCTGAAGTAATTCAAATTTGAAAGGCATTCGGTTCAATCCAATTTCGTGATATAAAAAATTTTAAATTTTTAAATAAATTTTGTGGAACGTCTTATTCTATTTAAAGAATTTGTAATCTATAAACATTAAAGCAATCAATTAATACAACAAAAATTCAAAACTTGTAAATAAATTTCGGTAATTATTACAGTATTAAAAATTAATAAAAGTGATTGTACCTGGAAATACAAACATTAGGTTGGCAAAAACTTCGGTTGGAACCACGAATCTGTTGTAGGTGTATAATTTAAAAATGTGGGATTCACAACAGATGGCGTATTTTTTACACCTGATTTCATTCTTTAATAACTTAAGTGGCATTTTGAAGGATACACATTTGTCATTTATTCTCATTTAATCATTGAACGAAATAGTGTAAACAACAAAGTTTTTTTGCTTTGAAAATGTTGAATTTTGTGCCAACAAATCATCGTTTGCGGAAAGTTTTGCTTTACTTCTTCAACTTGAAAATGAGTAAAAAAAAGTCGGGCATGCCCTACACCCAGTCTGATTTAAAGCCAACTAATTTTTGGATCCGAAATTTGAATGGGTTAAAACGGACTTGTGTCAAAATTTTATATAAAATCATAAAGGAAGAGAAAATCGAAAATATAGCCCATATGGGCGATAGGTCCAAATATGGACCGATCCTATCTAGAATCAATAGGCTTTTTCCTTGGGACCATGTGAGTCAGCAAACCAAATTTCATTGAAATATCTTCGTATTTGCGACCTGCAGCGTGTAAACAAGCCAAATTCCGGGGGACTCTTACATGGGCACCAGGTCTAAACATGGATCATTGGGCCGACATAGGTCTGTGTACCAAATTTCAGTGAAATATCTTCGTATTTCTGACCGGCATCGTGTAAAAAAGACAATTTTGGGGGGTACCCTTATATGGGCACTAGATCTAAACATGGACCGATTTCACCCAAAATCAATAGGCGTTGTCCTTGGGCCGACGTAAGTCTGTGTACAAAATATCTTAATAGTTGCGACTTGTAGAGTGCACACAAGAATGCATGGACAGACAGACGGACGGACTGCCGGTCAGACGGACATCGTTAAATCGAAATAAAAAAAATTATGAGCCTATCGGTATACTATAAGTTGGGTCTAGGACCAATATTTTTTCCTGTTACAAACATCAGCACAAACTTATAATACCCTCTCCACGTAGTGGTGTAGGGTATAAAAAGTGCAGTTGAAGCACATCGATTGCTCACCGGATCTTATCCAAAATGTGTCCCATCGATTTCAACGTGCGAGAGATGATTTGTGCGGTTCAGAAATGGTGATTTTCACACGTAAGACAAAGACCGCCTAGGTCAGGCAAAAAAGTTAGAAAATTATGAATTGGAGGCATTACTCGGTGAAGATAGTTGTCAAACTCAAGAAGAACTTTGAAAATCATTGGAAAAAAAATCAAGCAGCAATTTGAAAACATTTGCAAGTAGCAGGATTCATCCAAAAGCAAGGAAATTGGGTACCACACAAGTTGAAGCCTGCTGCTTGAACGCCATAAAAATAATTAATTTTTGCATCAAATCATTACTGGCGGTGAAAAATGGATCTATTATGACAATGCGAAGCGCAAGAAATCATATGTGAAACCCGGCCAACCACCCAAATCAACGCCAAAGCTGAATATCTATGGCGCCAATATAAAGCTCTGTATTTTGTGGGACCAGAAGGGTTCGATCTATTATGAGCTGCTTCAATCGGACCAGACGATCACAGGGAATCTGTACCGAACACAATTGATTCCCTTGAAGCAAACATTGCCCGAAAAACGCCCGGAATATTGACCAGACATGAAACCGTTATACTCCATCATGACAATGCTCGGCCATATGTTGCAAAACCGGTTAAAAACTATTTAGAAAATATTGGTTGGAAAGTTTTGCCTCACCGCCTTTGCCTTGATTCATTCTTGGTCTCAAAAAATTAGCAGTTTTTTTTTTTGGCGCGAAGTCGATATGCTGCCAGAAAGATGGGAAAATGTTATAGCCAACACTGGCCAATACTTCGAATAAATTTATATTATACCAATGTTTCGTAATAAATGCCCAAATTTGCCAAAAATCCCGTATTTTTAAGTTATAAACCAATACAAAATTCTTTAAAATTCTTTTATAAAAAATTACTGTAGGATTTCTGTTGAAACTGTAAATATGAAATATTTTTTGCTTTTGCTATGTATTTTTTAATAAAAAGGCACACATACACGTTCAATATTATTCATCAATGTTCTTAAAATAAACCAATCAGAACAAAGTACCCAAGAAACATTTTTACGGACTCTCCGGCACGTACGGATTCATGAATCCGGCTTTTACGGCACGTTAACTGTCCGTAATATACGTATCCGTCAATGCTTGTACGTATACAAAACATTAACGGACCGTATAAATGGATTTTCGAACACAATACGTTTTAACTCCGTATTGGTGTATCCGTTTCCGTACCTTTAAATACGGATTTCATCAGTTTGTTTACAAAATAAAAATTTTTTGTAAAGTTGGTGAAAATATTATTATAATAGGAATATATGGAGAATATGCAATAGAGGGAATTCTTTATATCACACCATTAATCAAACAACATCAAGTAATAAGGTAAGATTTATGAAACTTAATGTTTCACAATGTTTTGTGTATAACATGTGAGAATTTGCATCGTGTACACAGTCAATTAACCCATAACTAATTTATTGTCTCTTTTCCATATATGTAGATGTTGGATTTCACTCCGGGTCCCTAAGCGCTGGATAAATAGGTAAACCGAGCTGGATGTGCTAAATATTGTAATTATAAATAATAATTATAAATGAATTTATAAAAAAGAAAAAAAAGTACTTTGTATTGAAAATAATAAACATATGGTCTATTTTTTTGAAAAAATCGGTAGGATATGGACAAGGAAATACTCCGTTATTACACGACATAACGGTCCGGAAACGGTCCGGAAACGGTCCGGCATTGACGGACTTTCAGCGGATTAGTCCGTTTTTTACATGACATAACGGTCCGTAAACGGTCCGTCATTGACGGACTTTAAAGGGACTTGTCCGTTTTTAACACGACATACCGGTCCGTAAGCGGTCCGTCATTGACGGATTTTCAACGGATTCGAATCAGTTTCGATGTTCCTTATGTTCCGTTTTCTGGTCCGTATACGGATCCAGAAAACGGTACGTATACGGAGTTGGATTCCGTTTATGACGGACCGAAAACGGTGCGTAAACGGAACGAATTGTTTGTTGGGTATTTAAAGCCGAACACACACGGTCAATATAATTTATTTAAATTTTATTGATCTTTTCACACACACTTTCAATGTTATTAGAAAAATATAAATGAAATTAAAATTGATCAATATTTTTCTTCGTATAAAAAATTGCAAAATTTTGCAGATTTTGAAACAAAACCACGTATACACCGATTATTTTTTTTAGTTTGCAGTAATTTATATTATTTTTTAATTTTTCAACAAAAAAAAAAAACAAATTTAAAGAAAATAACATTTCAATATTGGCCACACACTTTTCAATAATATTAAATATGAAACAAAAATCCAAAACACTTTGAATTTTTCAATTTAAATGATAAACTTTCAATACAGGGCACATACCTTCAATTAATTTGTAAACAATCATAACTTGATCACAAATATTGAAAATGTATGGTGCACTTAAAAATAAAATGTTCTGATTGGTTGATTTTTGAAAAATTTATCAATAATATTGAACGTGTATGCCCTACTTAAGATTTTTGTTATTGTTTGTTTTTTTATAAAATGAGAAAAGAGAAAATATATTTTTCAAAAAACATAAAATATTGAAGTAAATGGTAAAGGAGGGCATACACGTTAAATATTA
The DNA here is from genome assembly GCA_949987735.1 of Leucophora obtusa. Classification (NCBI taxonomy): domain Eukaryota; kingdom Metazoa; phylum Arthropoda; class Insecta; order Diptera; family Anthomyiidae; genus Leucophora; species Leucophora obtusa. Next base: position 54,159,593 of record OX465299.1, read on the forward strand.
TTGATACATTTTTCAAAAATCAACCAATCAGAACATTTTATTTTTAAATACTTTTAAATACTGATTGGTTGATTTTAAAAACATTGATCAATAATATTGAACGTGTATGTTAGCCTTAACGTGTACAATAGACCGTACCTCAAAAAAATTTTATGAAAACAAAAAAAAACACTTCAAAGTAGTTTGCGTGTTTAAAACTCGCTCACTTTCGTTCACTTTTTCGATTCCATCCCCATTTTTGTATTTAAAATATACTTAAAATGGGTCTAGAAGGCGCCACATATCATAATTTCTAAAACAAAATGCATTTTTGATGTTCTAAGAAAATCCCCTTTGCCTTAAGAAAAACGAGTTTTTCTTTCAAAATCTCATTTTTAAATTATTTTCTATATTGTTCTATTTTATTTCTATATTTTAATTGCACATAAATAAGTATGAGGAAATAATACAGAAATTTCTTTCAGTGCATTGAGAGAGGGAAAGTTACATTTCACTCATACAAGCACAAAACTAAGGTTGTGTGAGTTTGCCGATCACTGATATAGACAGTGTTACCATATATTTTTTTAGAAAAACTGTAAAAAAAACTGTTTCTTTATAGAAAAACTGTTTTTCGAAAAAATTTAAAAAATCGGAAGAAATTCTGGAATCCCGAAGTATAGTGGGATTAAAATATTATCAAAGGGTCTCAAATATCGAGATTTGAAAAATGTAATTGCGTTTGGCGTTTATATTAATCGACTTTTTGCACAGCCTTCTAACAAAACTTTTTTAAGAATTTTGGTCTCCTAGGCCCGAATCTGAAGTTAAAAAAAAGTTCATCGAATCACCCTTCCGAGATGTGAGCCTTTTTTTTATTAACTCCTGACTTAGGATAGAATACTTTACTGGTCAATGTTATACTTCAAAATATTTTTTATGGATTTGCATTCTGCATAAAATTACCTTTTATTCGATTGAGTATTATTATGTCGGGGATTGTTTGACGACGTGTAAAAACCCCGTAAAAATCTCGAAAATCACGTTTTTTGGAATAGTCCTTGATCATAATTTAAAATTAAAAAAAAAATTGATTAAATTGATTGATTAAATTTAAAAAAGTAGTATGTAAACTGTTATCCAGAATTGGCAAATATTTATTTAAACAAAATGAATCTCGGACTTTTTTGATGAGATATTGTTTAAAAAATTTTTTCAAAAAAATGTCACTTTCATTTAGAAATGATCTGAAAAGTTCGGCTATAAAATGTCCATGTCAGATGTGGTTTAGCTAATTTTATTTCATGCTAATATTTGATGAAATTTGTTAAAAGTGTCGTTTTTTCAGTAAGCATATTTTGTAGTATAATAATGGCATTTTTAAATTTATTTATGTTTCGATTTGTACCTAATTTTTCAGCACAATTTGAAAGTTTTATTGTAATTTTTTGGGTCATATGCACAATTACTTTCTAAGTTTATAAATGGCTTATAAGATAAATATTTTATACAAAATTCATTTTATAAACGTGTTATAAGGTTTTCAAATTATTGTGCATAAGCACTTTTATATTTGAATTCTTAATTTTTAGTTAAAAAATTAAAAAAAAAATTGTAAATGAAACAAATATGCCGATTTATATGAAAAAACTGTAAAAAAATTCCTGAATTTAAAAAAACTGTTTTTTACATGCAAAAACTGAAAAACTGTTAGGCTTCCCAAAAAACTTTAAAAAACAGTTAAAACTGGCTATATGGCAACACTGGATATAGACTAAAGCCTCAACTGCTGTTAAAAAGTCTCTTTAATTTTATATGCAAAATGGTTTTAAGAGAAACAGTTTTTAGTGTTTTTTAACGCGTATTTTTTAATATTAATAAACAAAATTTTGTGTTAATTATACAAAACTAATGCAGAGAACATATCAAAAAACACAAGTGCACTTTACAATTTAATTAAAATTGCTTAAAATCAATAAAAATAATTAATTAAAAAAATACCACTTTTTCACGTTTTTTTGTTATTTTACACTGAAACTCTCTTAAAACCAGTTCAGTTTTTCAGATGAGAGCCGTGGATAGTGTCTGCTTTAGCAAACTAATGAAGAATTTGTATAGTTTGGCTAAATCTATGAAAAAGCACTTACATAAGTGCAGAATTTAGAATATTTATCATTTCTGACAAAAATTTCTTTACCCACATTTCATCCAACTCAATCTTAAATTCGGTGTGTATAAGATGAAATCCTTCGTATTTTTTCTATTCATTTTAATTCACACTTTAAGGACAACAGTAAGCGACTCATACACACACACACACCGTTTGTTTGCTGCTGTTATATTTTTTGTTTTGTTTTTATTTTTATATTTTTTACTGCTGTTGTTGTTATTGTTTATTCACCCATTTTAGCTTTTTTTCTTTATCCTTGACATGTACTTAAGTTTTATTTTTATGCTCAAGACACAAGAGCTTGTTGTACGATGCAGTTTTTCTTTTCATTTTGATAATTTAATATTTTACTACGACTACATACAACTACTTTTTTGTTGCTGGTGTTTTTTTTTGTTTTTGCTTTTGTTCGCTTTGTTCTGCATGAATATGCACACTTTTTTTTTGCTTGTGTTAAATAAATTTTGCATATGGCAACATAGGGAATATAAGAATAAAAAAAAAGAACGTGGCAAACAAAAATTTAAATAAGAAATTTGAATGGATTTTTTTTGCAATTCGTAAAGTAAGGTCTACTTAATGATGCAGAAATCTTTAATGCTAAAATTAATTTTTATTTTTGACAAATGTTCACAGAGGATAAACAAAATCCATGGATAATTTACAAATCTGATTAAAATAAAAATTGATCTGGCGCAATATCTAATCACACCCAATTTGATACTCTTTAATATCTGCTGTAATATCCAGATAATCCAATTACATTTTCAAATTGGGTGTATTCAATGATATCGCATTGGAATCTATTTTATATATTGGAATGAACTAAGATCAACTTATATCTCAAAACTGGGAGGTCCAATGATATCTAAGTTTATGCCTGAGAATAACCTTAGATCTAAATTCATCCTAAAAATGGCAGATCGAATTAGGTCCAGCTAGATTTGTGTCGTTCGTGAAGGAACTAGTTCAATTGAACTAGTCACTTAATTGATCGAAAGTTCTCGTTCACTCTTCTAGTTCAAACGTTCATTTTATTACCTTTGGCCGGGGATAATTTTATTAATTAAAAATATTTTCTACAGTAAACATTTTTCTTTTTTTTCTTAAAATTCTTAATTTGTCTGATATTTTATATCCTTGGTGACAAAAAGACGAGTTGTATGAATTAGCTACCTACTCAAAATTGCCAAACGAACGATCGAAAAATTTTTTTTCTTAACGATTGAACGAAATTGTGAAAGAGCAATTGAACTACAATAGGGAACTAGATCTTTACAAAAAATTGAACTAGAAAGAGCGGTCACCAAAAAGAACTAGAATGCCCAAGTCTAGGTCTAGCAATATATTTAGGGATTTAGTAAGATCTAAATTGATCCGAAAAATGGCAGATCAAATTGTATCAGATAGGATCGAACAATAAATTATATTTAATATAATTTACAAAAAAAATATATATAAAAACAAAAAGTTTTATAAAACAAAATTTTAAAAAGAAAAATAAAAAAAAACAACAATGTCCTCGGCAGCATTCGAACCTGGTCTGCTAGAGTATAGTCGACCGCTTAACTCACTAAGCCATACACTGCTATACATAATGGTTGACTTTAGTAGACTACATTGGTCTTGTAAACTTGTAAATAAACTTTTCACGACTAAGTAATTTGGAACACTCATATCTCGCCCGTTTGCGAAGGAGATCTGCATTGGCGTTGTTGCGTTATATAGAATTGTATATTTCGGATATAGAAACAATTTGCTTAAAATTAAAAAAAATTGTTATATTTGAATAGAATTCTAATTTTTACCAGCAACATAATTTTTGCAAACAAAGTTAATATTTAATTACGAAGCTTTTTTGTCCCTTTCTAAAAGGATTCCAAAAGTCCCTTTAATTGAAGAGAAACAGGGTTAAAATGTTCCACAAAAACATTTGTCATAAAATTCTATTATAAGTCTCTGAAGACATCAAAGTCGAAAATTTAACTTCAATGCTAGAAGTCAAAACTTAAAATGTGTTTAAGGTTTGATCTCGTACTTATTCAGAATTGGCGCTCAAATGTCTAACAAACCTGGATTTTAGGGGGAAACCATGAAGCTTCCATTTGAGGTATAGAATGTGTTCAGCGAACTTATGTAAAACACCGCGAGGAACATTTTTGTGAACCATTTTAACCCTCTAATTCCTCAAAATACGGGTCGTTCTTGTCCCTTTTTAAAAAGCGCCAAATCCCTTTAATTGAAGAGTTAGAGGGTTAAAATGTTCCACAAAAATGTTATTCGTAGTGTTTTACATAAGTTCGCTGAACACATCCTATACCTAAAATGGCAGATTCACATGGTTTCCTGTGCCGATTCACAATAAACATTTTAAAAACGGGGAAAATTTAATGTCCCTAAAATAAAATTCCAATGTGATTTTTGAAAATGCCGACACATGAATATTTTTTTTTTGTCTCCTCTACCAGAATTTATATTATTTATATTACATGTTTGTTTGTGTAAAAATAACTAACAATATCAGGAAAATAACTGACAAATTTTTACTAAAAAAATTTTAGAACAACTGGCAAAATGGTTAAAATCTACTGTTTTTACAGTTTTTTAAATATTATAATAATAAATTTTAATAAAAAAAAATATTATTAAATTTAAAATTTTTTTAGTAAAAATTTGTCAGTTATTTTCCTGATATTGTTAGTTATTTTTACAGATTACGTTAATTGTTTTTTAACAGTTAAAAATAACAATATTGTTAGTTATTTTAAATGTAAATGTGTTTGTCGCAATAACTGCATATACTTTTCGTTTAGCTGTCATTTTCTTTAGATTCTACCGACATACTTTTTTGAGTGTATGTATTGAAAGAACATCCTATTTCATGTATTCATAAGGGAAATTATTTTAAAATATCTTGGAAATAATTTCAATAATATTAAATATTTTATAAAATTAAGCGTGTCTCTCGGTTAGCGAGAGAAAATATATAAAATATGACAGCAAATAGGAAATTGAAATTATTTTTGTGGATTTTTAATGTTGCTACTGCTAAATTTCTTCATATTAATTATAATTTAAGCCTAAAATTTATCAATTCATTTTGGGTTTTCCTTAAAACTAGCCCGATTTCTATCTGCAAGCGCAAGCTGTTAAAATAGGGTGAGAGAATTTTATAGCCATTGGTATTATCCATGACTGTTATGTTAACAAAACTAATAGCAGAGTTTTTAAAATTAAATTTTGTATAGCAATTGTGGGAGGTAATTTTTCTTATTTTCCATTTGTTGATTTCATCACAAATTTTCCGTCAACAAATTAAAAAAAAAATCATTACTCAATAACAAGGTGGACCCTTTTCACTGGACATTTTAAATGGAAAAATAAGTTTGTCGACATTTTTAATGGAAAAATAAGTTTGTGGGTTTGATTTTCATTTCATTCCTGTTTAAGGATACAAAACAGAAATTGTATTGCAAATAAAAAAGTTTTAATTAAAAAAAAAAAAGAAATACAAGTACAAGTAAATATAACAATATTTAAAAAAAGTTGTAGCAGTTAAAATTAAAGAAAACTGGAAAATGAAACAGAATTAAAAAAGTAATTAACATTTCTTACCAACATATTACTTTAGGCTTATTAAAAATAAAACAGAAAAGTCTTAAATATAAATGTAAAATTGCCAATTAAGACAAAAATTTAAGAAAATTTTGTTAATCATATTAAACATATGGTGTTGTAAATTTAAAATTCGAAAAAGAAATTGAGGTAATTTAAGATTTTTCTATTAAACCTCTTGTTGGAAAGTTAAAGTTTTTGTTAAATATTTTCATAAGAATTCTTATCAGACGTAATTTAATCTTAAATAAATGTTTACATACGTCTGTATACTAACTATTTTTCTTCTTTCAGTTGATTGTATTTTAAACGACATAACGACGGAATATGTACTCATAGTTTCAAGCACGTGTCACTTAAACACAAGACATGAGTCATATGTGCAATATAGCACACCATACCATGCTAGAACGTACCCTACAACGGAACACCAAACACACACACACACACACACTCTCACACCACACATGCAACACTCATATATCATTCCATGCATATACAGGAAGTGTAACAAGTGAACTCGTTCCCTATAGATTTGAAACTCGATTCTATGCAAAAAAAAAAAAAAAAACAACAATGAAATTATTTGATAAATGGTTAATGATCAGGGTGGCAAAAGTTCACGTTGATTACATTTTGAAGCTAGAGCGATAAATTATAGGGAGAACAATTTTAATTTATTTTATTAGAAAAGTTATGCGAAAATTTCAGAAAAATTGTTATTTTAGCAATTATTTTGCCAGTGACATAGCAACGATAGTTGACATTTTAAAGAAAATGAAAATAAAAAAATTTTCCGATTTTCGGGGTATTGAATTTTTTTACTCGATTAGTCATTATAAAACAAAATTTATTGCTTATAAGGACCGAATACTGAATATAAAGCTAAAATTTTGGCAATAGTTTAAAATTAAAATTTTATGTGTAAAACAACAACAAATGTGTCAGTTAAAATTCCAATTATTAGTTAATCGGACATTGTAAAATTGAGGCTAAGTTGACAACTCTTAGCTGATGATATTTGGATAAGGATGCCAAGTGACTTCTCTACGATGATAGAAGCAACGTGGCAAGAATAATTTCTCTCCATCTGGCCTCCTTAGTATGTAATAGGGATGGACACGTGAATGTCTTTTGATTCACACATAGGTACGAACTAAAAAATTAAAGTCGGGCATACCATCTATATGAAACCCTAGACCTCAGTACGATTTGGGTCATATTCCTGGAAGCGGATCAAATTCTGTCAAGGAAATTTTGATTAACGGTTCAATAAATATCGCCTCAGCAAAAAAAGACCTTGTCACTTCTAAATGGACACAACCTAACAATTTTGTCGGTAGAAGCAGGCTCTATGCAAGATGCTCACGTACCAGTGTTGCCACCAGTAAAACAAAAAATTACACAGCTGTAAGTCAAAAATTATCCAAATCTGTATGAAATTACACAAAAAGTTTTTTTTTTATATTTTTCCAAATAATATATCAGGCCATTTAGACCAACTCTTCTGCGCGTCGTGGGGCAGAATCAAAATATTTTGGAAATAATGTAGTGGTTTCTTACCGGCTGGTTGGATTACTATGAAATTTCTCAGGGTCGAAGTCAAAGTAATTTCGAGCTTAAGTTTTTCCGGCCGATCCCACACTGCCACTTCACACCAAACCATACCCCCTGGAGAATTGTGAAAGCCTGCCTGAAATTTTGTATTTTTTCAATAACGTGGTCCAGTTTCCTGCAGAGCCAAATCAAAGCCAATTTTTCTGGGAAATATTGGTTATGTTTGGAAAAAATATTCTATTATCTAAAGAAAAATTAATTGCAATATGTTTTTCAGGCTTATAGTAGTGAACTATCTGGTGTCGTTCATAGTTAAAAGAAATCTTTCTAGGTTAACTATTTCTAAATTGCTGAATTATTTTCAAAATATTTTGATTCTGAACCATTGTGATGAGTTAACATTTTTCTCTAATCATGGAAACTACAGCAAAAATTTTCGCTGTTATAAAAACTTTGAAAATTACTACTTTTTCAGTCAATCACAAACTAACTAATCCAAATATCACTCTGTTGCAGCATCTTCAAATGGTCTTGCCAGCATAGAGAAAAGTACTTTATTTACATGAAGTTTGAGAAAATGTTCGCAAAACATGAAAAATATACGAGGTTAAAAATAGTAATTAAATATGGAACAATATTTTTGATTTCTTCTTCATTGCGCTTAGTTTTGAACAAATTTACGAAATAGAAAATAGAAATTTGTGGTAAATATTTCACAAATTCATTTAATCGAAATACCGACTAATTTTAATTTCATTATTAAAAAGCTCTGGAAATGAATTTGGGTAAATTTCTGTAAAAAGTGAAATTACACAAAAACTACACAAAAATGTCATTATTCAAAAATTATCCAACGAATGTGTAAACAGTCCCGTTATTGGATAATTGTTCAAAAAGTGGCAACACTGTCACGTACTGTTAACCGCTCTCTCTCTCTCTTTCATATTTATTGAAACAATTTTTAATATTTATTAAAATTTGACAATAAAACTTAGTCTATCACCTTCTAATAAAATTTCTTCAAATGTCGGCCAGAGCCAGTTAAAATTGAAAGAGACACATGCATCCTCTTGAGTTTCTATTCTCGTTGGTAGAAGCTACTGAAAATGACGGTGTACTAACTAAAATAACTAAATATTTAGTTATTTTTAACTGTTGAGAAATAATTAAGAAATATTTACATTACAAATAACTACCAATGTCGTTAAATTAACTAAAAATATTTACTACAAAAATTTTAAAACAACTAACAAAATAGGTGAAAACTACTGTATTTTTAGAGTTAATTTTTTCATATTATAAAAGTATATTTTAATAAAAAATACAAATTTCTTTTGATTATAAAAAAAAATTTAATTACCTTATCGTAACTGAAAGTTGAAGTAAAAATTACAAACCGTTCTGCAGTTATTATCTTCTAATCAACTGGAGATATAATATATTTTTTTTATAGTTATTTGCAAACTAAGAATATATCAATAATAACAAATATCGGGTGTGCCACAAGAGCGCCTGATTTAATTTTAAAGTAAAACACATTTGTTATTTGAATCAAGCAAGCATTTTTATTTTAACATAAAGAAAAATAGTTCCGATTAAACGTTAAACACAATTTCAGGCGAATGGCGACCACGAAACCTCTGGCACAGGATTATTCTTTATTTCACCAATAACGCGCCGTATTTCCTCTTTAAGATGTTCAACTGTTTCAGGCTTACATCTTTTCCTTCACATATTCCCAAAGAATAAAGTGCATCGGTATTCGATCGCATGATCTTGGTGGCCAATGTTACTCGCCAAATCGAGAAATGACACTACCTGGAAACTTGGTCTGCAGTAACCAGTGTTGCCATTTCAGTGCTTTTCGGGTATTTTTTGGTGCTTTTTTCCATTCCATACCCGGTGATTTTTTACAAATACCCGTTTAAAAAAAGCGGGTATTTACAGTGCTTTTTCAGATTTCTGGCTTTTAGTGCTTTTTGTACAGTTTATATTTTTGGTATTTGTTCTCGTTTTTTTAAATTTTTATTCAACTTTCTGTCTAAGTTGAAAAAAATTATACGAACTATACAAAAAATATGTTTTTTCACAATGTTTGTAGTACAATTTCAAATAGCAACTTCGTTATATTTAAACTTTAAAATTTTTAAATATTAATTTGGTGCTTTTTACCATTTTTTGGTTATTTTTTTAACCCTTTTTACACAATTTTACAAAGCTAAAATGTGTTTTTAAAATCTTGACTTAAATTTTTCAAAAAATTAATATCGTGCTTTTTTACCCCATTTTTGGTAAATTTTTACCCTTTTTACCCGTTTTCACAATGCTCACGGTGCTTTCCTGCCTTCAAGAGTTGGCAACACTGGCAGTAACGCCATTATTTCACGTGCTGTGTGGCGTTTTTCGTTTGAATTTTTCGCCATATTCTTAAATCGTGTGGTCTGTACATGACAACTTAAAAAAAACTAAAATTACCGCACAACTCGTATTCACAAAATGGCGGCAAATTAAAGACGAAATAAAAAAAAATTCAATGAAATTTTTTATTTTTTAAATAACTAATAAAATTTATTGTTTACTGTAAAAGTACTGTTTGGCAGTTGTTTCGTGAGTTCTTTTCTTAAATAACTGTCATATTCGTTGTTTTGTATTTTTTCATATTAAAACAACGGTAATTACAGTTAGACATAACTACTGTACTACCCAAACAACTGTCATATAGTATATAGGAACGGATCGGGTCTCTGGACTGTATGCTATATCATAGGTAAAATATTTCAGTTACCGAGTTGGTACATTGCGTAAATATCGACAGTTTCCGAGAGAAATCTTAATTGGTGATCGTAAATTATTCGGGTATTTCAAAATTTTGGCTTTCAAGCAGACAAGTGCCCAAAAGTTATTCTATCAGTTAGGTCTGAAGTTCTAGGTATCTAAGCACTGATCTATTGCTTAAAATTACGGACATATTTACATTGCTACGATTTATGCAACACTTTTATACCAAGAAAGGGGAATATTTTTGAAAATTTTCTATGAGCCAAAGTTTGGCCCTTCGGAAACAAGACTCAAAAGAAATGGATTGGTGTAGAAAATTTTGAAATCAGGGCGATTGGGGTAAGATTAGTTTTAGCGATGAATCACATTTTGAAATAACACACACCCATTTCACATTATGAATATATCACGTTGATGTATATATATATTTTTTCAATAGATAGTTCTTCACATTTTTACTTACAACTATTGAACTGCTGCAACGATTTTGTTCAATTTCAATAGAAAACTTCTGCAAAGATTACCAAACTCTCTTCCACAGACGGACATCAGTAGATCGTCTTATGCTTCCAATAGGTCCAATGAGTAAAAGGGACGTTAGCCGTGAGACGAATGTAAGGCTACATATATTTTGTTATTGTATTTTTTGCGCATTAATCTATTAATTAGATTAACTGCGATTAATTTTTTCTTAAATAGACTAAACCCAAAACATTTTCCATTAACTATTGTTATTAATTAGTTTTGTGTTAATCAAATTATACAGAAAAGAACAACTTTGAATCACATACAATAATAATTAAGTTTCACTTTTTATGTCATCTATGTATTTATTAACAAACCAACTGAGTTTTCAACAAGTTCAGAACTCAATGTTTGTGGAAGTGTATGTTAATTAGTGTGGATGGAAATTAAAAAAAAAAATGTACAAAGTTTAACTTGTGTATAATAAATTTGAGAGAAATACAATTTTTTAAAGTAGATTCACATTTGAACTAGTCGTTTCATATATTTTTTATAAATCTTTGCTCTATATCCTTGTTATCAAACTATTATTAAGATATTTAGATGAAATCAGGTGAAAATCGGACAGAATCTGAATTTAAATATATTGAGCTTAAGCGATTTCTAGCAGAGGACTTATATAATTTATATTCCTTCATAAGATAGTGGTCAGAACGAGATAAAAAAAACTGCACTCGTGTTTTTTCATTCTTCGGTATAAAATTGTTGAATGAATTGTACACTCAAAGAAATTGCTCTATGACAGTTGTTTGTTTAGTAATCAGCAATTGTTGCTGTTAACTGTAAGCACAGGTATTTTTCTATATAAAATTTTAAAACAACTATCACTATGGCAGCATTTGCGAAAAAGATGCCACGGAGGAGATTGGAAGATAAAAATACACGTTAATATATGTCTGCGTTGATTTAATCACTTCTCAGTACAAAAAAAAAACCATAACAGAAAGCTGAATAGAAAAGAAAACTACGAAATATTTACATTACATTCAAAGCCTTACTTTGGTGAGATCGTTAAGCGGTGGCACCTCAGTACAGTTATTTATAATGTAGGAATAGGCTCATGTTCGACAATTAATACAATTTAATGGAAAATCACTGATAAAAACTGTCCATGAAAAAAACAGAAACTAGATTAAGTCTGATTTCCAAATTAATGTGTTTATAACTTTTATAGAAAAAACATTTATTCCTCTTCTTAACCTCAATCTAACTAAAAACTTTATCACAGTCGTTTAAAAAAAAATTAACGAAAAGTACTGTATTTCGTAATAGTTGTTTAAAGAAGTTATTTTCAATATTATAATAGAGAACTATCGAAATAGTATTTTTCCAGTAAACAGTTACTTTTTGTTAGTTATTGAAAAAACAATAATACGAAATTTTAGTTAAGTTTTTGAAAATTCTCGCTTAGTTTATACTTGTTTTTATTGATATATTCTTAGTTTGAAAATAAAATTTTTATTGTATCCCCAATGCATAAATACATGGTAACTGAAGTACCATTTGGAATTTTTGCTTATAAAATTTTAAGCAGTACGAAGTAATTACATATATATTTTTTAGGTCCTGTGCAATGTGGCTAAATAAATCCTAAACTAAATACAAATTTACAAAGTAGTTAAAAATTTCTTTGAAAAATTTTTGAAAACTCATAAAAATTTGCAAGTTTGAACTTAGTTTAGATTTTGTTTGGCCAGTTCGTACCCACTAAAGGGCAGCATGAGTGCATTCGGTTTGTGTGTGTGTTTATTACGATTCAAACCACCCTGTTAAGACTAGACAACAAATCAAAACGTAAGCGAGCTTTAGCATTCGACATGTCCACGAAAAAAACAATAAGTGATTGTTGTGACATACGATCGTTCGCTACTATAACATAGCAATTAGTGCTTTGAACTAGTGTTTAAGTATCGCAATGAATGCTATGGTGTGTGCTATGGTGTGTTTTGTTATAATATGTAGTAGTAATTTCGTAATGAAGGGTTTTATAAAACGCAAATGTATAAATGTACACTCAGATAAAAAAGTTAGTAAAAAAATTAATTAATAACGTTATTAATAAATTAAAAAAACTAACAAAAATAATTTATATTAATTCTTATTAAATACAAGAAAGTTAAAAATCTCTGCGTTGTAATTGCTTTTAATATAAACAATTAAAATGCAGAGATTTTTAAGTTTTATAAAGTTATATATATATTTTAATTTCATTGGTTGTTGCAAAATATTATCTGTGTACTTATTTTGTTAAACAAAGCGACATAGACCTACTCTTTTGACAGCAGACGTGCTAAAATCCCAAAAATTATTTAAAAAATTGTGAAAATTAAACTGTTGAAGGCATGTCCCTACCGGATTTCATTTTTGCCTAAGGAAATCGTCATTGTCATATTTGTACTATTACAATTCAGGCTGGAAAAATAAAAAGTTTATTTTAACAAAAAAAAATTTTTAATTTAAAATAAATTTTAAAAAACAAATTTTAAATAGAAAAATTTATATCGACTTAAAATAATTTTTAAAACTACCGATTTTATGAAAAAATCAAAAATATGCTCTATTTTCGCATAAAAAACCTCAAATAAGCTTAATTTTTAAAGAAAATAGCAAAAACAAGCCAATATCTACAAAAAAACAAAAACAAGCAAATTTAGATGAAATAAGCAAAAAAAGCTCTAACAAATATAGCTTAAATTTCTTATATTTTTAAGATCAGCACTTGTATTTAATCTAACTTGTTGTATCTTTTAAAATAAAAAAAACATGCTCTGGCTTCTTTTTGCTTGGCCTACTTATCACTAACTTTATAAAACCCTGATTTTTAAAAACAAAATTCGATAAAATAAAATCTACCAAATTCATTTCAAACAAAAACATTTAAAAAAATCGGTGGTATAATTAAACAATAATGAAAAATAAAATTAAAAATAAATAATATAATAAAACCAATACTTAGTACAATTTGCTAAAAACCCTACTCAATGTTCACATATTAAATAGTTGAAATATTCATTACGATCAACTAAAGAATTTTTTGGGGGTATTTTTTATTTTAATTTTTTCATTATATATACATATATCAGTAGTCGGCACCCAAAACAACAAAACTCTCAACTAAGAGCATAACAAACAGTGTTGCCATTTCAGTGCTTTTCGGGTATTTTTTGGAGCTTTTTTCCTTCCTGTTCCCGGTGATTTTTTGCAAATACCCGTTTGAAAAAAGCGGGTATTTACAGCATGCAAAAAATAAAAAGTGGATAATTGTCGAAGTACTTCGTTAAAATACAACTTCAAAAGTTTTCTGCTAAGTTACACAATTCTTTAATTAAAATATAATATTTTTTAAGACAATTTATAAAAGAAAAAACTTAGGTAACTTAACATATTTTGGAGTGCGTGAATATGGAATGGGTCAAAAACTAAGGCAAGTTGACAAAAATAAAAAATTGATAAATCTACATGTATTTTTTTACTAACTCACAAAATATACTTCTGAAATTGTATTTGATTTTATTTTTTCCGTGAGTACTTTTTTAGATTTCTGTCAGTGCTTTTTGTACAGTTTATATTTTTGGTATGTGTTATCGTTTTTTTTAATTTTTATTGAATTTTCTATTAAAGTTGAAAAAATAATACGAACTATACAAGAAATATATTTTTTCACAATGTTTATAGAACAATTTTAAATAGCAACTTCATTATATTTAAACTTAAAAATTTTTAAATATTAGTTTGGTGCTTTTTACACCTTTTTTTTGTTAGTTTTTAATCTTTTTACACGATTTTACAAAGCTAAAATATGTTTTTAAATTCTTTATTAAAATTTAAAAAGTAATATCGTGCTTTTTTACCCCACTTTTGGTAAATTTTAACCCTTTTTATCCGTTTTCATAATGCTCACGGTGCTTTCCTGCCTTCAAGAGTTGGCAACACTGATAACAAATAAAAATATTCCATTCATTAGCATCATAGCTTTTAACAAAGTAGGTACGTATTTCGGTTACATACGTCAGTGTTGCCAGTTTTTTCATACCTTATCCCCAATTTTCAATTTGCCATCCCAAAAAATCCCCAACTTTTATTTTCTGGAAAAATTCGTTTTCGCTAATTTTTTCGAAAAATTAGTGTAAAAATACCAGAGTAGGAAAATAAACTGTACACAACATGTAGGGTAGGGTTCGGCTAAGGAAGACAAACCGGATCTATCGTTTGAGCGGTTGTGAGTTTGTACACAAACCGAATGCGGTTCACTACGATTGTCTGATGCACGCAAACGCTACGATTATGTACTGCACTTTCAACACATATTTACACCCATAGCGTACCGAATTCAGGTTGTGTGTATAAACACAAACACTAATTAAAGAGAATAGCGTATGTGTTTTCTACGCAACCAATATGCTTGTGTACTGTGTTCGCAACGTGAGATACGCAACCCTAAAAGTACGGTTCGTTAGAGTTTATTTTCCTACTCTGAAAAATACCATATTCGTTTATTTTTTTCGGTAAGTTGTACACTCAGACTCAATAAATTTGTGCTTGCAACAAATTATAAAAAAGAACAAATAAATTTAAATAACAGCAAAGAAAATTTTAACCAAAATTTTTCATTTTAAATATTTAAGAATAAAAATTGTCTGATTCATCAGCTTCAGACATTTTGTTGTGTATGGTACTGCACTAAAAAGTTTAAGCATTTCAGCAGATGGATTAAACTTTTGACAATTGAGTAACTTGTAAAGTATATATTTAATTTAAGAAGAGCTTCTTATAACTCTTATTAAATTTAAATAACTTTGGAAATTTTAGAACCAAAAACAATTCGAATTTTCACCAAGAGAAATTAAAGTTTCTACGAACATTATCTTGCCAGACTCAAATTTTTGTAGCTAAAAATTATTCACTATTATCATCATTCTTAAAAAAATTTAAATATTTAGAATTAGCAGGATTAAATTCATAAAAATATGAAAAAGCAATAATATATTTTATCCCCAAATGATCCCCTAAAATTTCGTATCATCCCCAATAAATCCCCAGTTCTACAAACGGAAATTTTTATCCCCATTGATGATAAAATTCCCAATTTGGGGATAAATCCCCAAACTGGCAACACTGTTATACATAAGTTTTCAATAACACTAAAACCATGGTGTTGATATGGTGTTGATTGCTTAAGTTCACAATGATATGATGTGGTAATGTACTGTTGTCATCCTCGCTAAACGAGTAATGATTTGATTCGTCTCACTATTCATATGCTTTTTTGCTATGGTGTTTTTTTTTTGTTGTTTGTACTGATTCAATCGTTATGAAAAGTAAAACCACACAACTCGTTATGGCTTGTAGGCTATCATGTGTCTTGAAATCTTATTTAAGATGAATCGTTCAGCCATTCATTTTTCTTTATCGCCATTTTAACTGTATATACCTTTGTTTTAACTGTAATTGACTGTAGAGAATTCTACAGACAAATTTTTCGGGGAGTAGAACTCACGTTGCAATTGATATTTAAATTTTTGAATGTCTGATTTAATGTGGATTCATTTTCTAGAACACCCCCGAATATGGATGTAACACCTCATATTTTTGAAAGTAAAAACAGTTTTAATTTCCTAAACTTTTTGACATGCTTCCCTATAAATATGTCAACAAAATATTAAGTTTCAAAACTACCAGTTTTAAAAGTTTCAGTCCACTCTACTGTTCATATAAATGATGAACTCAAAATAAGTTCAACAAGGATGTCAGATATTAAACCACTTACTAAATACAAGTCCAAAACACAATCATCATGTAGAAGAACAAGTACTAAAATTGAAAATACTTATGACATAATACATATGAATTGTGCACAAATATGTATTAGGGTGACATAACATTCTATAAAGAATATTTTACTTCTGAATTTTAAAAAAGCTCAGACGGAATATTTTCACATACAACTTAAACTAAGTAAAAAATTTTAAGAAAAATCGGATAACTCTACGATGTCGATATTTTGAGGTCAAAGTTTAGGTTTTAGGAAATTCTGTATTATCTAGCATAATTTAATTTGTTGCGGATTGGGTCAATAGTTTGTCAAATTATACTTTTAAGTACATTAAAAAAATTCAAATTTACTTTTATCGGGTTAAACATTAATAAAATTAAAGAGTTAAATGTGATAAAATCCCAAAACTTATTTTACAAATTGTTAAAAATAATCTGTTGAACGCATGTCGATATCCGAATTTCATTTTTGCCTAAGGAAATCAGGGGACGACATTTTTAGAATTTCTGAAAATATGTTTGGTTAAATTAGAAACTCAATGTAAATTTCTTGTGCAAATTTAAATGTAACTGACACTTGTAGAAAAAAAAACAACTATAAAAAATAAAAATTATTTTAGACAAACTTTTAAATTGTTGTTAAATTTGGATTCTTACAGCCAAATGCATAAACTTTCTAAACTGTCTAACTAATTTGGCAAACACAGTATGCAAAGTTTGTTTAATAACAAACAATTTAACAATCTGTTAAGTTGTTAAGCAAAAAATAAGCGTTTCATAAAGTTTGGAAAATAAAAATCTCTGTTGAAACCAAAAATATTGATTATTCATTTATTTAAAGGCTTTTGCAAGAGTCATAAACTCAAAAATATATATATTCTATTATTTTGCAGCCAACAAATTAGAAAACCTTGAACAATTGCACCATTTAAATCTTTTTTCCATTAAATTTTTTTAAAATTGATGTACAAATAAAATAAAAAATAAACTAAACAAAATCGTGATGTTGATGTAATTAACACATATTCGTCATTCGAATACTTTCAGTATTCGTAGTATTAAACTGTCTTTAAAATATTATCTTACACTATTAAATAACCAAGATATGTATAAAAATTGTTTATATCATGTTTTAATTTATTATAAATTATTTTTATCGATAAAATCTTCAAAACAACATTAACGAGTCAATCGTTTACTAACTTTATGAATCACTAACAACTTATTTGAAAGTAGGGACGCATCAGAGACATATAATATAGAGATGCAACATCAATAATTTTTTAAACAAACTGTAGATGTCGCTAGCATGTAGGAAATTTTGTCAAAGGAGGATTTTATTTTGCGAAATTTTGTCAAGGGAGGATTTTTTTATGTCAAATGAGATTTTACAGAGTTGTTAGGTAAGGGGATTTGGCCCCAAATTAGGAATTTCGACTTCGCTTTGGGGACAGATTAAAAATTTTGTAAATTTTAAAAGATTTTTTTTTAGGCCCAAAATAATTTTGATATAAATTATATGCGTATTATTTTAAATTAAAGTCGATCAAATTAAGTCTGTTAAAGAATTTCAAAATTTATAAAAAATATTTGAATTATTGAAGAAATGTTCTCCAAATATTTATAAATCTTGAAATAACGAAAAGCAACGAAGCTCAAATACTAAAATTGTTACATGCAAAGCACTCAGAAAAAATAAATTTTGTGTAGGCTCAAAAAGTGCCAGGGGTTTTCATATAACCTCTTATGTACCTTCTGAATCGTGAAAACTCGACTTATGCAAACTTAATGTTCAAAAGAGTTTATGAGCCCTAGAACTTACACCTACTAGATTTACACTTATATATATATTTGTTCCTTTTACTCCTGCAAGGAGCATAGGGCCGATTTACACTTAACCCAAAACTATTAGTTTTTGAAAACTACTCGTTTTTAGTTGTGAAATTCCATACAAATTTTAGAAAAGAAAATGGTTATTTACCATAATGAACTTCGTATGAAAATTGTGTAGAATTTTTTCTCTCGAAAATTTAATATATGACTTTTATTTTAAAACGGTGACATTTCAGCTTAATTGTGATTTGTCTTTCGTATAATAACCTTTTTTTAGTTTCACAATTTTAACAAAGATTTGAGGTCTTTAAAGTTCGAGTGAAAGCGTAAATATTTCTTCGTAAAATATTAAATTTTATTTAATTTGCTCACTCATTTCTTAATAATTTTCTGAACTTAAGAGCGATGCTAACTTAGCTCCTTTGTTTTCTTTTTAGTTTTTGTTTAAATTAAATTGGATATAACATTGGGGATTTAAACATTTAAAATGGGAATAAGCTAAAACTTTTCGGGCAACACTGCTCCCCATGAAAATGAAACGGTATTGCCAGGAAAAACAAAACAGCAGTCAGCGCCATCTGTTGCATTAAAAACCGGTATTGCCAATCATCAGGATCATGGGAGACCCCTGCGACACATTATATAAGGGTGTTGCCAGAATAAAACGAGAAATTAACAAACTGTTATTTAAGGGGATTAAATACTGTAACAACAGAATTTTAAGGGGCATTTAAACGATTGTCAAAAATTCAAATAAAAGTATTTTTACTATTTCATTTTTTTATTTCAAATATGTGTTATTGTAGTATTTTCGAATAATATTAGTTTTAAATTTCTCCAACTAAAATCGCCAGGGTTACCACTTCGTTATAAGCCTTTTTTAAAAAAGGCAAAATCGGCTGCCACTGTACAGCCTTCATTAATTACTGGAAAATAAAAATGTAAAGTGATTCTTAATATCAAATAAATTCCCTAGTCCTTATCGTGGCCCGATTTTTATTTTTTAATTTTTTTTTTTAGCAAAGTTGCCCCACAAACCTGAAAATTCGAAAAAAAAGTTAAGAAAAAACAATTTTAATTGGGAATATAAAATTCATTTGACTGAAATTCAAAAAAAGGACCACGATAAGGATTACAGTTTTTTGTTGACTACAAAAGAAAAAAACCGGATCGAAATCGGTTAACCCACTTTGGTACAGTGGCAGCCGATTTTGAACTCATGGTTGAAAACGCGTTTGAAGTCTAAAGTTAATTTTCAGCTAAGAAAACAGCAAAATTTCAAAAAATGGCGTATGACGAAAAGTTATAGCTCCTAGCTTACTACATGTCCACCAAATTTGGGACGAATGGGTTAATGGGTATTTGATATATTAAGCCTAATAGTCTTAAAAACGATGGTAGATATATTATTATACAAAATGCTACTCATTTTATTTTATAAAAATTCTATAATTTTGTACATTTTTTAATTTATTTCGTATTTTTACCCAATTTTTATATATATTGATTACTTTTATAACTTATATTAAGCCATCAATCAGCACCTGCCCCATATGATGTGTCTTCAACATCCATCAAGGAATCGTCATGGGATTTTCTTTGAAAACTGCGTGCAATTCTTACATCTATTGATGTAGTTTTTATCTTTTTATTCTGCCCTGTTATAAGATATATGATTTCTAATAAAAACAAGTTAATAAAAATGCAAACAATAAGTGTTACCCACAAATTTACCACATAGAGTATTACTTTGGGACTAAAACATATTTTACAAAAAAACATGTAGAAATTTAATTTCTTGGAAGATTTTATTGAAATTTTCGATACATATAAAGAAAAGTGTGTTCCATCCAAATAAAATATAAAAAAAGTTAGAAAACAAAATTTTTCGTAGAGTCGATACCCCCCTTAACGATTATGCATGACATTTTTTAATAAACGTTTAATAAGGAAAATGAATAATTTAGCAATTGTATTCTTTAACGCAAAATTAAGAAAAGTTTATGTATTAGAGCCTTAGTGTTTATTGATATTATATTTTTAACGAATTTAATGTTCAGAAATCATTATATGCATTCTATAACGGCGATCCAAAGTAATGTCATAATGTGAATGTGAAAATTTTTGCAAATGGCGTCATAAAACATTGTGATTTGACACAATGACAATAAGCAATGGAGGTATACACGACCTGAAGAACGCACATCATTGCTAATTTCCAATATTTTTTATATCCAACAAAATGACATCCAATTCAGATTATGAAATTACTTTTACCCCTGACTTGTATTAAGTTATAGCCAAATGTTTAAAAACATAATTCTTTAATTCGATTTAAAAATTTGTTTCAATTCTATACGAATCGATTTGCAAAACTTATTTTAATTAATTGAATTATTGCCCACTTTATTTAATCAATAACACAGTACAACAGCCAATCTGGGGGGTGAGAAATTCCAAGTCAGGGTGATGGTACTAGGTCAGTATAGTAAAACCCTCAAAGGGTTTGGCGTTCGTATGTGTCATTTTTTTTATGACCTTTTAAATTTTTTCCTTATCTTGATGTTTTTTCGCTTAGTTGTAACATTTTGGCAAAAACGTAGTTTAACATAACTCGAGAACCACTTGTCCGATTTTGATGAAACAAATTTAGAAAAATTTAGAATTACAATTTCTTTAATCCGTTCATATAACGTTTTTCTTTATAATCAACAGTTTTGCCGGTAAAAATAAATTTGTGGAGAAAAAAAAATATTTTTTTGCCTAAAAATTAAAAATTTTTTTTTTTTTAACTTCATAAAAAATCCAAAACGGAAAAAAGGATCAAGTGTTATTAATTTCATGTAAAGTCACATAACCTATAAACAAAATTTAACGCGTTCTGCTTTTATTTACAATTAAGTGAAGGTATCCCATTTTGACAAGAATATTGATATTTGTTTTTATTCAAAAAAGTGTCATTTATCGCCTTTTTCATAAATTTTCCCCAATAACTCCAGACTTCTGGCCATAAACTACTAAAAAAATTAAGTAAACATTTTTATAATTTTTTATTTTTATTTTATTTATTTTTATTTATTTTAATAAATATTGCCTAGACTTTTTCGATGGTGGTTGTTCGGGACTAGCATTCATCGCTATCATCAGTTTCTGAACCACACATAATGTCAATGTGTGACTCCACTGTTGGCCCTTCTGCATCTCCTGAAAATTCTTTATCATCAAGATCATCCTTGTCTTGCCACACTAACTTACTCCACCAGCAAATTTCCGCAATTATTGCACTCGGCGACTTTTTGCCTCTATATCTGTAAGTTTTTGTTTTATTAAAATGAGTTTGAAAAAATAAAAAATCAGTATTACCTCATTTCAAATGGCATAGCAACTTGATGATAGCGTTCACCTTGTTCATCAGATTCGGTAGCCAATTGTTTGCTGAAGTAGTCCAGATGATGATGTAAATAATGGATTTTCAAGGACATGTGGACACCAATTTCCGAGAATACTCTTAACATCCTTGCGACAGAAACATCGTAGTTGTTAGAACGATGCTTTCCCAACAAGCCTTCTATTACTTCTTTGATTGCCTGCCATGCATTCAATTCAGCGTCAATCAAAATATTGTTGAATGCGTCACTTTTAATCAGCTTTCGTATATCTGGACCATTTATTTAGTACGCCTGATTGGAAAAAATTAATTTGTTAAGATGGAAAATCATGGGAAATGAATGTGAAATGAATGTGAATGAAAAATCACTTTTACTGTTCGCGTTCGTCGGCACTTGTTGAATGACAAAAATCACAGAACCAGTGTGAGAGAGAGAAGAAGTATAATGACAATGCATGTTTTATGTGAACATTACAGAACCAGTGTTGCCACATCAATATTTCTCTTTTAGTACAGTAGAAAAATATGAGAGAGTTCGGCTTGTGAGTGTCAATGTTTTCTCCAAATAATGTTGTGCATATCTGGAGCAAGTTTTTGAAATTCATACATTTACCTAATTGTGAATAAATGAGAAACGCGTGCATCGATTTTCATGATCTATGCCTTTTTTTGCTCATGAGTTATGTGACTTTACGCGAAAGTAATTAGTTTTGGCACTTTTTTCCATTTTGGATTTTTTATGAATTTTTAAAAAAAAATATTTAAATTTTTAGGCAAAAAATACTTTTTTCCCTTCATACATTCATTTTTAACTTCGAAAGTGTTGCACATATAGGAAAACGGTATAGAAACAGATTAGAGAAATTGTAATTCTAAATTTTTCTAAATTTGTTTCATCAAAATCGGACAAGTGGTTCTCGAGTTATGTTAAACTACGTTTTTGCCAAAATGTTACAACTAAGCGAAAAAAACATCAAGATAAGGAAAAAATTTAAAAGGTCATAAAAAAAAATGACACATACGAACGCCAAACCCTTCGAGGGTTTTACTATACTGACCTAGTACCATCACCCTGACTTGGAATTTCTCACCCCCCAGACAATAATCCCAAAAATGTTCCATAGTGTAATTTATTCAAAGAATTAATTTTATTTCAGTTGATTCCTTTTATAGAATCAATCGAATTGATTCAATTTTAACAAATTAATTTACCAAAACAAAAAAATGCTTCCTTTGATTTATAGTTCGCAAATCAAATCATTAATCAAATAATTCAACTGAATCAATATTGAATCAATTGAAATTTGAATAAATCACATGCTGACTTTATTCAATATCAAATAATTAATAATACTAAAGTGATAATGAATTTTTCACTGATTCATAAAATGAATCAATTTTTATGCGTATTTATTCAAAAAATCTATATCAAGCTCTGGTTGAATCCAACCAGAGCTTTAAATGGGCTATTTTAACCCCAAAAAGGTCAACGAGGTCAATGACTTTTATTTATAAACCAGTTTTTTCATATTCGGTAATATGTATTTAACATATAAAAATATGCACATGTAAATTAATTAAATTTAAAACAATTTTAGAAAAAGGTGTAATTTTTGTTACCAGATCTCAAAAGGGTTAATTTTTTCAAACATATTTTAAAATATTATTTAACATAGTTGGAAGAACAATTTGACAAAAATGGCGATTTAATTCGCGACAATACTTAATTTTGATGAAAATCCAAACTTAAAATTTCAATGCCACCCTATGAAATCATAAAAAATCATACAAAATTTAATAAAGCATTGAAATTCATACTCATATTCCACAACATACAAGTAATCACACAAAATATTCTGTTGTAGATGAAAAATTTTATTAAACAATTTGCAAAAAAAAAAAACAAAAACATTTAAGAAATACAAACTATGAACCTTATAAATATTGTGTTGTATGCGAGTCACTGAGTGGAAGCAACTATGATACTTTTTAATTGTATTGTATTCATTAAAATTTTCATCTACAATCAACAATCGTTGTATCTGTTATGGTTAATCAAAAAGAACGTAGAGATTTATTTTCTTAATTCTAAGGGGAGAAACTTGTAAACATTTAAGGCAATAGAGATTGAAAGATAATGTTTCCCTTAAATTAAGCCAAATTTTGAAAGTAAGAATTTCCAAAAAGGCATAAAAGTACAATATTTAAAAATCCCCTTTTCTTTTCATCTCTGTTTCTTTTTACGCTCATGTTTGAAACAATATTGTATTTTTTGCACCAACCAAAACAAAAACTTAATACTTTGTCTTAATTTTGTCAACATTGAAAATGTATCGAACAAATACTACAAAAATACCCAGGAATATAAAAAAAAGTTACGAAAAAAAAATTCACTCCCACACAAGAAAATTAATTAAAAACTGCCAATCATTGTGTATTTTTTGTTGCAGTAACTGCTCTACTGTTGTCGTTCGTTGCTGCTTTGTGTGTTGTTGTTACAATCACCACGAATATCAAACAAAATAACAATTCTATATAAAATGTCAAAAAGTCAAAGTGCAAAACTGAATGAATGAAAATTTACCAATAAAATGTTCATTTTCAATGTTATAAAGTTTTGCCTTTGAAAACAGAGAAAACGTACAATAAAATTGTAACAATTAAATATTTGCCCAGACAATATCAAATAAACACGCACAAGCCATAGACCAATACAAATATAAAAATTTTATGTATTCCGTAAATGGAAATAAAGATAAACATCGTAAAACCTAAAATGTCATTAGAATAAGTTTTGTTAGGATATTTAGTAAGGAAGGATATTGTTTTCAGAATTGTAATAAATATAAAATTCAATTAATGAAAATTTCATAACTTTAGAATCTGGTAGGTACTTTCTGAAAAAGAATGGTCTCTACGCTGCTGAAATAATCCGCTGATAAAATCTTCGATATAATTATATCCCGTGAAAAAACGATCAGATTCAATCAAATAATATATGATCAAATTATATCTATTCATAAATATTAGAGAAGAAATAAAATCGTATAAGATTAGATATGACTTCATCTGCAATTCTGATTTTCAAAATTTTCTTATTCAGTGCCATATATTATCGTATCTTAAAATATATATTCTCTTATACAGATTTATCTGCCATATAGAATTATATATACTTGATGAAACTATATCTGGTTGCAAATAAATTTCTATATTGCTTTGAACAAAACTATATAAAATTAAATGTGACCCAAGATTAAAAATATTGTTACGTTTTTACCTTTTAAAAATGTTGGTTTATTTCTTTTAAATAAACCGGGTTCTTTTCTATTGCAAGCAAAATAACCAATCCCATTAATGGCGCTAATTGTTTCGTTTACCTTCTAAAATGTTCGTTTATCTCCTTTATATAAACCGGGTTGGTGCTTTTTGTAATTGATATAACATTTATTATTTATTTAACTTTTATTACTCTACAATTGTATATCACACACACACAAGTTTATCAACGATTTTTAATACAACGATTTACTAAAGCCAGACTGAATTACACATTCGTTAATACTCAACTGACCAACTAAATGACATATGGCAGCCTTATATAGTTTTACTAGAGTACTAACATTACACTTAAATGTAGTGCTGCCAGGTTGACGATTTTAGTAAATCCCGTTTTCCGGGTTATTTTTCCTCCAAAATTCTTGAATTTTCTATAGTATTTGATTTTAGATAAAATTATTTACTATTTCGAGTCAAAAAAACATATGTTAATTCTAATACAATTATATAATAAATCAATGCAAAATTAAAAAGTTGAGCTTATATGTTCCATTTAGAGTTTCTAATTCACAGAATATCTGGCATACGTAAAAAAAATTTCTTATTTCGCACTTTTTAATGTTTAATTGGAATATGTTATAATGTGAAGAATATTAAGAAAAGTAACTTCACAGAGAAAAAATTTTAGATAAATAAATTATTGGCTTATATTTGAATTAATTATTGTCAGCACTTAATAGGGATTTTCATTACATTTTACTTAAGTAAAAGCTAACTATAAAACTACTCCTTATTAAACTAAATACGATTATAGTTAAAATAACCTTTTTATATTTAAGTTAAATTTTAGATTTTGTTTTCTCAAGCTTATTAATCTCAAAGCTGTTTATATTTAATTTTTTTTTTGTATAGTTACCAGTTAAAGCCTAATATCCATATAAAAAAAATTAATTTTTCACTTGCGTGGAATTATTGCGAAATTACAGTGAGATTTTTTTTACGTTAATTTAACAGAGGGGACCACTTAAAAATGTAGCGAAAAAGTGACAAATGGCTTTGCTATTTCTAAGGACTAAGGAAATTTTTTCGCACTTATGAACAAAATACTGGGCTTAACTGATAATGGATTATATAACCCATTAATTGGATATATATTTCCAGACTGGGTTGTATAGAAAAATTACACTATTTATTGATTAATATAAACAAACAAAATTTAATGCAATTGAATAAGACCAAAACTCCGATAAAATAAGATGAAATTATATCAATTCAAATATTCCTTTTATTTGTTTAAGCACAGTAAATTGTTTAAATGTCACGTAAAAAAACTGTTATACTCCATATAAAAAAAATATTTTTCACGGTAATGAGTTTCATGTGAAAAGTGTGTAGACTTTGTCCCTTACTATAAAAGAGTATTTTAAATTTAAAGTCGACTTTATTTTTAATCATACGGTTTTGTTCATTTTGTGTATAAAAACCCCACAAAAATATTTATATTTTCAAACTTTTTGATTGGCTGAAAATAAATTAACCAATCAGAATGATTCAAAAATAAATCAAGTCATGGCATACTGCCACCCAATATTTTAACTAAATTCGACTTTAACTAAAATATACATTTTAAAAATTTGGATAGTAAGGGCCTTTGTTTTCACTCAAATTTAATGTACAAGACTATTATTTTTCTTGTGAAAAATACACTTCGTATTTATTGTGATTATGTCTTTAATATAAAATAAAAATTTGTTCATTTTTATAATTTAAACTGCAACTTGAAGCTTTTAAAGTTTGAGTAAAATTTCTTCATGTGAAAAACAACTAACGGTGCTTTATATACAATTTGATTAATCCATTTTCCGTATTAAATTTTATATAATTCAGTTTGATGCCAAATAAAAACTGTTGCATTATACTTTACTTTATAATACTTTATACTTTATAATATTGTACTTGTATATTTAATTCATTAGTAGGCTATGACTTTAGAACTTATTAATTTTGTATTCTTAATTTTTTATACAAAAAATAAAGTCAGTCATGATTTGGAAGTTACGTGTTTTACATGGCGCAGTCTAAATAGAAAAAAAAATTTTTTTTAGTGACTTACGTGCGTGAAAAAAAAAAAAAAAAAAAAAAAACACCAATAATAAGAAAAATTTAAATTTAAACCAATAGCCAATTTAATAAAAGTTATTTTTGAGATTTTTGAAAAAAAAAAAAAATAAAACAATATGGATTTGAAATCTATACCTGATCTAAAAGTTTCTGGCAACAAGGCGAAGAATTGGGAAATCTTTTTAAGAGATTTCGAAGATTATCTAATAGCAAAAAATACGAAGCTAAGTGATACTGTAAAACTTGCTCTTTTGAGGAATCAAATTGGATGCGAAGGTAAAGATATAATCCGAACATTGGATATTCCAGTTGAGGACAACAACAACTATGCTAAAATTATTAAAGCTCTGTGTGATTATTTTACGCCAAAGCAAAATATTTTATATGAAAGATTTGTTTTTTACAATCGTACACAAAAACAAAATGAACCAGTAGATGATTTTGTGAGAGATTTGAAAGAGCTATCCAGTAGCTGTAATTTTGTAGACGCATCGGAAATGGTAAGAGATCGGATTGTATTGGGAGTAGCTGATTTAAAACTCCAAGAAAAATTGTTGAGGATGGAAGAGATTGAAATTGAAAAAATTATTCTGGAATGCAGAATATATGAAAAGCAGAAACAGCAAGTACGAGAAATGCAAGAATCAAAGAAAAATGTTGATGTGGTTCAAGAAAATGGGGAAGAATCTGGTGAGACTGAAAATTTAGATAATATTAATAAATTTAAGAAACTATTTAGGAATGGTCGAAACCAAAACCCGAAATATTCAGTTGTATATTGTAAAAAATGTTTCAAAACACATAAAATTAATAATTGTCCTGCATTTGGTAAGACTTGCAATAAATGTAAAAAATTAAATCATTTTTCTGTTGCATGTAAATCAAATATTCAGGTTAATACCTTAAGTCAAAATTATTGTGGTAGCTCCAATTCAAGTTGTGATTTTGCGTTGACTGACAGTATTAATTCACATAATGGAAAGGATGCATGGTATCATGATATAATAATAGAAAATCATAATGTTAATTTTAAATTAGACACTGGTTCGGATGTAAATACAATTCCAATATCGATATTAAATGATATATGTAAAAATCCAACAGTAAAATCAACTAATACTGTTTTAGAGGCTTATGGTGGCCATAAAATTCCTCTTTTGGGAAAGATAACACTTCGTTGTGTTTCGAAGCATAATATTTGTAATGAGTTGTTTTTAATTGTTAGCGATCATTATAGACCAATTTTAGGTAAGGATGCTTGTGTGAAGTTAGGATTAATTAAGAGAGTTTTTGATGTGGAAAAGTCATCCGATTGACTAGAAAAGTTGTGTGCCAAATATGAGAATGTTTTCAAGGGAGTAGGCCAGTTTCGCGAATTATACAATATTGAAATATATCCTAATACAGTTCCAGTAGCTCATCCACCTAGAAGGGTACCGATAAAGATAAAAGATAAATTGAAGAGTAAGTTAGATGAGTTGGTTAATATGAATATAATAGAGAAAACAGATAGGCCACAAGCATGGGTAAATCATTTGGTTATTCGAGAGAAAAAGGATGGTAGTTTACGTTTATGTTTAGATCCACGAGAACTTAATAAACACGTTATTCCTAATCATTATTTAATACCAACGTTTGAGGAGATTAGTGCAAATTTTGTTGAATATGAATATTTTTCATTTTTTGATTTAAAAGATGGGTTTTGGCATGTTCCTCTAACAGATAAATCTAGTGATTTGGTTACATTTAGTACTCCTTTTGGTTGTTATAAATTTAAGAGATTACCTTTTGGTTTGGTTACGGCATCTGAGGTATTTCAAAGATATAATTACGAAACTTTTGGAGATTTGCCTGGAGTGAGTATATATATAGATGACATAATAATTGGTGGCAGGACGATGGAGGAACACGATAGAAATGTTGAAATGTTTTTGAAAAGAGCTATGAATCGGAACATAAAATTAAATAGAGGCAAAATTCAATTTAGAGTAACGGAAGTCAGTTTTTTTGGACATCTTATTTCCAATAAGGGTATAAAACCAGATAGGAAACGTATCGAATCAATTTTGGCGCTAAATTTTCCAAAGGATAAGGCTGGACTTCAATCCTTTTTGGGCCTTATTAATTATTTAAGGAAATTTATACCAAATTTAGCTGATTTAACATCACCATTAAGGGAATTACTTCAAAAGGATAATGAGTATACAATTTTGCCAGTGCATAGGGATTGTTTTAGCAAAATTAAGAACGTCGTATCGAATCATGTTATTCTCACACCGTTTAATGAAAAGGAAGATATACTTATTCAGACGGATGCTTCGAAGGATGGGCTAGGTTGTTGCTTATTTCAAAATGATAAAATAATTTCGTTTGCTTCAAGGTCTTTGTCTAATACGGAAAAACAATATGCTCAGATTGAAAAAGAATTTTTAGCAATTGTATTCTCCTGTAGGAAGTTTCATCAATTTATTTATGGGAAGAAAATTACCATTATTTCGGATCATAAGCCATTGGAAACTATTTTCAAGAAGGATATAAATAAAATTGGATCCACGAGATTACAGAGGCTTAAGTTGAAAATGTTTCCATATAATGTTGAAGTTGTATATAGACCTGGCAAAAGTATAGTTGCAGCAGACTATTTTTCGAGAAATTTTATTGATAATGGTGATTCGGAGCATGAAAATGGAGTAACAGAAATGATACATAGTATTAGCGTTACAGATAAAAGTTTGGAAAAAATAGGAAAAGCTACTGGCGAAGATGATTTATTGGGATTAATAACACAATATTGCCTTGATGGATGGCCGGAAAAGGGCAAGACTCCAGATTTTATAAAAGGATATTATAACAAAAAGAATGATATAACAATAAACGGAAACATAGTTTTTTACAATGATCGTATAATTGTACCGAAAAGTTTACAAGGAAGTATTTTAGAAAAGTTACACGAAAGCCATATGGGTATTACTAAGACTAGAAAACGGGCATCTGAATTATTTTACTGGATGAACATGAATGAGGATATTGAAAATTTAATAATGAAATGTATAAAATGTCAAGAATTAAGACCATCCAATATTAGGGAACCGATAATTCCACATGATATTCCAAATTTGCCTTTTGAGAAAGTTGGTTGCGATATTTTAGAGTATTCTGGGAAAAATTTTCTCATTATTGTAGATTACTATAGTAAGTGGTTTGAATTGATTTATTTGAGATCTAAAACTTCATCGGATGTTATTGAAGGATGGACAGAAGTATTTTCGAGATTTGGTATACCAAAAACTGTAGTGGCTGATAATATGCCTTTTGCTTCTTATGAATGTTTAGAATTTTCTAATAAGTGGAATTTTAAAATTGTTACGAGTAGTCCCAATTATCCTAGAAGTAATGGTTTGGCTGAGAGGGCAGTTGGCATTGCTAAACAGATTTTGAGAAAATCGGAGACAAAGGAAGAAGTTTTAAATGCATTGTTAGAGTATCGAAATACTCCGGTTAAGGATTTGAGTTATTCACCGGCACAACTTATTTTTTGTAGGCGTCTTAGGACGAAAATTCCGATTACTGATAAGTTATTAGAACTGAACCCTAGATGTATTAATAATCAATTTATAAAGAAGGAAATGAAAGGGAAAATAGGAAAGTTTAAAAATTATTATAATCGAAATACAAAGGAGAGAAAAGATTTTAATGTTGGGGACAATATATATATTAAAAATAATTGGTCACATAAATGGATACCTGGAGTTATAATTGCATACCATAATACCCCCAGATCATATATAGTAAAAAGTTTGATTGATGAACAAACCTACAGAAGAAATTCTTTTCATATTAAATTTAGAAAAACAGATAATAATTTGGAAAATGAAAATAATAACAAATTGAAAAATAAAAATAATATTGTCATTCAACGTAGAAGTAATCGTATAAGAAATCCAACAAATTTTTATAAAGAGATACATTCCATACAGTAAAAATTTGTTTTTGTTCCTAATCTTAGATATTTGTAATATAGTACACATAAATTAAATTTTTTTATTTATTATCTTTATTTATAAGTGTCATATCAAAATGTAATAATTTCGCTTTCATAAAAAAAAGGGAGATGTTGCATTATACTTTACTTTATAATACTTTATAATATTGTACTTGTATATTTAATTCATTAGTAGGCTATGACTTTAGAACTTATTAATTTTGTATTCTTAATTTTTTATACAAAAAATAAAGTCAGTCATGATTTGGAAGTTACGTGTTTTACAAAAACAACAGAGTAGTATTTGGAAGATGACAAAGAAAATTGTGGTAAACATTTTTTTTGGTGTTTTTTCTTTGATACTTTAAATGTTTAAGAAAGCTCTTAGGTGAGAACAAGAAATTCTCATGGAGTTTGCAATTTAACTTAACAAATATTTCTAGGAATTCCAAAAACGTCGTCCCCAGACGATTGCTTAGGCAAGAACGAATAGAGACATGCCTTCAACAGTATATTTTTTAAAATTTCTTAAATAGATTTTGGCATATTTCATTCCTTTAATAAAAAACTTAATATTATTCCATATTTAATACAACGTATCTTATTTGATTTGTAAAATAATGTACATAATATAATATCATGGAGTTCCCATAAGATCTCATCGGATATAATATAAATATTCTAAGAAATTATTTTGAGTTTCGCAATAATATATTTACTACATTCCAAAAAAATAATGAAAATTAAAATTATACATCAATTGATTGGAAACTAAGTTAACCCATCAAAGCAAACCGCCACTGATGAAGGCTTTGTAGCGAAAGCCGAAAATACGTATTCTGTCCTGCTGGGCCTTATAAAATTCTCTAAAAATTTTTATTCTTTGTAATTTACTTGTGAAAATTATATCATCTTTTTTTCAATTTGCAAAATAATTTAAACAGAAAGAGATATTAATATATATGATCTAGAATCGAACGAAAAACATTCATTTACCAAAATAAAAGATCAACTATACGTACCTCTCATTCATAATTTTTAATTTTTTGAGCCAGTCTGCATGAAAAAAAATTTTTTAATGTATAAATTTAATTGTCTTTCTTAAGGCACATCTACACGGGATAGAAATCTCGTAGAGTTTACGCCTAATTTGTCATCTCTAATATAGTTGGCACTAGTTTTTATCGTAAAAGTATCATCTCTAGTCTTCAAGTATTTGTTTTTAATAAAATTGTTGTATTTTAAAGAATAATTTTTTCTCCAAATACCAAAAGGTGCATTTAATAAACTGAAATGTTCAATAATGTTACAAGACATCTTAAAAATTGTTACTAATTAAAGAAATTATGTATGACAGCAATTGTCAATGTCCTAGAGATTACATTTTCGTAGACCTGTACAGAGCTGCATTTTCAAAAAGTCTAGCGAGTTTTCTATCCCGTGTAGATGTGCCTTTAAAGCTATATTTCGAAATTAATTAGAACACCATTACAGGAAAGATTTTTAAAATATTTATAAACCGCTTTTTTAGAAAGATCGAATACTTGACAACTAAGCAGCATAACATTTTTATGCTACCAAAATAAAGTAGCGCTACTTCACATATTGACATAAGCTATAACCTTAACTGACTTATCATTTGTTAAGATTGTTAGAAATTTTGTTTAATTTTTCCAAAAAATAAACAAAGCTCATATTTGACTTATTAAAATTTTCGTCAGATTTGCGAATTTATTTTAGGTTTTTTAATTTTTATTATTTGTTGTTTTTGTTTAATTCCTTTTGTTTATTTGGAAGGTTCTAACATGACCAAGTTATGTGCGATGAGTTTCGATATAAAATTAATCAAATTAATAGGGATGAAACTTTGCGAAAATTGACCTATTTACGTCAAATATGGGTGCTTTAATGTATTTGCATGGTATTGCTATTTGCCTTAATTTATTTCGCTAACTATAGATGGGCCTTTAGGGTTAAATAACCAACTCGTTCACCAGCATGTTGACTAGCAGTTTAGTAGCAGTTAAGTGTCTGGTAAACGCAACCAATAATTTTACAAACTAATTAGTTTGTTTTTAAATGAATTTTGAAAAATACCATTTATAAAAGATTAAAGTGTGTGTACATAATTTTCTTATATACATACATTTTAAAACATCTACATTTTCTTAGCTACTCAAAATAATCCAGCCATAAGTATACGCTGTACACTCAAAAGATTTTGTCGGACAAAAAAAAAATTTAACATATAAAATCATTAGAATTTACAGTAATTTTAAATAAATACAGTAAAATATATAAAAGAAACCTGTTTTAAAATTACTAGCTCTGGACCTATTTCATAGGTAGACTACAATACAGGTAGTAACTACAATACATATGTTTTAATAGCATCCTTGTAACTACCCAGTGTATAAACTGTAATGACATATTATATTTTGGACTACCAGTAATGATAACAACTTACTGTAAAGTGTTGCTTTTTCAAACGCGTCGTATAGACCAAATACAATTAATATTGTCATTAATATGTATTCTTATTAATTCTAATTTAGTAGGTTTGAAGTTAAGAAGAAGAATAAACCTTCCTCAAAAGTTATAAACACATTAAATTTGCAAATCAGACTAGATCTAGTTTCTGCCTTTTTATGGACAGGCTTCATCAGTGATCTTCCATTAAATTGTATTATTGTTTATATTTTTATTGTCAGATTGTCTCTATATGAATAATTTCAGAAGTGATCAAACAGACATATACAAACATTCTATTTCAGATTTTCTCTGTTTATCTTCTTATTTCCTCCGTGTCATCTTTTCACAAATATTGCCACATTGACGTACATATGGTTTGTACGTACAAGTGCAGGCAATTTGTGTATATTGGAGATGGACAGCCAACAGGGCATTTTTATTTTTTATAGTAAAGTGTTGTTTTTTCAAACGCGTCGTATAGACCAAATACAATTAATATTGTCATTAATATGTATTTTTATTAATTCTAATTTAGTAGTAGATAACAACTTACTTCCTGTATTACTTTGAAACATATAATAATCGGTGACTAATAACTAGTTAATTTTTCCTTTATTTCAAAAGACAAAATAATGTGTTAATAATATTGACAATATTGTCCAAAAAATAATGATATATTATTACCTCTTCTACACTGGGATGTCGAGATAGGCCAGATGCTAGAATTA
Organism: Leucophora obtusa; assembly: GCA_949987735.1. NCBI lineage: Eukaryota > Metazoa > Arthropoda > Insecta > Diptera > Anthomyiidae > Leucophora > Leucophora obtusa. The sequence continues at coordinate 54,193,792 of OX465299.1, forward strand.
TCGACTGGCAATCTGCAGTCCCAGGTTCGTTTCCTAGCACGAGCAGAATTTATCAAAAAAATCAACAATAAAAAATATAAAATGAATGCTTTTCGTTCGATGTGAGATAACATATCACATTTTCTTTTAAATTACTTTCAAATTAAAGAAAAAATCCTCTTTAATTACAAATAAATGAGTGTCCATGCCATAATGGGAAAAAACAAAGAAAGAAAAACAACTCTGCACAATTCCTATATTTAAATTTTCAGCAAATGAATTAACTATAGTAAAATTTCGCTACAAGTTTTTTGAGTGTTTTTCAGTCTACTAATATTTAGCAATAAGTTTAGAGATTTTAGCAAGGATTTTTTTCATTTGCAATCGACTAAGTGTAAGCAAAACTTTTGCTGAAGATTACTATTTTTTTTGGTAAAAATCAGCTCGCTGATTTTCAGCAAACCCTTTGCGGAAATTTACAACTTCTTGGCAAGCACGCTCCTGACTAAAAATTTGCAGACACAGCAACACATTTTTTCCTGAATTTACTGACGTTTTTTTCTGAGTGTAGACGAGATCAAAAAATTCTCTTTTAGTTTGTAAGTTACCTTAACAAATATTTCTAGAACTTCTAAAAACGTCGCACAGTGCTTTGATCCCATAAAACGATTGGACAAAAATAGAAGGAGTGCAGACAGAGTTTTGAAATTTGGTACACTGACATAGAACCCCTTAGTTAAGAAAAATTTTAATTTTTGGAAATATCGGGCCAAGGACACGCCCCACCTCTTATAGGTCCTGAAATTTAAAAATGCTACATAAATGGACGTAAAATTACAAAAAGTATCCATTGAGATACACATGAAACTGGAAAAGTTTGTGTCAATTTTTATCAAAATTTAAGCAAGGACTCTTAGTCCTGCCATATATTCTTTATCTTAAAATCTTTATAAAATCTGCAAAAATTATCTGATTGCCATGAAATTTAGCACGTGTATTGATATAAGGTCAAGCCATATGTGTAAAATCGATTCATTAATAAAAAAATGCCTCTCTTAAAAAATGCGTTTTAAAAGCTTAAAATGATTTTTCTAAAACAAAAAAAAAAATTAAATAGGATTAAAATAGTAAACCATGAGAATCCTCCACTAAAACACTACGAGGAATACTTTTGTGAAATATTTTAAACTTATAACACTTCAATTAAAAGGACTTTTTGGCCCCTTTTTGAAATGGATAAAAATGACCCGTAGGTTGAAGTTAAAGGGTTAAAATGTTCCGCAAAAATATTTGTCAGGAAATTCTACTATAAGTTTTTTAAGACATCAGCATTGAAAATTTAACTTCAGTGCCAGTAATAAGTAAAAACTTGAAATGGGTTTAAGGGTTAATTTCGTACTTATTCAGAATCGGTGCTCAAATGTCCCACAAACCTGGATTTTAGGGAGAAACTAGGGGAATGTTCCATTTTAGGTATAGGATGTGTTCAGCGAACTTATGTAGAACAATACGAGGAATATTTTTGTGAAACATTTTAACCCTCTAACTCTTCAACTTACGGGTCTTTTTTGTCCCTTTTTAAAAAGAGGTCAAAAAATTCCCTTTAGTTAGAGGATAAGAATATGTTTCACAAAAATGTTCCTCATAGTGTTTTTAGCGGTGATACTTTAGTGAATTTGCTCCCAAAGTACGGAGATAGATTTTTATTTATCAGCTGGTAATTTAAGTAATGACAGCTCGTTACTTTCTGCATTATTTCAAAACAAAAAGTAATGACTTACCAATCACTGATTACATATTGCATGATTTATAAACGGAAATTAATGATTGAAACATTTTTGAAAATCTATTTTTAGACACATTACTTTGTGTTTTTTTGTAAGCATGGGTGTAAGGTGTATATTTTTCGCCATTATGAACGAAAATACAAAGCACAACAATTCATTTACTTTTTAAGCAATCAAATTTTCAATAAAATTTTGTTTTTGCGAGAATCTATTTTTAGACCCATTATTTTTCCCATCATCGTAAACACATAAGTAACCAATTAGTTTGGGCTCATCGCCTGTAAAATTCATCAGTGAAGTAAGGTGTAAAGTAATGCATCGGCCCCTATATCAACACATTACTTTACACATTATTTGGTAATGTGTGGTTTTGCTGGGTAAAGAATACAAAATCCGTACATTTTTTGACTAAAAAATATAGACAAGAGGTTTGGTATTCTTTGTAAATAACTAACTACTGGAATTGATTTTGTTTCTTTAAGAAGAAACCCCTGTAGTTAAATAACCATAAATTTTTTTGAGTGTATTCGTATATAACTATGCAAAATCTATTATATGAAATATAATCGTCTTTATTTTATACATATGATTTTAATACCACTTCTTCAGATACGAAGCTGTTTGGGTTTAATTTGCATACATTACATGTGGTATGAATATTTTTTTGTTCACTATTCTCCAGCTACTGCTTGCAGCATTTCCTATACGTACACATATTGATAGTAATAGTAGTTAAAGTTTTTATTGTTATAGTCTATATTCGAGCACAATGGGGATGCCACATTTCAAAAGTCAGAAACACTTGGTAGGTGGTAAAAATTGCTCGATTTAAAAAAGATAGCTTGGCTATTATTAAATATATTGAACAATGGCTCTTATGAAAAAAAATTGTTATTACTAAAATTTAAAAGTTTTTAAAGCAGTTACTTAACAATTTTAGTCTGCTTGCGGATACAATAAACATTTTTCATTTTCGTTGATATTTTATGCTATTCTAGAAGTCTATAAAATGTCAAAATTTGTCTATAAAATGATACAAAAGTTAGAATCAATAGACTTTATTCCTGGTAACAGGTGAGTCAGCTTAGCAAATCTCATTAAAATGTCTTCGTATTAGCACGAAAAAGCCAATTTCGGAAGGGACCTTTATATGGGCATTAAGTCAAAACATGGACCAATTTCAATCAAATCAATAGGCTTCGTCTATGGGCCATATAAGTCAGTGTACCAAATTTCATTAAAATATCTTAATATTTGTAACCTGTAGCGTGCGACAATGCCCATTTTCGGGGGACCTTTATACGGGCACTGGGTTTGTACACGGACCGCTTCTAAATAAAATCAATAAGCTCTATTTATGAGCCCATATGAATCAGTGTACTTAATTTCATCAAAATATCTTAATATACATGGACAGATAGACACACGGACGGAGGGACGTACGGACCGACAAAAAGTGATTCTGATTCTGAGTCGATCGGTATACTAAAAGGTGCGTCTAGGTGCAATATATTTTGGTGTTACAAATATCAGCACAAACTGATACTGTCCCCGTACTGGACAGTATCAGTTGTTAGGAGTATGTTCCATTCAGGAGTACTTCAATTTCCATTTAGTGTGATTGCAGCCTTAACCAATAATTCCAGAATATCAAAACAATCTTTGTGATTGATAAATTCTACCTATTTTAGCTGGAAATTTGTTTAAATATTAAATACCTTGATAACTAAGGCTGTTGCAGGTGATGTGGAAACCCTACAATATAACGATGGTGTAGTGCAGTGCATGAATATCTACGTATGCGTACGTATTAGAGTGGGCCGATTTTTATGGAGCAGAAAATAATTTTACTTATATACTTTTACCTCTAGTTGCCACATTTTTTTATCGGATTTTCATAAGTAATACCTTTCTGGAAAGGTTGTTTACAACTTTCAAAAAGCCACCGTAAGATGACACTAATCTAGCGTTTATTAGAAAATTGCAAAAATTCAAATTTGGGTGTCTTAAAAATGATTTTTTTGATATTTCGTAGTGGAACTTTTTTTCCTTATGCCGAAAGCTATCGGAAAAATCGATGGCACAATATCGACTGCTAAATCGACCCACTCTAGTGCGTATATTTTAATACAAATATCTTGATCAAGTATTTTTGCTTCTTTTCGTTATACATATATGTACTGTAAGCATGGTAAAGTTCTATTATATAGAACTTTATTATATTTGAAATACAATATGTTTTAATTTCAATACATGTATTATTAAAGAGAATGTGTGGATATCCTTTTGTACATATAAGTCGGTTTAAAACTTGAATTGTTCGCTAAAGTTCCTCTTTTTAGAAATTCTTTTATTCACTTAAGATTATTAAATTTTAATACTTGTCATATACATCGTTAAAGAATAATACATATTTTGCTGTTGTGTGATATGTAGTATATAATCTTTAAAATTAATATTATTTACGATAAATTGGATATTTTACTACGTTTAAAACTATAAGTTGTACTTAAAACTACAAACTAACGGTTAGCTGGAGAGAATAGAAAGCAGCCCTCATAAATAATAACACTGTAAATTAAAATTTAGTTTTTTTTAAATAACAATTGAATCTATCGGGCTTAAAAAATACCCTTTGTGTATTTAAGTGAGTGGATGTTTCAGCTTTTTTGATATTCGCCCTACTTTGGGTTTAAGATTAATTTTTTCGTCTATATTTTTAAAGATTTGGGACTACTTAACCCTTAAATGCATGGTGTAGCCATTTGGCAACATACCGCATTAGGGGCCCCTTCTGTACATAGTGTTCCTATAGTTAAGTGCAGAATTTTTAAACAGCTAGAGTAAAAATCTTGGTTTTGCTCTGTATATTTGTGAAAAATCTAAAACACGCGTTTTTTTACAAAAAGTGTAATATTCAAAAATATTTGTTTAAATATTTAAAGTGGTATTCTCGCAATAAAATTCATTTTGGCGACAATAAATGTATAAATTATAGTTTATAGATTTTTTTGCTTTTTTTTCATACACGTTAAAATAATCACAATTTAGCTATTTGGAAAAAACCATATTTTTCAATAAAATTACTTTTTTTTTAAATCATACCTTTATGTTTTGTTAGAAATCATATATAAACAAATTGTTAAAATCGAAGAGATCCTGCATTTAAGGGTTAACGAAGGCAATATGCGCACAGATTTTCAATAAAATTGATCTGCTATTTCAAATATCGGGATAAAAAATAATTGCATTAAATGAATGTGCTAAAATCCCAAAATTTATTTGGCAAATTGTGAAAAATAATCTGTTGCAGGCATGTCCGGATTTCATTCTTATCTAAGGAAATCGCCAGGGGACGACGTTTTAGAATTTCTAGGAATATCACAAACTCAATCAGAATTTCTTGTTCTCGTCTAGGAGCGTCATTTAATATTTAAAATATAAAAGAAAAAACAAAAACAACAAAAAAATGTAGTGACATCTATTTATGTACAACCAATAAATAAAAATCGTACACACAGAGAAAAATATGCCATTTTCCAACTGAAATTCGTTTACATCTACTAAAATAGGTTGGTGCAACTGAATATTGGTTATCACAACAAAATAGAACTGAATTTTAGTTGCAATACCCAAATTATTTAGGAATCACATTCCAATATGGTTTCACCAACCGAATTTATTGAATGTAGCAACCAACATAGGCTTAACGATTCGGTTGGCAATTTTTTTTCCTGTGTGTGTGTTTTCTATAATTGGCGGTTACGTTTAAATTTGCACAATCACTTGCATATTCGTTATTTCAAATTTATTTTTATTGGGATAAACAATAATTGCATTAAATGAATTAAATGTGCTAAAATCCCAAAACTGTTGCAGGCATGTCCCTATCCGGATTTGATTCTTGCCTAAGGAAATAGTCAGGGGATGACGTTTTTTCTTTGATATTTTAAATGTTAAATGACGCTCCTAGACGAGAACAAGAAATTCTCATTGAGTTTGTGATTTAACCTAATAAATATTGCTAGAAATTCTAAAACGTCGTCCCCTGACGATTTCCTTAGGCAAGAATGAAATCCGGATAGGGACATGCCTGAAACAGATTATTTTTCACAATTTGCCAAATAAGTTTTGGGATTTTAGCGCATTTAATTCATTTAATGAAATTGGTTAGTATTTTGTTGATTTCCCAATATATTCTGGAATATTCTAATGATTTTGTAATTGATCAATATTCTCTTTTCTTACCACATTTTCAATATTATGGAGTTGAAAAACAAAAATCACGGAAAAGATTGGAAGATAAACAAAAAATCTGAAACAAAATCTAAAAGTTGAATTTTTGTATGTGACTGTGTTTGATTACTGCTGAGTAAAAAACAGTAACAGAAAGTTGCATAGGAAAGAAAACTATGAATTAGTTACATTGCATTCAAGGCCTTACTTTTATAGCTACGTTTGTAATGTAGGAATAGGCACAGGTTCGATTCCTACAGTCAGCGGGTTGTTGAAAAATTATTATATAGAGACAATCTGACAACAAAATAAAAACAATAATATAATTTAATGGAAAATCACTAATGACGCCTGTTCATAGCAAAAGGCAGAAACTAGTTCTAGTCTGATTTGTAAATTAATGTGTTTAGAAATTTCCGAGAAAAAGGTTTATTCTTCTTCTTAACCCACTTAATCTAAATCATTTTGAATTTTTCAATTTAGTTGATTAACTTTAGATGGTAAATTTTTCAATTAATTTGTAAACAATACAAAATTGATTAATAATATTGATCATCTGTGGGACACTGCATAAAAGTCTCTGCCCTGTTGATTATAAACTTTAATATAAATATGTATGTGTATCGTAAAAGAATATAAAGCTGCCCACACACTGGGGAACATGCGTGATGCTACAAAAAATATCAAAAAATTTTGTAAACACGAATTGCACGATCTCAACACGCACACACAAACAAACGCACTCACACATTGACAAAAAAATGCTCTCTTTTTTAAGAATGTTCCCTAGTGTGTGGGCAGCTTAATGAAGTTACCAAATATATCATCATAATGATGGTCATAAGTTAACAACACATTCCTAAGTGTTAGAATTCAACTTGAGTTAAGCATGTTTAATGAATTCTCTATTATATTGAAGTCATTTGGGAATATTATCAATTACAGGTTGTCCACTTACGACCATTGGATATTATGAGTTAATTAATTTTATTTTTCAATATGTTCATATTAATATCACGACACGAGTTTTTTTTTAATAATAGCATTAATTAACATATGAATTATGTAACAAATACAAAATATTATCAAGATTTAACCTGTACGGGCAATCCATGCTTCAGCATGAACTTAAAGAAACTTTTACAAATGTATGCGTAATAAACAATACGGACTTTGATTGAATATGTTAAATCACACAAACGCACATGCCGAATGACAGGCGTACAATGTAAAAGAAAATAACAAGTCGGGCGTTAACCTAACAATTTAACATATAAATTAATAAAAAGAGAAATAAACATAATTCAGAACTTAAAAGAGTAAATTATTTATGGAAATTGTTTGGTAGTACCCACCAACAAATTTTGCTTTTGTAAAATTTTTTTTAAATTCATTTTTAGACTCAATATTTTTTCAACACTGGTTAGGATATATACCTACTTGTGCGCAGCAGATCAGTTATAACGTATAGGGATAGCCCAGTTAGTAAAGCTAGCAACTGGCAATCTGGGGTCACAGGTTCGATTACCAGAACGATAATTTTTTATTAAAAAATGTTTTCCAAAAAATAAAAAAAATTTTTTAAGAAAACTTATTTTTTTTTGAAAATCTATTTTTAGACTTATTATTTTTCTCAATACTGGTAAGCATACAGGTAAAACATATTTTTTGTTTTTCGTATGCTGAGGTATAGGTATTTTTGCGCTACATCGCCATGCATGTATGATAAGAAATGTTATAAAAAAAGTGACTAGTTACTAGTGTTTCCAATTCGGTTATTCGATTAACTGATTCCTCGATTAATCGCCTCTATTTCGGTTAATGTCGAAACAAATAATTTAAAACACAAATAATTATTCGACCCGAATAATCGGTTAAAATTGTCGATTAACCGATTACTTTTTTCCCAAAACTTCATAATTTTCTTAACTTTGGCTAAAAATTGCAAGAAATGCTTGGAAAAAAACAAATAATAACTAAAATACCATTAAATTGTTTTAAAATCGATTGAAAGAGAAGCCTTTAAATACCATTTTTTGAGAAACTCTAATCAAGTCGACATTGAACCAGCGAGACACTTCATGGGTTTTAAGAGAATCTTAAAACGGTTTTGTTTTACATTATCGCAATTAATTTTTAATAAAATTTTGTTGAATTTTTTAATAAAATAACAAAGTTCCTATTTCTAAAAAAATGCTTTAAGGGGGTATCGACTCTGGGAAAAATTTTGTTTTCTAATTTTTTTTTATATTTAATTTGGATAGAGCATACTCTTCAGTATATACTCAGAAAATATCAATAAAAAATTCGGAGAAATAAAATTTCCACATGTTTTTTTGTAAAATATATTTTAGTCACAAAGTAATTTTCTATGCATTAAATTTGTATACAAAAATTTTTGATAGCGTTTTTACCATTGTCTTTATTATAAAACTTATTTCGGATAATACAGCAAAAATACATCCCAAGATGCAAGATTTGCACGCAGTCTTTAAAGAAAAGCCAATGACGATTCCTGGCGATGGTGGGCGAAGGCACGTTATATGAGGCAGGTACTGATGGCTTTTCATAAGCCATAAAAGTAATCAATGTATATAAAAAATAAAAAACAAATTAAAAAATGTACGAAAGAAAAGATTTTGACCGAAACGAAATGTCTAATAAATTCTCTACCACCGTTTTTAAGAATATTTGGGTTAATATATAAAATACTCTTTATCCGATTCTTCCCAAATTTGGCACACGTATAGAAAGCTGTGAGATATAAATTTTACTCATAGACAGTTTTTTGAAATTTTTCTGTTTTCTTAGCGTAAAATTAATTTTAAACTTTAAACGCGTTTTCTCACAACCCTAAGTTCAAAATCGGCTGCCACTGTACAGCCAAGGCCGGTTAACCGATTTCGATCCAGCTTTTTTTTTTCATAGGCAACAAAAAACTCTAGTCCTTATCGTGGCCCTTTTTTAAACATTGATCAAATAAATTTTATATCCCCGAGCAAATGTGTTTTTTCTTGCCTTTTTTGGAATTTTTAAGTTTGTGTGGCAACTTTGTGAAAAAAAATTTTTTAAATAAAAATCGGGCCTCGATAAGGACTAGGAAATTTATCTGGGATTAAGAATCACTTAACATTTTTATTTTCCGATAATTAATGAAGGCTGCACAGTGGCAGCCGATTTTGCCTTTTTTAAAAAAGGCCAGTAATGAAGTGGCAACTCTGGCGATTTTGGCTGAGGAAATATAAAACTGATATACTACGATAACATGATTTTTAAATAAAAAAATAAAATATTAAAAATATTGTTAATTGAATTTTTGACAACCGTTCAAATATGCCCTTTAAAATGCTGTTGTTACAGTATTTACCCCCCTTAACACTTTGTGTCTGGCTGGAGCAGGCTTTAGCAAATTCAATAGACAATTTTTTATTTCTGTTTTAATTCTTTAAAATGTAAAATTAATTTTCGAAAGTGAGAACAGTTTTTCAGCCTCTAGTCGATGATTTTTTTTTATATTTATTTTAACAAAGAAAGTGCGTATTATTTTTAAAATTTTGAAAAGCTTAAAAGCTGCTCTCACTTTCGTAAAGCTGTGATAAAGTTCGAACAAACAAATCTGTTTGGGATTTGACATCTATTACTGCACACTGACGGAATTGTCTACATGCTTTTTATGAATTTTTGTATTGATTCAATGAAATTTCGCTGGAATTCGTCTATTGAAACACGGAGGCGATTGAAAGATAAACAAAAATCTAAAAATTGAATGTTTGTATGTGTCACTTCTGAGTAAAAACTGCAACAGAGAGCTGAATAGGAAAGAAAACAACGAATTAGTTACATTGCATTCAAGGCCTTACTTGGGTGAGATGGTTAAGCTGTCGCACTTTAGTATAATTACGTTTGTAATGTGGGAGCATGTGTTCGACGGGTTGTTGAAAAAAATTATCATATAGAGACAATCTGATAATAAAAGCATATAAATAATTAATACAATTTAATGGAAAATCACTGACGACGCCTGTCCATTCAAAAAAAAAAAGCAAAAACTAGATCGTCTTATTTGCAAATAATAAAGTGATTATAATTTTTAGAGCAAAAGGTCTATTCTTCTTCTTAACCTCAAATCTATTAAAATTGATTAAATTGCATATTAATTACAATATTAATTGCAGCTTTCTATATGGCATTAAAACAACACTGTACTAACATTTTCATTGAATTGATGCAGTTTTATGAGAAATTTAGTATTATTTATTGAAAATAACATACACGCAATGAAAAATGTTTTTCGTAAAATTTGTTTTGCATTAACTTTGTGAAGAATACTTCATTATTTTAGTGAAAATTTTCATTAAAACTCGTCCAATTAAATTCTCTCTGCGAAAATTATCTCAAAATTAATTTATTGTTAATGGCCCTTAAAAACCGAAAAGACTGAGAATTTAACAATTATTTATGATATTCACAGACTAGAAATATTCATAAAAATTTTTTGGTGATTTTTGCAGAGTAAATTGGTGTTTTGAAATAGAGCTTAACATTTTTTATATTAATGGCTCAATGTAAAAGGCTCTTCTAGTTTTTAATATTAAAAAAAGTCAGCCCTTTGTGTTTTTATTGATAAAAAGTTAAGAAAATAATTTAATTTTGCATTACACGATTAATCGATTAATCGCCAATTTTCTGGATTAACCGACCCGAATAATCGGTTAATTAATTTTAGTGATTTTTCGAATAATGCATTAACCGGTTAACCGCCTATGTCGAATAATTGGAAACACTACTAGTTACCCAGCAAAAAAAAAAAAAAAAAAAAAAAATTGGAAGTCATTCTTAAGAAACTACTTCTTTCACTACTTTAAAAGTATCCGTTAGAGTATTTTTACTGCTTTTTTTAGAAGTTATTCTGGACAACTTAAAAAAATCGCTTTTTTTTGTTTCCAAAGTATCCGTTAGTATATTTTTAGAGATATTTATAAGTAATTCTAAACAACATCCAAAAAATCACTTAATTGTGGCTTTTGAAAAATAATTGATCTAAAAGTGATGCTAAAAAGTGATTTTGATACAGTATATTTCCAAACAGATGTTAGCGGATCCGATTCCCGGTGGAACCAATATTGTTTTTCTAATTATTTTTAATTTTTTTTTATTATTTATAATTAATTTGAAAAATTAAATTCAATATTTTTTTTTTAATTTTTCAATCTCTAAAAATATATTAAAAAACAAAAATATCAAAAATTGCTTTCTATGCACCTGTCAAAATAATACTAAAAACTAAAATACTGAATTCTAGTGAACCTTTTGTACTTGTTTAATAAGTACTTTTATTGAAGAGACTAGAGCACAATATTTTGCAATAACAAAGTGGTGTTTTTATGCCAGTCAACTTTCATATCAAAGATTAGCACAGCTGTAGACCGCTAGACTAGCAATCTTGAGGTCGCTAGTTCAATATCCGGTGGCGGCAATAAAAGAAATTTTGTATAAGAAAAAAAAATGGTATATAATTTTTTTTTCGAAGAATTTTTTTTTAATTTTAATTGATGAAAAAGAGTTTTGTTTGCACTCTTTTAAAAAGTACCCAAAAAATGTTGATGTGGGAGTACTTCTCTCCTATTGCAACTCAATATCAAAATCATTAGTGTTTCTGTTAAAAAGAAGTTCAAATCATTAACTGTATTGCTTTTTGTACTGCTGTGGCTTCTCGTTTTCTGCTGGGTATATTTCCAATCTCCACACTTTTCACGTACATTTAAAGATTTAGTCGCGAGAAGCATATACACTAAAAGTTCTATAATTGTCACCTGCTTTAAATTTCATCATTATTCCTTCAAAATCGTCGGAAAATTAATTCCAAAGTTTTATTTAATTTCCTGTTAATTCTCACAAAAATCTAAGGCCAAATATTTGTATTCTATAATTTTGGAATCGCCTGGGTATTTTATGTATATATTTTCTTTTTTGAAAAAATTTATTTCTGTAGGTGACACTTATTGAATGTTCAGTAAACCGTACCGCAAAAAAAGTTCGCCGTACATCCTCCAATATGAAGTATTTTTGCAAGGCAATTTAAAAAAAAAATTTTTTTTGTCGAACGTAGGGGCGTCTTTTTCAATTTTTCGTTATAGTTTCGGTATTTAAAGTTGGATTTTAAAGTGTGATATATCGTTTTTTTTTGCCTCGAGGGGACAAGTGTTTTGCTACAAAGGAAAAATGCAGTGGAAAATAATTTAAAAAGGCGACCCCTATGTTCGGCAACCAATATATAAAACAAATTTCTACTGGGTTTATCGAAAAACTTCCTTAGCAAAAGTTTAATGATTTTTTTGCGAGATTTAATTTTCTGACATTAGGTTGGTACTTTAGGGTGGTAGCAACTGAGATCTGGTGCAAAAATCCTTGCAAAAATACTTTATATTGGATGGTGTACAGCGCACTTTTTTTTGCCTGTAAGGTGGTACGCTCTAATGTTCAGTGTATATATATTGCAGTTTGTGTGTTGTTAAAAAAACCTTGTTAAAGGAGAACTTCTTTGTGATGTGATGAAAGAAGCAGTTCATTTAGAAGTTGTTCCATTTACAATATTTGTGCTAAGTTCTTTGCTCTATTTAATGGTTTATTTTACACTCTTTGGCTATATTTCTTAAAGAAGTCCGCAATTTTTGTGTATAACTTCAACTATTTTCATTTCTAAATTTTGAAAGCACGAACCGGTTGTTAGTTCTTAAAGTTTTCATCCAAATATTTCAAAATAATTGTTTAAAACATTTTTCGCGTAACTTTTATTCTTTCGCTTGGAAATGCATTGGGTATTGGATATCTGCCTTCCATTTGTCAATTATTAGTTTGCGGCTCTCTCCTTAATTTATTAGTTTACAAGTATTTTTGGGTCGATCGAAATTCGTTTGGTTCGGTAATAATTTTACGATATTGGCAAATACGATTTTACTTAAATGAAAAATTTTCATTTTGAAGTCTCAATTGAAGGAATTCACAGTTTAAGTACTAACGTTAGCACATGGAATAGCATGATTTTTGAAGTTTAAGCAATATATAAGTAGGTGTCATATTTAAGGTAAATGTAAAATTACTACTTAAAATAGTACGAACTGTGAATTCCATCACTCTCAGTTTGATTTCCAACTTCTTAGACCATTATCGCCCAAATTTAACAATAAAACGAAATATTAAAAACTTCTTCGTTATTTATTTTTTGTGCCAAGTACTGAGTTTGAATTTCATTGTAAGCAAAAATTTGTAAATTATAGGGTTAACTAATTTAAAGCTCTGTCCAAAATGCTTTTGTACGTTGAGACTGAGATATATAATTTAAATATATCTTTTTACACCGTTATGACTTTAAATATAAAATTTTAATTTTTAAAAATTATATTTTTTCTGTTGAGATATATGAAAAATATATCTGTTTTTAACATTGCCAACTTAATTCAGATAAATGCAATTTAATCATATTCAATATATTTGTACATATTGCAAATTTCGTTCATAGTACTCGTATCTGTAGTGGTATTGCAATTGGTTTGTCGAATGAAAACTGCAATATATACAACATATTGATATTGTATGTTATTAAATTATTATTAACTGCAAATAACATTTACTGTATCCACGATATTATTTTAATAACCCAGGAAAATTTTTGAAAAAAAGTTAACTTCATTAACTACTCATAATCGAATTCAACACAAGGTCCAGTTCGATGCTAACTGGGACTTTAACTGACATTTTTGGTGTTGTTTGCCGTTATTACCGTTAAATTTGTACATCAATTTTTATACATTGAAAGTGAAATTACTTCTTTTAAATTAGCTCTTTAACTAATGCACCGAATCATTAAATAACTCAAAACAGTTGACTGTGCTATTAAAAGTAATATAAGTCATTTTACTTCGTCCCGTTAGTGTTAAAAGTGTTTGACTAAAATTATTTTTAAAGATTTTTATCAATTCATTTTAAAACTTATTGTGTGAACCAATATTCGTTGGGTTCAAAATCTGTTTATAATTAATATTTTGTAATTTTTGTTGCGTATAAACAATATTATTTCGCATATTATATTACGTATACGCCATGGTGTTCTTAATATTCAGTGCAGTGAAGTGGTATAAATTAAATATTCACACATTCATTATTCATTAAAAATTTTATATACAATGGCTATAATTGACTAAAAATATCATTTAAATTTCACAAATTTGTCTTATCGCAAAAAAGGGAAGGTATTCCGCAGTAACATTTAAAAAATTTCAAATACTTCTTTATATTCAACTACAAAAAATTATTTTCTCATATATTATTGTTGAGGCAACCGAAATCACGTTTCCATAATTAAGGTACTGTTGTCTCTGAACAATTCGATTACCACAATCGAACCGTTCGATTGACAACAAACTCACTTGAAATAATGAAACTGTTTTCTCTGTATATAATCTGTGTATTTACTTAAAAATTCATCAAACAAATTTGATAGATTATTTTTAATTAATTTTAATGGATGTAATTTAGCAAAGTAAATTCTATTAATATGTTTTTTGAATCCACTTTTTGATTATAGCCAGATACGTTTCGAAGTTTTAGGTAATTTCGTGCATTATAAGGAAATATTGTATGATGGGACAACACTAACAAAACAACTAATTGAGAAAAAAATTTCAAATTTTTGTGAATTTTAATTTATCAAGAAGGGGTAAAACTGATAAAAAGGCACCTATTTTTAATAAAAAATTGTTAGTTTAGTTCTAAATAAATATAACTAAAATTTTTGCTGAAAAAACCATTCTATGTGGATGGCACATAAAATACGTAATAAGTTCGTTTAAAAATTTTGTTTCACTAACCTCCATTAACAATAAACAAATAACCTAAAGTTAACCCAAACTGAAAGTTAAAAAATTTAAATTTGTATGGAATTTAACATCGGTAACTTTAAGTTAGCTCAAATTTTAGGTTAATTTGTTTATTGTTAATGGCATTAAGGCACTATTCGAAAATTTACAAAAACTGGCAAATATTGAGAAATTTTCTACTATTACACCCAGAAAACAGATTCAGTTCCGATAACCGCATTTGTAGCCAATTGCATGGTTCGGTTGTGGTAGCCGAATTTTTCAGTTGTGGCAACAGAAAACCAATTGAGACAGGACTAATTTGACTATGGCAACAGAATTTCAGTTGTATTAAGAATAATTCGGTAGCCACAACCGAAAAATGCATTTGATGCAACTGAACCATTCGATTGGCAACAAATGGGGTTGTCAGCACCGAATCTGTTTTCTGGGTGTACAGACACTATTACACTCAAGTCGAAGGTCGTTTTATACACACAGAAAACACATTCGTAGTTCCAACCGAATTTTTCGCTAACCGAATTTTTGTAGTTCCAGGTACAATCACTTTTATTTATTTTTAATACCATTGTAATTACCAAAATTTATTTACAATTTTTGAATTTTTGTTGTGTTAATAGATTACTTTAATGTTTGTGGATTATAAATTCTTTAAATAGAAAAACACGTTCCACAAAATTTATTTAAAAATTTTAATTTTTTTATGTCGCTAACTGGAATCGAACCGGCGACCCTATGCTTGTCAGCCCATTGCTTTTCCTCTAAGCTAAGCTCTATTTAATTTTTTTTAGTCAACCCAGCCAGCAATTTCGGAGCGCTCATAAATAAGATTCTTAAATAGCTCATAGAAATGATTATTGTTTTTCTGAAAACACTCTTTTTTTGGTAGAAAATGTGAACCCTCAGAAAATAATCCAAAAAGTTGTCTCTACAATCTAAAAAGCTGTCTCAAAATGAGGGTTCATTTTTCGGACTCAAAGAAGATTCCAAAATTATTTAAATTTTTGAGGAAAATTTCGATTTTATATGTTCTTTTTTCTGAGTCATTTCTAAGTACACAGGGGGCTCTTTTGGACGGACCACTTTCATAGGAAAAAGTGGAAAAATGTTTATGTTTTTGGAGCTCATTTCTGAGTCATTAATGATCATCTTTGTTTGCTGGGAAATTTCAAATTTGAATTTCTTCAGGTTTGAATATTTTGTCTATAAATAAAATTATATTAACAACAGAAACTCAGTTGTGTCTTTTAATTTGAATTAAAAAAAAATTTAAAAAAAAATTTATATCGCGAACTGGGATAGAACCGGCGACCTTCCGTTTGTCAGCCCATTGCTTTTCCTCTAGGCTAATCCCGACATAAATTTTTTTTTTTGGCAAATTTCAAATTTGAATTTTTTCAGGTTGAGAATTTGAATATTTTGTTTTTGAATAAAATTATATTCACAACAAAAAATCAGTTGTGTCTTTTAATTTGAATCAAAAAAAAAAAATTATTTAAAAAAGAAGTAATGCCTTGGTTGAGGTTTGAACTCAAATCTCTAAGGCAATAAGGCTGTGTCTCTACCTCCTCCGCCACAGATACTTACATTTAGTTGTTGTCTAACTTAGAATTTAAACATACGAAAAAAATATGATGGATTCCAAAATTTTATTATGATAAATTAAATTTCTCTCCCAATATCTTCCAATCTGTCTTAATATATTATTACAATTACCAAAATAATGGAAATTAATAGTTAAAGCTACTAAAGTTAAAAAACAAATTTTAGAGTGATCGATTTTACTGAAACATAACTGATACTAAATTTTTGCAGCCGATATTTTATTCAAATGGCTAAATCTTCGATGAATTGGTTGGTGGTTGTTGGTAGTGAAGTTAATGTGGAAGTTGGTATTTTTTCAATATTGGTTAGAAAAGCCAAAATTTTTGATAATGTGACAGTGTTTTTGTTCATCATATATATTTTCTGTTTACAAATAAATATAACATTCCAGATGATGAATTTTAAATAACTGCAATTAAAACGAGTAAAAAGGTTAAAGTCGGGCATGCCGACTATACAATACCCTACATCAGTCTGGTGTATTGTTTGGATCCGAAATTCGAATGGGTTAAAATGGGGCTTGTGTCAAAATTTTCTATTATGTGAGTCAGCGCACCAAATTTCATTAAAAGATCTTAATATTTGCTACCTGCAGTTTGTAACCAAGCCAATTTTGGGGGGACCCTTATATGGGCACTAGTTCTAAACATGGACCGATGTTCACCAAAATCAATAGGCTACGTTATTGGGCCAATATAGGTCTGCGTACCAAATTTCATCAAAATATCTTAATATTTGCGACCTGTAGAGTGCGCACAAGATTGCATGGACAGACAGACAGACGGACGGACAGACGGACATCGTTAAATCGAAATAAAAAAAATTCTGAGCCGATCGGTATACTATAAGGTGGGTCTACGACCAATATTTTTTGGTGTTACAAACAGCAGCACAAACTTATAATACCCTGACCACATAGTGGTGTAGGGTATAATTATTGAATAATGAAAAAATTTCGTTGGTTCCGATAGAATTCCAACCAATTTATTTTCTGTGTGTATTCTTTTTAAGCGTTAAAAAAATCAAAGATTATATTTGACGTATTTCTGAAATAGAGGTCAAATCAGGTCGTAATATTTTGAAAACCGCTAGTCTCACTTCAAAAACTTGAGGATATTCACATTCAGCATACCAAAATTAATTAGAAATGATGTGTCGCAAGTTATTTTTTGTTAAATCAATTTAAAATATTTAGAAATCTTAAATTTTAGTCGCAGGATGCTCTTTTAGACCCAGTGCTACAATAATACGAACAATAAATGGAGATTTTAAGAAAAAATTTTATATTTATATAGAAAAATGCCGTTGTAATGGACAAGGCATAAATATTAAAAATTTTAATTATTTCAAATATTACAAAAGAGGGTATTCACAGTGCATGCTATTTTAAGTAGCAAATTAGCATTTATCGTAAAATTGGCAACTCTGTAAAGTTAAACTTCAAAAATCATGCTATTTTACAACGTGGTAATTTTAGCACTTAAACTGTGAATTCCTTCAATGTTAAAATATTTCAAAAATGTAGCTAAGTATTTTACTTAACTATATACATACTTCTAATATTTTAAAATATATATATTTCCACTTTAATATATTATATTTTTTTACTTAATTCAAATTGTTTGAAGTAAATAAAAAAATATTAATATTTTAAAACTCAAGTATTAATATTTTGTACTTACATACTTAAACACATATTTTAGTAAATCAAATAATATTGCTGCCTAAACTTTTATTTAGATCTGTTCATAATATTGTACATATTTTTATTAGAAAATGATTTGTAATTATACCCTACACCACTATGTGGTCATTATACCCTACACCACTATGTGGTCAGGTTATTATAAGTTTGTGCTGATGTTTGTAACACCAAAAAATATTGGTCGTAGACCCACCTTATAGTATACCGATCGGCTCAGAATTTTTTTTTATTTCGATTTAACGATGTCCGTCCGTCTGTCTGTCTGTCTGTCCATGCAATCTTGTGCGCACTCTACAGGTCGCAAATATTATGATATTTTGATGAAATTTGGTACGCAGACCTATGTTGGCCCATGGACGAACAAGTTTGATTTTGGTGAACATCGGTCCATGTTTAGACCTAGTGCCCATATAAGGGTCCTACCAAAATTATACTGTTTATACGCTGCAGGTCGCAAATATTAAGATATTTTGATGATATTTAGTACACAGACCTATATTGGCCCAATAACGCAGTCTATTAGTTTTGGTGAACATCGGTCCATGTTTAGACCTAGTGCCCATATAAGGGTCCCCCCAAAATTATATTGTTTATACGCTGCAGGTCGCAAATATTAAGATATTTTGATGAAATTTGGTACATAGACCTATGTTGGCCCAAGGACGAAGCCTATTGATTTTGGTGAACATCGGTCCATGTTTAGAACTAGTGCCCATATAAGGGTCCCCCCAAAATTGGCTTGGTTACAAACTGCAGGTCGCAAATATTAAGATATTTTAATGAAATTTGGTGCGCTGACTCACATTATAGAAAATGTTGACACAATCCCCATTTTAACTTATTCGAATTTCGGATCCAAACAATACACCAGACTGGTGTAGGGTATTGTATAGTCGGCATGCCCGACTTTAACCTTTTTACTCGTTTTTTATTAAAAATAAAATCCAAGTTTGTATTGTAATAAATTATTGATAAAGAGAGACCTTCCCACGAATTTATTTTTTTTTAATTTATCATATATAGAAAATAGATTTTAAAATATATTTGTACAAATACTCGTATTTCTATATATATGTAAATAAATATATATTTTTTTTGTTTAAATGCAAATGAAGCTAATTTAATTGCAGGTTTGTTTACTGAACAAATAGTTATGTCAAATTTAAATTATCGAAATAAATATTAAATTTGCAAATGGTATAAATATTTTAGTTGCGTTGTATAGAAAACAGAAATATTTTTTTAAATTAGTTGTTGTTAACCTTTACCCCATAATTATATAGTACTTAATTTCTAACAAATTTACCACCAGAGATAAATATTTGTTACCCCCTTTTGTTTTTTTTTTTTTTTTTTTTTTTTGCAAAACTGCTTTCATTAAGGTCATCACCTTCATTTTTTATGCTCTAGTTAGTAAAATAATGCCAATAAAAGAAATCTACTATAACTTTGATGTATTTCCTCTGTCATATAATGAAGTCTTACAGAAATGTATGAAACAAAAAACAACACTATGTCCTACTTTGGAGCCATCCTTTGTAAAATTTTCTTTTTTTAAGCCTTTGAAGTATTTTCCTTTTTTTTTTGTCTTCTTCTCTTAAATAATTATTTATTCAAATCCACATATTTATATAGTTGATGACTTTAAATATATATTTATTTTTCTTTTTTCATTCGTACTTTACAAATACATTAAAAATGATTTTTTAAAAGCACATTTGAGGTGTGTTTGTGAGTTGGCATATAAATTTCATTTTATTTACATACTTATACAAATACATTAAGATAAACTAACCTTAACCATACATATTCGAATACTACTCTATTTTACAAATAGCTGTACAAATATATAAAAGTCCATCCATATACATATTTTTAAAAATGTGCAAACGAAAACATAAGATTTATAGTCAGTTTGTGTTTTGTGGGTTAACAAAATAGCGGTAACTTTTTTATTTGATGTCCAACATATATTTATTTTGTTTGAAAAAAAAACCGACTTAAAAAAACTATAAAAAACATATACAAAGGAAAATGGGTCATTTGAGGAGTTTGTTTAGCATCAACAAAAAGGGCTATAATTTGGGAATACTTTTTGATTGACTATAAGTCAGGGACTATTGATAAATTGTTATAATAAATATAACACAAATTGGTGGTAGTTATACATATTTATTAAGTTTTATAGCAAAGTTCAATAGAGCTTTAACGTTGTACAATAAAAATATATATAGAAATCTGAATTTGCAACTATTAAATCTTTGAAATTATGTACACTCTGTGGCGACCATAAGAAAGTGGGATAGAATCAACATATTTTGTAAATAATTCAGTAATTTTTTATTGCCGGATTAGATAACTATGGAATTTTATATATTTGCAGCCAAAGTGATTTCAAGTTTTGACAGTCGACTACATACTCCCACCGGGAGCTGCGTTATTAGTCTCCAAAGTAGAGTTATAGGTTACCAAATACTTAAAAGTAGGTACTTACTCGATACTTACTTCAGACTTGTGTCTTTGTGTATACAGAATTTTTCAATGAAGCAATGCAAGTCTGTATCAAAACACAACACTGTTTTTGCATGAATATCCCAGTGTAGAAAAAATAAAGACATATAACTATTTTTTGTACTACCATTAAAGACACCGACTTACTTCCTGTATTATTTTAAAACAATTAATAATGAGTTACTATTAACTAGTTACTTTTTCCATTATACCAAAACATAAAATAATACGTTACCAATAATAACTTATTTTTATCATTATTTTAAATATAAAGTAATGTTTTAGAATTTTTTTTGTACAGTTTTTGAAAATCTATTTGTAGGCTCAATATTTTTACAACACTGGTACACTTAAAATAATACGTCAGTAGAAAAATCTGTCACACGGGTTTAAATCGAGTTGACTATTTTTTTAACAAATTTTTAGTTGAAACACTGATTTAACAAAGATTTTAGTTATCTTCATTTAACACTATACTAAAAATCCTCAGTACATTAACTAATTTTGAGTGTTAATTTTCAAAACCATTTATAATTTTTAAGAATCCATTTGTTAAATTTTACAAAATTTATTTTCAAGATATAATATTTTGGAAAAATAGAAAAAATAAAAATGCCCTGTTGGCAGTCCCTCTCCAATATAAAAAAATTGCCTGCACTTGAACGTAACAACCATACGTCAGTGTGGCAAATTTGCGAAAAAAGGCGACACGGGGGAGATAAGAAGATAAACAAAAAAATTTACCAGGTTTACCGGTCTGAATTGAACGTCAAGATACAAATGTCGCCACAGAGAACATTTATTGTGAACGAGCCTAATTTTTTTTTTTTTTGTGGGCAATGACATCTGTGAAACATATTCAGTATACATCAAATTAGTGAATAAACAACATCATATTTTTTCATCGTGTTAAATATGGCGAATTTTGTACCAGAAAATAAAGATTTGCGGAAAGCATTGATTTTTTGTTTTCATTTGAAGAAAAGCACATCGCATGCTTGACGAGGCATATGGTGCTCATTCTCTATCAGAAGAAACATCCATAAGATGGTTTCGACGGTTCAGAGATAACGATTTTGATGTGAGAAATGAAGAACGTGGAAGACCACCGAAAACGTTTAAAGACCCCGAATTGCAAACCATATTGGATGAAGATGACACTTTGAGTCAGAAACTAATGGCAGAAATGTTAAATGTTGCACAACAAAAAATTTCTGGCCATTTAAAAGCTATGAGAAAGATTCAAAAGTCTGGAAAATGGGAGCCACAAGAACTGAATGACAGACTCGATAGAAAATCAGTGTTGCATCGAATTGTTACTGGATTTATTTTCAGAATCCTAAACGGAAAAAATCATGGGTTTATCCGGGACAATCATCAACTTCGGCTGCAAAACCAGATCGATTCGGCAGGAAGACAATGCTGTGTGTTTGGTGGTACCAGAAAGGTGTGGTATATCACGAGCTCCTAAAACGTAGTGAAACCGTTAATACAGATCGCTAGCGACAACAAATGATCAATTTGAACCATGCATTGATCGAAAAACGACCAGAATGGGCCACAAGACACGGCAAGGTAATTTTGCAACATGACAATGCACCTGCACACAGAGCAAAACCGGTTCAGATTACAATCAAAGCATTAGGCTGGGAGCTGCTACCCCACCCGCTGTATTCACCAGACTTGGCTCCTTCCGACTTGTTTTCATCGATGGGACACGCATTGGCTGAGCAGCATTTCGTTTCCTACGAGGAAGTCGAAAATTGGGTGACTAATTGGTTTGCTTCAAAAGACGAACAGTTTTATTAGCGTGGAATCCACAAATTGCATGAAAGATGGCAAAAATGTGTAGCCAGCAATGGCCAATACTTTGAGTAAAATGTTTTTTACTTTCCCATTAAAAGTTAGTGTTTTATTTTCGCCAAAAAAAAACGCTCATTTCAGACCGGTATACCTGGTGAAGTAGAATGTTTGTATGTGTCTGTTTGATCACTACTGAAAGTAAAAAAAAATAACAAAAAGCTGAATAGGAAATAAATTATGAATTAGCTATGCTACTTGCAAGGCCTTACGTGGGTTAGATGGCTAAGCTGTCGAACTCAAGTATAGTTACGTTTGTAATGTGGGAATGTCGACGGGTTGTTGAAAAAATTATCTTATAAAGACAATCTGACAATAAAATATAAACCATAATACAATTTAATTTAAAATCACTGATGAAGCCTGACCATAGAAAAAAAGCCAGAAACTAAATCTAGCCTGATTTGCAAATTATTGTTTTTATAATTTTTGATAAAATGTTTATTCTTCTTTTTAACCTCAAGTCTACTAAATAATATTGTCATGTTTCTGTTATTGCCCGGTAGTTGGCGCCACAAATGTATCCGAAGTTTTAAAGATGGCGCTATTTCTTTCCCTGCCGATTTTTTTAAAGGGTCCGTATCTCGAAAACTAAGAGAGATAGAGCAAAATTGACGAAAATGTCGACTATCCCTAACCTTTTAACCTCACCGAAAGGAGTTAGCTCTATCCAAAAATGGACCCTGGTGGGGCCACTTCATAAAATGGCCCATATCTCGAAAACTAAGCCAGATAGAGCAAAACGGACAAAATGTTTGCTCCTTCGGAGTTACCTTACATGCCCTTAGATGATATGGACCGGGGAGGGTCCCAGACTCAGACTCAAAATTTACGACTCAGCCCAGCAAAATCTTTCATTACCAAATAAGTGGTTATATAATAGAAATTCATAGCTCCGCACAACTTATTTTTTGGAGTTTAAACTCATTATTTTTGTTTGGAGTGGTCGTTTTTATAAGTAATCACGCTTACCCGCTCGCTTACGAAAAAATGAGAAATAAGTAGTTATGAGATTTTGAATAATAAGTGGTTACACAAATGCTTACAAAAAGTTGAATTATAAGTGGTTATCCGATTGCTTACTTCATTCTTAAAAATAAGGAGTTACACAAATACTATTAGTTTAAAGAAATACATTCACAAAAATTTAACTTTTTCTAGTGCGTGATTTTAGGACTCGTCATAAAAATTTAAATACAAAACATATTTACATATAATAAATAAAAATGTATAAAATTTAACTGTGTAAACAGTACTTATTTAAACCATTACGAGTAAGTCATTATTTTATATTATAAAATAATGCAAAAGGTAATGATATATCATTTTTGGTAATGCAGATAGTAATGAGGTGTCATTACCAATATTTTGCTGGGAGTATAATTACAAATAAAATTCTGGTTTTACTAATTTCATACTTAAATTTAGATTTGTGAAATTTAACAAACGAATTTGCTAAAATCAACAAATTTTATTTAAAGCCAAAAAACAGGAATAGATCTTGTTAAAGCAACAAATTTTTCTGTTCAGCCAACAGACTTATTATTTTGAGTGCACTAACTCAAACAAGACTGTCCTGTAGAGCGTACCACCTTACAGGCAAAAAAAAGTGCGCCATACACCCTCCAATATGAAGTATTTTTGAAAGGTTTCAAAAAAAATTTTTTTTTTGCCGAATGTAGGGGTCGCCATTTTATATTTTTTGTTTATCTTTGGCATTTACAGCCGGATCTTAAAGTATGATACATCGATGTTTTTATCTCGAGGAGACCAGTATTTTGCTCGAAGGGCCATTGACCACAAGTATCCCGTTCTAGTAGTTACCCACCAGATCTCAGTTGCTACCACCCTAATGTACAACCCTAATGTCAGAAAATTAAAGCTCGGAAAAAATCATTAAACTTTTGCTAAGGAAGTTTTTCGATAAACCCAGTAGAATTTTTTTTTATATATTGGTTGCCGAACGTAGGGGTCGCCTTTTTAAATTTTTTTTCATTGGATTTTTCCTTTAAAGCAAAATACTTGTCTCCTCAATGCAAAGAAATCGATATATCAAACTTTAAAATCCGACTTTAAATGCCGAAGCCATAACGAAAAATTGAAAACAAGCTCTGGCTTCTTTTTGGTTTGCCTAATAATAAATAATCCAGAAACACTTTATTTGCTGAAAAGTGTTGTTTTTCCAGGTTTTTTTTTGCTAATTTTTCTTTTTTTTCTCTTTTTTTTTTGGCAATATTGTTTTGCTTTGAATACATCGGATTTTTCTTTTTTTTGTCTTTTACTAATTTTCGCTGTAAAATTCGCACGAAGTTTTACTTAAGGGAAATATGGGAAATATTTTGATGATATTTGGTAGCGTATGATTAATTTTATTTTAATATTACTCATACGCGAAAAAATATTAACCGCATTTTTTAATCGCTTGCATTTAGTAAATCGAAAAAGTAGTTCAAAATGTTCTCAACAGATGGAGTTGCTTCTGCCTCTTTTAACAAGATTTTGATATCCGACACTTCTTTCACCCTAATTTTTTATATCGAATTCAGCGATTTAATTTTTCATTATAATTCTTCCCCTCAAATCATAAATGCTTTGTAAAGTTATAGCAGGTTTACAAAACGTCATTTTCATATAAAATTTGTTCAATAAACCTCCTATAATTTTACAAAGCGTTTATGAATTTAAGGGTTTATATTTAGAACAGTGATAGCCGGTCTTCTTTTTTAATTTTATGACTTCAGTTTACAATTTTTCACACTTAAAATATTCCACTGCAATATTTAATGTCGACCAATTGAATTAAATTAAATTACTTTTAGTAGAGTGATAAATTGCCATCTCTATTTCAGCTACTTCCCCATGTCCAAGATAGTTTTATTTCTAAATATTTCTAAATATATTGTATACAAAAATTTTAAGAAATTCTTTTTTGCCAGTTTTGAAATTTAATTATTTCTCTTTTAACTTTTATTCTTATTTTTTTCTGACATTAATTTAATAGGCTGTTTCATAAATATGTATTTTTATTGTTATTATATGTAAACGCAGGTAAATAAATTCAACTTTATTTTTTTTGGATTTAATAAATCCACTTTTTGTATGAAGAATTCTAAGCCCAGGTGACCTAAAAATGCACTTATTAATTAAAACTTTTCAAGTTCCAGCTAGCAAATACATATTTTCTGTCCTGCTGGCCTTAAATTCAACTTTATTTTTTTTTGGATTTAATAAATCCACTTTTTGTATGAAGAATTCTAAGCCCAGGTGATCTAAAAATGCACTTATTAATTAAAACTTTTCAAGTTCCAGCTAGCAAATACATATTTTCTATCCTGCTGGCCTTATCGAATTTTTTCAATTTTTCTTCGCTGTAGTTTACTTCTGTGATCTCAAATCTGACAAAGAACATTAATTTACCAATTAAAAGATCAACTATGCATACCTTCATATATTTCAACACACTAGATACATTAAAAATATAATTTAATATGACTAATTGTTTATTATCAACATGGATTTATGTTGTAGGTCAAAAATATATAGAATATGCATTTAAAATTAACGGTTCGTTGTTGTTCAATAAATCTATGATTCCGAGTTGAATAGAACCAGCTGCGATACTTTACAAATTAAAGTTCAAAGAAAAAATAGTAATAACAGAGGATAAAAATAGTCTAATTGAGTTGCTAATATGTGTTTATTTCATTAAATTCAATATAAATCGATCTTCATCAAATATTAACCCATAAAGACATAGGATACTGAGGATGGGTCTGTAGCGGGACCCAAAAATACGTATTCTATCCTGCTATCCTTATCGAAATTTTTTCAATTTCTATTCTCTGTAGTTTACTTCTATGAGCTCAAAGCTCACAAAAATCATTCAAAAGAAGGTTCTTTCATACAAAAGTAATAATATATTTTAAGTTCGTTTTTGATTAATTCCTGGCAAATTTTTATGCTTGACTTAATTTGTACGGGTTTTTGATACTTGTATTCACAACCATAAAATTTATTAATATTTCTTGGGTCTCCAACAATTAACCCAATTTCTTTACACTTTCAACTGTCACAGAAGAGTTTTTTTGTATTTAATAAAAATTAATTTTTCCCTTGGATGTATTTTTTTAAATGACTTTTTAATGTTTATGAATGACAACTTTTGACAGAATATTACTATTATTTTGCCAACATTATTATGCATCAATCACTTCATTTATCATTTATATTCTTTATAGCAATTTAAAAAAAATTTTCACAAGCTTGTCCTAATTTAGTGTACTCCATTCACCCATGTATATTTAAAGTTTTTTTTTATGGTTTTTTGCAATTTAATTTAAACATATCCTTTTCTCGAACAATTCGTATTCCCTTTTGGCTATAAGGAACGGAAAAAAGGGGAAATAGTTAAACACATTAAATGACTATTTGACACTCTACAGAGTTGGGTCTTTTTTCTTTTCTATTATTTTCTTTTTCCGTCTGACAGTTAAAACATTTTTATGTCTTTACACAAATAACTGTGGAATCGCTTACATACAGACACTTTATTTAATACATGTAAAACGAAGCTATCAAGTTAGTAGATATGACCAACCCAAACATATTTACAAACAAATATTCAAGTAAATACGAAAATACAGTTTTAGTGGTCTATAAAAGTAGTGTATAATGTGACCAGCATAATGGGATTTTAAGGAACTAAGCAATGTTCTTCTACCTTATAAGAGCAATTTAGAATATTCCTGAGTAAGTAATTCTAACATTAATTGCCATTGTCTACTTATGTGGTGGTTATAAACACTTTGCTGAAAAACAATGTAATATTAACCCCGCGGCAGAGACAAATATGAGCTACACTTGGTATTCGACTGTTGAATATGAATAACGGGCATCATAAGGAGACAATTGCTTGTGAAAAAGAAATAACAATAACACTAAAAAATTAAACTATCCATTTGACAAATAAATTGTTCATTTATTAAGTTATGCCGACACTTCTGACTACATATATGGTGCAGGATTTGATTGAAAAAACTTTAATAAGCCACACACATTGCTGTGCCGATAGCAGGGTGCTGGTTAAAAGATGATGCTAGAAATCCAAGCCTGTAGAGTGTTGAAGCTTTAAGTTCCGAACACGAAATACACTTTCTAGAAATAGAAATTTAAGAATTTAAAATACTTTGATCAATTGACATATGTCTGAAATTTATTAAATTAAAAGGTATAGGATGTGTTCGGCGAACTTATGTAAAACACTACGCGAATATTTTTGTCGAACAATTTCACCCTCTAACTCTTCAATTAAAGGGACTTTTTTGGCCGCTTTTTAAAAACGGACATAAAGACCCGTAAGTTGAAGACTTAGAGGGCTAAAATGTTATACAAAAATGTCCCTCGTAGTGTTTTACATAAGTCCGCTGAACATATGGTATACTTAAAATGGAAGATTCACATGGTTTCCCCATAAAATCCAGGTTTCTTGGACATTTGAGCTCCAATTCTGAATTAGTACGAGATTAACCCTTGAACACATTTTAAGTTTTGGCTTATTTCTGGCATTGAAGTTAAATTTTAAAATTTGATGTCTCCAGAAATTTACAGCAGAATTTTATGACAAATATTTTTGCGGAACATTTTAACCCTCTACCTTTTCAACTTACGTGGCTTTTTTTTCTAAAAAGGGGCCAAAAAAGTCCCTTTAATTCGGACTTTTTTTCTTAAAATTTTAAAATTAGTCGATTATTGGAAAAAATATATTTAAAATATTATTATTGCTTTTGTTTTTGAAAAATATCTAAAAAAAATATATTTTTTTTTAATGTTTATATTATTTTTACAAATTTTGATTTTTATTGATTAATCTTATTCAGTTTTTCGTATTATTCTTTATTGGAAATTTGGGAATTTTATATTATTTGAACAATATTGTTCGATTAATCGAAGAAAGATTAATTGATTGAATACCGTAGTCATTAGTCAATCACTTTATTATTTTATACATATACCCGAGTAGAAATTGTTATCTGTATAAGTATACAGCTTCATTCGAAAAATGGTTCGATATAATTGTATCAATTGTTTATCAGTTTTTTTTCTAATTGTATCAGTTCAGATCTTAAATGTTTAAATTATATATTATTCAGATGAAATTTTATCCTAATTTTGACCTGATAGAATTATATCGGAAATTGTTACAATTTTATATAAATCAAATATTGTATCTATTTGGATCTAAACTGATACCATTAGATATAAACTTATAATATACTATATATTGGGCCATTTTCCGAATAAAATTTCATCAGCTTTATATAAAACTTTATTAGATAATATATAAAATTATACAATTAGATACAAACAGATAAAAATCAGATACAGTTATATAGACCCATATTTGGGATGAAATAATATATGGATTACATTTACATTAGTTAGATTTTAGTATATAAAGCTCCATATTATTTTTTTTTAAATCAGATTAATAAGTTTTTAACCCTTAATATACCGCTTTCATGGGTCATTTAAGTGCTTTTTAAAGAAGAGCGAAATATGTGACTAAAATTTATCAAATGTAGGGTTTTCAAAGGGACCTAATCATAGTACACACTAAAAATAATACGTCTGTTGGCTGGACAGAAAAATTTGTTATTTTAACAAAATTTATTCCTGTTTTTTGGCTTAAAATAAAAATTGTTGATTTTGAAAATTTTTTTGTTAATTTTAACAAATCTAAATTTAAGTAAAAAATTGTAAAACTACAGTGTTATTTGTAATTATACTGAGTCGTAAAATTTGTTAAAATTTAGTGTGTCGGGACCCTCCCCGGTCCTAGCCCATATCATCTAAAGGCATGTAAGGTCACTCCAAAGGAACAAACATTTTGTCCGTTTTGCTCTATCCCATTTAGTTTTCGAGATATAGGCCATTTTATGAAGTGGAAAATTTTTATTAAAACTTCCGAGGGTCCAAGGTCCCACCATGGTCTATTTTTGGATATAGATAACCCCTTTCGCTGGAGTATTATGCGGTTAGGATAGTCTAAAATTTTTGTAAATTTTGCTCTATCTCTCTTAGTTTTCGAGATATGAGCCATTTTTAAAATCGGGAGGGAAAGAAATATTTTTAAAATTTTTATTTTTAAAACTTCCGCTATTTACCGGGTAATAACAGAAACATGAGAATATTACAAAGGTTTTAAAGGCTTAATTCTTTCATTCACTTTTTAAAAATTAATGAAATTTGGGTTAAATTTCATTCCCTAACAGCATTCTTATGGAATTAATTCGATAGCTTAATTCCCTATAGCTTAAAATTATATGAATTCATTCTATTTTGATTGAATTCTAACTGAATGAAACCCAATTTACCTGAATTCATTTAATAAAAAAGTGAATGAAAAATGATTTGTTTTCATTCACTTAATCAAATGAAAAATTTTAATTTGTATGTAATTGCTGAAATATTAGCATAATACAATGAAAAACGTTTAAAATTCATCTAACAGAAATAAATAGTATCGTATGCTTTGTTACAGCTTGTATGCTTTGGTTTT
Source organism: Leucophora obtusa (assembly GCA_949987735.1). Lineage (NCBI taxonomy): Eukaryota > Metazoa > Arthropoda > Insecta > Diptera > Anthomyiidae > Leucophora > Leucophora obtusa. The sequence continues at coordinate 54,223,909 of OX465299.1, forward strand.
GATTATATGTTAGTTTCATACTACACTGCACTAAGTGAATGGTAATAAAATTTCTTCATTCAATTAGTAAAATGGTGAATGAACATGCGATTTGAATGATTCAAGTTAGGAATTCATTCAATTCATATTAAAGCTTTGGGAATGAAGCTTATGAATGAATTCTTTACGAATGGTTTAAGGGAATGGTACATGCATCTTTAAAATCTGAATTTAATTTTTAGTGATTTAAGCTTAAAATGAATTAAGTTTTTCGAAGCTCTGGAATATTATACTTTAACAATAAATTGTGTAAAATTTAGCGAATGGGTTCTTAAAAATTAGTTATAAATAATTTTAAAAATTAACGCTCTTACTAAGGATTTTTAGTATTGTGTTAAATGAAGATAATTCAAATCCTTGTTAAAATCAGTGTTTCAACCAAAAGTTTGTTAAAAAGTAGTCAAATTGATTTGAAACACGTTTGACAGGTTTTTCTACTGACGTATTATATTAAGTGTACTATAGTAGTCCCACTCATTAAAAAATTTAGAGCTTGTCCCTATCTTATGTAGCTGTAGTGGTATTGAGAACCATATGTACAAGTAAAATTACAAACCCTACTTAATTTTTTCCAATGACATAAAAAGACTAAAGCCACTACCCAATGTAGAAAATCATTACCAGATATGTGGTTATGTAACTACATACTTGGTAATGGTAACTAGTTACTTTTGTTATTACATTTCTTATTACCTTTATATGGCGATGTCGCGAAAAATAATGAGTTATGGTTACACACCAGCATACGAAAAACCAAAAAATATATCGTTACCTATGTGCTTACCAGTACTGACAAAAATAATGAGTCTAAAATAGATTTTCAAAAAAATAAATTATATAAAAAAAATAATTTTTATTGTATTTTTTTTTTAAATAAAATTTGCTGGTGCGGGAATCGAACCTGGGTCTACAGATTGCCAGTCAATAGCTCTACCATCTGAGCTATATCGATATGTAATATTTAATAGATAAAAACAGAATTGACCTGCTGCGCACAATTAAGCTTACTCGCCAACTTACAAAAAATCCAAAAATATGTTGTTACATATATCCTTACCAGTGTTTAAAAAATATTGAGTCTAAAAATAGATTTCAAAAAATTTTCAAAAAAATCTAGAAAATTATTTTCTATTTGAAATAATGATAAAAATAAGTCATTATCAGTAACTCATTATTATATGTTTTAAAATAATGCAGCAGGTAAGTGGGTGTCATTACTGGTAGTCCAAAAAATAATGATATGTCATTACCGTTTCTACACTGGTATATTATCCCTACGGGAAATTTAAACAAACTGTCACCGAACTGGCCCCTTTATATGAAATAGAGTGGTCACTTTTACATGATGTTGTCATAGGAGGGGGAAATTGACCCCTTGTGACATGTCACAAGACAAATCCCAGGACAGGTTACTGAACTCTCATAAAACACAAAGTTCAGGGATATTTTGATATCAAATGAAATTGGTATAAATAATTAGTTGCAGCTACTAAATTTCAGTAAATTGTTGTAAACTGTTATTTAAAATCGATCTGCTGAAATTAGCAAAAAATATACTAAAAAATAAACAAACTATTAAATCTAAAACAAAAAAAAAATTAATCAAAATTTTTTTTTCGATTGTAATAAGCGTATAATTACTTCATCGTACTTGAAATTTGGAGTCAATATTGCAAACGGTTCTCCAGTTATTAGCTTTTTATGCATTGGAGATACAATAAAAGTTTCTGAGTGTTATTTCCGAACTAAGAATATATCAATAGTAACAAATATAAACTAAACTAGAATTGTAAAAAATCAACGAATTCTTGTAAATAAAATTTTTTAAATTATTTGAAAAATTAGTAAAATGTTTTGCTGAAGTCAGCAGCGAAAATTAGTAAAAATATCCGTAATTTGTAATAAGAGAATAGCAAAAGAGATTACTAAAAAAAATTGTACTAAAAATCAGTATAAAAATAGTAAAGTGCGATTGGAAACTGTTTGGAAATTTTTAACTAACTTTTTTATATGAGTGTATACTAATGTAATACACTCCTGTGACATAGAATTGATCGACAATCAACAGTAATATTGCACAGTGTAATTAGGTGGCTCTCTCTTAAAAGTAAGTAGTTTCAATACTAAACAACTCCTAATATATATTTTTTTATATTTAATTTTATATTTTTTTAACGAGTTTTTCAGTGCTTGAAAAAAAATGTTCCCGTTAAGTATTTACTTCATGGGAGAAATATAAATTCCTGTGTGCGTTTTTTTTTTCTGTTGAATATTGACGTCACATCTGGTAACAACACCAACATCAGGGATACATAGGAGAAAAACCAGAAATGTTATCTTGATGCTTACTCCTTGTAGTATAACTCAGCAGACATTCAAAAGCAAAACCAAATACAAACCAAAAACCCAACCAATGTGAAAATATTTCTCCATTCTCTGTTTTTCTTTCGTTGGTGTATGTATATGTGTGCTGCCATTAAAATATTTCCATTTAATGGATTTTTTTTTGACGATGAATAACATTTTTAAATGGATTGTATTTCCTTTGAGCGGGTAGAGCATAGAGTTTGCCGTACACGCAAAGAAAAAACATGGTAAGGATGACCATATTGGAAGAGCATCACATATTTTTGGGTTTATGATTGGGACAAACATATTATGAAGTAACTATTTTACCATAATAAAATCCTTAAGTTATCACACTATGATTCTAAAATATTTAATCCCAATATCATCATATTGGAGTCCTACTATTTCATAATATTATCCTTATAGTATTTTGCCTGCATTCTCTTGATGCCAAGTAAAAATTGCTATCTTTGTTTTGTATTATTCAAAATAGCACATGCATTTATTCAGTGACTAATCTATATGTTTAATTAATTTACATTAATTTTAGTTATAACTTATATCACTTGTATATAAATAACAATTAATTATGGAAACATGTACTTGGTACTTTTTGAACGATTAACAGAAACTCAGTACTTTTTGAATGAGTAACAGAAACACTAATGATTTTAACATTAAGTCGTTATAGGAGAGGAGTATTCCCTCTTAAACATTTTGTCAGTACTTTGAAACTATTTTTCTTCAATTGAAAGCTGCCGCCACCGGCTATCGAACTTTCGACCTCAAGATTCCTATATCAAGCTCTCTACCGCTGAGCTATTCCTTGATCTGAAAGTCGATTGGAATAAAAACACCCACTTGTCATTGCGAGATATTGTGTCTTATTCCCTGCACTAACAGTACTTTTTAAATAAGTGCAAAAATTGCATTGCAATTCAATATTTTTCCAATAATATTTTCATAAAAAATCGAGCTTTCATTATTTTTATTTTATAAATTTTTAAAAGTTGTTGTATTTGTATAAAGGTATGTATAGTTGATCTTTTATTTGGTAAATTAATGTTTTTTTTTGTTAGATTTGCGATCATATAAGTAAATTGCAGAGAATAAAAATTTAAAAATTCGATAAGCCCAGCAGGATAGAATACATATTTTCGTGTCCCGCTACAGACCCATCCTCAGTGTCCACGCCTTTATGGGTTAATAATTTATAATGATCTACTTATATTGATTGCGAAACAAATAAACTACTGTAAACACAACTCAATTATACTAACATCATGTTATTACTGTTTTTGCTTTGGGCTTTAATAATTAAAGTATCGCAGCTGATTCTATTCAACTGTGGGCATCAGTTTATGAATCACAGTTGTAGTTTTGACCATCTTAATATTAAACAATTAGGCATATTAAATTATATTTTTTACTGAATCTAGTGTGTTGAGATGAATGAAAGTATGTGTAGTTGATAGTTTAATTATAAACCCATAAAGGCGTAGATGTTGAGGATGCGTCTGTAGAGGGACCCAAAAATAGGTATTCTATCTTTGTAGCCTTATCGAATTTTTTCAATTTTTATTCTCTTCAATTTACTTGTATGATCTCAATCTAATAAAAAAACATTCATTTAGTTGTCATATTTTTAAAAATTAAAAAAGATATTGAATTTAAGCATATTAATTATAAATATTAAACAAAATTAAAAGAACTAATAAAATATTGGTCTTGCCAAGAATCGATCTGCGATCATCTTTTTGGAAATAAACTGTATCAAAATCACTTTTTGGGACCACTTTTAGGGCAATAGGGCTTTAGAAGCAATACTTAAGTGATTTTTTGGATGTTGTTCAGAAGTAATTCTAAAACAGCTGCAAAAATATTCTTACGAATACTTTAGAAGTAGCGAAAGTAGTGATTTTTTGAAGTTTTTCCGAATAATTTCTGAAGCAGTGAAAGAAGTAGGTTGCAAAGTAGTACTTCCAATTTCTTCTGCTAGGATTGTTTTGCAGTCTTGATCATATTGCAAGGATATCTTTTCTCTGCGTGTATAAATAGAAATGACTGCAGCAGCAGTACCGGCAGCATAAGTTGAAGTAATGGTTGCTATGGCGGAATTTATACTTTTATTCTGAATATGTAGCTTTCCATATCAAATGTCCAGCTAAAAAAATATCAATTACAATTCAGAAAACAGTGCATGGATTTTAGTTCATGATTTCCAAATTTAAGTTGATATTTTCTGAATTTCAGTTAACGATTTTTGAATTTCAATTGACGTTTTCTGACTTTCAATTGATGAATTCAGAATTTCAATTGATATTTTCTGAAATACAATTGCTGTTGGTTTTGAATATTAATAGATAATTTCTGAATTAAAATTTAAATTTTCTGAATTTCAATTATTATTTTCGGAACTTCAGTTAGTATTTTTGAATTTAAAATGATAGTTTCTAAATATTAAAAGATGAGATAAGATTGAATAGCAAAAGGTGTAGTTCCGAAAATCTAAAAAACCTGCTAAATATTTTTTTTGACTTTTAAGCCACATCCACAATGATAGAGTACTTACTTCATTCGGCAAAGTGGATTTTGTTCCTTTTTTTATGTCACCTACATATTTTTTGTATCATGCCCCATCTCTATTTGAGTACACTCCACTTTGCAGAGCAGAGTACTCCATCATTGTGAATGTGGCTTTAAAAATAAATTCAAATATTTTTATATCGATTCAAAAAGTTTTATTGTGGTAGTCGACTTCTTTTTTAAGAAAATATTCGTTGAAAATTGTCTATCTCAAATATTCAATAAAAATTATTAATTATTGTTTTGTAGTTAGTTAGTTTCTCTGTACGTATAATCAACATCATATTTACCAAACGTTCAGGTATTCCCGTTATATATAAAAAAAATATTGTAGTCTAAACAAAGTTAAGTAACCCTCTGAAAATTTCTGAATCTTTAGAAGAATATGTAAAATTTTTTAGAAATATAAAAAAAAAAATAAATAACAAAAATTTAGAATATTTTTAATAATAGTTCCGAATATTTGGAATTAATATTCGGAACTATTACTGAACTTTCTCAAAACTTTTTATTTTTTTTAATTGCCCATATAAAATTGTATTAATGTAGTTCAGGGTAATACAATCAATTTACTTAGCGCTGAGACGCAATTTTTGAAATATTTCGGCATTGAAATATTTACGAATATAAAAAAAAATAGTATTTAGTTTAGCATTTACGACTTAGGTTCACACTATATTATTTTTGTTTGATATCTATTACAAATTAATAATTATATTAATTTTTGCATTAAAACTTACAAAAATTGTTATTTGGGACTCTTTATCATATATTTAGTTAGAATATTGTTCTACCTCAAGTCAAAATTCGAATATCATATTGTCATACTAGATTTTATTTGTTGTTTCAAAAAGGTTGACCATTTTCATCGTAGACAATATACACTTGTTTCGTGGGCATCACCGAAACTCATCAGTTGTCCGCAATAAGAAAATGATGATTGGAACACACACAAACCGAGACATTACCCAGCAAAAAAAAAGTTACCGAGATAGTAGAAAAAGCACTACAATTGATGATCTAGATGTACTTATTTTTTAACATAAACACTAGAGCGTACCACCTTACAGGCAAAAAAAAGTCTTTTTACAAGGAGGTTTCAAAAAATTTTTTATTTTTTTTGCCGAACGTAGGGGTCGCTATTTTACATTTTTCGTTATATCTTTGGTATTTACAGTCGGATCTTAAAGTATGATACATCGATGTTTTTCTCTCGAATATACCAGTGTTTTGCTAAGAGGACATTTTGACCTCAAGTATCTTGTTCTAGTAGTTACCCACCAGATCTCAGTTGCTACCACCCTAATGTAAGAAAATTAAAGCTCGCAAAAAATCATTAAACTTTTGATAAGGAATTTTTTCGCTAAACCCATTAGAATTTTTTTTTATATATTGGTTGCCGAATGTAGGGCTCGCCTTTTTAAATTTTTTTTAATTGGATTTTTACTATATAGCAAAACACTGGTCTCCTCGAGGCAAAAAAATCGATATATCACACTTTAAAATCCGATTTTAAATGCCAAAGCTATAACAAAAAATTAAAAAAGGCGACCCCTACGGTCGGCAAAAAAAATTTTTTTTTTTGAAATCGCCTTCCAAAAATACATCATATCGGGTGTACGACGAACTTTTTTTTGAGGTACGGTCTAATAAACACTAATGATTATAACATTTTGTTGTCATAGGAGAGGAGTACCTACTCCCACTTCAACATTTTTTCAGTACTTTTTGAACGAGTGCAAAGGAAGCTCTTTTTCACCAATTAAAAATTTAAAAAAATTTTTTACAAAAAAAAAATTATATTATTTTATTTTACAAAAGTTTTTTATTGCCGCCACCGGGTTCGAATTTCCGACCTCACGATTGCTAGTCTATCACTCTACCGCTGAGCTATTCTTTGATATGAAAGTTGAAACACCACTTTGTTACCGCGAGATATTGTTCCTTATTCTCTTCAATAAAAGTACTTATTAAACGATTGTAAAAGATGCACTTCAATTCAATATTGTTTTCAGTACTATTTTTACAGGTGCATCAAAAGCAATTTCTCGCTAGTTTTTTATATATACATATTTTTAAAAATTTTAAAATTAAAAAAAAAAATGGATTTAAACAAATTAATTATAAATATTAAAAAAAATTAATACAATAAAAAAAATTAAAAAAAAAATTAAAAAAATATTGGTCCCGCTGGGAATCGAACCCGGGACCCTCTGTTTGGGAATGCCAAATGATACCAAAATCGCTTTTTACGATCACTTTTATAGCAATTACCCTTTAGAAGCAATACTTAAGTGATTTTTTGGATGTGGTTCAGAAGTAATTCCTAAAAAGCTGTAAAAATGTAATAACGGATACTTTGGAAGCAATGAAAGAAGTGATTTTTTGGAGTTGTTCAGAATAACTTCTAAAAAGCAGTAAAAATACACTAACGGATACTTGTGAAGCAGTGAAAGAAGTAGTTTGTAAAACATTACTTCCAATTTTTTTTTGCTGGGTACATATGGTACAAAAATTCAATGGGAAAATTAAAAAAAATTTGTTCAATTTTTTTTATTTGTATCGTATAGGTTGATAGTAAATAATGTAAGTTAGACATTAATACAATAAACTTTTTCCTTTTATTATGGAAAGCCTCATATATACTTAAATTTAAGTAAGTGCTATATCAAATACTTTTGTTTTATGTACTCGGGGCAGATACGAGTATGTATGTTGGTTGTGTAGATACTTGTATATTTATGTATGTAGCTCATTCTATATAGGTTTGTGGGAGTAATGAGACGTTTGTTTTTACTAACCTCTTTTTATATTTTTTTGTGGGTGTGGAAAATTCTTCTTCATCTTTATCCCTGGTTATTCTTTTAAGTAGAAAACTTACTCTAAATATAAGACATTCATTCGATTTTGTTGGTTTTTCATAGAATCTGTTATTTTTAACTTTAATATTAAAACAATAATTCACTGCTGAAAGAAAATAAGGAGAAAAAAATTGAAGATATAATATGAATTTTACCATCATTTCATGGATATTTGTCAATTTTAATGAACTGTTGGATGCTTATTTCCGGTTGAAAGAATTATGAAAAATGTTGAGTTATACTACAGGAAAAGTTGCGTATGGCAATTGAGAACTGAATGCTTTCAAATAGCTTATAAAGGTCAAGTCGTGCTTAAAAAATAATTGACTTACTATTTGCTTTGAATTAGTTATATTTTATAAAAGTTGTTAAAATTTTGTTAACTTTGAGTGTTTTAAAATTGTTTGAAAAATTGTTAGAAAATTAGATAATAATTGTAAGTGTGTTTAGGTTAATTTTATAATGTATATTCTGTGATTTATTTAATTTGAAATTTATGCAATCTTTTAATATATTTTCTTTTTCTTTTCTAGGTAAATAAATGTTCCAAGGAAACTACATACATATTAATAGGTAAGAAATAAAGCAAAGGGAAATTGAATAAAAATTAGAAAATTAAAAACACTCATCTCCTTAATTTTATATGTCTTTAAATGACTCTTCGGGGTTTGCAAAATCCCTTTCGGTGAAATCGTAGTTAATTTCCTTTTAGTAGCTTATCCCCTTTTCTTAAAAATAGATCCACCCAACTATTAAAATTATCGAAACATCTTGGAATTCAAGATTAAACAAATTCGGTTTTATACAGCCAAATTGCGTCGGTTGCTACAAGCTCGAAAAAGCGGTTATTACAACCAAATTCAGTTTTTCCAATCAAATTTACGTGTTTCCCCCTTAACGGCCTATTCAAACTGACAGAAACTTGAAATTTTGCATATAGGTTCCTTCTACGGCAAAAAAAAAAAAAAATTCACTAACAAGGAGTATACCCCAATGGGTTCTATTCGTTCTTAATGAGATCCGGATATTTAAGAGAGGGGAATAAAGTAATGTACACGTAATTTTTTTAGTGGCCAAATCTCATGTTTGAAAAGTGGAGTCAAAAATTATCAAAGTTTTCGCTTCTTTAATTTATTTCATATAAATTTCAAAGAAAAATTGACAAATTGGCTATCAAATGAAAGCTATTTTAAAGATGTATCTACCGAACATGTCTAACTTTCTTTGTTATTCAGCTATTATTTTCTTCTAATAGCACATTTGTGTGGGGAATTAGTTTTGGTTTTAACTCAATTTGCATATACCCATCAAAAAAAAGAGATGCCAAAGCAATAGAAAAAGCACTACAACTAATGATTTAGATGCACTTCTTTTTTAATGGAAACACTAATGATTTTGACATTGAGTTGTCACAGGAGAGTAGTACTCCCAATTCAGCATTTTTTCAGTACCTTTTAAACGAGTACAAAGGAAACTGTTTTTCATCAATTAAAAGTGAAAAAAGTTCTTCCCAAAAACATATTTTTTATTTTATACTGAAGTTAGAACAAGAAAAAATCAGGTGGTTTTTGTACAAAACTAAATTACAAAAGCCAAGTCATTTACACTGGTCATTTAGTTTTTCTTTGTCACATCACTTTTTTATTAACCACTTTTTTTGTTTTTATTGTTAAATTAAATTAAAAAAATTATTAACATATTTTAAAATGGATAAAAACATACAATTTAAAATTAAAACCGAAATATTTTAAAAAAATATAAAAATATATTTTTGACACTTGCTTTACTTCTATATTCGTTGTAACAGGGTGTATTGAAAATTATTTATAAAAGAAACCGAGTGTATCAAAAATGCAAATTTAAGACATTTTTTCTTGGTTTTTGGCAAAAACCAGGTAGAATGTGGTTTTCAGTTTGTATGAAAATTGTATGGAAAAACTAAATTAATTTTGTAGTTTTCGGCTCAAAACCTAAAAATGGCCAAAAACTACTAGTTTTTGCCCAGTCTAAATATCCTATTACAAAATTTTGTTTATTGTGACCCGGTATCGAACATACAACCTCAAGGTTGCTAGTCTAGCCAAGAAGTATATATAACTAGGAGATACAATTCCTATCGGAATGCACATCGGACATAAAATTATGGCATTGTCAGAGTTGTCAGAGCACATTATGGTGTTGTCTGACAAGGTCATAATTTTCTGCCCGGTTTTCGGTCCGATGTGCGATAGCGATTGTATCTACTAGTTATATATGCTTCTTGGTCTAGCTCTCTACCGCTGAGCTATTCTTTGATATGAAAGTTAACTGGCATAAAAACACCACTTTGTCATTGCTCTATTCTCTTCAATAAAGTACTTATGAAATAAGTGCACTGCAATTCAGTTGTCTTCAGTACTATTTTCACAGATGCATAAAAAGCTATGTTTTACCATTTTTATTTTAAATGTGTATTTTTTTAAAAATTTTTAAAATAAAAAAATATTGAATTGAAACAAATTAATTATAAATAACAAACGAACAAAAAAAATTATTGGTCCCGCCAGGAAGCGAACCCGCGATCATCCATTTGGAAATAAACTGCATCAAAATCACTTTTTAAGATCGATTTTAAAGCACTTATGCTTTATAAGCAATACTTAAGTGATTTTTGTGATGTCGTTCCGAATTACTTTTAAAAAGTTATCAAAACATACTAATGGATACTTCGGACGCAACGAAAGAAGTGACATTTTTGAAGTTGTTCAGAATTCCAAGTAAAAAGTTAGTAAAAACTATAATGGAGACTTTTGAAGCAGTGAAAGAAGTGGTTTGTAAAGCATGCCTTCCAATTTTATATACACTCACAATAATTTTACGGTAAAAGTTCAATTGTTATTTTAAAAGAAAATCGGTAAAATTATTTCAATTGAATAAGCAGTTGCAATTGCAAAGAAATATATTTTTTAACTTTTTCTATCAGTCGTTCAATAAACTAAATACACAAAATACGGACTTTCGGTATAAGTTAAACTATTCAGTCAAAATTTTCTGCTAAAAACAATTAATTATTACAATTTAATCAATTTTAAAAGAAACTAGAAATCTATTATTTTTATCGACTTTGCCAGTTAATAAATTAATAATTAAAAATAAACCAGAAATTTTAATTATTTTAAACGAAAAGTGGGTAGTAATTTTTAAATTTATTTTCAATTGTTTTAATGTACATTAGACCGTACTTTAAAAAAAAGTTTGCCGTACACCGTCCAATCTAAATTATTTTAGTAAAGTGTTGTTTTTTTCAAACGCGTCATATAGACCAACTGCAATTAATATTGTAATTAATATGAATTTTTTATTAATTTTAATTTAGTAGTTTTGAGGTTAAAGAGAAAAATAAACATTTTTTCAAAAGTTATAAACACATTATTAATTTGCAAATCAGTCTAGATCTAGTTTCTGCATTTTTTATTGTGATTTTTCATTAAATTGTATTATTGTTTATATTTTATTGGCAGATTGTCTCTATATGATAATTGTTTTTCCCAACAAGGAGGACAAGTGGAAGATAAGAAGATAAACAAAAAATCTAAAGTAGAATATTTGTGTGTCTGTTTGATCACTTCTGAGAGTAAAGACAATAACAGAAAGCTGAATAGAAAGAAAACTATGAATTAGCCACACTATAAGCAAGGCCTTACGTGGGTGAGATGGCTAAGCTGTTGAACTCTAGTATAGTTACGCTTGTAACGTAGGAGTGCATGGGTTCGATTCCTACAGCCGATAGGTTGTTGAAAAAAAATTATCATAAGAGACAATCTAATGGAAAATCACTGATGAAGCTTGTCCATAGAAAAAGGCAGAAACTGGATCTAGTCTGATTTGCAAATTTAGTGTGTTTATAACTTTTCAAATAATGTTTATTCTTCTTCTTAATCTCAAACCTACTAAACTAAATTATTTTTGGAAGGAGGTTTCAAAAAAAAAATTTTTTTTTACCGAACGGAGGGGTCGCCATTTTACAATTTTCGTTATATCTTTGGTATTTACTGTCGGATCTTAAAGTGTGATACATCGATATTATCTCTCAAGGGGACCAATTTTTTTCTCTAAGGGCCATTGACCTCAAGTATCCCGTTCTAGCATTTACCCACCAGATCTCAGTTGCTACAACCCTAATGTACAACCCTAATGTCAGATAATTAAAGCTCGCAAAAAATCATTAAACTTTTGCTAAGGAAGTTTTTCGACAAACCCAGCAGAATTTTTTTTTTATATTTTTGGTTGCCGAACGTAGGGGTCGCCTTTTAAAATTTATTTTTATTGAAGTTTTCCTTTATAGCAAAACACTGGTTTCCTCGAGGCAAAAAAATCGGTATATCATACTTTAAAATCCGACTGTAAATGTAGAAGCTTTAACGAAAAATTAAAACAGGCGACACCTACATACGTTCGGGAAAAAATAAATTTTTTTGGTATTGCCTTGCAAAAATATTTAATATTTGAAGATGTACCGCGCACTTTTTTGTCTGTAAGGTGATATGGTCTAATGTACATATTGGGTTATTTAAAACAAAAAAAATATTGTGAGTGTATATTAGAGTCATACAAAAAAATTTTTTTTTTGAGTTTTTGACCGGGCTATACCCTGGAAAAACTTATTTTGGTGTAAAACTACGTCCTCCAAAAAATTAGGATAATCGGACATCGGGAAGGCAAGCCGCATCGGCCTTGAAGTTTGGAACACGAATTACAAAATAAAAAAATTATTTTTTGTGAATTTTCTCCAAAATATTGATATTTTAAAACTAATTCCAATTAAAAACATTACAGAATCGTAATTTGGAGTGTTATTACAATTTCCCGCGGCAGCTGATGTGTCGTAGACCACTTAATCAAGAAATTCGGGTACAAATTTTAAAATTCATTGAAATTAGCTACTACAGAAACATTTTTTATTCTATAAGTGCCAAGAAACTCAGGTAAGAAGTATTTTTGCTATTGTGTTTTGCTAACTCTTTTTAAATTTGTGCCAAAAAGGCCAGAATTCTTAAACACTGTTTTCTAATTTACAATTTAAAATTTATTGAAATTTTTCTAAAAGAAATTTAAAAAAATCAACGATTGGACTTTAAGGGTTTATTAAAAACACATTGAAGATTAAAAACTACAAAATTTGTAGGAATTCCTTTTTTCATTTGGCTGGGAATTTCGAGAAAACAGCGATTTTGGCATTTATTTATCTTTTAGGCAAGTTTTTCTTTTTTTTCTTTTAATTTCAAATAATTTTAACCGAAATATAACAACACAAGATCAAATACTTCAATCCTGAAAATTAGGGCAAAATAGAAATAAATTAAATTGCACCTGTGTAAGGTCAGATGTAAAATTCTAGGAGATTTTAATTTTTTTTAAACATATTAATATAACAGATATTCCTGAGCCGATATTAATAAAACTTCTTGATATTATTTTTCTAGGTCTAAAAATAATATTCCTCACTTAATTTTAGAAAATAAACCCTTAAGTGCTCTTGGGCTTTTTTGAACCTATGATGAAAATAGACTAATATTTTTTGGTGCGGCATATAGGCCCCAACAGCACTTAAGGATTAATTTTCCAACCATTCGACTGGCAACAAATTGGGTGTCAACACCGAATCTGTTTTCTGGGTGTACCAATGAAAACAATTTATTTTCACCATAAAACATGCACTCACTATATTTTATCGTTAAAAGCAACCTGAAATACATACTGAATTAATTGAAAACACAATTAAAAAAAGGACTACTGATTTTTCATTACATTCAAACCATTTTGCTATCTATTGTCAAACATTGGCTTATATGAATAAAAAATAGATATTACTAATAGGGGGAAATACAGGGTTTTTAAGCAATTACTTCACAAATCTAGTCTGCTTGGGAGTAAACTAGAAATTTAATTTTTTAATTTTCGTTTACATTCCATGCTATTCTACCAGCCAATTGGTAAATTTGGAGTTAAAAGCCATTCCTAAGCCCAAAGTAATTACTTCGAAGTAATTGCTAAGTTTTATTCATATGATCCATTGTTTAAACAATCCATAAAAGAAATAAAAATAATTAAAAAGTTTGTTAAAACAATCTTCTATTTTTAACTGACAAAACGTTAGAAAAAAGGATATTGTGGTTTGTTTTTTCATATTTGAAAGTTTTTTTTTGTTTGAATTTTCAATACACTGCACACACAATACACACGTTCATATTATTATTGGCTAGGTTTGTGTGTATGAGTAAAGTAATTTGAATTGAAATAATTTTGTATATAAACAAACTATTTTAACAAAAAAGAAAACCGAAAATATTTTAATTTTTTATTTTAAAACAGAAAACAACGAAATTATTTAAATTATTTTTTATAAAAATAGAAAAATATCAACTCCTACAGACGATACATAGTTTTTATAGATTGTTTTTTGTTGACGTATACAAAAAGTTAAACAATATGTTTCCACGTACTTTAATTCATTCTTCAATTGAAAACAAACCTTATCTATTACTTACTTTTCAAATAAACCTCAATCGGTTATGGAAAATATATTGTGAGTGTAGATAAAATAATTGTGTAGAATAATTCGGAAACCGGGTTTGACAACTCTAGAAGGACAAAAGATCTTCCTTAAAGTGCTGGCCAAAACTCTTTGAGCTAAAAATTAAATTTAAAATTGAAATGCAAAATTTGTGTTCCGGATTATTGATTAAAACGTGGTATAACTTGAAAAATACAAACCCTTTAAGCTAGAAATCTGAAATATAACTATGTGCTGCATATCATTTGATATCCAGTTTCCCCTTGTGGCATTGGAAGAATCTTTTTGTTTACAGAAAAAATTGTTAGGTCATATAGCCGGCACTACTTGAATAATAAAACCAAACAAAATTGGTTGTGCCCAGTGAGTTATTCCACCCACTGTGTGCCTCCACGGTGGGTCTTTTGATTGTCTTCAATGCAAAAATGTATGTATGAACTGTTGCATTAAAAAAAAAACATTATTAGGAAACCCATTTACTACGTTAACTTTTAACGTAAAAATATTCTTCAAATTTTATCTTAAACTATTTGAGTGTATAAAAATAACATAATTAAACTACTGAAAGTACTTGTTTAAGGATAATATTAAATAAAAATAATGTTCTATCAAAAGTATATATATAATCCCAAGAAGCACGTTTAGAACATTCGTAGTACCTTATGAACATTTTAGAAATGAAATGTATTTTAGCACGTGTCACCAGGAGGTCGGACATGTGTCATATAGTATTACTAATCTACCTCTTTATGAGTTTGAAAGTAACAAGTTTGGCTGGATGAGTGTTTTGTTTTTTTTTTATTTTTGGTTGAAAAATGTCATGTATTGCATAATACAACCCTGTTGCTTGTTATATATATTTTGTTTTTGTATTTTTCGTTTCAAACCTTAAACATATTGCTCATATTACCACCCTCACCTTCAATTTTAGGGGCGACGTTTGTCTACTTTCAGTTCACAGTAAATTTACTTATACTCTTAGTCACTAGTGCATAATTTAGTTTAAGTTTCAGTTTTTTATTTTGTTTCTTTTCAGTCATATTGAAAATTTATGCAAATGTATATGACAAACATGAAGTATAGAATCTAAAAAAATTTACATATAATAGCGAAAAGAAACTGCTACATTCTGGCAGAATATAAAAAGTACAGTGGTTAATAGGGTGCATGGTTTTGTGATGTAATAGCAGGGAAAAGTTGTGAACCGCCATAGACATTACAGGTGAACTTTTTTTAAATCGGTTGAGATTTTATGATGTTAAAATTTTTTAGTCAGAGTTTCGGAATTTTGCAAAAAATGGCCAATTCCGCCAAAATATTAGAAAAGAATAATGCATTAGTTTTCGACAAATTTGTTTTGTGTAGGGTTCATTCATTCCAGGGAAATAATACTGACTTTCTATTATAGCGGTGTACTAAAAGTTTAGTTAAATATATTAAGTGTTCATAACTTAGCATTAAATGTGAGTGTAATCATGATGGTGAGTATTCAAGGATATAATTCTGGTGATGCAAGGAATTTCGAAATTACCGTTTTTAAGTTTAATCCTTATAATTTTATATTTGTCAACAACATTTATGATTTTCTTCTCAAGCGGAAACTAGACACTTTAAAAACTAAAATTTTGTCAAAATTGAAATTCCGAAAATATATGACATAATATATGTACACCAATAAAAAAAAGTCTGTAAATATTATATTTAAAACAACTAAAATTTAGTTAAAAATTACCTTGCAGAAAAAATTGCTGAAAGTAGCAAATTATTTTTCGTAAATATTATTAAGATAGGAACAGCAAAACTTACCTACTAAATCAGCAAAACAACTTGCTTAATAACACTGTGAGACAAATGGTAGGGGTCAGTGATCGGGAAGGGTTCAAACTACCGGGGAAAGTTATATCGGTAAAAAAGAAGTTATACGTGTCCCGGCGTTTCGCTGGGTCACCCCTAGGAATCGAGATATATCGATTTGACCTTTGGTGGTCTTTTTTTTTAACAAAACTCGAGAACCACTAGTCCGATTTTGCTCAAACAATTTTAAAAAAATTAAAAATTACAATTCCTTTAATCTGTTCATATAACGTTTTTCTATATACTCAACAGTTTTGCCGGTAAAAATAAATGTACGAAGAAAAAAATATTTTTTGCCTAAAATATTAAAAAAAAGTAATAAACAAAAGGTTATTGATTTTTATGGTAGCGGTAACAAACATTTATTTTTACCGGCAAAACTGTTGAGTATATAGAAAAACGTTATATGAACAGATTAAAGGAATTGTAATTTTTAATTTTTTTAAAATTGTTTGAGCAAAATCGGACTAGTGGTTCTCGAGTTATGTAAAAAAAAAGATATATCTCGATTCCTAGGGGTGACCCAGCGAAACGCCGGGACACGTATAACTTGTTTTTGACCGATATAACATTTCCCGTTGGTTTCATCCCATCCCGATTTTGACTGTCGCATAGTGTAATTGATAGAAAAAAATGGGTAAAAGAACCTAAACTCGGACATTCCGACAATACGATAACCTACACCAGTCTGGTTTGAAAGCCAACTAAAGTTTGGATTCGAAATTTGAATGGATTGAAATGGACTTGCGTCAAATGACAAACAATTATAAAAACATTAGAAAAACGGTAAGAAATTTTAATTGTATATACACTCATAGAAATAAATCTGTAAAAATTGCAGAAAAAGTTACTAAAAATTAGTTAAAAATGATGCTGCAGAAAAAACTGCTAAAATTAGCAGATTTTTTACTAAATACTAGTAAAATGAGAACAGCAAAATTAAAACTGTTACATTTACAGAATTTTAGTTATATTTAGGCTTACTTTTAGTTAATTGAAAATAGCAAATTGTACTGTAAAATCTAGAGAAAATTTTGCTACATATTTGTAGACTAAAAATAGCAATAATAAACTTTTAAATCTACAAAATTTTTGCTATTTTTAAGCTAAATTTAGTTGAATGCAAATAGCAGTCTATAATGCTAAAATCAGCAGAAATATTGATATACGAGTAAAAAGGGTAAAGTCGGGCATGCCGACTATACAATACCCTCCACCAGTCTGGGTAAAAGCCAACTAATGTTTGGATCCGAAATTCTAATGGGTTAAAATGGGGATTGTGTCAAAATTTTCTATAATGTGAGTCAGCGCACCAAATTTCATTAAAAGATCTTAATATTTGCGACCTGCAGTTTCTAACCAAGCCAATTTTGGAGGGACCCTTATATGGGCACTAGGTCTAAACATGGACCGGTGTTAACCAAAATCAATAGGCTTCGTCCTTGGGCTGATATAGGTCGGTGTACCAAATTTCATCAAAATATCTTAATATTTGCGACCTACAACGTATAAACAATATAGTTTTGGGGGGACCCTTATATGGGCACTAGGTCTAAACATGGACCGGTGTTAACCAAAATCAATAGGCTTCGTCCTTGGGCTGTACCAAATTTCATCGAAATATCTTAATATTTGCGACCTGCAGCGTATAAACCATATAATTTTAGTAGGACCCTTATATGGGCATTAGATCTAAACATGGACCGATGTTCACCAAAATCAATAGGCTTCGTCCTTGGGCTGTACCAAATTTCATCGAAATATCTTAATATTTGCGACCTGCAGCGTATAAACCATATAATTTTAGTAGGACCCTTATATGGGCATTAGATCTAAACATGGACCGATGTTCACCAAAATCAATAGGCTTCGTCCTTGGGCCGACGTAAGTCGGTGTACCAATTTTCATCAAAATATCTTAATATTTGCGACCTGTAGAGTGCGCACAAGAATGCATGGACAGACGGACGAACGGACGGACGGACGGACAGACGGACATCGTTAAAGCGAAATAAAAAAAAATTCTGAGCCGATCGGTATACTATAAGGTGGCCAATATTTTTTGGTATTACAAACATCAGCACAAACTTATAATACCCTGAACACATAGTGGTGTAGGCTATAAAAATTGTAAACTGCTGTTTTCAAAAGGCTCGATTTTTATTTGCATTTAAAAAAAATCGAAAAAAAAATTTATAAAATTTTAAATTTTTTGTTGATTTTAGCAGGTTAATTT
The DNA here is from genome assembly GCA_949987735.1 of Leucophora obtusa. NCBI lineage: Eukaryota > Metazoa > Arthropoda > Insecta > Diptera > Anthomyiidae > Leucophora > Leucophora obtusa. The sequence continues at coordinate 54,242,387 of OX465299.1, forward strand.
ACCATTCTCCATTTACAAAAATTTAGCTCAAATATAACTTAAATTATGTATATTTAACAGTTTTATTTTTGCTGTTCCTATGTTACTAATATATACACCGAAAATATTATTAGAGTAACTGACTGCAGTTAATTTAAAAAGTTAGCCGTACATTAATTTTTAAATGATTATTCAGTTAAATTGAAAAGAAATATATTTTTCAACTGTTTTTGTCTTTTATTTGGAAAACAAATTATATGAAAATAGGATTTTCTGTTACAGTTAATATTTTCATTTAAAATGTTTGGTTAAAAAAAGAAACCCTTTTAGATTTCTAGGTAAGTTAAAGAAAAAAAACGAAATAAACTAAATATCAATAATTCTTACGGATTTTGTAGTTAATTTTTTGAAAGTTATAAAAACGAAATAAATTAAAAATCATTACTTTTTTAAGGATTTTGTAGTTAATTTATTAAGATTTAAAAAGTTCTTTTGATTTAAATGAAATATTAGTAGACTGGTTTTCAAGTGATTTTTCATTTATTTTAAATTTATTTTTCAGTTAATTTAAACTACAAACTATTTTGAGTGTAGCAAAAATAATCTGCTGATTTAGCAGTTTTTTTCTGCAGCATAATTTTTAACTAATTTTTAGCAGTTTTAACTAAATTTTTTACGGACTTTTTTCTATTAGTGTAGCGTTAGGTGTCTGAAAAGAAAATAGGAAATATACCCTACGGGGAATGAGGGGTCAATTCCCCTCAAAATACCTATCCCGTGAATGGTTAAAGCAAGACTTGTCACAGGATTGGTATAATTTATCAGTGCTGTTGGTTGGTAGTGTCAGTTATACTTAAATGACTAGTCCCGTGACTGATGAAACGATGATATACCACAAAGTGCAAACTCCGTGACTGGTGAAACTAGGACATACCACATGTTGCCCTCAAGGCGCCTATCCTCGGACTTGTTAAAGGAGGACTTGTTATTTTATTTTTAAAATTTAGTTGCGCCATCTGGTGGCATTAAAAGTAATACAATTTCATATTTTAAAGCCTTGTACCCACGCTAAAGATTAATATTTAAAAAAAATTTAATTTTTATTTTTTGATAAGACTATATTATTATTATATATTATATATTATATATATTATATATATATATATATTATATATTACCATATAAAGCTCCATATTGTTTTTTTTTAATAGGGAACATACCATATATGGTACCATTTAAACAATATATGGTAACTCATCAGCAACTACAATATTAACTGTATTTCAGAAGCTATTAATTGTACTTCAGAAATTTTAAATGTATTTCAGGAATTATGGAATGTATTTCAGAAATTTATTAATTGTATTTCAGAAATAATCAAATCTATTTCAGAACTTGTTGATTGTTTATCATAGTTAATAGAGAAAAATTTCTAAATTACATTTCATAATTTCTGAAATACAATTGATAATTTCTGAAGTACAGTTTGATAATTTCTGAAATACAGTTGTGAATTTCGGAAATATAATTAAGAATTTCTGAAATACAATTGATAAAACTGAAATACAATTGACTAGTTCTGATATACAATTCATAAATCTGAAAAATAATTGATAAGTTCTGAAATACAATTTATAAAACTGAAATTCAATTGATTATTTCTGAAATACAATTGGTAAATCTTAAAAACAATTGATACAATTGGAAATGGTGTAGAGCGTTAAAAAGATGCAAATAAAATTATTTGTTTTTAAAAATTCAATTTAATAAAAATTATAATTTTATAAAAACATTTATAGAAAATAAAATTATAATTTTATAAAAAGAAATTCTTTTTATAAAAAAAAAATGCATAGCCGTGAACGGTATCGAACTCGAGACCTTCTGAGTTTAAACCTTATTTTAACAAAATATTGTAATTTTTATAAAAGCAGTGCTCTGCCAGTGTATTATTTTTTGAACTGTTGTCAATATCTGTCTGGGATCTTATTTAATCCCATATAAATGAAGATCTTACGTAATACCCAAATATAATGCGGGATCGAATTTTATCTGTCATTTTTCTGGATAGTTTTAGATGTCAATCCCCAAATATATTGCTGTTTCTAATTCGATCTGCCATTTTAATACCGAAATAAATTGCTGGATCTAATTCGATCTGCAATTTATGTGATAAATTAAGATCCTACCAAATCTCCAAATATATCACTGGATTTAATTCGATCTGCAATTTATCGGAAACGTTAAGATCTTACGCAATCCCGAAATATATTACTGGATGTAATTTGATCTGCCATTTTTTGGATAAATTTAGATCTTACTTAATCCCCAAATATATTGCTGGAGCTAATTCGATCTGCCATTTTTCGGATCAAATTAGATCTAAGTTTATCCACAAATATATTGCTGGATCTAATTCCATCTGCCATTTTTCGGATCAATTTAGATCTAAGTTTATCCCCAAATATATTGCTGGATCTAATTCGATCTGCCACTTTTTCGAATCAAATTAGATCTAAGTTTATCCACAAATATATTGCTAGATCTAATTCGATCTGCCAAAATTGAGATCAAATTAGATCTAAGTTTATCCACAAATATATAGCTCTATATAATTCGATCCGCCATTTTTCGGATCAAATTAGATCTAAGTTTATCAGCAAATTTATAACTGGATCTAATTCGATCCGCCATTTTTCGGATCAAATTAGATCTAGGTTTATCCCCAAAGATATCATTGGACCTCCCAATTTTGAGATATAACTTCATCTTAGTTTATCCCCATATATAAAATGGGATCTAATACGATATCATTGGATACACCCAATTTTGAGATCTAATTGGATCAGCTAGATATTACAGCAGATCTTAAACAATATCAAATTGTATATGATTAGATATTGCGCGAGATCAATTTTTTTTACTCGGGTACCCATTCTACAACTGGTTCCACTGCAACCGATTCCATGAAACTGGTTCCGGAACCAGTTCCTGGGATCCTATATGGAAGGTGTGGGTGACGTAGAATCAGTTCCGGAACTAGTTCCAGAACTGATTCTAGAGCAACCGGTTCCACTTTGGAGATATAAAAGGGGGACAATTTTAAACAAAAAGAATCGGTGTTACAATCGACAGTATAAGGGGTTGTGAATGAAAAGCAGCTATTCTACAACCGATTCTTTGGAACAGAAAATTTTCTTGGGTAATCTCTGCTAAAAATTTCAAAGACAAGGCAAAACAGATAACTCTTCCAAGACCAGAAAAAACATAAAACTCTAAATTATGATATATTTTTAACTGCATTATATCGTCTTCCTATCTAAAGTTGTCTTCTTTTAAAAGTAGAAATGTTAAAGTCAAGTTGGCAAAAAACGGGTTAAAATGGGTTTTAATATATCGTCAGCTTATTATTGGTTTGACTCATATGCCAAAAAGTTGTTATAGAGAAAAAGGATTAATAAAGTTTACATTTCTTACTTTTTGTATGCAAAACTGGCAGGCAGAACAAAGTCGATGCTGGATATCTCACATATGATATGAGATATAGAGAAACTGGTTTTGAATCAGCAAGGCGATATCTTAATTATTATTAATCAATTGCTAAGGCAATTTTTTCAAAAATTGTCAAAAATATGTCACTTTCAAATAAAAAAACCTATGCTCCTTATAGGAACCGAGGGAACATATATATATATATAAATAAAAAGACCGATCAAAGACCTGTCTCTGGCCCCTTGGGACCTATACTGCGTGTCATTTGGAACCAGTCGCTTTCCCCGTAGGGTATTTCATATGGTCGATAAGTTCCATAAGGACTGATCTTATCCAAATTCAATAGACTTTGTCCTTGGGCCAATATAAATCAGCGTACGAAATTTCATCAATATATCTTAATATTTGCCACCTGTTGCTTGAGAAATTTTCTATTTAGGAGGTACTTTTTTAATAACAGACTTCGTCCACGGGGCTATGTTGATCAGTCTACCTAATTTCATTAAAGTATTTTCATATTTGTCTCCTGTAGAGTGCAAAAAAGCCAGTTTTGGGGAGACCTTTATATAGGCACTCAGTAGTATTTGTATTTAATGATTAATGATATTTGTATTTGGGTCATAATTTCAAAGATTCAATGGGATCAAATTCTTTATTCCCTTCGCCTTTTCAATGGGAAGAACGTCAAAACAAGTTAACTGTTTTGTTTTTTAAGAGATAAAAAGTGGAATCTGTAATAAATTCGTATTCACAAATGATAAAAGCACTTATATAGAAAAAACCTACATTATATATACATTTTTGAAAGTTGTTTTAAATTTCATACTCTCGAAATAAAAAAGAGCACTTATTGTTCCATTGTAACCAATTTAAAATTTGTTCTATTTGAATGAATTACGCATATTTTTGCTGGGTATTATAAATACAAAAATATCAAAAACATACTACTAATGCCTTTAATTAATGTATGCAGCTTTAGTTTGCAAGTGGTCATAATTATCCCCTCCCCATTGAAAAGATTTGTGCTTCTAAAATACTTCTTTTCATTATAATCATATTGGGTCAGCTATATATTTGTTATCCTGTAAGTTGTTTTTTTTTTTTATTTTAACCACTGTGTAAAAGTATGGAATATATATATTTTTTTGCATAAATTCTATATGTCACTTGTATATGTGGACATAATCACAAGAGATCTAAACTTTTTTATTTTCGTTTCCATATTTTGTGTGTTTCTTTTTTGCATTGTACCACTTAACATTTTAAAACATTAACATATATGAACGAGTACAAGTACAATGACTACACTTCCATTCAACCAGAAAAGTGGAACAAATGGGGGTGTTTAACATTTGCTTAAACCTTTAAATTTAATGCCAACCTTAAGGGTTAAATGTGTATGTGTACGTATTTGTAAACAAAGTGAGTGGAAGTGTGCAGTTTATATGAGTTGTTATATTGTTGTTGGTATCATATGAATTATCTGAGGGTTTAAACTAAAATTGTACATAAATAATTTAGTTTTTTTTTTGTTTTTTTTTTTTAATTTACTGCCATTTAACATGACAAAATTTCATTGTCTGTATGTTCATGGAAATATATACTTAGCCGACTACATAAATAGATGGTCAAGAAAAAGTTTTTAATGTTTATATTAAAATTACCATTAATTACAGAGAATATTAAAGAATTATAAATTTATTTATTATATTTTTGTATTATTTTGTTGACATTAGGTTCATAAAAATTAGGGTAAGGGTGAATGAAAGGCAAATAATTAAAAAATTTTAGCATTGAAATTTATTTAACCAATAGTACGATTTTTGCTGATCTTATGAACTTAAAATTTTCAATGTAATTTAAATTTTTGAACAATAGTAGAATAATCTGCACGCCTCGTCGAAATCAATTTTAAATGATCTTTGATATTTTGAATGTTTATAACGCTCCTAGACGAACACAAGAAATTCTCATTGAGTTTGTAATTTAACTTAACAAATATTTCCAGAAATTCTAAAAACATCATCCCCTGACGATTTCCTTAGGCAAAAATGAAATCCGTATAGGGACATGCCTCTAACACATTATTTTCACAATTTGTAAAATACGTTTGGGATTTTAGCACATTTAATTCCTTTAATACAGTTAATGTATATCTCGATTAAAATAAATTAAATAAAAAAGAAAGATGTGGTCATCAGAACTATTTATGTGATAAAAATCAAAATCTTCGATCGTGCTTTTCTGCAAAAATTTCTTTCGAATTTGCAAAAATTAAATATTCTAATTAAGTAGGTTTGAGGTTAAGAAGAATACTAAACATTTTTTTCAAAGTTATAGACACATTATTAATTTGCAAATCAGACTACTAGATCTAGTTTCTGCCTTTTTTTTATGGACAGGAAAATCATTAGTGATTTTCCATTAAATTGTATTATTGTTTATATTTTATTGTCAGATTTTCTCTATATAATTTACTCTCAGAAGTGATCAAAGAGACATACATTCTACTTTAGATTTTTTGTTTATCTTTTTATCTCCTCTTTGTCACCTTAACTTATTCGAAATTTGAAAAAAAAAACACATTTAAGATCAACATTTTTTTTTCTCAAGAAAAATATAATTACATATCTGAATATAAAATTTTCATTGAAATATTAAAATCGGCAAAAACATAAATTTGCGCTCGCGAAAATATTTTATGAAAAAAAAATTAGAAAAATGTTATTGAGAAGATTCGAATAATACAGAAGCAGTTGCATATTAACCCCCTCAATTCAAAAACGCTTTGTAAAGTTTTAGGAGTCTTACAAAACGAAATTTTCATACAAAATTTGTTCAATAAACCTACTACAATTTTACAAAGCGTTTATGAATTTAGGGGTAAATATTTTATAATTTAAAATCACGTTAGAAGGAAAATAAAAATAAATAAGATATTTTATCGTGGTTTTAAGATAAACTGACTGCTGTATTATGCGGGTGCGCATTGAAGATTTTATAAGAACTTAAAAAACGTTTATTGTACACAGAAAAAATTATTGCCAATAAAATTTCAATTAAAATTTTCTTTGATTTAAAATTAATTTTCAATTAAAAGTTTAATCATATCAATTAAAATTTTAATTGAAAATGAGTATGGTGTCGAAAAATTGTTTAATTTACCATAAGTACTATTGACAACATATTAAAAATACTCTTAGATCCGATTACTGAATGTCCAGTTAGCTGCTAACTAGGACTTTAACTGCCGGATAAATTGTAACTGGACATTAAGTAATCGGACCTTAATATGCGTTGCGTAAAGTCATATTATTTTGTATTATTAAAAATTACAAAAGTGTGTCTCAAGTCAGTCAAAAACATATGAAAATTAATAAATATTTATTAATTATATTTTTAATATCACACATTTTAATAAAAGCGCAATAACTTAATTGAATATTTTGACGATTTTTGATTAAATTTTTAATTGATATGATTAAACGTTTTCACTCCATCATGGTTTTATAGAGCTCCAAACTAGCCACAGAGAAAAATCGGGGCCTCGTGGTTGCAGCGCTGGGAGTCGCAAAAATTGTCCGATTTGAAAAAAAATTACTTTTTTAAATCTTAACAAAATTGGTTATCGTATGAAATGAGCTTTTTTAAATTCTTTTTCAATTTTTGGTGATGTTCCAAATTTGAAAGTGTGTTTTTTCGAAAAAAATATTGACTTTAAAAATTCATAAAAAAACGAAAAAAAAAATTTAAAAAAAGCTCGTGTCATACGATAGCGAATCAAGTTTAAAAAAATACAAAAAAAAATCAAAAAAAAAATGAACCCGCTAGTGCCGCAACCACTACGAAAAACATGGTTTCGAGATAAACGCGTTCAAAGTTTGTGAACAAAGAAAAAAAAGGTTACCTTCAATCTGCTATGCCTGCTTCGTACTGTATGCCTTCGTTATCTTGTGTTGTGCTGTTTCTTATAGTTTTTTGCAATCGTTTAGCAATTCGGCCTTCTTCATATGCCTTCGCTCTGGCGTATTTCCACCAAAAGTCAGGTAGCAAGTAAAACAAGTATATACCAGCTGCCGTACATAGGTAGCGCGAAAATTAAAAATGCGCTCTCACTAATCCGGCTGTAACTTTTGAACCCGTAGGAATTTTTCCATGAAATTTTTTTTCTTAGAATCTTAAGAATATTTACTAAAATACAAAATTATAAAAAAAAGTCGCTTTCAAAAAACGGCCAATGTGATGTCCCCCCTTAAGTCGAAAATGTGAAACTCTTGTCATATTATGGTACTACTGTGCGTATGATTGATAATTTTCATTTAAAATTGCTCATACGTATTCTTAAGTCTAATACTACATTTACACTCAACTATAAACTAGAAGTTCTTGAAAACTTCTTACACATACACAACTGTCACTATACAAATTTTGTATTAAAAACTAAAAGCTTTTTAAAACTACTAGTTTTTGATTGTAGTGTAGAGTGACTTTAAGAGATACCTCTGGGTGTTTTGTTTCTTAACAAACAATCAAATATTGCCAAAAAGTTATAAAAATTAAAAATAATAAGTTATTGACAAATATACATAACTTTGACATTCCATAGTGCAATCAACATCAACAACAATACTGTTAATAATTGCTATATTCAACAAACAAGACTTAAACTTAATATAACTTATCAATATGGAAAACTTGAGAGATTTTATCTCATTTCAATTTGAAATTCATTTAATTTCAATAGTTTTTACGAACAAGTTTTTTCTTTATACTTTCGAAAACTTTCCAAATGTGTATGTTTCATTTGATGATTGAATGTGTATAGATGTAGAGAATTTTTTTTCATTACACTTTTACGTTCAGTTCTTGTTTTCAGTTACATGTTAAAATTTTAGCTTAAAGCAATAACAAACAAGTAACAAAAATATATTCTTGAAAAAAAAAAAAAAGAAAACACCTCAAAAACTTTGGGAAATTCAAAAAGTTATTTTTTACGTTTTTTTTTTTAACAAAATAAAAATTCTAACAACTTTGTTAGGAAAACATGAAAAAATTTTGTATATTGACCCAGGCAGAAAAATATAATGGACACAGTGCAGGCAAAATGTATGTTAAGTGGTGGTCGGTTATTTTTGATAGAATCAAGGAAGGTTGAAACTTCACAGTGTTGCTTAAATTTAGATTTCTTAAAGATAAAACGTTTTTTTTTTGGTCTGTAAACAGAATTATACTTGACACCTTCTGACTGCACTGCAGTTTGGATCTTAACTTAATGAAGCGTTGTAATTATTCCAAAATAATACTCGTACCTTATTTTTGGAACCATTGACAATTTCTGCCTGGGTTGTTATGTACTTCATATATGGTAGAGTGAAGTGAAAAACAAATGAAATCGTCTGCAAAATTGATTGCGTGTTAACGACTTTTGTAGTTGTAACGAGTTGTATGAATACGAGTAGGTACACACACACACACATTGATAGATGTATGATATATTAGTATGTGTTTGAATGTGTTCACATTGCACATGTATGAATTTTTGGAAAACATGTTCATTTGCGTGATGTACTACATGCAGGAATTATACACACACATTTGTATATCTACATTGAGGTGTCCCTCAAATCCCCAATTATGGAACTTCAAGGCCAGTAGCCTTTAGATGTGTTTTATGTGATCTAAAATATACAAATTTTACAGCTTGCAAAACCATATCGAAAATTTCCGAATTTTTAAAAATATTTTTAATAATTGAATGAGGGGAATGTTTAGTTGATCTCTTATTTTGGCAAATGAATGTTTTTTTAGTTTGACTATAGATCATAACATAAATTAATATCACTTTCTTTTTCAATTATTTTCAAACAAAGAATAACATTTTTTTTAAAGAATTCGATAAGACCATCAAGACAGAATACGTATTTTCGTCTTTCGCTACAAAGCCATCATCAGTGTCGTTTGCCTTGAATGGGTTAATAATTGATAATCGCCTACTTATGTGAAAACTGAAAGCAAATCGAATTTGTTAACAACAACTCAACTTAGACTAACATCAAGGAAATCTAACAATGCTATTTTTATCCTTTGTTATTATTATCCTTTTTTGCTTTGAACCTTAATTCTTAAGGTATCCCAGCTGAAAAGAGTAATAATAACAAAGGATAAAAATCGCATTGTTAGATTTCGTTGATGTTAGTCTAAGTTGAGTTGTTAAAAAAAAAAAGTCAACGAAAAACCAAAACAGTGGTAAAAGTCAACGAAAAACGAAAACACTTAAAACCCGAGTAAAAAGGTTAAAGTCGGTTATGTCGATTATATGATCCCTTACACCAGTCTAGTTAAAAGTCAGTTAATATTTTGATCCAAAATATGAATGGATTTGAAACTAGCTTGTGTAGAAATTTGTCTATTAAATGGTAGAAAATTTGAAAATCGGTAAGAAAGTTCAATTTTACCTTATGCTAGGTGTACATGAGCGAAAATCGGAAATGTAGTCCATATAGGCGATATGTCGAAATATAGAATGATTCTGACTAAAATCAACAGGCTTTGGTAAATTATTGTGCCAAATTTCGTTAAAATATCTTCAGATTTGCGAACAAGTCAATTTTTGGGTGACTTTTATGTAGGCAATAGGTATAAAAATTGACCGGTTTTAACTAAAATTAATAGGCTTTGTCCTTGGGCCATATAATTCGGACTACCAAATATCATCGAAATATCTTAACTTTTGCGACCTGTAGCGTGCGCTCAGAAATACATGGACAGACAGACAAACAGAGAGAGATAGAGGTAGACAGATAAACATACAAATGGTTGGAAGATTGTCGGACAGATGGACGGACAGACGGACATCGCTGAGTCTGAGTCGATCGGTACACTCAAAGGTGGATCCGGCTCCAATAATTTTCGGTATTACAAACATCAGCACAAATTCAATATATGTAGGTACCCTGTCCACTAGACCGTACCGCAAAAAAGTTCGCCGTACACCCTCCAATATTTTTGCAAGGCAATTTCAATTTCAAAATTTTTTTTTTGATATATCAATTTTTTACCTCGAAGAGACCAGTGTTTTGCTATAAAAGTAAAATCCAATGAAAAACAAAATTAAAAAGGCGACCCCTACGTTCGGCAACCAAAAAAATAAAAAAAAATTATACTGGAAATGGAAAATACTAAGGAAAAACTTCCTTAGCAGAAGTATAATGATTTTTTGCGAGCTTTAATTTTCTGACATTAGGGTGGTAGCAACTGAGATCTGGTGGGTAACTACTAGAACGGGATGCTTGAGGTCAATGGCGCTTAGAGCAAAACACTGGTATCCTCGAGGGAAAAACATCGATGTATCATACTTTAAGATCCGACTGTAAATGCCAAAGATATAACGAAAAATGTAAAATGGCGACCCCTACGTTCGGCAAAAAAAAATTTTTTTTTTTAAATTGCCTTGCAAAAATACTTTATATTGGAGGGTGTACGGCGCAAGGTGGTACGGTCTACCGTCCACGTAGTGGTGTAGGATATAATTAAATCCCGGCAAGCCAATTTTGAGATATACCAGAAAACAATTCGTTTTATATTCCGGCAAGCGGATCAGATTCCGGAAAAGAAATTTCAGTTAACAATGAAATGTTCAATATTTTGAAATTTATAAAAAAGGACTTATAAAAAGTGGGACTTCGTCAAGGATTTTTGTTAGTAACAAACACCAGCACAATGTCATTATATCCAATACGACATAGTGTAGAGTATGTTTTTATGAAAACGCGTTTAAAAAATTCAAATTGCGATTTCTCCAATATTAGAACGCATCAGCATTGCGAACTATATGCTGCCTGTTTTTTTCTATAGTAAAATATTATTAATCTGAGGAAAATAAACACAGAATCTAAGGCTTTTCTTAGGGAAATAGGTTTTTCTGTAGGAAAAAGTCCTCATAATATGATGCTTTTTAACAAAATGTGCGCAGAATCAAAGTCTTTACCTACAAAAAAATAACAAAGAATGTGAGACTGTTTTAATGGAGAAAAGTCCTCAAAATCTAAGGTGTTTCGAGATAAAAATATTTCATAGTCTGGGGCATGTATTAGGCTTAAATATTATATTATAATATTTTCCTCCGTCAGGAACAACTGCTACCCGAAAGCAATACTTCCAGGCAATACGAAAGCAATACCCCAGGAAGATAAATCGGCGATATCGCTAATTTATTAGCTGGAAGATAAAAACGTGATATCGCCAAATAAACCCCCGGGTACAAAATAAACAATTTATTTTTTTCATTATTAAATTTAAGCCTGAAAAAGTATATCTGCATACATAATCCATTGACCAATAAATTTATTATTTTGATTTCATCGTAGCCAATTTTTTCCGCGCATTAAATCTTTATTTTTTCGAGGAATTGGTTTTCTATGTAAATGTTGGTTGTTTTTGTACAAATTTTGTTTTAATTTTTTCCAAAATAACAAGAAATTTCAAACAAATTTTCTTTATCTTCCGGATGATAAAAAGGTAATATCTTGAAAATTTCGCTGAAAATCGGGATGTTTTGAAAATTAAATAAAAATCACGATATCTTGAAAATTTTTCAGCGATATCATAAGTGTTCCCAAAATTCATGTTCAGCATTCCAAATTATATTAGAAACCCAGTGTCACAAGACATAAATAAAAACGTTTTTTAGTTGTCCCAAAATTTCGAAATTTTGATCGCAAACATTCAAGTTTTGTAGTTATACGACTTGGCTCAAATTTTCCCCATATAGGATTTAGGCCAAGTGTTAGAATATTTCTTTGGAGTATCAGCGAAAATCCCAAATTGAATTTTCATTGCCACCCTAATGTGCATGCTTCATTCTAAATACATGCACCCCATGTTGTTTGCTATATTCAAATATGATATATGGTCAAATAATTTTGTAGATACTAGTATTACTTGTTAGAGAAAATTTAAATTGCATGAAACAAATGAAACTTAAAAGAAGAAATATATGAGTAGTTTTAAATTAAAATGAACTTTTTTTATTTAGTTGTATGAGGATATTTATTTATTTAATATCCCTTAGAATTTCTTTCAAACTAATAGACTTTAAAGAAAATTTATTCATAGTTCATGGAACTTCTGCTTTCATGTGTTAGTTGATTGAGTAGTATTTGATTATTGTTTTTTTTAACTGAAAAAAAATCATATGTGATCAATGAAATCAACCTCTAAATTCATAAATGCTTTGTAAAATTATAGGAGGTTTATTGAACAAATGTTGTATGAAAATGACGTTTTGTAAACCTGCAATAACTTTACAAAGCATTTATGAATTGAGGGGCAAATCTTTAAATCACACTATGCGACATCCCAAATCGGCGGGGGTTCTGATTACCGGAAAAAGTTACTTCGGTCAAAAAAATGTTATATGTGTCCCGGCGATTCACTGGGTCAGAACTCAGACAAGGAAAAATTCTGAATTTTATTTAAAAATCCATAAATATTTGAAATTTTATTTTTGTTTAAAATAAAATTACCAAAAATGTAAGAATTTTAAATTTGGAAAATAAAAATCTCAAAATTTAGAGAATTTTATTTTTAACAAATGTTTGAATAATAAATTATTAAATAATAAATTAAATAAATTAAATAAATAATTAATAAAATATTAAATACACAAAACTTGAAATCAAACCAGCAATTTCGCATTTTTTCTAATTTTTTCGGTGTTTGCAAATTTTATCAATAAAATTAATATTTATGGAATATATGCAAATTTCGCAAAATAGCTCTTTGAATAATCGTTTGGTGGGTAAACTGAATACGAAATAAAGTACAATAAACAAACTATATAACTAAATCCGCTATTTCGAGTTCTTTAGTTTTTATGGTGTTCGCAGATTTGATCGATAAATGAATACCTTATATTCAAAACGAGCAATTGTGGAAAATTGTATATGCTACAAAAAATGAATTAAAAAACTTAATCAACGATTTGTATTCCGCTAACGAATATATTGATGCAAAAATTTTCCTTTTTGCAAAATATTTTTTTTTGCAAATTATTTTTGCAAACTAACCACTAAACTTTTTTATAAAAAATGGGTATTATTATTCCTAGATTATATATATATTTCTCTAATTCCCACTGGAACATAGGGCGCCTCGATTATGAATTTAAAATAACCGCACTTAAAAAATTGCAAAATAATAACGGAACGCGAAAAAAGTCTTTATGGTACAAAATATTTGCTAAAAGGCTTATTCAGTGATTTACAGTCTGCAAGCGAATATATTGATACAAACATTTTTCCTTTTTGCAAAAATTTGTTTGCGAATTTTTTTCCAAACTAACTACCAAGTTTTTTGATAAGAAATGAGTATTAAAGTTTATAGATTATGAATTAAAAAACCGCACTTAAAAAATTTCAAAATAATGGCGGAACGCGTAAAAAGCATTCTGCAAACGAATATATTGATGCAAACATTTTCCTATTTACGAAATATTTCTCGCGAATTTTTATTGCAAACGAACTTTCAAACTTTGGTATAAGAAATTGGTATTTTAGTCCCTAGATTATAAACTTAAAAAAACCGCACTTAAAAAATTGAAAAATTATAGCGGAACGCGAAAAAAGACTTTATGGTACAAGAGATTAATTTGAAAACTTAATCAGCGATTTAAATTCTGCAAACGAATGTTTTGATGCAAACATTTTACTTTTTTCAAGATTTTTTTCCACGAATTTTTTTGCAAACTAATTACCAAACTTTGGTATAAGGTATTATGGTCTCTTGATTATAAATTTTAAATAATCTTACTTAAAAATTGCAAAATAATGGCTAAATGCGAAAAAGCATGTCGCGATATTATTGTATGCAGGAAACAAAATGTTCAGAACTACTCTTAATATAAAATTTTGTTAACTACATGCTAATCTTTATCACAAATTTAAATTTTTACCAGTTTCAAATACATTTATGTATATTTTTTCAATATCTATTCAATAGAGAATTTTTCCTTTAAAACTCTTTACTGAATTTAAAAAAATATCATAAAGAATTTAATTTAAAAGTTATGAAGTATTTTTTTGAAGAATTTTATCACTAAAGAATTTTAAATTTTAAGCTTTTGTGTTGTCTGGTAAGAACTAAGAATCGAGATATATCGATTTGAAGTTAATAAGTATCGTATAGGGGAAATTGTAATTTTTGTGCCTGTTTCATGCATGTCCGAATATCGCATTGAGTCGTTGAGGTTAACAACTTTGCTGAACATGACTGCGATATTTGGACAGTTAGATGATCAAAATATATAAAAAAGGTCGCAAATATTAAGATATTTTAATAAAATTTGGTGCACTATCGTATTTCGTGTCAAGGACAAAGCCTATTGCTTTTGGTTAAAATCGGTACATGGTTAAACCGATTTTAGATTTAAGGTCCCCCCAAAATTATAAGTTATTTTAATGAAATTTTAAGAAGATATTTTAATGAAATTTTGTACACGGATTCACATCATATTCACATTAGTTGCATTTTAGTCGTACTGGTAGACGGTATAGTATAAATATATTTTTTTAATAAAAACTTATTTGAGAAATCAAATGAATAAATTGTAAAATTTTCGAAATTGTCTTTTTCATAAGAAAAATAATAGTCTTATAGATTAAATTTACGTAAAAACTAAGCCAATACAATTTTCACACGTGAAACCCATTATCGTGAAAAATAATTTTTCGCCCAGAAAACAGATTCGGTGCTGACAACCCCATTTGTTGCCAATCGAATGGTTCAGTTGCATTAAATGAATTTTTCGGTTGCGGCTACCGAATTATTATTGATACAACTGAAATTCCGTCGCCACAGTCAAAATAGTCCTGCCACAACTGAAAAATTCGGCTACCACAATCGAACCATGCGATTGGCGACAAATGCGGTTATCAGAACTGAATCTGTTTTCTGGGTGTTGGATAGTTTTTGCACACGAAAAAATTATCTCCCTAAGATTGCAAAGGAATTAATTATTACAAGTTTTTCCTTTCTTTTATTCGGCAATTTTAATTAAAAACATGTTTTCACATAATTGTTTAATTTAAAAATTTGGTGAATTATCAAAAATTGTTTGCGCGCGGTAGATAACATAACTAACCCAGCAAAATATCGGTAATGACACCTCATTACTATCTGCATTACCAAAAATGATATATCATTATCTTTTGCATTATTCTATAATATGAAATAATGAATTCCTAGTAACAGCCTATTGTATTCATTGTTTCTAAATATAAAATAATGACTTACTCGTAATAGTTCAAATAAGTACTTTTTACACAGTTAAATTTTATACATTTTTATTTATTATATGTAAATATGTTTTATGTTTACATTTTTATGACGAGTCCTAAAATTACACACTAGAAAAAACTTAAATTTTTCTGAATGTATTTCCTTAAGCTAATAGTATTTGCTTAACTCCTTATTTTTAAGAATCAAGTAAGCAATCGGATAACCACTTATAATTCAACTTTTTGTAAGCATGTGTGTAACCACTTGTTATTCAAAATCTCATAACTACTTATTTCTCATTTTTTCGTAAGCGAGCGGGTAAGCGTGGCTACTTATAAAAACGACCACGCCAAACAAAAATAATGAGTTTAGACGCCAAAAAATAAGTTGTGCGGAGCTATGAATTTCTATTATATAACCACTTATTTGGTAATGAAAGATTTTGCTGGGAACATACATAACTACATATTGTTGAGTATATGTGTCGTATGAGTGATATGATTTAAGTTAACATTAATATTAATTATACGCCAGGGTATGTTAAAAAATCCCTAAAAATTTTTTTTTTTGAAATTTACAATTTTCTTTGACAAAAATATATATTATACATAAATATAATACCTTGACTTCAAAGTATTAAGTACCGTTTGTATGTATTTGACACATATGTTTTCTTCAACAAGACCATCTCATAAAAATAACAATTTACTGTTGTTATGCATTTAAAAAGAAAGAAAAGTGTTATATTATCTAACAATATTCAGTTGCCCATATGTTTTAAACAGAATAATTAAAATTATCTCTAAAAGAAATAAAATCACAAAAATAATGCAACTGTCCCATACAAACAAAGAACAGTAAAAACTGAAGCTTACTTACATATGTATATGTAAAAAAGAAAGTATGTGTATCTTTTAAACAAATAGTTGTCTGTAGAGAATTCACTACTGCATTGTAATATACGAGTATTTTAAAGGTAGGTACATACCTAGGTTTATATTCTATACCAGGAGTGGGCACAGATTTGCCACTGAGGGCCAAAATGTGATTTTTGATAAATTACAAGGAGGTAGTACCTGCCAACTCAGGTCAGAATTAAGATCGAGTTGTTTCTTAAATATATTTTAAGTAAGAAATTTACAAATCGATGTTAGCTCTAACTACAAAAATGGCCCCAATTTTTTAAATAAAAATTTTAGAAAAAAAAACTTATAGAAAATTGTGAACAATTATAAAAAATATTAAAAAAGACGAAATTTGAATTCCAACAAGGGTAGCATTGCCCACCGTTGTTCTATACCTTTATTTACATTGAATATTTTATATTATTTGTTCTGAGGTTTTGTTTTTTAATTAAACATTCTGGTTATAAACTATTTTGTTATATTGTCAAGTAGTCCATTTAAATCTGTCTATGGTCTTAGTATATGCTTAGTTTTTATTTTAAAATAGAGTATGGTGAACAAGTTAATAAAGCTATTGCGGTTATGAGTTTTTTTCTCCTTAGGCTATATACTAGATAAAGATGTGTATGTATGGATGCATTTTTGTTTTTGTAAAAGATGTCCTAAGATTTTACGGTGTTTCGTTGACTATGAAATAGATGTTAAAGATGTTAAATCCATTCAATAACTGGAATACATATTTAATTTTTTCTAAGAGTGTTGAATATTTATTTGGCATATTAGACCGGCTTTATTTTAATTTCTTACTTAAGTGAAGTTTTAGCAAAAAATCTTACTTAGTGCTGACTATAATGCTGGCTCACATAAGTCTTAAAATTAGAATTATGTGCAAAAGTTGGCGTTTTAATTCATCGAAAAACACTCAAATTACTGGCAAAATCTTTGAGTTTGCAATCGTTTTTAACATTATGTATTTTTGTCTATGCACTTCAAAATTTTTAAATAAAAATTTTAATCAAGGAGGCTAAAACAATTACCTCAATGACTGTATGACGCCATGGTAGCACACACTAATATAAAGGTATTTTCGCAGAAAAAAAAATTAAATATGTGAGTAAAGGGCGAAAAAATATCTAAATTGTAAGAAAAAAATAACAAAAATATTGATAATTTCAGGAATTAAAAAAGTGCAATAATATATGAAATATATGAAATTTAATATTTTGGAGAATTTAATTTGAACATTAATCTTTGCTTATTTTTTATTTTCGATATTTTTATATTTTTGATTATCGGCCTGTTTATATAAAAAGAAACGAAAATTAAACGAACGAAAGGGAAACGAACGATCACGTAAGATATTTGGTTTATGTAAAACGATTATAATTTTTCGTGTAGACTTACGTCTGTTACGTTATATTTCATTTGGTTTTTGTAAATGAAAGGATTGCCAACAATTTCTTTTTCAAATTATTCAAAGTTTTCTTATACATTTTGATTAAAATACTAATCGATGGTAACCCCCTTTTATTGTTTTAACAAATTTTTATAAATAAATAACAAAAATAAAATATAAAAAATATTGAAACTTATTGTAATTAATTTAAAAAAAATTATATTTACAAGAAAAATATTCAAAGTAAATACAAAAAATTAAAAAAGTGTCTAAAACAGTGCAATGGTGTAAAAATTTAAAAAGTTCAAGCTCGTCGAACGGTTTAGTTTTAACAAATAATCAACTTAAAGAACGGTTTTTTAATATCCATAAAAGAGTGTGTTTCTTTAGGTTTGTATATACATAGATAATTGTAAAAATATAAAAAATATATATGAAATATATTAATGCGGTTAAATCGTTCGGTAAAATTGTGTTTCGTTATATTTGGTTCGCTATTTTAACGAAAATTTCTTTTCGTTCGTGATAAATAAACATTCCGTATATTTTTTTTAATTCTAACATTTTTTATAACTCTTATACGTAGTAAGAGAGTTATTCTTGTTCTTATTGCTATTGTTAGTTTCTGCTAATTTAGTTTCACTTTTTCCTCATTTTTCGATCGACTGTCTGCCAACACCATAATATTGTTGTGTTCGATGTGCGATCCCATAGCGATTGCACCTCCTAGTCTTATACCCTTCTTGCTTAAGGCTCGAAAAAACAACTACCAAACATTGGCCCTTACTATAAAAGAGTATTTTAAATTTAAAATCGACTTTATTCTTAATCATACGGTTTTGTTTATTTTTTGTATGAAAACCCTACAAAAATATTTATATTTTTAAACATTTTGATTGGTTGAAAATAAATTATTCAATCAGAATGCTCCAAAAATTTACCAAGTCAAGGCATACTGCCACCCAATATTTTAACTAAAGTCGACTTTAACTAAAATATACATTGGAAAAATTTAGATAGTAAGGGCGATTGATTTTCTTATTTAAGGAATTCTATTTAACCCTTTGAGGACCATACATTTTCTGACGAAGCGATTTTCAAATTTTTGGGATTTTCATAATCTCTGACCTAATAATAGTTATGTCAAGAAAAATCACTCAGTAGAACCCCTCCTTACCCCTTATTTCGCTTGCCAAAAATATTTGCCATTTGATCACAAATCACCTTTTGACGTATTTACTTTATCTTTTGTCTGGGCAATTATAAGCGCGAAAAACCCTTGGGCAAGCATACTTGCCTATGGTCGTCAAAGGGTTAAAGTAGTGAACTCTATTTTTCAAATCATTGGTCAGTTTTCCAGCAAATTTGTATTTATTTTTTTATTTAGTTTTTTTATTTAGTCTTTTTATTTAGTAAATTTTTATGAAAAAATCCTAGTTCCCATTCTTGAGTATATAAATAAAAGTTAAAAAAAACTTCCTACAAAGTAAATATAAATGAATCAAAAATATTTATAATACAATTTTCGTTATACAATAGTTCCAAACACAAAATTTTTTTAAATAATTTTAGATCTTCTAAACTACTGATCCAATCGGCAAATAATGTTCACAAAATTTAATTTAATATTTAAGAAAATTATTTCTAAAGTCATCGTGTTTTAACACAAGGTGTGCTACATGGTGTCAAAATTTACCATCTCGGCTATATAAAAGTTTTATGGTGTTATATCTTTTACAAAATATCGACTGATTTGCCTGAAAGAAATTC
The DNA here is from genome assembly GCA_949987735.1 of Leucophora obtusa. Taxonomy (NCBI): domain Eukaryota; kingdom Metazoa; phylum Arthropoda; class Insecta; order Diptera; family Anthomyiidae; genus Leucophora; species Leucophora obtusa. The sequence continues at coordinate 54,262,205 of OX465299.1, forward strand.
GGTTGTCACATTGAATCTGGTTTCTCTGTGAACAAACATGAATTCTCCGCAAATCCCTTGACCTAATAATAATCATATGGTGTTCAATACAAAGTCATCTTGAATTTCATTCCAAAAGTTTTAAGAAAATTTCTTTAAAATTTTATTGGCAAATTTAAAATGAGAGAAAAGTATTTTATAAAATTTTTCTGCATATGACAATTTGTAAGTTTATTAAAAAATTATTTTGCAGTAGCAACAAGTAGTAGATTTTCAATTAAGACCACTTGTCTAAAGCAATGAAGTATAAATTTAATAGGAAATATTGAAAATGTTATTATCCAAACGAACACACACACACATATACACATTTAAAACTACCCAGCAAAAAAAATTGGAAGTAATGCAAACTATTTCTTTCACTGCTTCACAAGTATCCGTTAGTATATTATTACAGCTTTTTTTAGAAGTTATTCTGAAAAACTTAAAAAAATCACTTCTTTCAATGCTTCCAAAGTATCCGTTAGTATATTTTTACAGCTTTTTTGGAAATACTTCTAAATAACAACAAAAATATCACTTAAGTATTGCTTCTAATTGCTCTAAAAGTGATCCTAAAAAGTCATTTTTTTTTTTTTACTATAGACCAATACTCAGGAGATGTCCCCTACTAATGCAATGCATTGTGTTTATATCAGGAAAATAGATTATGGGAAGGAGGAAAGAGGGAGTAGTGTTTGTGAACGTTTGACTTGAATTTCCCTAAATTGCAAGTATCAGGAAAGACATCTGCGGGGAGTTTATTCCACATACGGGCGGTTCGACTAATGAACGAATTCTCTCTATAATGCGTTGTGCGACTAACTGGACAATCAACCACAAACGGATGAGATCTACTGTACAAGCGCGTGTTACGGCCAAAAACACGGGGCATCGGGATAAGTGTACTTATCTCAGCAGCGCCGACTCCCTCCTTTGTACACGGTCCCAAAATCTCCAAAATAGATTTTGAAGCCCCTGCCCATATATGGGAGTTGTATTCCATCTTCGGCCGGATGTAGGTGGTATAAATAGTAAGGAGATCAGAAGAAGTGAAGTAGTTATTACACCGGTTAAGAAAGCCAAGACACTTGAATGCCACTTTCGACACTTGAATGACGTGATCTTTCCAACGGACATCACACTGGATTCTCATGCCCAGAACATCAAGAGCTTCTGATTCCTTAATATTGATACCACCCATGTATACAGATGACAATGATGACTCCGCGGTCTTATCAGTCAGCAAACAACATTGGGTTTTATGTGGATTAAAATCGACCCTATTCACGCGGCCCCACTCAGAGATTGTAATAAGGTCTTGATTGAGTGTGTCATTCATAATCTGCCTCCTGCCCCCAATCTCTGCAAGGCTTGGCCTATGATCGAAGGAATATGAAGGGCAAATGTTGCTGTTAGCTGCAAAAGAGTAGATAGGATTGGAAGTCTCACAGATGTATCATTTGGCATTTCCAAACAGACGTTCGCATGATCGATACCCGCGGGACCAATCTTTTCATTGTTTTTTTTTTAATTTTATTTTATTAATTTTTTTTTAATATTTATATTTAATTTGTTTTAATTCAATATTTTTTTAATCTTTACATTTTTAAAAATATGTATATATAAAAAAAACTGAAAACAATAACACTGTGAGACAAATGGTAGGGGTCAGTGATCGGGAAGGGTTCAAACTACCGGGGAAAGTTATATCGGTAAAAAAGAAGTTATAGTTGTCCCGGCGTTTCGCTGGGTCACCCCTAGGAATCGAGATATGTCGATTTGACCTTTGGTGGTCTTTTTTTTTGACATAACTCGAGAACCACTAGTTCGATTTTGCTCAAACAATTTTAAAAAAATTAAAAATTACAATTGCTTTAATCTGTTCATATAACGTTTTTCTATATACTCAACAGTTTTGCCGGTAAAAATAAATGTATGAAGAAAAAAATATTTTTTGCCTAAAATATTAAAAAAAAGTAATAAACAAAAGGTTATTGATTTTTATGGTAGCGGTAACAAACATTTATTTTTACCGGCAAAACTGTTGAGTATATAGAAAAACGTTATATGAACAGATTAAAGGAATTGTAATTTTTAATTTTTTTAAAATTGTTTGAGCAAAATCGGACTAGTGGTTCTCGAGTTATGTCAAAAAAAGATATATCTCGATTCCTAGGGGTGACCCAGCGAAACGCCGGGACACGTATAACTTGTTTTTGACCGATATAACATTTCCCGTTGGTTTCATCCCATCCCGATTTTGAATGTCGCATAGTGTAATGAATTGGAGTGCACCTTTTACACTTGTTTAAAAGTACTTTTATTGAAGAGAATAAGGAACAATATCTCGCAGTAACAAAGTGGTGTTTTTATGCCAGTCAACTTTCATATCAAAGAATAGCTCAGCGGTAGAGTGCTAGACTAGCAATCATGAGGTCGCAAGTTCGATACCCGGTGGCGGCAATAAAGAAAATTTTGTAAAATAGAAAAATATAATTTTTTTTCCGAAGATTTTTTTTTTTAATTTTATTTGGTGAAAAAGAGATTCCTTTGCACTCGTTCAAATGATACTAAAAAATGGTGAACTGGGAGTACTCCTCTCCTATGACAACTCAATGTTAAAATCATTATTGTTTATGTTAAAAAAGAAGTACATATATATCATCAATTGTAGTGCTTTTTCTACTGCTTTGGCATCTCTTTTTTTGCTGGGTATTAACACATGCATATGAAGGCTTTCCATATAAACTGTCACGCTACAGAAAAAAATATAACGTATCAATATGAATCTTACAGTATTTATTATCTTTTGTGATATAAATATATAAAATGGAAAAACTTTTTAGATTTTTCCAAAAAGTGGACGTAGTTGGAGTAATTATATATTTGAAAATTTAGAAATTTTTTCGAAAATTTATTACTGATTATGCTTTAATGGAATTTCGAAATTTATAGCTGTATTTGTGCTGCAAGCTATCACCTTTGGCTTATTTCATTCCCATATAAATTTAACATTTGCTAACGTGTAGTGTCAACACTTAACCTTACAAATGTCAAATTTATATACCCAGTGTAGAAAGGGTAATGACATATCATTATTTCTTGGACTACCAGTAATGACACCCACTTACCTTCTGCATTATTTTAAAACATATAATAATGAGTTACTGATAATGACTTATTTTTATTATTATTTCAAATAGAAAATAATTTTCTAGATTTTTTTGAAAATTTTTTGAAATCTATTTTTAGACTCAATATTTTCTAAACACTGGTAAGGATATATGTAACCACATATTTTTTGATTTTTTGTATGTTGTCGGGTAAGCTTACTTGTGTGCAGCAGGTCAATTATGTTTTTATCTATTAAATATTACATGTCGATATAGCTCAGATGGTAGAGCTGTTGACTGGCAATCTGTAGACCCAGGTTCGATTCCCGCACCAGCAAATTTTATTAAAAAAAAAAAATACAATAAAAAATATATTTTTTTTTTATGTAATTTATTTTTTTGAAAATCTATTTTTAGACTCATTATTTTTGTCAGTACTGGTAAGCACATAGGTAACGATATATTTTTTGATTTTTCGTATGCTGGTGTGTAACCATAACTTATTATTTTTCGCGATATCGCCATATAAAGGTAATAAGAAATGTAATAACAAAGGTAACTAGTTACCATTACCAAGTATGTAGTTACATAACCACATATCTGGTAATGATTTTCTACACTGGGTAGGAATGACATAAGCCAACGTTGATAGCCTGCCTCACAAACACAACTGATATAGATTTGGTTGTACAAATATTTGGGCAATTTAAAACAAATAATAAAATTTGGAAAAAATTTTGAGCAAGTTCTGTTTATTTTGTGTAATATATCTTAAAATCAACAAAAAAATCTGTATATTTTTTATGTCTAAAAAAGGTCAAAATATTTTCTAATCGACCCAGCATTTTTTAGTGCTTTTTTTTTGTTTTTAAGTGAACAAAAATCAAATTTTTAAGCGTAATCCTCTAATGCTCTTTCTTCTATTTGCGATAATATGTAAACTAAATATATATTTGCTATTGAAAATCGACTTAATTTATCGCTTCATTTAGGCGCTATAGTACAATAAAAGTTGAAGACGAGTCAAGAAATCCAATAGTCATAAAATTTCTGGTTTTGATGTAAATAACATAATAATATCAGTAAAACAAAAGTTATGGCGAATTCGCTTTTTCTCATTACTAGCTCTAAATATATAAACTGTGTTTAATTGTAAAAAAAATTTGTTGGCTAGTTTCATTAGTTAGATATGCATTTGTAAGACATATCCTGATGTTATTCTATGATCCTGGGGCAAAAATTGTGACTCATTTCACAAGTAGATACTCTAAACTAGTTTTTGTATTATCGATAATAAAGGGTGGTTAAATTTTAAGGGCCGATGTTGAATGTGAACTACACCTAAACGTCAAGTTTTTTTTCCGTATTTCATTTGACATTTCTCAATTTCAGACTAACTCAATTTGAACCATGGAAAGATACACAATCGAGCAATGCGTTAAAGTTATTCAGGCTTATTACGAAAATGGGCGTTCAAATCAAAATGCATTTCGTGCACTTCGTGATTTCTTTGGTCAGCATAATCGACCAAATGTGTCCACAAGGGAGAATTGTGCACAAATTTCAGCAAATCGGGTCTGTAGAAAATGTGAAAACACCTGTTTCGCTATAACTGACTTCTTGTGGCCAAAACTTGAGAATGTGGACCTGGACGATATGTGGCTGTGTGCCACTTGCCACACAGCCAACGAAACAATGGCTCTTTTGCGCGAGAAATTCAATGGCCGTGTTATCTCACGTGGCGGCGATGTCAATTGGCCGCCAAGATCATGTGATTTGTCACCGTTGGACTTTGGGGTTATTTGAAAGAAAAGGTGTACATCGATAAGCCAGCAACAATTCAAGAGCTAAATGATGAGATCATTCGGCACATTAACGGCATAGAACCTCAATTATGCCTCAGCGTCATCGAAAATTTGGACCATCGGATGGAGGTGTGCCGCCGAGGTCGCGGCGGCCATTTGGGCGGTATTTTGTTCCATACATAATTGAACCATACCAATATTATCATATAAAAAGAAATGACAATAATTTCCTAAATAATTTGTGTTTTATTCAAAATCAAAATCGGCCCTTAAAATTTAACCACCCTTTATATGTATATATTATGGATAATATGTATAGCAGATCATAAATGTATTCTTAACGATTTTTCCAATATTTTTTTCTGGTTTAGGCCTAATTACTGAATGTTCAGTTAGCTACTAACTGGGACTTTAACTAACACATTTGTTGTTGTATCTCATATAAAATTTGGATTTAACTGTCGGCTAAATTTTAACTGAAAATTCAGTAATCGGGCCTTAAAAAGTAATTTTTTTCAAATTTACGAAATTTTCACTTTACTTCGTTTTCGCTTGAAAATCGTGCCGTATACAAAAAAAAAAAGTTTGAAGGCAAAAAAGGTAGGTTATTATATTTTCTATCGATATAATATAACTTATTTCAGAAAAAAATTGCTGTTTAGCCGAAAACTATTTAAAATCTGAAGATAGATCAAAAATTTATTAACCATTTTTCTCAGCTCAAATTGTTTATTCAATACATTTGTTAAAAAAATTGTTTTTAAAATTTTGTAAATTGAGTTTTCCGCCCTCTCTTGTAGCTTTTTGATGGAGGTGTGAAATTATTTTTTACTGCAGAATCAAAATTTAAAAAAAAATTTGCTTCCAAATTGATATCATATTTGGATATAAAATCAACAATGACATTGTCATCAAAAGCTCATTTTGGAGAAAATTGACGATTAGACTTTTCTATATAGGCTCTCGATGTAAGTGTTTATAGATACTTTTATAGTAGAGTGGCTCACATTATATGGAAAAAAAAGTAAAAAAGTGCCCCCTCTCAATACACCTTGGTTTGTTTTATGATGATTCCCAAAATATTTGCGGTATTGCAATGAGATATCACGAGCTGCACCATTTGTAAAATTTTTTTTTTTTAGTTACAATGTTTTAATTACAATATTTCCTCTCTTAATCCTATTGTTTTTCTCCATTTCACAAGTAATTGTCACAAGTAATTGTCCCTATTAGTAATATCTATTTTTTATTCATACGAGCTATTATAAGTTTAAAATTTAATAGTTTAAGATATAATTTTTTTATCTGCACAGTTAGTATGGAAAGGCACTTCTACAGGGATACTGAAATCGTTAAATAAATGTATAGTACTAGTATACCTACCTACATGTTAGTAATAAACTTACAGTTCATATGTATGTATAGTATTGTATCTGCAAGTATTGGTTAATAATACAAACATTAAAAACCACTGGAAAGCATATTTTCTCTTTGGGTTTATTCGAGAACAATAATTAAAAAAATATATTTTTCCTATCTAATAGCTATATGGTGTTCCATTATTGATTAATGTAGAGGTTATTCCTTTTTATGATTTTTATATTAACACACTGGAGATAATATGTTTGTAGAAATGAATAAATAATATATTAGTAGGCAATACTTAATACTGTTATCAATCCAAAACCTTTTCGAGTGACTACCATTTACCGTTAGCGAAACAACTGAAATGCCGTTATCCGTAAAATAAATATACTGAAACAAATGACTGGTTGACTCAAAATCACTTTTATAAAATCACAAAGATAAAACTATCGATTTTGGTTAGCATCGATCCCTGTTTAGACCTAGTTATAAAGGACTAACTTAATACTTTGAGTGAAAAAATTCAAAACAATTATAAAGGAGTGTTGAGGAAAGTGGTAAGCTTGATTATGGGTATATAAAAAGAACTTAATTATTTAGGAGATAAAAACTAATACAGTTTATAGAAACTAATTTGTTAAAAGTTCATGAAAAAATCATAAAAAGTAGTGATTAAATTCTAAAGCAAATATGTTATGTATAACATTCTCAAAAGGGAACCAAACCAAGGGGTACACGCCGATTTGGATAAAACTTATGTATGATAGAGAAGACAATATAAGGTTGACCTAAATATTGTTTTAAGCAGAAAATAATTTTACTTATATACTTTTACCTCTAGTTGCCACATTTTCATAAGTAATACCTTTCTGGAAAGGTTGTAATGTTATATTGTTTACAACTTTATTAGTTGTTTCAAAAAGACACCGCAAGATGGCGCTAATCTAGCATTTATTAGAAAATTGCAAAAAATTTAAATTTGGGAGCCTCGAAAATGATTTTTTTTTGATATGTCGTAGTGGAACTTTTTTTCCCCATGCTAAAAGCTTTCGAAAAATCGATGATGCAATATCGATTGCTAAATCGACCCACCCTAATATATATACATATCAAACTTCATATTTTTAAGAATACATTAAATATATGTACATCTTGGCTTCCATATTGTAAATTTAATACATGCTCCCATAAAAAACTGTAAAAAAATCGGTCATTATATCTCAAATCGACCAATGGTTGGAATTGACCCCTTTCGATTTGGATGAATTTTGGTCAGAACTTTTCTGTCATCATATAACGAAGTTTTGCCAAAGGAAAAAAAATTACAAATTTTTTTCAAAAGTTGTCAAATTGTCATAATTTTTCTAATTTTTTGGTTTGTTACGAGGTTATTTTTTGAATATCTCGAAAAATATAACAGCTAGAAAAATGGTAGTTTCCTTGTCAGTCTCAGCAAAAACAAAGCGAAAGTCATGCTTTACAAACTACTTCCTTCATTGCTGGCAATTTATCCGTTAATGTATTTTTAATGCTTTTATGGAAGTAATTCTCAACAACTTAAAAAAATTCTTCTTTTATTGCTTCGAAAGTATCCGTTAATGTATTTTTACAGATTTTTTAGAAGTAATTCTGAACAACATCACGAAAATTACTCCGTTATTGCTTCCCAGCAAAAAAAGAGATGCCGAAGTAGTAGAAAAAGCACTACAATTGATAATATAGATGTAATTCTTTTTTTTTAACATAAATACTAATGATTTTAACATTGAGTTGTTATAGAAGAGGGGTACTCCCACTTCAACAATTTTTCAGTAATTTTTGAACGAGTGCAAAGGAAGCTCTTTTTCACCAATTAAAAGATAAAAAAAATTCTTGCCAAAAAAAATATTTTTTTTATTTTACAATTTTTTTTATTGCCGCCACCGCTGAGCTATTCTTTGATATGAAAGTTGACTGGCACAAAAATACCACTTTGTCATTGTGAGATCTTGTGCTTTATTCTCTTTAATAAAAGTACTTTTTAAACAAGTGCAAAAGGTGCACAGGAATTCAGTATTGTTTTCAGTACTATTTTCATAAGCGTTAAAAAACAATTTTTCATCATTTTTATTTTATATATTCCCAGCCAGCAATTCCGGAGCACTCATAAATATGATTTTTAAATAGCTCATAGAAATGATTATTGTTTTTTTGAAAACACTCTTTTTTTGGTAGAAAATATGAACACTCAGAAAGCAATCCAAAAAGTTGTCTCTACAATTTAAAAAGCTTTTTCAAAATGAGGGTTAATTTTTCGGACTCAAAGAAGATTCCAAAATTATTTGAATTTATGAGGAAAATTTCAATTTTATACGTTCTTTTTTCTGAGTCATTTCTGAGTACACAGGAGGCTCTTTTGGACGGACCACTTTCATAGGAAAAAGTGGAAAAATGTTTATGTTTTTGGAGCTCATTTCTGAGTCATTAACGATCATCTTTGTTTGCTGGGATTTTTAAAAATTGAAAAATTAAAGAAAATATTTAATTAAAACAAATTATAAATATTAAAAAAAAAATAAAAATAAAAAAATTAAAAAATATTAATTCCTCTAGGAATCAAACCCGCGATAATCTGTTTAGCATTACCAAATGATACCAAAATCCTTTTTTAGGATCACTTTTAGAGAAATTATGCTTAAGAAGCAATATTTAAGTGATTTTTTTGATGTTTTCAGAAGTAATTCTAAAATAGTTGTAAAAATATACTAACGGATATGAAAGAAGTAGTTTGTAAAGCATTACTTCATTTTTTTTTGCTGGGTTCCGTATAAAAAACAATAATTTATTCTATTTCTTTTCTTTTCCTAATGAAATGGAGTTTCTTTTACACTCGTTCAAAAAGTACTGAAATAGTGTTGAATTGGCAGTACTCCCCTCCTATGTTAACTCAAAGTTCAAATTGTTAGTATTTCTGTTCAAAGAGAAGTACATCCAGATCATTAATAACACTATGCGACAGTCAAAATCGGGATGCGATGAAACCAACGGGAAATGTTATATCGGTCAAAAACAAGTTATACGTGTCCCGGCGTTTCGCTGGGTCACCCCTAGGAATCGAGATATATCTTTTTTTCGACATAACTCGAGAACCACTAGAACGATTTTGCTCAAACAATTTTAAAAAAATTAAAAATTACAATTCCTTTAATCTGTTCGTATAACGTTTTTCTATATACTCAACAGTTTTGCCGGTAAAAATAAATGTTTGTTACCGCTACCATAAAAATCAATAACCTTTTGTTTATTACTTTTTTTTAATATTTTAGGCAAAAAATATTTTTTTCTTCATACATTTATTTTTACAGGCAAAACTGTTGAGTATATAGAAAAACGTTATATGAACAGATTAAAGGAATTGTAATTTTTAATTTTTTTAAAATTGTTTGAGCAAAATCGGACTAGTGGTTCTCGAGTTATATAAAAAAAAAGACCACCAAGGGTCAAATCGATATATCTCGATTCCTAGGGGTGACCCAGCGAAACGCCGGGACACGTATAACTTCTTTTTTACCGATATAACTTTCCCCGGTAGTTTGAACCCTTCCCGATCACTGACCCCTACCATTTGTCGCACAGTGTAATAGTGCTTTTCCTATTGCTTGTGTATTTCTTTTTGCTGGGATATAATATGAATTCTTTTTTAAGGTGGTTCAATGCAGTATATATGTATATTTTAAACGCATTTTTCTAACATAACCTATGGTATTAGGGTTGCCAGACGGGCTGGACTCGCCTGGATTGTCCAGCTTTTTTAATGCTTGTCCAGTGTCCAGCTAAAATAAAATTTGTCCAGCTAAATATAAATTTTCGAAAAAACAAACAAAATCATTTTTAGTTATAAATACCCTTATTAGTATATACATTTAACACAATAACTTTTGAAAAAGTGCCTGTTGTTTTTAGCTTAACATTGTCATTTTTAGTGTCGAAATTTTAAAGTTGAGGGTAAATGATTATTAGGGCAAGGAATTTCATGCAAATGCATGTTTTTTCTCGATAGTCCAAAACTGATATGGACTAAATATTTATCCGAACCATCGAATTTAGAACAAAATCACATCGATTTGTAATTGCATATTTTTGCATATTTTGTCAAAAATGCATGTTTTTGCATATTTTGACTTTAAATGCATATTTGGTGCCTTTTTAATGCATATTTTGTGCTTTTTAATGCATATTTTTCATTTTTAGGAGCATTTTTTATTTTGTAAAAAAATATAAAAAATTATATGATTTCATATTTTGATTCAATCAAAATAGACATTCTTAAAAACCTTATTGACCTATAGGAAATCTTCGAGTTCAGTGTCTGTTTGCAAAATAACTAACTTAAATATATTTTTAGGTTTTGAAGTGCATTATTTTTGCAAAAATAATAGTTTTTAGTGCATATTTCTTATATTTTTAATGCATATTTTTCTTTTTTAACCGCATATTTTAGGCGCATATTTTCCATTTTTAAGTGCATGAAATTCCTTGCAATCCACCCCAATCTTCGAGTTCAGTGTCTGTTTGCAAAATAACTAACTTAGATATACTTTTAGGTTTTGAAGTGCATTATTTTTGCAAAAATAATAGTTTTTAGTGCATATTTCTTATATTTTTAATGCATATTTTTCTTTTTTAATCGCATATTTTAGGCGCATATTTTCCATTTTTAAGTGCATGAAATTCCTTGCCCTAATGATTATAAATAACACAAATTAGATGATATTTAACCAAAAAGTTAATAATACAATTATATACTAAAATTTGTTAAATTTCATTTGTTACCGATTTTCATTGAACCGTGGTTCTATTGAGGAAATTTTTTCTACAAGTGGCCGTTAAGTGTCATTTATCAATTTCAACAATCATTATTTTGTGCATAACAATAAAAATATTTAAATTTCTATGAAAGTACGAAACTTAAAGGTTAACCTTTTTAGTTCAATGAAAAATCCGGTTAATTAACTGCGTATGCGTGAACGCAAACACATTATTTTAAGGGTTTGACTGTTTTAGAGAGCCCTTAACATAGGCTTTCATAAATCAAATAATTTTTACGAAACTAATAACAAATTATAAAAAATTATATATATTTATGAATATCAATTACCTGTACGAACCTTAAGTTGTTAGGGCAGTGTCACACGTTCAATATATATTGTGACATTTGGATCGCGATCCATTTAATGGATTGATGAATCGCGCGTGTATGCTACATGTTCAATATTTATCGCGTCAGTATTTTCATTATTTTTGTGCTGTACTGGTCGTTTATTAAAAAATGTCGCGAGAAAACAAAAAAAAAAGCCTGTTTAGCTATTTTGGTTGATTTTTTATTGAAGAAATGTGTTATAAATGTTTTATCTTTTTTGTTCGCACTGCGTATTTTATTTCATTTGTTTTCTTTTCTTTATTCTTTATTCTTTCACTTTTTATTATTGTATCGTTCAATATTTATCGCGTGATCCGCGATCCGTGATCTGAATTTCTTTCACTTTTTACTATTGTATCGCGAATTGATATCACGAACTATGCTACACGTTCAATATTTATCGCGTGATCCGCGATCCGTGATCTGGATTTCAGAATATTAGGCTATTCTGCGATATGGATCGCGATCCCTCAATACTGCATGCTACACTTTCAATAAATATCACGATACTGGATCGCGGTCAATATATATTGAACGTGTAACATTGGCCTTAGGGTAGTACTTTAGTAACATAAACTACTAGATTGAATTGCTATTTGTTCTTTTAATTTTTGTTTGTTTTTTTTTTCAGTATTAAGATTTTAGTTAATTTTTTTTGTTTTTAGTATTTAGTTTTCATTCTCACAAATTTAAGAGACTGAATTTTAAAATTTTAAGTTTTATTTTTTAGTGTATTATTTTAAATCATACATATTTAAAACACTGAATAATTTTTTTTAAGTTTTATTGTATTTTAATACTTTATGTCCCTAGCAATGTGCAAAACTATTTTTTAAATAAAAATTATCAATACAAAACAAAACTTGACAACTTTTTTTTCGTTAAAACATGTTTTGAAAATGTCCAGTTTTTTTTGCAAAATCCAGCTTTTTTAACCCGAATGTCCAGCTTTTTGCGAATCTGGATCTGGCAACCCTATATGGTATAGAGGTCGGAATTCAAACATTTTCAATATATAAATCGCAATTTGAACTTTATATATGTACTACAGCACTTTTGGCACAAGGAATATTAAGCTTGTGCTGATATTTGTTATTGCCAAAAGTACTGGATCTAGATCCACTTTATGGTATTTGATAGTCTACGATTTTTACTTATATTGAACGTGTATTCTTGCCTATATATCAGTTTTGAATTCATCCCGATTTCAAATATTTTAGATCTATTTGATAGATTTGTTTCTAATGATAAAATTCCTTTCTGATTTATTTTGCACTTTGAAGCTTTTTACACGAGGCTTTTAATTTATGGACAGAAAGTTCTATTTGTGTAATATCTCACACTACACCCTAACTTTATATTGGCCGGTGATCTCTCATGTATAACCACATAACGTAATAACTGTGTCGGTTCTGTTTATGTACACAAAACAATGTATATTTATATGCATGGCAACTTTCATGTTTGCTGTATTTTATACACTAATAGAAAAAAATATGTAATAATTATTGCTAAAGCTACTAAAAATTAGTTAAAAAGTGCCCTGCAAAAAAACTGCAAATTTACAAAAATTAAGTTATATTTTAGGTCATTATAAAAGACAATTTACCCTGCTGAAATCAGCTGAAAATATTTGTGAAAGTACTTACATAAAACCAATTTACACTACAACCAAAATTAGTAGTTTTGAAAAACTTTTAGTTTTTGATTAAAAATTATGGAATTTGACAAGTAAATACAAGTAGTTTTCTAAAACTACTAATTTATGGTTAAGTGTAAATGTAGTATTAGACTAAAAACCAAGGTTGGTTACCGTTATCGTTATAATACCGTTATCGCTAAAATACCGTTTCAAATTGAATACCGTTACCGTTATCGATACCTCAAAAAAAATTTATAAATACCGTTATCATTATCATTACCGATACCGTTATTTTTATGGGTAGTTACCGGTATTTTACCGGTATTTATTATTTTATATAAAAATTACAATTTTTTTATTTTTTATTTTATCATCTTGAGTGTTTTTTTTTACAAAAAATTTATAGATACTAATTTTACTTACTAAAACTACCAGTATTGAATTTATAGCTTAAAATCTGTATTTTCAGTACTTAAAATTAAAAATATGCCATGTTTTTACTTGTTTTTATATGTTTTTAACTTAATTTTTAATACCGGTACGTACCGGTATTGCTGTTTCGATAACGGTATACCGTTACCGAAACAGTCTTAAATACCGTTACCTTTACCGTTACCTAAAAAACGAAATCTGATACCGTTACCCTTACCGTTATTCGTTTCGGTAACCAACCTTGCTAAAAACTATACCAAAATATTGTTATGATTTCAAAGTTTTTTTAGATTTCTTTTAATGCGAACAAAAATCTACGATTCTTCAACCAGCAGTCTTCTATTTTTCAATAAATATTTGTACTTCCTTTAGTTGAATAATTTTTTATTTGCATTAAACCAAATTTAACTTAAATATAGCTAAAATTTTGTAGATATAATAGGTTTTTCTTGTTATTTTCTATCTACTAATATTCAGCAAATGTTGTTTGCTGATTTCACCAGTGTAAATTTTCATTTGCAATGAACTAAGATAAAACTTAAATATAACTTAAATTAAAAAAAATTTTTTAGTTTGCTAAAAATAACTATTTTTATTATTTAAAAAAGAGATTCTGCTAATTTAGCCGTGCAGAGCTCTTTATAACTAATGTATAGCGCGTTTTCTTTTATTTATACATATTTATTTCTATGAGTGTAGAGTATAACAACATGTGTATCGAGTTTCTTGCATTGTTATCCCCTAGTTCTGCTGTTGCTGTCGCTTTTGCCTACTGCTGCAGTAACTGTTTTACCTGCAATTGCAGTTATATTATTGAACATAGTTGCAGTGCTACTGAATGCAGTTGCATTTATATGTATAAACTTAAATGTATACATTTGCTTTGTTTTCTTTTCATTTATTGTTTACAAAAGAACAAACATGAACAAACCAATGTTGACATTGGTATTGTATGAAATTGTCAACGATATCTAATGAAAACATTTGATATTGACATATTGACTTCAGTGGAATAAAAAGGATATACAATTTTAATTTTATCCAGGGAAATGTTTACCTTTGAAAACATCATATATTGTATATAAAAGCACTGACATTACAATGCAATTTCTAAAAAAAGGGAGAAATTGATGATGATAATGCATTTTATAAAGGAGACATTAAAGAGAAATCAAGGAAATAAATTTTATATTTTCATTACACATTTTTAAGGACTAAACGAAACCACTTGGACCACGTTTCATTTAAATTTTTTAATTTTTTTTTACAGTTTTGAATTAGTGCCTATTTTTTACCTTACGGAGAATGAGAAGACAATTGACCTCAAAGGACTTATCAAGTATATAAATGCACTCAAGAAAGCTTGATAGTTACTACATGACAGTTTTTTTTTTTTGAAGTTACCAATAGTTGTTGTTTTAAACTGTAACTACAGTTGGTTTTCTATGAAAAAATGCAAAACAAATATTATTAAAGTTAGTTAAAAACAACTTAAATTTTGGCGGTATACGATTATTTTTGTTGCTTCTATATAAAACTAATTCCGTTTAGTTTTAGAAAATTCCTGTCTACCAAGTGTAGAAAATCATTACCATATATTTGATTATGGCCCATTAACTTTTCTCGAGAAGTTAACTTTACCTTAACCATGGGTAACTAACCAATACTAAATATTTATCCCTATGAAAATTTAACCATAATAACTTATCAATATTTTAACTCTGGGTAGTTAACCTTAGTATGAAATGTCAGAATAAAAACAAAAATTAATAACAAAAATTTTTTTTTTCAATACGGAAAAATTAAAAGTTTTCCTCGCGGTTTTTTGTGTGTTTCTGGTCGTAAAAAAAATAATACACTTGACCACGTCATTTTTTTTAAGATTCGCGGTGGCTAAATGCTATATATATGATTGTGTCTTTTTGCATACTACGAGAGGTGATTTAATTAAATCCATTTGGTAAGTCTATAAAATAAAAGTGGATTATTGGAACAATTAATAAGTATTTCGTGCTAATCGAGACAACCGCAGAAAGATTCGCTCATAAAATTAAAAAAAAAAAAATAGTGGAAATATAGGTTATTAAATTAAGGCAATTTATGTGATCAGCACATCAAAGTGAGTAGAAAAATAATCGCTGTGCATGATTTTGTATCGTTTTGTAATTGCGAGTCAAAACTGTGGGCTGTCCAGAGGTTCCTCACATACGTTTAAAATATTTAAAACATGATTGATCACATTTCATAAATTCAAGAGTGATTTCTATGCGCTTTTTTATATTTAACAATTAAATTCAGTAGTCTTGTACTTCATTCAGTAGTCTTGAGCTTTGATACATGATACATGATTCATTTTGAATTTGATACGCTGATTCCAAATTCTTAAATGTAAGTTACCCAAAATTGATGGAACAATTGTTTTGCTGAGAGTGGTTTTCAAAAGAATTTTTTTTAAAAAGGTAGAAAAATTAAGAAAATGTTGTCCTATGTATTTTAGAGAACAAAATTCATTCTTTACTACCATCGTAACAAAAAGTGCGTTTTGTATAGTATTTTAAAATTCGTAGAAAGCTATTTTTCGCGTTTTTAATCACGATTTTCTCAAAATTGAGAGGTGATAGAGAATTCGGAATAGAGATTTGGAATCAGCAATAAAATACTAAAAGTATGTATCATGCTTCTACCAACAGCGACTTTTCATTTTGTAGAGGTGTATAATTCGTGTCAAATTGTTGTAATATTGGTCACCATTTTTCGTTTTAATTATTCAAGACAGATTTTGGCTCCCTGAACCAATGAAAAAATAAATTTTTCCTATTTCCTTATATGAGGCCAATTTCTGTAAGCTATCACAGAAACCCAATACCTAAATAGAAAAAATTTGTGCACGATTTTAAGTACTGCTGCAATTTTTATAAGTTTTGGTAAAGTGGGGGAAATGCACATCGAAAATACTTACATATGTCATAAACGATTCTTAGTCAAAGTTTGGTTAAAGCTGCGCTTTAAATTTTTTTAATAATCATCATTACAAGTCTTATGTATTAAAATATCTTATGTAGGGTGAATTGTTCTAAAATAGCCTTGGTTAAGTTTCTTAACCACAGAAATTTCTATGGTTAAATTTTAGCATTGGTTAGAAGAAATGCTTGGTTAAAATTTAGATAAGTTATTCAAAAAATATGTTTACCAGTGGTTAAGGCTAGTAGAGGTCTTAACCAGGGTGTAAATTGAGATAAGTTAACGGGCCTATGTAACTTCATACCTGGTAATGTTACTTTCCTTATTACTTTTATATGGCAATTTCGCGCAAAATAATGAGTTATACTTACACACCAGTATACGAAAAATCTAAAAAATATGTTGTTATGTATATGCTTACCAGTATTGGCAAAAATAATGAGTCTAAAAGTAAATTTTCAAAAAAACTAAGTTTTATAAAGAAATATTTTTGATTGCAAACTTTTCTTTAAAATAAAATATGCTCGTGCCGGTAGTCGAATTTGGGACTACAGATTGCCAGTCTATAGCTCTACCATCTGAGCTATCTTGACATGTTATATTTGAAAGGTAAAAACATAATCTACCTGTTGCGTACAAGTATGCTTTTACACGCCAACATACAAAAAATTAAAAAAATATGTGGTTATATAAATATATACTTACCAGTGTTGAAAAATATTGAGTCTAAAAATGGATTTAAAAAAAACTTACAAACAAAGTCTGGAACATTACTTTGTATTTGAAATAATGATAAAAATAAGCCATTACTGGTAACGCATTATTTTTTTTTTTTTAAATAATGGAAAAAGTAACTAGTTGTTAGAAACACATTAATATATGTTTTAAAAAAATTTACAAAATATAATAATATGTCACTGCCATTTCTACACTGGGCTCTTTATCCTTTTTCTCGACAACGACTAATGGCGCTTATTGGTTTATCTAAGTTTCTCCTGAATTAAGAACTTGTATACAATTTCTATCCTACCATGCTCTACCAGGTTTTTATACCCCTACACCACTACGTGGACAGGGTATAATAAGTTTGTGCTGATGTTTGTAATAACAAAAAATATTGGACCTAGACACTTTTTATTTCGATTTAACGATGGCCGTCCGTCCGTCCGTCTGTCTGTCTGTCAATACATTGTTGTTCGCACTCTACAGGTCGCAAAGATTGTTTTAAGATATGTTGATGAAATTTGGTACACCGACCTATGTCGGCCCAAGGACGACGCCTATTGATTTTAGTTAAAATCGGTCGATGTTTCGTCCCAGTGCCCATGTAAGGGCACTTACATGGAACAACACTATTTAGTTTCATTTCAATGAAATTTGGTGTGCTGCTGAAATTTGGTCCCAAGCACAAAGCCTATTGATTGTGGATAGGATGGGTCCATATTTGGACCTATCGCCCATATGTGCTATATTTCCGATTTTCTCTTCTTTTATCATTTTATAGAAAATTTTGCCACAAGTCCATTTTAACCCATTCGAATTTCGGATCCAAATATTAGTTGGCTTTTAATCAGTCTGGTGTAGGGTATTATAGTCGGCATGCACGACTTTAAATTTTTTACTCGTTTTAAGATAATATTTTTTTTTGATATGTTTTCTTATAAAAAATTTTTAAAAATATTTCAGTTACTATTTTATGATTTATGTATTTTAAAGAATTCCGATAATGATGTTTTTTAAACAATATAATTGCTGATTTATGGTAAAACGTACCTTTATCTCTTGTAGATACACCGGGTTGGTGCTATCAGTAAATACAAATAACACACTATTTAGTTTCATTAACGCGCTTTTACACTTATTTATTTAACACTGTATCACTTTAAATACAACAATATAACACACACACAAAATCTAATGATTAATTGACTATACAATGCTAAGAGGCAATTAACAAACTCTAGTACGCAATTTAACAGCACAAATGTTAAAGTACAACTTCGTTCCACATATGTTAATGCGCAACTTCCTCTGGCTGAGCTGTCTGACATATCATCGTCTTGCTATTGGTACACTCTCAGAACATTTCCGTTGTGGCAACGGAATTTTTTGCCAACCGAATTGATTCGGTTGTTGCAACCTCGTAATTCGGTTGCAGCAACCGAACTCGAATTCAATTCGGTTGGGGCAACCGAATTACTAGGTTGCAGCAACCGACCCAATTCGGTTGGAAAAAATTCGGTTGTCACACGGAATTGCTTGGAGAGTGTATGCGCCATAGAATTTTTTAAATAAATTGAGTTAGTAATTGATTACCAGAGAAGACAAAATTGCTATTTTTGCTATTTGTGCTTTTTATTGCTTGTTTCTCTCATATTTGCTTCTTTTTTGGCTTTTTTGGATTTTCCGTTTTTTTTGCTTTAAAATAGCTTTTTCCTAAGATTTTTGAGCTTTGAATTACTTTTTTTAAGACTTTTAGCGCAAAAATACTTTTTTTGCTTACAGAAATTTATTTTTTCTCTTAACTTTGATTTTTATTTTTTTCATACTGTTCTTTTTCCAAGCTTTTTTACTTTTGCTTCTTTCTTGCTTTTTTACAATATTTTTTTGCTTTAAACACATCGGATTTTGCTTTTTTCTGTCTTCTCTATTGATTACGTAGTACGATCGATATATTCTTTCTCTAAATTCGTAAAGAGTTGTTCGATATCTCTTATAAAATTTGAGATATTTGTGATTATAGGTAAAAATACCGACAAAGTAGCTAATTTGTATTAGACACACATAAAACTTAACGCCCATCAGGCCCATTTTTGGTACAATGAATATATATTTTAGTGCTCTTTTAAATAAAAAATTAAAAACAAAAAATATTATCTATATCGTTGAAACTGCATCAGCATCATTATCCGTGGATTCATCATTTTCATACTTATAGTAAAACTCTTCGAACGGAGAAAGAATTTTGGCAATAATTTCAATATAAGAAACCTCTGTTAATACGTATTCGCATAAGACGAACCCTCGGTTAAAACGAACTGGATCTGATGGCACACTTTCTTACAATTTTCCATTTATAATACAAACTTTTGAAAATATATAAAATTTTTACCCATAAACACAGAAATTTTTTCTGAAATATATCACAAGCAATTTGTTTAAAGCCCCCCATACATTTGCAATATTATGCCCAATATAATGGCGTTTTGCTACACACCATACAATAAATTGCAACATATATGTAACAAAAGATCGCCACAATATTTTATGCAATATATGAATTCAACATAACCTCAAAATGCACACAAACATAAACAGCGCAAAATTAAAATTGTACAGTGTTGCCAATAGATTATGCAATATTTAAAGTTGTCCAATAAAAATCAAAAGTGTTTGTCAATACGCTTGCACCACTTGGAAAGTTGTACCATAATATTGCAAATGTATGACTCGCTTAAGAAATGTGGAAGAATTGCACAATTTTTTAAGTTTTTTTTTAGGAATTTCAAATAAATATCTTGTGGATAATTAAAAATGGTGAAAGAAAAAGAAATCCAGCCAGTAATGTAATCCATAGATCTTAATAAAACTTGGAAAAGCAAAAACCTAATAGGTGCACAATCTCGCTTTTACGGGTTAAAAATCGGGTCAAAATGGCAAAGATTCTAGAATTTTAAAAGTTTGTAGTTATTCTTGGCTGCACAGAAAATTTGTTACTTTAACAAAATTTGTTCCTGTTTGCTGGCTTAAAATAAAATTTGTTGATTTTGAAATTTTTTTGTCAAATTTAACAAATCTAAATTTAAGAAAACAATTTGTAGAACTATAGTTTTATTTGTAATTATACTGTGTCATAAAATTTGCTGAAATTTAGGGTCTCGGGACCCTCTCCGATCATATAAGGGCATATCATTCAAGGGCATGTAAGGACACTAATGAGCAAACATTTTGTCCGTTTTGCTCTATCTCGCTTAGTTTTCGAGATATGGGCCATTTTATAAAGTCAAAAATTTTTGTTAAAAATTTGCTAGGGTCCATTTTTTGGATAGACATAACCTTTTCACGGGGGTATTATATGATTTGGGGTATTCGAAAATTTCGTAAATTTTGCTCTATCTCTAGGGTTTGGGGTTCGGGAATTCCCGGGCGAGAATTCCCGGGAAATCCCGGGAAAAGTTTGCCGGGAATTCCCGGGAAAATAATATATTTTTCCCGGGAAAACGGGAAATTTTAAAAATATTAAATTTTTTAATTTGTTTTTGTTTCGAATAGGATTTTTTAATTTTAGTCATAAAAAACATTTTAAATACCAAAACAAAAATGTCATTGTTAAAATCTTTTAAAAGGGAATACATTTATTTGACACAGAAATAAAATCTTTGCCAAGTAATTAGGAGCATTTCAAATAATAAAGATTTTTCGCATAACTTATTCAAAATTTAAGTAGTAAAACCCAAAAACTTGGTAAAATTTTTAAAAGAAATATGAAAAAATAGCTTTGTTTCTTACAAATAATCGCCCATACTATCTAAATTTTTCAAATGTATAATTTAGGTAAAGTCGACTTTAGTTAAAATATTGGGTGGCAGTATACCTTGACTTGGTTTATTTTTGGAGCATTCTGATTGGTTAATTTATTTTTAACCAATCAAAATATTTGAAAATATAAATATTTTTGTAAGGTTTTCATACACAAAATGAACAAAACCGTTTGATTAAAAATAAAGTCGACTTTAAATTTAAAATACTCCTTTATATTAAGGGTCAATAATTTTATAAGTCACGTTTTCATTAATAAATATGAAAAGAAAAGACTAATGGTTAACGGTGGTATCTAAATTTGGTTATCCGACATCTAAATTTGGTTCACAAAAAAAAAAAAAAATTGATGGTCATGCAACTTCTCTTGAAGAATACAACAACAAGAATAACGTTTCAGCTAAAATTAGCAAAGTACCCGAAGAAAAAAGTGTAAGCTTAATAGGCATTAAAGGTTTTATGGTAGGGCAAACATTTCCTGAAATGGTATCCAAATTAGCCGCAGTCAATCCGCGCCATAACTAGATCTTCCTTTATTCGAGAAAGTTTTTATAATAAAAACCTGGCATTGCAAAAAAATGAAACCGATGTAAAGAACATTATATTAAATTACTACAATCATGTAAAAGATATCATGATAAAAGAAATATCGAGCAATATTTCTAACAATAGGAGATTTACTATATTCTTAGATGAATGGACAAGAATATCACAAAAGAGATATTTGAACATATGTATAAACGGAAATAATTCATTTTATAACCTGGGGTTGGTTTATATATCAGGAAGATGTAATGCTGATGAAATAAGAAGAATTGTAGAAATAAGACTAGAAGAGTTTTATTTGTCTTTGGAAAATAACATTGTGGCCACCATATCTAATGGTCCAAGTGTGATGAAACGGTTTGTTTCCGACAGTCCAGTAGTGGGTGCTTTCTGCTGGAATCATGCAATTCATTTGGCAGTGCTTAGAGTAATTTATGTGAAATCAAATGTTCAACATTCTGATATTTTTACTTTGAATTCTCACTAGACAGAATGAATTTGTACTGAAATAGTGTTTTTTTAACAAAAATTACTTATATAGGTGGTTTTCATTAACAATTTTGTTCAAAAATATTTCCCGGGATTCCCGGGAATCCCGGGAATCAAATTTTTTCATTCCCGTTTCCCGGGAAATAAAAAAGTCCGGGAAATCCCAAACCCTATCTATCTCTCTTAATTTTAAGATATGTGGCATTTGAAATAATCGGGAGGGAAAGAAATAGCACCATCTCCAAAACTTTAGATACACTGCTGGAGCCATCTACCCGGTAATAACAGAAACATGAAAATATTATATTTTAACAATAAGTTGCCCGGGTAAAAAAAATAATATGATGTCATATGTAATGATATCTTATTTAATATAATTGGAGATATGCTATGATCCGAAAAATGGTGGATAAAATTATATCGGATAAGATCTAAATATATTGAATCATATAGAATCTTATCCGGATTTTGACCCGATATAATTATAACTAATTTGATGTAGAAAGACATAATTATATAACGCTTCATACTTCAAGATCAAAACAAAAACTATTAAAAAGTACTGAAAAATAACACACTTAAGTTAAGAATTAAAAATTTAAATAAAAATTTAGAAGAAGTTGTACATAATTGTAACCAAGCATTTTAAGCCTTCTTATATAAACTTGAATTCTACCCGTAAACTGTGTTAACCTGGTATGTTTATGAGTTTAATGTCAAATTCCATACATAAAAATATGGCTTGTATTTATACAAGGTCTGTAAGGAATTTAGGAGTTATAATGAGTACGCCTTTTATATTTTGAAATCATACATAAATATATATCAAAAAAACATAGAATTTTTTTACATTGCGCTATACTTAAACTATCTAAAACAACTTAGAAAAAAATTTAACATTGAGCTATATAAAACTATATATTTTCCGATAAAGCCATTTTTAATTATATATGACGATGTATTAAAATTGTCATAGCATATGTAAATAGATATGGCACATATAAATATATATGGGGACATGTATATTTATACTGATCTATATATGACATCATATAAGAAATTTTTGAAAAACTCAAAGCTATACATAATTATATCCGCAAAGATATAGTGTTACACTTGACTATATATAAACATATTAGTCCATATTAAATTATATAATTTCCTATATAACTATTTTTACTCGGGTGTGCAAAATTGAACGAATGGGTTCTTTAAAATTAGTTAGAAACAATTTTGAAAATTAACGCTCAGAATTTGTTAAGGTACTGAGGATTTTAAGTATTGTGTCAAATGAAGATAACTAAAATCTTTGTTTAAATCAGTGTTTCAACTAAAATTTTTTTAAAAATTAGTCAAATCCATTTGAAACCCGTTTGACAGGTTTTTCTACTAACATATTATTTTAAGTGCAGATTTAAAGTAATTGCGAAAAGAAAAATTTTGATATATATATTATTATGTCTTGGGCCCAGGGTTACCTTTTTTGGAATATTAGAAATATGGCTTAAAAAGGTCTTCTAGGAAAGTCTTCGCAAAGCCGCAGTTACGAATATTGAAAAAGCCCAGACGCTCCCCCGATTTAATTAATTAAGCATTAATATTTTAATTTTAACTCAAACCAACTATAATTTCTAATATAAATGTCATATTCGAAAAAGATTTTTTAATATTAAAAATGCTTGGACATATTCGGACAAGTTTTTCTATATACGTCTTCAAAACTCGTTCCATTTGGTACCCAATTTGTCTATACGTTCTTAAATTTTATGAGAAATAAATGAAATAATTAATAAATTGGGTAATTTCTGGCCGCATTATTTATCTAATCAGCATGAGATTTTGCACCTAAAAAACACGTGTTTAATATTTTTTTTAT
The DNA here is from genome assembly GCA_949987735.1 of Leucophora obtusa. Classification (NCBI taxonomy): domain Eukaryota; kingdom Metazoa; phylum Arthropoda; class Insecta; order Diptera; family Anthomyiidae; genus Leucophora; species Leucophora obtusa. The sequence goes on from OX465299.1 coordinate 54,286,173, forward strand.
CATCCGAAATATATCCAAGTTTGCTGATTGGTTGCACTACTGAGTAGTTAGGTTTAAAATGACGTTTTCTGATTTGGCTCAAACTTAAAAAAAATATGATTAACCTCTATGCAAAACTTGCCTTCACCTCCCCTAAGCGAAATTTCACCCAATACCTAGTTCGATCCACCCTAATACCCACCTTAAAATAATGAGTTTTTGACTGCAAAGGTAAAATAAGGCTTTTGTTTTTTTTCTAAATCTTGAGATTTTTTTCGTTTTTTTTTTATTCTTTTTCTTCTGTTTTTTTTTTTTTTTTTTTGTATTTGTGCATTTGTCATTAAGAGCTTTTGAAGTGTAACTAAACTCAGTATAATAATGAATGTAATTGATGTCCTTTTTCTGCATTTTATAGTTTTTAACCAAGCACAAGTGATTGTTACAAAAAGACAGACATTTTGGTTTATTTTTTTCTTTTATTCTCCAACATTTAATTTTCTAAATTGCTTTCAAACTATACTTTGTCAAGTTTGACAAATTTTGTTATAGTTTTTGTGTGGGATTTGTTGGAAATAAGTAATTGTTAAAAGCAGAGTTGATGATTGAATGAAATTTTAATTTAAACCATACAGAAGTTGATTTTATTAACCAAAATTGATTTTTATAATAATAATAGCTTAAAATTTTTTTCCACAGATCATTAAAAAACTTTTTTTTAAACGTATTTTAACTCATAATAAAAAAATGTAAATTAAGCCCCTGTTTGTGTATTACGAAAATGGTCTAAACGAAAGCAAAGTAACAAAAATTTGTTTTTGTTTCCCATATATTTTTGACGAAAGTAATTGTCAATTGCTATAGTTTAGAATATTTTCGTAATAGATAAACAGGCAATAAGTTTTATAATCATACTATTTATTCCAAAAAAAAAAATGGAATTTATGCTCTGTAAACCAGTTCTTTCGTCGCTTCGCAAGTATCCGTTAGTGTATTTTACCGTTTTTTAGAAGTAATTCTGAACCGCTACCAACAATCATGGTTTTAAAAGAATCTTTTAGTATATTTTTGCAGTTTTTTAGAAGTAATTTTGAACAACATCCAAATAGTGTCTTAACTATTGTTCTAATAGTGAATCTTAGAAGTGATCGGGAAACAGTTAATTTCCAAACAGATAACCGCGTCTTCAAATCCTGTCGGGATCAATAACACAGTACAACAGCCAATCTGGGGGGTGAGAAATTCCAAGTCAGGGTGATGGTACTAGGTCAGTATAGTAAAACCCTCAAATGGTTTGGCGTTCGTATGTGTCATTCTATGACCTTTTAAATTTTTTCCTTATCTTGATGTTTTTTCGCTTAGTTGTAACATTTTGGCAAAAACGTAGTTTAATATAACTCGAAAACCACTTTTCCGATTTTGATGAAACAAATTTAGAAAAATTTAGAATTACGATTTCTTTAATCCGTTCATATAACGTTTTTCTTTATAATCAACAGTTTTGCCGGTAAAAATAAATTTGTGGAGAAAAAAAAATATTTTTTTGCCTAAAAATTAAAATTTTTTTTTTTAAATTCATAAAAAATCCAAAACGGAAAAAAGGATCAAGTGTTATTAATTTCATGTAAAGTCACATAACCTATAAACAAAATTTAACGCGTTCTGATTTTATTTACAATTAAGTGAAGGTATCCCATTTTGACAAGAATATTGATAATTGTTTTTATTCAAAAAAGTGTCATTTATCGCCTTTTTCATAAATTTTCCCCAATAACTCCAGACTTCTGGCCATAAACTACTAAAAAAATTAAGTAAACATTTTTATAATTTTTTATTTTTATTTTATTTATTTATTTTTATTTATTTTAATAAATATTGCCTAGACTTTTTCGATGGTGGTTGTTCGGGACTAGTGGCATCGCATTCATCGCTATCATCAGTTTCTGAACCACACATAATGTCAATGTGTGACTCCACTGTTGGCCCTTCTGCATCTCCTGAAAATTCTTTATCATCAAGATCATCCTTGTCTTGCCACACTAACTTACTCCACCAGCAAATTTCCGCAATTATTGCACTCGGCGACTTTTTGCCTCTATATCTGTAAGTTTTTGTTTTATTAAAATGAGTTTGAAAAAATAAAAAATCAGTATTACCTCATTTCAAATGACATAGCAACTTGATGATAGCGTTCACCTTGTTCATCAGATTCGGTAGCCAATTGTTTGCTGAAGTAGTCCAGATGATGATGTAAATAATGGATTTTCAAGGACATGTGGACACCAATTTCCGAGAATGCTCTTAACATCCTTGCGATAGAAACATCGTAGTTGTTAGAACGATGCTTTCCCAACAAGCCTTCTATTACTTCTTTGATTGCCTGCCATGCATTCAATTCAGCGTCAATCAAAATATTGTTGAATGCGTCACTTTTAATCAGCTTTCGTATATCTGGACCACTTAGTACGCCTGATTGGAAAAAATTAATTTGTTAAGATGGAAAATCATGGGAAATGAATGTGATATTATAACTTACCTTCTTTAATTTTACTTTCGCTGAGTCTCGGGTAAATTAGTTTCAAACACAAGAAAACTTCATCTCTTTTGGCGACAGTTTCGATAAAATTCTTAACAATTCCAAGTTTAATATGCAGTGGAGGCAGCAATATCTTCTCCTTCGGCACTAGAGGCTCACGAATAATATTGGCCGTTTGTAACCTGCTGTGCTCTCTGAGTTTCCATCCGTGGCATGCATATTGGTCACCGGAAAATCGTGTGTCCCAATCGCACAAAAAGCACATATATTTTATATGCCGCTTTGAAGACCGCAAAGCATTGCTACAACTTTTAAATCGCAGCATATGCGCCACATATGTTTGGCGTAGTTAACCATTTTTAAAATATTTTCCAGTGCATCATATGTTTCTTTCGTTTCTGGCGATTGGAACTGAAGGTTTTTTATTGGTCTTATGCAGTAAAACCGCCTTCAAGCTGAGTTGTGAACTGTCAATAAATAATCTCCAGTCATCTGCTTCATATTTTATTTCCATTGCGTCCATCAATTTTCCTACATCCGGGCAATATGCAGAAGTCTTTTCATCATTCACAAGGAATAAACTTTGGAGTGTTGCCTGACGACTTCGATAAGCTGTGACTTTCACACCGGGTGCCAACAAATTGTTTGATTTCAAAATGGAAGCCAGCTCTTCCGATTTATGCTGTGTTAATTCCAACTTGGCAACAATTGAATCAAGCTTATTTTGATTTATTAAAATTGGCTCATTGGATACTGATGGCTCATATGGGGAATCATCACGTGCATGATATGTCGGAGCATTCGTAGAAGAGAAAATATCTGGGCTAGAAGCTTTTGGCACAGGAATGTGGTCCGAATGAGGCAATGGTGTTGCGGCACTTGCAACACCAACGTAATTATACGATTTTCTTATCCTTTTTGCGGCTCCTTTATTCGCACATGCATAGCAATTCAATGGATTGTGACCTTCGCCAGGATTAGTCCAAGTCATTGGGATACTGAATGGCATACTTTCACGTCTTCTATTTTTCCAATCCATTAGACGGTTGTAGCAGCTTTTACACACTATATTTGGTACCCAATTTTCGTTCACTATAACATTTTGGTTGAAGTACATCTCGTATGTTTGAACAAAATCAGTACTGAAATTTCCCCTTTTTTTATGTGTTGAGACATATTGACCACAGCAGTAGCAAAAGCTATTTATATCTGGCTTGCACAGTTCCATATTCTGTTCTCTTTATAAATGAGAAACGCGTGCATCGATTTTCATGATCTATGCCTTTTTTTGCTCATGAGTTATGTGACTTTACGCGAAAGTAATTAGTTTTGGCACTTTTTTCCATTTTGGATTTTTTATGAATTTTTAAAAAAAAATATTTAAATTTTTAGGCAAAAAATACTTTTTTCCCTTCATACATTCATTTTTAACTTCGAAAGTGTTGCACATATAGGAAAACGGTATAGAAACAGATTAGAGAAATTGTAATTCTAAATTTTTCTAAATTTGTTTCATCAAAATCGGACAAGTGGTTCTCGAGTTATGTTAAACTACGTTTTTGCCAAAATGTTACAACTAAGCGAAAAAACATCAAGATAAGGAAAAAATTTAAAAGGTCATAAAAAAAAAATGACACATACGAACGCCAAACCCTTTGAGGGTTTTACTATACTGACCTAGTACCCTCACCCCCCAGACAATAATTCCAAAAATGTTCCATAGTGTAATTAAAAATTTTTTTTAAATGCTTTTTTTGCAATCAAAATGCAAATTTTGATGACCGACAAGGCCCATTTCACACTCTGTGGCGGCATTTGCAAGCAAAATTGCCGCATTTGGGGAACGGAGAATCCCCACGAGATCCAGGAAATACCATACCGAGATCAAAAAGTGACCATATGGGCCGGCTTTTGCGCCAAAATGATCAAATGATAACTGTGCCATGAAGGCGAAACTGTCGATGAGAAGCGATATCGGTGGATGTTGGCGCATTATATTGTATTTGGGTTAATTTTTATTTAATTTAAAATCACAAATTATACTGTCAAATCTGCAGAAAATTTTGCTAAATATTATTAGTCTAGAAATAGCGAAAACAAACTGTTATATTTACAAAATTTTCGTCATTTTTAAGTTAAATTTAGTTGAATGCAAATACTGCTAAAATCAGCGGAAATATTTGCTAAAAGAATTGTAAACTGCTGTTTTCAAAAGGCTCGATTTTTATTTGCATTTAAAATAAAATCGAAAAAAAGCAAGAAAGTGCAAATTGCAGTTTATCCTGCTAAAACCAATAGAAATTTTTGTTTAAAAAATATTAAACTGCTGATTTCAGAAGGCTCGATTATTATTTGCATCAAAAAAATCGAAAATCGAAATTTGAAAATTTAAAATTGTTTTGTGATTTCTTAGCTTACTAATTATTTAGCAAATTTTTTTGCTTATTTTAGTAGTTTAAGTTGTTATTTTCCATTAACTAAAATATAACTAATATTCTGTATATTTAACAGTCTTTTTTTGCTGTTCCTCTCTTGCTAATATTTATCGAAAGTTGTCTTCTAATTTCAGCATGTTTTTCTGCAAAATTATTTTTAACTAATTTTTAGTAGTAGAGTGTAGAGGACATATATTTAATATTTCAGGTTTCTAGCCAAATTGGTTTTATAGCCCAATATTTAAACAGTTACTGGAGAAAATTCCAAAAAGTGCGTTATCAGTGCATGCAAAAAACAGATTCGTACTTACAACAGATCAGTTTTCCTTTAACTCTTTTTATTAAAAAAAAAAGTTGACATTTTTCGCACCGATGGTACCAATAAAGTCAATAGGTTCACTAGTATTAATCAAGCTTTCAAAACTCAACCAATAAAAAATATTACTTTTAATTACTTTGTTCTGATTGGTTGATTTTAAAAAGATTAAAGGCAAACAAACACATTCAATATTATTGATCAATGTTTTTAAAATCAACCAATCAAAACAAAGTAAATTAAAGTAATATTTTTTATTGGTTGAGTTTTGAAAAATTGATCAATATTATTGTTATTATAAAATTATGCCCTACTTAAGTAGGGCATACACGTTCAATATTATTGATCAATTTTTTATTATTTACAAATTAATTGAAAGTCTGTACCCTGTATTGAAAGTTTATCAATTAAATTAAAAAGTTCAAAATGTTTTAGATTTTTGTTTTTCAATTTCATATTATTGAAAAGTATTGTGGCCAATATTGAAATGTTGGTTTTTAAATTTGTTTTTTGTTGTTAAAAAACAAATAAATGAAATTAACAAGACATATAAGTTATTGCAAAATAAACAAATAATCACTATAAATGTGGTTTCATTTTAAAATCCGCTAATTTTTGCAATTTTTTATAGGATGAAAAAATTGATCAATTTTAATTTAATTTATATTTTTCTAATAACATTGAAAGTGTGTGTGCAAAGATCAATAAAATTTAAATAAATTATATTGACCGTGTGTGCTGAGCTTTAGAACTTAAATATTAGATAATTCAAGTAACAATATTAACTAAGAGTTCGGAATTTATAAAATACAATTTCTCAATCCCCGCTGTTATGTAAGTGAAGTGTAGGTGATCTAATAAAAACAGGTGATTTATAAAATTAATACACAAGTGCGTATGACATCATTCATCAACCAAGTTATGGTAAATATTGTTTTATTAGGGAAATTTTAGATGATCTCCGAATTAGTGAAGATTTTTATGGCTGTTCATATTATTGCAACATTTCAAAAGATTTTATAATAATTTTCTAAGATCTGCTAACATTTATTAAGGATTCCTTTTAAAAATTTCCTTTCCCAAGATTTGCAACTGAATTTTTTAAAGGAAAAGAAGTATTTTTCCAACTTATTCTTTTTAATATGTAATTCTGATGGTATGAATACCAATATATTTATTATTTACTCATTAGTTTAATTTATTTTTTAGTACATTTTATTAATCATGATTTTTATTTATTCAATTGCAGATTTTTATTGAAATGGAATAAAATGAAAAAAAAACTAAATTGGTAAGTTTAAATTAAGGTATACTACTTTATGATATACATATTTATTTTTACATAATTTGAAATACGTGAATATTCACATGGCCTATTTTTTCAAAAAATTGTAGTATTAAAAGAAAAGACATATGGGCTTTTAACAAAATTTTTTGAAATTAGTCTTATGAAAAACAATTTTTCTTTTATTGGCACATTAAAGGCCTGCACGAATGCATTTTGAACAGGCTGTGAAACATTCTCTACACTTTTTACAATTCAGAAATCATTAATTGAAATTCATAAAATATCAATTAAAATTCAAACAAATCAAAACATAATATCTATCTTAATTCATGAATTTGATTTAAACCAAGTATTTATTTTAATAATATTACACCAATAGAAAAAACTCCATAAAAATTTCAGTTAAAACTACTAAAAATTAGTTAAAAATTACCTTGCAGAAAAAAATGATGAAATGAGTAGATTATTTTTGCTATGATAGGAACAGCAAAATTAAATATGTTAAATAAACAAAATTTAATTAAATTTAAATTTAAATTTTAGTTAATAAAAAATAACAATTTAACCTGTTAAAATCAGCAAAAAAAAAATTGTTTAGTAGTTTGGAGACTAAAAAATCACAAACAAATATAAAATTTAAATTTTTTCTTTTTACATTTTTGGTTTTTTAATGCGAATAAAAATTTTGCCTTCTGGAATCAGCAGTTTACTATTTTTTTTTAACAGAAAGACCACTATTTGTATTCAACTAAATTTAACAAAAATTTTGTAGATATAACCGTTTGTGTTTGATATTTTCAGTCTACTAATATTTAGCAAAATTTTCTACAGATATTGCAGTATAATTTGCCATCTTAACTCAAATATAACTTAAACTTTGTAAATTTAATAGTTTTATTTTTGTCGTTCTTATCTTACTAGTATTTAGCAAAAAAATGCTAATTTCAGCAATGTTTTTTGGAAGATAATTTTTAACGAATTTTTGGTAGCTTTTTTTACTGCTTCTAGAGGTTTATTTCTATGGGTGTACGATGTCGAGTATTTACAGAATGTGAATATGAGCGGTAGGGTTAAAATTACACTCCAAGGAATAAACTTGATATTTCTGTTCACTATGTTTTGGCCGTCACTGTATGTATTTTTTCTCCCATTATTTCAACAAACCGCTACATCTGTAAAAGTGGTCGTAGTTTAACTACAACTATAACCATCAATGAATCTACTAAATATATACAGTTATTTTATTTGAGTTTAACTATAAAGAAGAGATAATAAAAAACTGCAGTACGAAATGTAAGATACTTTTTTGCAGTATTTTAAAGGAATTTAATCTTGATAACTTTGTTTTGCTGATTTTTTCATGTCAGTTTTATGTTACAGACTATTGAGCCACAGGCTATTATAGGCAGGATTGAACAAGCAAAAAAAAAATAAAATAAAAAATTTATAAATTTGTGGATAATGTAATAAAATGAATACAATTAAATAACACTAGCTTACGAATAAAAAACAACTAACAATGTTGTTATTTTTAACTGTTGAAAAATAACTAACAAATGCGTTAAAAAGTAACTAACGATGTCGTAAAATTAAGTGAAAATTTTTTACTACAAAAATTTTAAAACGACTGACAAAATGGGTAAAATCTACTGTTTTTTTACAGTTAATTCTTTTCGTATTATAAACGCATATTTCAATAAAAAGTACAATTTTTTCTTTCGATTACAAAAATAATCGTAATTACTTCAGAATTTAAACAAGAATTTTTAACGATTTTTTTTATTTTTTAAATAACTAACAAAAAGAACTGTTTACTGTTAAAGTACTGTTTTGGTACTTGTTCATTATGATATCAAAAATAACTGGTTTAAACAACTGTTACGAAATTACAGTACTTTTCGTTAGTTGTTTCCTTAAATAACTGTCATAACAGTTGCTTTCCATTTTTCCATATCAACAGTAATTACAGTTAAAAACAACAATTATTGATTACTATACACTCATAAAAAAAAGCCCGTACAAATAGTTCAAAATTCTGCTAAAATAACAGGAAATAACACCTGAATTTGCGCCAGCAGAATTTTCAATGAAGTTAAAAATCATTGTCTTCTAAATTTAGGTAAGCTAAATTTTACATACTGCTAAATATACGGACAATTTTAGTTAAATTAGCTAGGAAATTTGAGCTAAATTTAGCAGAAATTTTATCTGATTTAACTACAAACTTCTGTTAAAATGTCGCTTAAAATTTCGACTTCCGGGATCTGACCCTAGACGGGCCCATATTTATTATTGGGAGTATATGTGTCTTATAAGGGTTATTTTATAGGTACAGAGTGACGAATTTTTGTCCATTTTGCTCTATCTCGTTTAGTTTCCGATATACAAACTATTTTACGATCTTATAATAAAAAAAAATTAAAATATAGCGCCATCTCTATGTGATATTGATAGCAGAGACACAAAAATATAATAATTAGGAAATAATTGTAAATTAGCTGAAAAATTTGTAAAGTTAAGAAACACAAATTACTAAAAATTAGCATGCAAAGTTAGTTCAAATACAGCTGAAAGTAGTTGTAATGCTAAATTAGATCTACAAAAAATATTAGTTCAATCCTAAATTTAAAGACAAAATAACAGGAAAATTAGTTCAATAGAATCAGAACGCGTTTAACAGATTTTTTACTAACTTTTTTTATGAGTGTACAAACAACTCTCATGTAGTAACTGTCAAACTGTTTTGAGTGTATGGCAAAATCCAACACCATCCTCAACTAGGTTGTCTAGACCAATCCGCATTCCGCATTTTAGTTTTGGAAAAATCTTGACTAGTTCCTGAGATACAGCATGTCAAAATTTTAATTTTAGTTCCAAATATTTCGAGTAGGGGGCGTTGTAAAAGCACAAAATAATCTAAAATACTTTCCTTATATGCATCTTCAAAATTTGGTCGATAAAGGATTAAAATACAAAATAAACAATAAAAAAAAATTGGAAACTCTCATTCTTCTGCGAAGTACGAGAGAGAGGGGGGTCAAAATCAACACGAATCCTCCAAAAATCCACCACTGGATTCTTTTTATCAAACTAACCTAAAAACATAAAAATCCTCGAAGTTTTAGTTCAAAAAACACGTTTAATAATTTTGGCCAGCTTTTCGGGTCAAATACTCCTCTGTGCGACGGCTGTATGAATCGAACCCATGCACTTTTTTTACTCTTCTTATTTTATCAGTATTTATCAAAAAAAAAAAATATTGGACCTATACCCACCTCCTAGTATAGCCATCCACTTTGAATCACTTTTTGAGTCGATTTAGCGATTTGCGTCCGTCTAAGTACACTCATAGAAATAAATCTGTAAAAATAGCAGAAAAAGTTGTTAAAAATTAGTTAGAAATGATGGTGCAGAAAAAACTGCTGAAATTAGCAGATTGTTTTGCTAAATACTAGTAAAATAAGAACAGAAAAATAAAACTGTTAAATTTACAGAATTTTATTTATATTTAAGTTAACTTTTAGTTAATTCAAAATAACAAATTGTACTGTAGTATCTGCAGAAAATTTTGCTAAATATTAGTAGACTAAAAATAGCAAAAATAAATTGCTATATCAACATAATTTTTGCTATTTTTAAGCTAACTTTAGCAGTCTATCCTGCTAAAATCAGCAGAAATATTTGCTTAAAAATTTAAAACTGCTGTTTTCGAAAGACTCGATTTAAATTTGCATAAAAAAAAAATCTAAAAAAATTTTGTTTGTGATTTTTTAGGCTACAAATTATTAAGCAAAAAATTTTTAATGTAGTAGGTCCATATTTGAAACCATATAAATTATATTTCCGATTTTCTCTTAAATACAACTAACATTGGGCAAAATTAATGTTATAAAAGAGTATTTTAAATTTAAAGTTGATTTTATTTTTAAACACGCCTATGTGCAATAGGCCGGATAACACAATGTGCTATTAAAATGTAACCTAAAGTTAAATTTTAAATATATATCATAAACAACAATAAATATCTCAGTTGCAGTATACGAATATTGAACACAAAATTAAATTGGTGAATTAAATTAGAAATAAAAAAAACAAAATAAAAAAAATTAAATTTTTTCATAGTTCTGGCTATTTGATATAAAAAAGTAATATATAAACATTAGAATGCAGGCAGTCACCTGCACCATTAATATTGCTTAGGGATTCTGTTTTTTCAGATTTCTTTATTTTGTTTTCTGGAGCATATTCTGGTATTCATAGACAGATGTTTCCTTTAACTACTTTCAACTATAAATCATCATAAAAATTGAGAGAAAATTTGTTGGTTTATTTTCATTCCATGTCCAAAGTACTAGATTCTATGGTTAGTTAACATTTTTACATACACTCTCACATACATAGTAAATGTAAGTGTATTGGGGTCAGTTGGTTGTGTGGATGAAAGCCAAAATGATAAAAAATTTAAGATGAAAATTGCAATAACACAATTTGTTTAGTTAACATATGCAGATGGTCATAATGTTAGTAGTTGTGGTAGTAGCAGTAGTAAAAGTTTTTTTTTTCTTTGGTTAGCAATGTTGAAAATTTATAAAAAAAAAGAAAACTGGAAACTCCATCAACAATTTTAGTTTTGTGTTGATTGCTTATAAAAGGATATACAAGTTTATTTCCGTTTATTTATAATTTTCTGTTGATGCTGTTTGTTGGAAAGTTTATGAGTTATTTTTTGAGTATTTAAGCAGGAAATAAAACTATGAAAAACTTGTTAAGTTTTGGTCAAAATCAAGAGATTGTTTTACGCACACTCGTTCCCTTCCTCAGAAGAAACAGGTGTTTTAATACCATAAAATTTCTCACCAAATAATCGTTTTTGGAATAAAAAACAATATCAAAATGTTAAATTCATTTAAGTAATTTGGTATCAGAATTTGAAATATAGAAAGGTCTAAGAAATTATATGTACATTAGAGGCGTCCAAAAAAATTAATTTTATTAATTCCGATTAGGCTAATATTTTTCGTTTGCATATACAAATTAGCGATAAGAAATTTGGTGGCGTTTGGATAAAGAAAAGTATTGCCGGAAATTCATTGAAAAAATCGTTAGAAAATATTCAAGTTTTTACAGATTCTTTAGGTAATTTAAGTGTTAAAGACGACTTAACTATATACTCAAATAAAAATGTTTTCTTCTTCTTCTTCCTATTAATTAGCTTTAGAACAAATTTGTTTGAAGCCAAAAATTAGGAACAAATTTAGCTAAAGTAACAAATTCTTCTGCTGTGAGCCAATAGACATATTATTTTGAGTGTAGAAATATATTTTCGTATATTTTATATTTTGTTTTTATTTATTGACATTTTTGCTAATCTTTTTGTAATAAATTATATTTATTTAATTTTTGAATTTTGTTTTTTTTTCAACATATTGAATATAAATTAACTTTATTTAATTGCCCAGGTAAAAATCGACATATGTAGTATATGGATCCAAGCAGGTTTAATGTATGTCGTGTTGGCTCATAAATACCCAGTGTAGAAACGGTAATGACATATCATTATTTTTTGGACTACCAATAATAACACCCACTTACCTTCTGCATTATTTTAAAACATATAATAGTGAGTTACTGATAATGACTTATTTTTATCATTATTTCAAATAGAAAATAATTTTCTTGATTTTTTTTGAAAATTTTTTGAAATCTATTTTTAGACTCAATATTTTTTAAACACTGGTAAGGATATATGTAACCACATATTTTTTGATTTTTTGTATGTTGGCGAGTAAGCTTACTTGTGTGCAGCAGTTCAATTATGTTTTTATCTATTAAATATTACATGTCGATATAGCTCAGATAGTAGAGCTATTGGTTGGCAATCTGTAGTCCCAGGTTCGATTCCCGCACCAGCAAATTTTATTTAAAAAAAAATACAATAAAAAATATTTTTTTTATATAATTTATTTTTATGAAAATCTATTTTTAGACTCATTATTTTTGTCAGTACTGGTAAGCACATAGGTAACAATATATTTTGTGATTTTTCGTATGCTGGTATGTAACCATAACTCATTATTTTTCGCGACATCGCCATATAAAGGTAATAAGAAATGTAATAACAAAAGTAACTAGTTACCATTACCAAGTATGTAGTTACATAACCACATATCTGGTTATGATTTACTACACTGCACTGAATCAAAAAGAGCTGTGAAATCAACTAAAATCCATATTAAATTGATGAATAGGTGATCACTATACAACCAACAAAACCTGTCCATCAATTTAACGCATTGTTTAGAAGATTTATATTTTGACGTTTAACTATTTTATGTGGTGTTATTTTGACAAAATATCATCAAATGTATGAACAAAAATTAGTTGTCTTAACAATTACATTTAATTAAATTGCATAGTGATTTTGTTGTTTTACCAATGCATTTTATTCAATTCAACAATGCATTTTATTTAATTAATTAATTTTTTTATCGATTTATTATTAATTTTTAGACTTATATTTTATAATTTTTTATATTTCACCAATTTAAAATTTTTTAAGCAATATACAATCCCCCGTATTCAAAATGAAAAAGTATGCTAACTAACTCGGTGCTAACTTTTTTACACACAAATTCCCATAAGGGAAAGTTGGCAGCTAGTTAGTTAGCATATGCCTTTTCATTTTGAATACGGGGGAATGTCTTTTTTATAATGAATTTGATAAAATATAAAAAATAATGAAATATAAAATTGAAATTATAATATAGCACATACTAAAAACTCTTTATTTAAAACACATGAACCATTTTATATACAACAACATAACAACTTATTTTATTTAAATTAATAATTCAAATACATTATATAACTTTCATTAATAGTTTGCCTTAAACAAAATAACAAAAAGATAGAGAATATCAAAATTAATGACAGAAATTTAAATGTACGATTTAAATGAGAACGTTTAAAATTATATAAATTTATTTAAATTAAAATTAATAAATCTTAAAATTAGCAATTCATTTCAAGTCACTGAATTTGTTAGTTATCTATACTTTGAAAAACAAAAACACTTAATGTTAATTTATTGACATTTCCGACAATTACAAATACACATTCTAGCACGAGTAATGACGCGACAAAACTAATCTCACTAAACTTTTTTTCACAGATTTAATACTTTTTTTTCAAATTGAAGAAAAATTATATCAAATTTACTTTACTGCCTTTTTACAAAATTTTTTAGAGTTAACAAATTAAACTTTATTAAAAAATGGACAAAAAATGATCAAAACAACAATTGTTTTGTAGAAAATTATTGACGGAAATAAGTGTGTTCATTAAAAAAAAAAATAGTTGATTTAAAAAAAACACACATTAATTTGAATAAAAAATATATTGTTTTAACAATTCGTTTCATCAAAAAGTAACAAAATTTTTATGTTGATTTCACTTACGACTTATGGTTCAGTGTGGGTATGCATGGTTTTCTATACATTGATACATAAATCTCCATACTCGTACATGCATCCATATATCTCCACACATGTGCATTAACGAAATTTGAGGTAATGTCTGCATGTATGGAACATTAAACCTACATGTTTCCCCATATGTCGATTTTTAGCCGGGTACTTATTTATATTTTGGCCATATTACCACAAGTATAATAAATACTAAATTAGTTTACTGTTAAGAAAACCATATTTTAAATTCTTTTTATATTTATTATTTAAATAACTCCAGATTTAATGCCTGAATGGAATTTATGGTATAATTGACTAATTACACTAACCGACACATAATCTGTGTAATTGTTTAAATTCATTAAATATACCACTTGTTAGAAGTAAAATATTTCCTAAATACGCAAAAAAAAAGAAACGGTAATGACATATCATTATTTTTTGGACTACCATTAATGACACCCACTTACCTTCTGCATTATGTTAAAACATATAATAATGAGTTACTAATAATGACTTATTTTTATCATTATTTCATTTTTTTTAAATCTATTTTTAGAATCAATATTTTTTCAACACTGGTAAGGATATAGGTAACCACATATTTTTTGATTTTTTGTATGTTGGCGAATAAAGTGACTTGTGTGCGGCAGGTCAATTATGTTTTATCTATTAAATATTACATGTCGATATAGCTCAGATGGTAGAGCTATTGACTGGCAGCCTAGAGTCCCAGGTTCGATTCCCGTACTAAAAAATTCTATTAAAAAGAAATTTTACAATAAAAAATATTTTTTTTTATAAAATATGTTTTTTTTGAAAATCTATTTTTGGACTCATTCTTTTTGTCAGTACAGGTAAGCACATAGGTAATGACATATTTTTCGATTTTTCGTATGCTGGTGTGTAAGCAAAACTCAGTATTTTTTGGCGACACCGTCATACAATGGTAATAAGAAATGTAATAAGAAAAGTAACTAGTTACCATTACCAAGTATATACTTAGTTACATAACCACATATTTGCTAATGATTTCCTACACTGGGATATTTTTGTTGAGTTCTTTGCAAGACAAAAATAAGTGCGTTAGAGAGTTGATTTACGATTAAAAAGAATTAATTGAAGAAATTACAAGCAATAATTATTTTATTGCTGACCATTCATTCGGAATATGTTGAATTTTCTCAAGGATTTGACTAAAATTAAAAACCAAAAATTTTATCAATAACACAAGTTCGAGTAAAAAAATATTTTGGCAACTAGTGTTGTTTGATTATTCTATTTTTGAAATTTATGTTTCTTTATATATGTTTTTTTATTCAATTGCTATTCAACAATTTTATATACATATCGTTAGATGAAATGCAAAATTCCACAAATTACAATAAAAAGGATATACAATTAATTATTTTTTAAACATTTAATTAAAGTTGAGCCAATAATTGATTTTGTAAATATAAACAAAATCTCTGTTAGTTATTAATTATGTCTAATATTAGCATATTTTCATTAAGCAAAAAAGAAAACATATTTTTTCCACGTCAAACCAAACGAGCGGGTAGTCCTGTAGCCAGCAAAGTCGCACTTTCCGGTAGAGCTCTTAGTTCAGTATTCGAAGAGGCGATTGGTATGTCTTAAGCTGGAATTTCAAATAACAAATAAGTAATGACATATCATTATTTTTTGGACTACCATTAATGACACCCACTGTTACTGATAATAACTTATTTTTATCATTATTTAAATTTTTTTATTTTTAGACTCAATATTTTTTCAACACTAGTAAGGATATATGTAACCACATATAATTTTAATTTTCGTATGTTGGCGAGTAAGCTGATTTGTGCGCAGCAGATCAATTATGTTTATATCTATCAAACATAACAAGTCGAGATAGCTCAGATTGTAGAGCTATAGACTGGCAATCTGGAGTCCCAGGTTCGATTCCCGTACCAGAAAATTTTATAAAAAAAAAATTTACAATAAAAAATATTTTTTTATAAAACTTTTTTTTTTGAAAATCTATTTTTAGAATCATTATTTTTGTCAATACTGGTAAGCATATCTGTAACGACATATTTGGTATGCTGGTGTGTAACTGATTATTTTTCGCGACATCGCCATACAAAAGTAATAAGAAATGTTATAATAGAAGTAACTAGTTACCATTAGAACATATCTGGTAATGATTTTGTACACTGTATGATTTCGATACAATTTATTTCCAAACAGTAGATCGCGGGTTCGATTCATGGCAAGACCAATATTTTTAAAGTTTTTTTTTATCTTTTTTTAATATATATACGAGTATAATTACTTGTAAAAGTTCTTTGCTTTCGTTCTAATAACTATAAATAGAATTAAAAGCTTTTAAATACAACATGCAAACACTTACTTTAATACTAAAGGACCTTTGGTACAACTATAACATAGAGAAAAATAATAGCTTTGCAAAAACGTGTGATTTTTGTTGTAATATATAAATAACTTGTAAAAATGTTTGAATAAATTCTCAATTCTTAATTTACTTGGGAGTTTATATAAATACAAAAACTTAAACGTACATTATAACGTAGAGAGAACCCCATAAAGACAATCTGATGATATTGCTTGGTAGTACTTGAAAATGAATTAATTGTCAAACATTGGTTTTAGGAAAGTGTTTTTCAAAATATAAAATTTTTAAAAACATAAAATAAAAATTATGAAAAATCGCTTTTTTATGCACCTGTGAAAATAGCACTGTTAGTTAAGTGGTTTCGCATTTCAGCCAACGATAGGTATTAATTAAATTTACTGATATGAAATACGCAAAAAAATTTCATAAATTTAAAACATTTTTCCTAGAAATAACCTCAAAATATGTGTATATAAAGATAATTAAGATAAAAAAGTGTATTTTAGTTTATACATATTTCTTATAATATTTTATGAATAAATGCCATTATAATCTAAATATAATCTAACATACGAGTATAAGTACATATATATATATTAGGGCGGGTCGATTTAATAATCGCCCATGCCTCAGTGAAAATCGTATTCTAGGGATCAAAATAAGAAACTTTGCCGAAGGAACCATACCTCTAAGACGAATTCTACTACCCCCAACTGTTGACTTTTGTCCCGTAGGGTCAAGTTTTGAAAAATCCCACTTTGACCCATTTAGAGTGCCCCAATCGAGTCCAAATGTATGACCGACCCCCACTAACTTTGGAGGGCCGATCCACCCATGCCAGTGGCACACCCCCTGGAACTCCCCTGGGGGGTTCCCCATACAAACATTTTAAAAAATCACCATTTTTGGCACTTTATTTTATTATTTTTTATTTATTTTATTTATTTTTATTATTTTATTTATTTTTTCTCTTTAGAAATTTATTTAGTCAGAACATATGTAAATGAAAAAATTAATTTAACTTAGTAATAGAAAAGAAAATAAAAAAAATTACTGTTTGAAGTCTTTTTTGCTTTCAAGTCTGGGCATTTTTTCTTTTCTATTACTAAGTTAAATTAATTTTTTCATTTACATATGTTCTGACTAAATAAATTTCTAAGGAGAAAAAATAAATAAAATAATAAAAATAAATAAAATAAATAAAAAATAATAAAATAAAGTGCCAAAAATGGTGATTTTTTAAAATGTTTGTATGGGGAACCCCCCAGGGGAGTTCCAGGGGGTGTACCACTGGCATGGGTGGATCGGACCTCCAAAGTTAGTGGGGGTCGGTCATACATTTGGACTCGATTGGGGCACTCTAAATGGGTCAAAGTGGGATTTTTCAAAACTTGACCCTACGGGACAAAAGTCAACAGTTAGGGGTAGTAGAATTCGTTTTAGAGGTATGGTTCCTTCGGCAAAGTTTCTTATTTTGATCCCTAGAATACGATTTTCCCTGAGCCATGGGCGATTTTTTTGCCTCCCCATAAATCGACCCAGCCTAATATATATATATGTATATATACATAAGTTTGTAAGGGTATATATACAAAGAATACATTAAGTACAGAAAAATCAATCATGTGAATGAGTTTTGTATATTTTACATTTTTCTAAATATAAAAATGTATATGTAAATTATTTACTTAACCTAAACAGACCAAACAAAAACAAAACAAAATTAAAATCTTGTAAGATGAACTCAATTCCATTCGAATCGAGCCTGCATACTTTTTAAATAGAAAAAAATGTTTACATTAAGTAAATACACCTGAAA
This sequence comes from Leucophora obtusa, assembly GCA_949987735.1. Classification (NCBI taxonomy): domain Eukaryota; kingdom Metazoa; phylum Arthropoda; class Insecta; order Diptera; family Anthomyiidae; genus Leucophora; species Leucophora obtusa. Next base: position 54,304,407 of record OX465299.1, read on the forward strand.
AAAAGTTAGTACAAAAATTAGTAAAACATCTTGTATATCAAGTGTACTAGTTTCCAAAATTTTATTTTTTACTGAATTTTTGTTTTCTACTAAAGTTTTAGTACATATTTCACCACTAAACTAATTTTGAACTAATGTTTTACTAATTTGTTTTGCTACCAAAATTGTTCTGATAAAAAAACTAAATTTTTTGTTCCCTTTCGCTTTTCAAGGAAAAAGGGGTTATAGAGATAAACAAAAAGTAATTGAGATATAATGGTTCATCTGAATAAAACTTAACAATTACTTCGAAGTAATTACTTTCACCTTGAAAATTACTTTTAAAATAAAATTTATACATAGACTTGTAGAATAGCATGAAATATTGTATAAACACTGTCAGAACAATTCAGTTATGGTAACCGAATTTTTTTCCAACCGAATTGATTCGAATGTGCAACCAGTAATTCGATTGCCTCAACTCCGTTGTCACAACGTCGTCAAATCAATCAATGTGGAAGTCTGGACATTTTTATATTTTACAAAGTTTTCTAAACAATTTCAAAAAAACCACAAAAACACAATTTTCTGCTTTAAAAATTTCAGCAAACAAATTAACTAAGATATAATTTTTCCACAACTTTTTTGAATTTTTTCCAGTTCTACTTATATTCACCAAAAAAAATTTTACTGATTTTATCATGGGTTATCTTCCTTTAAAATCTACTAAATGTTAGCACAACTTCTGGCAAATTTACTTATTTTTTGCTAAAACTTAGCTCACTAATTTTCAGCAAAACAATTTTGCTGGTATTAGCAATTTTCTGCTTGCACTCTCCTGACTAAAATTTTTTTGCTCAATTTAGTAGCTTTTTTATAAGTGTAGACTTTAGAAATATACTATGCACAACAAGTTTACAAGTTTACCTTTATATTCATGATGAACAGTTCATCCTCATTATGAATGGAATGATTTCTAAAGAAAACAAATTTTGTTGAATAAACTGTTTTTATTACAAAAAACTTATTGCAACAGAAACTTGTAGATTAGAGTGGTCCAAAAAAACATGAAAGTTGGAATTCGCGATCTCCACAATGTTGCCCCTATTTCTTAATGTCTAAAAAGTCTCTGTGCCAAGTTTCAGCTAAATCCGCTTTTATTTAGAGGTAGCACAAAAAGTTATCTTTTTAGAACTTATAATTTATCTCTAGAGTAATTTATACAAAAAGTAGGGTTGACTTTAAATTTAATTATTTCTTAACCTGTACGCTAGTATTTAACAATTTTTCCTAAGTCTAGTCTTAATTAATGTGAAGAAAAGGAATTTGAAATCAAAACTTAAAAAAATTCAGTAACTTTAAAGTATTTCGCGGTTTTTTTTTTTAAATTATATAAAAAAATCAAGGTTGGCAACCGATACCGTTATAATACCGTTATCCGTTTCAAAACCCTTTCAAATTGACAACCGATACCGATACCAATACCGAAATTCTTGATTTCAAAAAATACCGGTATTCAAAAACCTTTTCCCTTAATACCGGTGTCGTACCGGTATGGAATCGGTTTTAAAAAAATTGTTTTTTTTTCACGTTTTTAGCAAAAATACTAATTTTTTTAATATAAAATTTCCAAAATTGTTAAACAATTAAGCTTTTTTATTCATTGTTAATAGAAAATCGTGTTACAAATTCAAAGTGCGGTTATCAGCCTTTAATTTGCATTGACAACATTGTTTTTAATTTATTTAACTTCATAAATATTCTCTAACTTGTGACAAATTTTTATATATATATATTATGTCCTATGGTTCCATTAGGAACAAAGGGCCACAAATTTACAAATTTGTAAATAAAATTTAATATATAAACTGGTTTCTTAAACCTTTAATTGAATTTACAGTAGAGAATCCTTTTATTAATTTTATAAACTTATTTTTTTTATTTTACTATATGATCTCAATACAAATATAAAATATTTGTAGTGAATCAACTTGTGTTCCTAATAGATTTAAAAAAATGTTTGTGTTTAAAAAATAAAACACTTCGAAATTTTTAATAACTTACGGTGGGTCTCATACTGTAGGTTTAACTTTAACTTAACTAAAAACAAAATAAAATGTCAAAAGAATGTACACAAAATAACAACAAATTTTTGGGTTAACTATTAACCTAAGTTTAAACCTGCAGTATGAGACCCACCGTTATTGTTTTTTGTTCATATTATAAAAACGTTTCCAAACTATAGTTATCCTTTATAAAAATTTAATAAAATTGCGTTTTTTATAATTAAGAATGTTTTTTTTATATTTTTGTAAATTTTTTCAATAATACCGGTACATACCGGTATTAATGTTTCGGTATCGGTTATACCGATACCGATATGATTAAAATACCGTTACCGATACCGAAACAAACAAAAAATCCACACCAATACCGATACCTATACCGTTATTCGTTTCGGTTGCCAACCTTGAAAAAAATACATATTTTAGTTAAAATTTCCAAATTTTCCGAAAAGATGTAATTAAAAATTCATCTTGTTTTTGTCTTGTATGCGCAAATTTCTCAAATCTGATCTTTATTTTAACGAAGATTATGAATCAGCAATCGAAATTTAAAAAACATTTGTGGTTTATAAATTATTCGCGGTTTTTTAAAATTAAAAAAAACTCAAGTTTTTTGATGTATTTTCCTAATTACCTATAAATGATGTTATTTAAAAATCGAATTTTTTATACTTTTGCAATTTACTTACCAAGGGCCTTCATTATAAAGGGTTGTTCAACAGGGACGCTACAATAGTATAAAGACAGGGACAGCAAACGACGCCATATTTCTTGCCGCTCTTTTGACATATCTCTTCAGTAAGGTTTGCCATTTCATGATGGAAAGATATACGAGCCAACAACGAGTCGAAATTATTAAAATTTACTACCGAAATTCGAAGTCAGTGGCCAAAACGTTAAGAGCGCTACGTCCAATTTATGGTCGTCATAATCGTCCTAGCAGATCAACAATTGAGCGTGGGGCTACGTCAAATCTATGGTCTATGCCAACAAGCCAGCGACGATTGATGAACTTCGTACGAATATCGAACGTGAAATTGCAGCAGTATCGGCCGATTTATGCTTGAAAACCGTCGAAAATTGGGTTCAGCGTCTGGACTTCTGCAAGCGTGCCCGTGGTGGACATGCAAAAGAGATCGATTTCCATACATAATGGCATCGAACATACTTTCACAGGAATAAAGAATTTCATTGATATCCAAAACCGTTTTTGTTTTATTTAAACTTTTTTACTTTTGTAGCACTCTTATTGAAAAATCCTATATATAACACCGATTTTAATTTTAAAAAGGATAACAGATATCCTTGCAAATTAACTTCAAATTTGACTTTTTTTAATATTTCGCTATTATTTAGCTTGCTATAATTTTATTGCTACCAAAAACCCTATCTCACATAATAGGGCATTCCACATATAGGGCATTCCACATATACTAATGCGAAAAAGAAATTTTCATATTGGAAAATATAAGAAAACATACTGATCAAAATTGAACATTTTTTTTTGTTTTTAGTTTAGTTTATTTATTTCCATTCCAGTACAACAAGAATTAATCTTATAATTATAGTACAGGAATTTTAAGTGCTAAAATTTTGATTTTAAAAAGTTATAGTCACATTAATAATAGTAATAAAATAATTAATATAAATAATCAAATAAATAATTAAAAATAAAAAAATAATAATTAATGAAAACAAAAACATATTGCAAAAATTAAAGAAATATTAATTCTAAAAATGAAATTGAATTGAAATTAAAATCGAGCATAGTGTTCAAACAGAAATTTTTTAAAACTCAAAGCGTTGCTGTTTAGCTGTTGAGTTTGAGGGAGCATGTTCCAAAGACTTACGGAATTTATGAAGAATTGCCATTCAGATACGAGGTAGCGATGACTTGGTGGAATTAGCTTATTTCCTCTGTTTGTTCCGATGCCAAAACGGAGTTTCTCATAGAGATAATGGGGCTTTTTTGTGTAAACGATTTTGTGTAAGAATAAGAGCACTCTAATCTTCATAAGACTTTCCAAAGACACCCTAAAAATGCTTTTAGAGTAGAACGACGTTCCCCTGGCTCTTCTTAACCCGAAAACGTATCTTACTACACTGTTAAATACAACTTTTAACTTCCCCATACTTATGGTGTCACAATGAGAAAAAAGTTCACAACCATACAAAATGCCAGGAATAAGGTAAGCTTTGGCTAAAAGCAATCTTATTTTCAAAGGGGTATAAGATTGAGTTAATCAAAGTGATCTTAGTTTCATATATCTCTGTCCAACTATGACGTTGATATGATTTGACCATGTTAACGTGCTATTTAATATTATACCAAGGTTTCTTGCTATGGAAACAACTTCAATTTTTTGACTATCTATAATAATGTCTTTATCAAAAACTGGGTTTCTCATTCTGTGACGTATTAGAAGGCACTTTGATTTTTTAGGATTTATACATAGCCCATTAGCAATAGCCCACAGGTGTATTTTTTGTAAATCATAGTTTATTTTATCAATATTATCATTAATCGATAGAACTGGACTGCTCAGGTAAAGTTGAATATCGTCTGCGTACATGTGTATCCTGCAGTAGTCAAGGTGTTCAGGTAAGTCATTGACATAAACGGAGAAAAGAAGAGGCCCCAAAATTGACCCTTGGGGTACACCTCTTGTAAGATTAAGTGGTCCCGATAATGTGTCATTGACATAAACTGATTGGGTGCGATTTAGAAGATAAGATGACAACAGTTGTGCTGAAGAGGATGAAAAATTAAAAAAAACTTTGTAGCTTCATACTAAGTGTTGGGTGGTCAACAGTACCGAAAGCCTTAGAGTGATCGAGAAGAACAAGGAAATTAACATTGCCGTCATCAAGATCGCGTCTTATCTCCTCACAGACGTCAGCCAGTGCAGTCACGCAGCTGTGATTAGGTCGAAACCCTGATTGTTTTTCTGACATTAAACCATGTTCATAAACATATGTACTCATTTGAGTGTGCAATATCTTTTCAAAAACCTTAGAAAGATAACATAATATTGCTATTGGCCGGTATTCTGTGCTTGATTTAGGAATTGGAATTATCTTTGCATGCTTCCATCTTAAGGGAAAAGTGCTAGTAGTTATAATATGGTTAAAAATATACGTTATGAAAGGTAAAAGAAGCGGTAACAAAATTTTTATGAATTTAGGATGAAGATTATCATATCCAACTGCATTCGATTTTACCTGTGTAAAACTGTAGACGACATCAAATTGATTTACGCAAGAAAATTCAAACGTGTTTTCCCTAACAATTTGGTTATTGTATGAGTTCACACTGTCATTATTACGTGAACGATTTTCAATGTGTGCATAATGATTGTCATAGAAATCAGTTCGCACCTGAACCGCGGGTAGGTTAGTGAATTTAATATTGAGTTTATCAGCATCAATTGAGCTGTTATTATTTATATTAGATTTTCCAATGCCAATATCACGGATAGTCTTCCAGGTATGTTTAGTTTCAAGAGCCGAGCTAAATTGTCTTGAGTAGTATTCAGATTTAGCAATTCTAATTTTGCAGTTAACTTCTTTTCTAGCTGTTCGATAATCGTTCTTAAGCTCAGGGGTTTTAAAACGTTTCCATCGAGTGTAGGCTATATCCCTTTGATAAATCATCTGTTTGATGGCAGATGTAAACCAAAGTTTGTTCTTTACTGTGGTAGTTCTGGTTTTTACGAGTACAGATTCTTCATATAGTCGTAATAGGTCGTCTTGTAGGAAACACATTTGGTCATCAACGGATGCCATGTAGTAAATACTGTTCCAATCAACCAGAGAGAAATTTTCAAATTTCGCGAAATCCGCGACTCTGATTTCAATTTTGATTTCATATTCATAATGTACAACTAAAAATATATTAGATTTGATATGTCGCGATTATAATAATTATATTTAATTTTTCTCATTTTTCCATTATTTTTTATTAATTAAAAATAATAGAACAATTACAACCTCGAAACTTCAATTGCGATGTGCTACTTCTAAACCAAACTTTTTTGGTGATTTTTTTGATCAGACCACATTTTTTTTCAAAGTGGCATATTTTTAGGGTTGTGGAGCGTAAAAATTCAAACTTTTTTTTTTTTTGGACCAGTCTAATGTAAATATTTTGAGATTATTTTAATATTTCTTTTTCTATTAAAGTTGGGAACTTCAATGTAAGGTAGTTAATTTGAAATTTCTAATTTTAAAGCTGAACATTACTTAATTACAAATATGATGTCAGCAAAAAAAAAAAGTAAATTGAAAGTCATGCTTCACAATTGTTCAAAAAGTGTCCGTTAGTGTATTTTAACTGCCTTTTCAGAAGTAATTCTTTACAATTTCAAAAGAATCACTTCTTTAATTGCTGCCTTTTACAGCTTTTTTTATAAGTAATTCTGAATCACATTAAAAAAATCGCTTAATTATTTCTTCAAAAGGATTATTGCTCTAAAAGTGATCCTCAGAAGTGATTTGGATACAGTTTTTCCCAAACGGATGATTGCGAGTTCGAATTCTGGAGGGACCAATAAATTTTTTTAATTTTGTATATTATTTAATTTTTTAATTTTTTAAAATACATAAAATAAAAGTGCACCTGTGAAAAAAGTACTAAAGAAAATATTAAATGGCAGTGCACCTTTTGGATTTTGCTTAATAAGTACTTTTATTGCAGATAATAAGACACAATACCAGAAAATAACAAGTGGTGTTATTATGCCAAATAAAATTAATTTCAAAGAACTGCTCAGTGGTTGAATGTTAGACTAGCAATCTTGAGCACGCATGATCGATACCCGGTGGCAACAATAACATTTTTGTTTTTTAACAAAGAAATATAATTTTTGATCTATCTTTTTTTACCTACTTTCAATTACTCAAGAAGTGCTGAAGTCCTTTGAAAACTCAACGTTAAAGTTTTTGGTGTTTGTGATAAAAAATAAGTACATTTATAATATTAACTTCAGTGCTTTTTTAGCTGCTTTTGCATCTCTTTTTTTGCTTTGAAGTTAAGAAGTTCATAAGTTAGTAAGTAGTTTTGTTGCAAGTGATTCGACTAGTTTTATAAATTTCTTCTTAAGGAAACTTTATTTTCAAGTCTTTAATCTTTAAATTGTTGAAGTTCTAATGTTAACATTCTTCAAAAAATTTACTATTTGAATAAAGTTCCCAGTCAGAAATGGCCAGTGGTATAAAAAATCAAGCACTGGCATACCACTGGGAAACCGCGGCGTTAAAAATAAATGACTGGCAGAATACGTATTTGGAACACTTTGCCAGCATTTGCAAAAAGCTTTCTGCCAGTATTTGTTTTACAAAAATATCGATGGTTTATTAAAAATCCACTGGCAAAGAATTGGCTTAGCTTGCAATGACAACGTTTGTAACCAGTGGTTATCCAGTTCTGCCAAGTCCGAAATTGCCAGCGGAAATTGTACAGCAATAAATTTATAAAAATGATGACCCTTCGTTAAAAAAAGATTTCTAGTCAGAAGGTTCCGAATTCAAAATTGGTTGGCAAAAAATGTTTAATTTTAAAAATTCTTTAGTAATTAATTCTAATATTAATTACGATTGTCCTATGGGACGGTGACAAACACTTAACTAAGAAATAATAAATTTGAAAAAACTTGCAAAGCTGCAACACAACCTCTCCAACCAACACTAGTAGGTATCCAACTATTGAATGTGAATAAAGCGCATCATAGTGTGATAATTACTTGTGAAAAAAGGAGAAAAAACAATAGGATTAAGAGAGGAAACATTCTAATTGGAAAATAAATTGCTCAAGTATTAGTTAAATTCTGGCTTTTCTGATTAGAAAACATATATTGTATAGGCTGTGATTGAAAAAACTTCAATTAGTTACACTTGCCGCTATGCCGACCGTGGTGTATCTTGATACTACGGGTCACATTTTGGGAATGCGAAAGTACTTTTTGCCAGTACTTGGACCACCTCTTAACCCTTTCAGCCACAATGTTGTATACATGCAACATTGTCATCATGTGCTCATAACTCCCGTTATATTTATTTTTTTTATAACGATTTTTACCCAGTAGCATTGCAGCTCCACAATTCGTGTATATAATTTTATACGGCAGGCTTTGATAGTTTTGATTTGGAAGCCGTTTTTCATAGTGTCCCTACACTCTTAATATGGTGACCTTTTTCCATAGGAAATACTGAGATTATGATAACTTCTTGGTATTAAGAAACCATCGCTTTTTCTTAAAAAAAACTCATAAGGTTCTAAGGAATTTTCCCGTTAGAAAAATTCTCGGATTCTATAGACTTTTTCTAATAGAAAACTCCCTTATATTCTGGAAACATTTTCTTACAGGATATCCCTCATTTTCTGAAGAATTTTTTCTATAGAACAAACTCTAATTCTAAGGTGGTTTTTCTATAAAAAAAAAATCCCTTCAGATGCTGACGCCATTTTCCTATGGACAACTCTTCGATTATAAGGAAAAATTCAATTAGAAAACCATTCACATTCTGAGGACGTCTCCCTTCAAAGCCTTCGAAAATCTGGGTTTAAATGGACTTGTGACAAAAAAGTTTTCTTATAGAATCGGTAATACATTCCATATGGGCATCAGGTCCAGATATGGACCGATTGTATCTTAAATCAATGGGCTCTGGGTCAAGTTCGAATCTCAGCGTGACCACATTATATATTTATTAAAAAAAATATGTGTAATACATTTTTTAAATAATATTTTTTTTTTATAAAAATCTATTTTTTGACACACTATTTTTCTTATCCTCCACTTACTTTATCACCTCCAAGGTAATGTGTCCATACGTTACCGTGGGGTTCAATTTATCAGTGAAGTAAGGTGTAAAGTAATACATCGGCCCCGGTGGCCACACATTACTTTATACATTATTTGGTAATGTGTGAATTTTCCGATTTAGACCAACTTTTTATACATTGTACTAGTATGGGAGGTGTAATAGTAAATGTCCTATTTAAATATATTCATTAAGTTTCATCCTTGAGGTAACACAGACTTCTCCAAAATTAGTCAATTTCTTTTAAAGTTATACAACAAAATTATCTTTTCAAAAGAATCGGTTTTAGAATAACCTAATTTCTCAAGAAACCCTGCTACACTCATAGAAATATATGTGTAAAAATAGCAGAAAAAGTTAATAAAAATTAGTTAAAAATGATGCTGCAGAAAAAACTACCAAAATTAGCAGATTTTTTTTACTAAATACTAGTAAAATGAGAACAGCAAAATTAAAACTGTTAAATTTACAGAATTTTAGTTACATTTGCTAATTTTTGCTATTTTTAAGCTAAATTTAGTTGAAGGCAAATAGAAGTCTATTCTGCTATAATCAGCAGAAATATTTGCTAAAAAATTATAAAAGACTGGATTTTTATTTGCATTAAAAAAAAATTGAAAAAGAAACTTCGAGAATTTTTAATCTTTTGTTGATTTTTTAGGCTACTAATTATTAAGCAAAATTTTTTGCTGATTTTAGCAGGTTAATTTGCTATTCTCCATTTATAAAAATTTTGCTCAAATATAACTAAAATTCTGTATATTTAACAGTTTTATTTTTGCTGTTCCTATATTACTAATATATAGCAAAAATAAACTGCTAATTTAGCAGTTTTTTCTGCAGCATGATTTTTAACTAATTTGTAGTAGTTTTAAATAAATTTTTTACGGACTTTTTTCTATTAGTGTACTATCGATTCTAACTTCGATTATTTTTGCTTGAAATTGTCCAAAAAGCAACCTATAGAAGGTTCAAAGTGAAGCCCGTTTCCGTAGTCCTTGAACTGATGCTCAGTCAGTCATACCTTACATGTACGTTCTGTGGAACCTTACAAAAACAACTGTAATCATAGTTAAAATAAACAACTACTGCTTACTATACAAAGAACTGTTGACAAATTTTTTAACTGCATGCCCCGAAATAATCGAAATATGTAACTTTAACAAAATAGTCTGAAAATATTAATGAAGTCGATAACCGTATAATTTAGCTTTTTGTGAAAATAAATTTATATTCACAATAAGTTGAAAATTAACTTAGTTAGTCAAAATTTACTGTTTTACGATAAGTTAAAACACATTATTAACGGGACACGCTTGTAAAAATGTTAGATAATTTTATGTATGGATTATATTGAAATTTATGTAGTTATTTTACGGATACTAACTTTACCAACAAGCTATTACTACGACTTATAATAGGCTAAAGACCCAAAAAAAAAAATATTTATGTTTGTTGATATAATTTATTTACTTTATGTGTAGAAAAATCTGTAGTCATAAGTTGATAACCCTTAACTGTCAATTCGTTTCCAAAGAAAAAACATGGTTGGGATGACCATATTCGAAGAGCATCATATATTTTTGGGTTTATTATTGCGACAATCATATTATGAAATACCTTTTTCTATCATAATATGATCGCTTAATTACTACATTATGATTCCAAACTGATCCCAATATTATCATATTATAGTCCTGTATATCATGCTATGATCCCTATAATTTTTTCCCAGCATTCTCTCGAAGGTGAGTGAAAAAGCTGTGCACGATCTGTTTTATTCAAAATAGTACATTTATTTATTCAATGTCTAATTTACAAACTTAAATAATTTAAACTAATTTTAGTTATCACTTATATTCACTAAATATAAATTATGGAAACATATGATAACAGCGCGTAGAAAAATATTGGCAAAAATACAATTTTACAATGCATCCGAAATTATCATAACATATTCTCAGTGATTATATTATATTTCTAATGATCATAATATTTTCCTCATGATCATATTATGGTAATGAAGAAAATTTTGTGATCATTTGGAATCATATTATGATCATCAGAACCATAATATGATCAGTACGAAAATATTATGATCATTTCGTCGTGCACTTGCATTTTTTTTTTCAAATTTTGTATTTTTTTTCAATTTTGTTTTCGTACAAAACTAAAATCTATCACACTTCTTATTAAAGACGCTCTGAAAAAATCTTTTTGCTACGTGAGTACAAAAAATTTTAAAAAATAAATACTTTTTTCACTTAATTCATAGCACTAAACACTTTATTGCATAATAAACAATAATTTTATTTGAGGATTGCTTGACAATCTATATCTCTCTAGACTTCTTGGATAGAGCGAGTTCTTTCTTCCAAAAATAATGTCGGTATTAAAATGAATATCAATATGACATTTTTTATTTTTTAAGTGTTTTTTTTTTTAAATATATATTATATTATTTATTTTAGTGCTTCTTACAACTTATTTTCACAAAATCTTAAACAAGACTGACGCTAACTGATAGATGACGCTCTTAAAAAATATACTGATCATCTCATTGTTGTCGAAACTATACCAATGATTGTGAATATGATCTCTCTCAACTCAAATTATAATATGATTGCAATTCGAAGAGAGAAATATGATTGTCCAGATAATATATGATTGTAGACGAGAGAAATAATATGATAACCGAAAAAAAGAGAGACTTTAACTATAAAATGATTATACGTGACCATATCATTTGTAAAGTATGATTAATACATTAATAATTTGATTGCAACAACCATTTATGACAGTAGTGACCACAGTTTGGTAGCTGTGATCATATTGATTACGTTGAAATCTCAACGTTTATAGATTTTTACATCTAACATAACTTTTTCGCGATACTTCCTAAAAAGTTTTGTTGGCGTACGTTCGATTACGCTGCGAATATTATAAACATTAGCTTTTTAAAAAATTTCATACTTTAAGCGGTTAAACATATATTTGCTTTAAATACTTAACGTTAATAGCTATGAGCGAAAATAGAGCTAACATTCGCCCTTACTATCTAAATTTTACAAATGTATATTTTAGTTAAAGTCGCCTTTAGTTAAAATATTGGGTGGTATGCCTTGACTTGGTTGGAGTATTCTAATGTTAATTTATTTTCAACCAATTAAAATACTTGAAAATATAAATATTTTTGTAGGGTTTTGATACACAAAATGAAAAAACCGTATGATTAAAAATAAAGTCGACTTTAAATTTAAAATACTCTTTTATAGTAAGGCCCATTGATCAGTAATATTGAAAGTGTATATATATATTGCATATATAGAAAAGTCGTTTAGTGTGTTTGTTTCAATAATTTAACAATTCACAATTAAAAAGTGTCAGCTTATGACCAATAAAATGTGAAATATTTTATTTATAAATTCAAGTTTATATGCACTTAAACGATACGAGTGGGAGTATCTTTTTAAATGGCTATTTTTCATACAAAAAAAAGGATGGATTATTTTTTTCGAAAATTTTAATATACATATTCCTACAAATAGTAATAAATTTAAGGGGACTGCCATATTTAGAGGCTTCAAGATAACCAAATAATTTGTTTGAATAAAGATCATTTTTTTTAATAAATAACCTTTCCAACATAAACGTCATACAAAAATTCCAGAAAAAAATTGCACTTAGTTCAAAAACGATGGCTTTTAAAGACAGAAACTAACTCCACGGTTACCCATTGGTAACCCGTACAAATAAAGAGTTAGAATTTTTGCTAAAATATAACAGCAAATAGTACCTGTATTTACGCCAGCATAAATTTCAATGATGTTGAGAATCATGGTCTGCTAAATTTAGGTGAGCTAGGTGAGAGTTAAGCCCAGAAGAAGTTTAGCACTATTGTTTTTAATCCTATTTTATACAGTATTGGACAAAAATTACACTGTGAGACAAATGGTAGGGGTCAGTGATCGGGAAGGGTTCAAACTACCGGGGAAAGTTATATCGGTAAAAAAGAAGTTATACGTGTCCCGGCGTTTCGCTGGGTCACCCCTAGGAATCGAGATATATCGATTTGACCTTTGGTGGTCTTTTTTTTTGACATAACTCGAGAACCACTACTCCGATTTTGCTCAAACAATTTTAAAAAAATTAAAAATTACAATTCCTTTAATCTGTTCATATAACGTTTTTCTATATACTCAACAGTTTTGCCGGTAAAAATAAATGTATGAAGAAAAAAATATTTTTTTGTCTAAAATATTAAAAAAAAGTAATAAACAAAAGGTTATTGATTTTTATGGTAGCGGTAACAAACATTTATTTTTACCGGCAAAACTGTTGAGTATATAGAAAAACGTTATATGAACAGATTAAAGGAATTGTAATTTTTAATTTTTTTAAAATTGTTTGAGCAAAATCGGACTAGTGGTTCTCGAGTTATGTCAAAAAAAAGATATATCTCGATTCCTAGGGGTGACCCAGCGAAACGCCGGGACACGTATAACTTGTTTTTGACCGATATAACATTTCCCGTTGGTTTCATCCCATCCCGATTTTGACTGTCGCATAGTGTTATAAATCTTTAAAAACGACCTTAAATTTGACTGAATCCACAGAACGCTAAACTCTTTATACCGTGTAATAATTTTCCAGCCCCCAAGACCAAAAGCCTTATTTTGCTGCATAGTATATAATTAAGCAGAAGTTTATATAATATTTCTCTCCTTCTCATAACATAAATTTCCGTTCAACTGAAGCTCTGTCCCATAGAAGACCTTCTTTATTAAGTAGTAAGTAAACATGATTATAAAATGAGAAAAACTTTATATTATGGTTTGTTTTTAATCTTCACTGAAATATTACTAACACTTTTAATGTTAAAAATTAATATTAATTAAAGTGTTTCTATAAACTAAAACAACAAGAGCAAAAAAAAAACATAAAACCAACTCTAGTTTCTAATCATTTTTTATTATAAATATAACTTTTTCTTATTTCTTTTTGTCTGACATCCAAACAATTTTATAGAGAAAAACGGTAAAACCGAGAAATTATTACCTGTCAGGAAACATTTTCTATACAGTTGTGAGCTCTTTTTATACGTAATCTATACACTCAAAGAAATAAACCTGTAAAAATAGCAAGAAAAAGAAAAAGCTACTAAAAATTAGTTAAAAGTTACCTTGCAGGAAAAACTGCTGAAATTAGTAGATTTCTTTGCTAAATACTAGCAAAATAAGAACAGCAAATACAAAACTGTTAAACTTATAGAATTTTAGTTATATTTCAATTAACTTTCAGTTGAATAAAAATGCAAAATTATATTGTTAAATCTGCAGAAATAGCAGAAACAAACTGTTATATCTGCAAAATTTTTGTTGTTATTAAGTTAAATTTGATGTAAAACAAGTACATCATTTTGAGGAAATAATTTGGAATTTTGCAAATTTTTTAAATTTTTATAAATTTTTGCGTTACTTCAATCTGCAATCGGATTCAGATTCTCCTTTGTATGAGAATAAAAATGTAACTTAACGGAAAAGAAACTCATACGCGCATTTTTTGGCGGCATAGTTTTTTTTCGCGAAATAGTACGTAGGATAACCAATAAAACAAAACTTCAAGGGCGATACAATCACTCCAACGCCTTTCTAACATTTCGATACCTTTTTTATGGAATGATTTATCTTTGGCCTCTGTTTCGGCAATCACCTCTTCATTTGAACCAAATCTCTTTCCAGCGAGCAGTTTTTTGAAGCCTGGAAACAGGTAATTCGTGCAATTTGGCCATGATAGCCAACGACTTATGGTACGGCGCATTATCTTGGTGAAAGAGCACTTTTTTCTTCTTCACATGGGGCCGTTTTTTTGCGATTTCCTCCTTAAAACGCACCAGTTGGTCCATGTAGCGATCGATATTGATGGTCTGGCCTTTTTCAAGGTAATCAATATACAAAATTCCAGTAGCATCCCAAAATACTGATCCATAACTTTACCAGCTCGATATATTTAAGGATCAGCTATCTCCTGCAACTTCACTTTACTGTCTGCCAAAACGATTTTGTGAACTTTTACCATCTCTTTTTGACGACCAGAGCGTTCGTCGTCATCGATGTTTGTACGACCACGTTTAAAATCAGCAAATCACTTTTCTACCATTTGGCTCGATAGAGTAGAGTCCGAATAACACTTATAAAGCCAAGGTTTGGCTTGAGCGGTGTTTTTTCCCATTAAAAAGCAACGATAAATCAACACCCGAAATTGTTTTGAATTCATTGTTTTTAAAATCGCAAAACTAGCGTCACGAAAATAGCTGTAACTTGTTCACTAATGAACGAATTGTCATCAAATTTTAAAAGGTATCATCTATAGGTTGGTAGTTCAAAAAATCACATGGATTTTTCATTAGTGGCGCCACCTATGTGTCGTCCTACGGACTTTTCTGCCAATGAGTTATATACACGGTTGGACGCGCCTTGAAAATCTTTATCTTGATACCAGGGTTGGCAGGCAATACCGCTAAAATACAGTTATCGATTCAAAACCATTTCAACTGCCTACCGTTACCCCTAAAATACCGTTACCGAAATAACCGAAATACCATTATCATTTGAATACCGTTACCGATAATAACTGAAATACCGTTATCCGTAAAATACCGATACCGAAACAAATGAAATATCGATACCCTTAAAATAATGTTACCGAAATAAATGAAATACCGTTACCCCTAAATACCGTTACCGTTATTTTTAATTTTCTGCTTTTGGTAATTACACGTGGTTATTGAGTATTTTTCGTACTTTAAGTTAGTAAATTGGTTCCGTTTTTAATCTTGTTTGTTTTTTGTAAAAACAATTGCGGGATGCATCGAAATATCTGACTGTCGTTATCCTTTAAATACCGTTACCGAAATAACTGAAATATCGCTAACCTTAAAATACCGTTACCGAAATAATCAAAAAATCGTTAACCTTAAAATACCGTTACCGAAATAACTAAAAAACCGTTATCCTTAAAATACCGATACCAAAATAAATGAAATAGCGTTACCCTTAAAATACCGTTACCGAAATAATCTCAAATAGCGTTACCCTTACAGGTAACCGCATCATTTCGGTTACCATCAATGCTTGATACCCATATTTTTTATTGATTAGGTCTAATATATACATTTCCTTTATTTATATAAAAACGAGTAAAAAGGTTAAAGTCGGGCATGCCGACTATACAATACCCTACACCAGTCTGGTTAAAAGCCAACTAATGTTTGGATCCGAAATTCGAATTATAAAAGAAGAGAAAATCGCAAATATATGGGCGATAGGTCCAAATATGGACCGATTCTATCTAGAATCTATCGGCTTTGTTCTCGGGACCATGTGAGTCAGCGAACCAAATTTCATTAAAATATCTTAATATATGCGAGTTGCAGCGTGTAAGCAAGCCAATTTTGGGGTGACCCTTATATAGGCACTAGGTCTAAATATGGACCGATTTCAACCAAAATCTATGGGATTCGTCCTTGGGCTGACATAAGTCGATGTACTAATTTCATCAAAATATCTTAATATTTGCGACCTGTAGAGTGCGCACAAGAATTTATGGACACACAGACGGACGGACGGACATCGTCATTCCGAGTCGATCGGATCGGTAAACTATAAGGTGGGTCTAGGTCCACTTTTTTTTGGTGCTACAAATATCAGCACAAGCTTATTATACCCTGACCACGTAGTGGTGTAGGGTGTAATAAAATACATATTTCAAATATTATGTTATATAAAAGTTCATGTTGAACATAGAGCGCCTTCAAAATCTCTGCAATTGGAACGATCACTGGCTAAAGACTTGATTTGATTCCAAGTAATATTACTTTTTTCGCCCTCTTTTCTCACCATTCTCACCCATGTGTTACGTGGCGACTGTCGATGGCTCTGGAGATTCCAGTCAAGAACGGCTCTGGGTATTTTATTTACAGGCCTTCGTAATATATGGCCAATCCAAGACCATTTTCGACGTTTGATTTCGGTTTCAATCGGTTCACAATATATAGCAGCTGTTCATTGATTACCTAATGGGGCCAAAATATTTGGCAGATTTGTCTTAGGCAGCGGTTTACAAAATTTTGTAGTTTGGTATGGGTGGTTTTCGTTTAACAAGTGGTGCAGCTATAGAGCAAGCCCGATTTTACAGTACAGTTGAAGATTATAAGTTTTGTTGGTCGCGAGATGTTATTTGCACGCCATAATTTATGACGCGCGAGGAATGCGACTCTGGCTTTGTTAGTGGTGTCTTCGATATCTCTACCATCTTTTATTATACGACTTCCCGGGTAGCAGAAGGGTTCAACGTTCTAGATTTTGGATGCTTTTAATGACAGAGGCGTTGTCTTGTTGTTGCCAATTCTCATCAGTTTAATCTTAGTGACGTTTTTCTTGAGACCAACTTTTCTTGCGTTCCTGTCATGACTTATAAGCTTCTGTTCAATTTCAAACATATATGATTCGCATAATCGATATCGTTTAGGCGTTCCTGAAAGTTCCAACGTATACCACTTCGAGCTTCGATATTTGTTTGCTCCCTTACCCCATCCAACAGGATAAGGAATAATGTTGTATGACCGATCGGCTTTCCAGTCCATCAAAAGTTACTGTACATTTGGCAACATCATATAGTTCGCGAATAAGGTCAACAATTTTATTGAGGACACCTTTAGTTCTAAGAGCCGCCCAGATTTCTGGTCTAAAGACAGTGTCATAGGCTCGCTCGAAATCTACTCTTGTGATTGCTCAATGATGATGGAAATGGTATTAATGTGATCCGCACATGATCTTCCGGGTCTGAGTCCTACTTGCGTAAAATGGGCTCAATAATTGGGGCAATTATTTGAAGTAGCAGTAGCGCCATATTTATTTATTATGTTTATTACCCAGCAAAATTTTTTCGAACTGGTTACCTCCGAATCTGTTCTAGAACAGGTTATTTTTTCCACCGGTTCCATGGAACATGTACTAGAACTGATTCCTGCAAGTCAAAATGTAAGGATTCACTGTCGCAGAACCAGTTATATAACTGGGTCTAGAACCGGTTCCAAAACAACCTGTTCTAGTTCGAAGGAAAAGAAACTGTTGCTTTTGGGACAAACTCAAACAAAAATCACCGATGATAGAACGTAAAGTGGAACAGGTTGCATGCAAGTACAAGTTGTTCTACAGCCGGATCTTTGCATCCGACAATTTCGCTGGGTAATGTTATTCCACGCCAGTTTTTGCAATAGTTAAGATCCCCTTCTTAGGAATTGTTATGATAACACCTACTTTCCAGCTCTCCGGGATTTTATTACAATGCCTTGCTGATTGTAAAATTTGTCGTGAGGGTCTTCGCAATCAGAACAGCTCCATATTTAAGCAGTTCAGCTGATACTCTATCAGGACCGGCAGCTTTTGAATCTTTTAGGAAAGGACTTCATTGTATATGTCGTTATTTCTCTTCGCAGGTTTTTATGTCTGGAAAGCCATAGGCAACTAGTTAATTCGAATTCATTGGAGCCTTCTTGTCTGGAAGGAGCGCTGAAAAATGCTTGCCAATGGTTCAATTTCCCTTCGAGCGTAGTGGCTGTGCTTTAATATTGATGTGTGTTTTATGCTCTTGCCGCCGAGTTGTTTTATATTCGAGTAAACCCCGCGCATGTTGCCGATATTCGATGCTTGTTCAGCTTCTTCTGCGATGGTCTTAAAGTAGCGTTCCTGGTCTAAGCGGATTATTTTTTTCACTTTCTTCGCAGATAATCTATAATTTTCCTTAACTACACTTTTTGTATCGGGTATTTAAGTGAATGAATCCAATTTACACCCACGATTTTTCATTAATCCAAGGTTTTTGCTTCTTTCTTCTGACTCCTAGAACTGACTTAACAGATTGACAACTGGTTTCTGCTACGGTGGTCCGCACCCCACTTTGAAGAGAATCATTGAGGGTAGCACAATAAAGAGCCGCCACATACTGCAGTCAGCCTAGGAAAGGTTTGCCGACTATACTGTGTTCGATCTGGTTGCGAGTGATACTCTTATGAATGTCCCTATGGGTAGACTTTATCCCACCAATAAATAAACTGTGACGAGCACATAAGTCAACAAGCCCCTGACCATTGTTATTTCTAGATTGCCACAGACCCTGGAAACTTATAACGGATAGCATATTACTGTTGTCGAAGCCCACTTTGGCATTAAAATCGCCGAGTAAGTCTTCATAACACCACCTGGAGTTGCTTGGAGGACAGCTTTGGTTGTAGGAGTTATCTTTAGCATAATCGTTATCTGGCTGTTTTGGGCCTATCATATAATTACAGAAATTTTTCGAAACTTTGAATAAAAATGGGCGGAAATAATTCTGTGAGATACCGTTGCGTAGTGAAGAAGATCCCAGTTTGCTCTTGGGGAGAGTAATAACCCAACCCCAATTATGCGCATGTTTTCATTTCTGGAGAAAATAAAAGTGTTGCCATTTTGGGATCGTGTTGACCCACTGTTTAATCATCTAACCTCGCTGAGACCCAGAATTATCAATACTGTAGTTTCTCATTTCACTGCAAACTTATTTAAGTCTTGATGGCTCGGAAAAAGATCTTACGTTCCCAGTTCCAATTATTATCCATTGTTTAAAGCCAAATGTTGTCCTTGTGTTTCGGGGAGAGAGGGGTATTGGCCCGCAGCTCAATCTGATTGCAGGCCATGACGATTAGAGGTTCAACGGCACTCCGAATTTAAAGCAACACGTTTCTCAAGCGTGTCCTTCTGAGAGCCTCTTCTCTAATCCGCTGATCTATCCGCCACTGCTTATTTTAATTCGCAGTCGCCCCTCATACTGCATGAAAGGGTCATCTACTATCCGCAACCCGTGAAGACTCCCCCTAGTACTTTAGCTGTGCTTCATTGCTGGGTATTTTTACATTTAATTTGCATAGGAAATCTACACGGATGTAAAATATAAAATTCTCTGGGAGGAAAGTCATTAATGTTAATGCGTAGTGTTTTTGGCAATGGGAATTCATGCGACAAATTTAAATTGTTTGAATTCATTCAAAGCAATTAATTTCTGGTTCTTTCTTATTCATGAATCCATTTCTCGATTTTAAATTTAAGGGAATTCAGGAATTTTTTTTAATAAAAAGGAATTAATTCTTTATAGCCTGACTCCTCAATAAAATATAAATTTTTTATACTAAAACATAACACACAGATTCAACAGATTTATTTTGGAAATCAGCCAAATTGGCAACACTGATGTTTGGTTTCATTGTTGTTGTTTTTGTGTAAGTAATTCGCATCCTTGTATATCTTTACGCATGAAAGAATTTCAAATATTTAGTTTTTGCTGTTGTTTTTTTTAATATTTTTCCGTGTAGTGTTGTTATTATGAATGAAAAGAAAAATGTAAAAGGTTTATATGTATGTATGTGGCTTTTATGGTGTCTGTCTGTGTGTAGGTGTTGGCAGATACTTATACATAAATATTTCTATATTTATAAATAGTATACTAATTATCATTAGGCGGTTTTTGTAATTATTTTAATGCGTTGTTTGTTAAAGGCGTAAATTAAATATTAAGTTAGAAAATTTTGGTGTTAAAGAAACAATTGAAACAAAAAAAAAACATTTTGAAAATGATATGCAAATAACAGATAGATTTTACAAGGCAACACCCTAAAAAAGATTTGTTGACCTAACCAGATATGATACCAACCAAATCCCTTGGGATAACAGAAATAGGATTGTGATAACTAAATTTCTTGGTTGCCGGAATAACAAATTTTCTTTCTTTATGAAGTTGATAATAAAAGTTTCGGAGTTTGCATGCCGAAGGAATGCAAATTATGGCATAAAAATCACTTCTTTAAATAACGACTTTTTAAATATTGACGTTCCCTGAATTTTGCTAAAAAAAAATGCAGGAAAATACTAGAGCGAAAACGTTAACTACACTCATAAAAAAGCCCCTACAAGTAGGTAAAAATTTTGCTGGCACATATACATTAGAGTGTCCCTTAAAAATAGATTTGTCATTACACCCCCAGTTTTATTGGAAATGGTCCCAAATGGAAGAAATCGATCGAAAATCTCGTAGTCATAATTAATATTAAGTTTCATGGGTCTTTTCTGACCCCAAGCCACTAAGGGTTAACGATTTTTTAAACAAATGTAAAGATAATTATAGTCTAACCAAATTTAAGTGATGTTTTTCCGAAACATGTGTAAAATTTGATGAAAACATTCAAATTTTGTTTAATTTTTGACAAAATGACCAATTTTTGTAAATTGTCCTGGAAAGCAATCGCTCCAAACACAAACTCGAATTATAATTTTTCCAATTTATTTTTTTTCTTTAATATCAACTATTATGTGGTACAAATAGCAATCGACATCTCAAAATTAGCCATTTTAAAAAAGCATTAAAATTAATTAAAAAAAAAAACACGTTTTTGCATTTTTATCAAATTTGTAGGTCATTTTGGATTCCAGACTAAAGTGGGTTAATGATATCCGATGAATCGAAATTCCATATCTGTATCATTTTGACTATATTAAATGAATAAATTGAATAAAAAATAATTTTTTTAGAAATTTCGTATTTAGGGAATTTTTAATAGTAATACAATTTTTTTCCAAATTGGTCCATTTTCGTCCAACTTTAGGCACGGGTTAACGTTTTCAAAAAAAAAAATCGATTCCCATTTCCAATAAAACTGGGGGGTGTAATGAACGAAAATCGACAAATCGCTATTTTAAGGGACAGTCTAATATACATGTACTGTACTGGCAGAATTTTGACCTATTTGTACAGGCTTTTTAAGAGAAAATAACAGAAAAATTAGTTTAATTTAACCAGAACACGTTTATTAGACTTTTGTACCTATTTTTTTTTATGAGTGTACTCGTATATTTAAAAATTTGGTCTGTAGGCTGTTGTTTACGGCTTTTGTTAGTATAAAAATTAACAAAATTTTTACAAAAAATTAATTTAAATAATTTTATGTTACAGCCAAATCTCTCTACAATGGAACTTTAAAAAATAAATCTTTTTTTGTTGGTTTTCTTTTAAAAATTTTAAAAAGCATTAAATTGGCTACTTTAAAAACTTCAGGTATAGTAAGGGATTAAAGTAATATTTCTTTGAAGTGTGAGAACAGCTAAAAGTGGTGAATTGTATTTTTAAATATACTCACCTCCACTCCGAAAAATTACTACATCTTTTCATAAAGAAAAGAGAGTTACAAAATTCAATGGCGTTTCGGAAAAGCTTTTTTCAAGTTTCTCATACTTGTTTTCTTATAAATCTACTCTCTCTCTCTCTCTTTGTCTCTTTGTCTAGTATCATATGTTTTGTTGTTTTATTTTTCTCTCTTTCTTTCTCTCCTCATCCTTTATTTTCCTATTTCGTTGCTGTTATGACGTCAACTGACACTTGACATAAAGTTGGAAACTGTTGTTTTTGTTGTTGATGATTTTTCTACTCATATTATTGTGTGTGTTTGTTTCTCGTTTTTCTACTGACTGATGCCAAGGACTGATAATGGTACTTGGCAATAGACACATACCATGCGTTTAATTTTACTAGTATTGTGCCGGATATTCAATAAAATAAACACACAAAACGAGTGCGAGTTAAAGGATAAGAACGGAATATTAACTAAAAAATAAAAATAAAGAAAGATACAAATAAAAAATTATTGACAATTTACGTTTATACTTTTGTCGACATTGTATTTATATGTGTGTGAGTTTAACATTACTTGTCATTACATTAGTATTGATAAAAAAAATTCCATACACGTGAATTGTTAGTAATACGTGGGTGGATTTGTGTTTGTGTATAAATGTTGTGAATAGAAAAACAAATATAGAAAAATATGTTGACTAGGGATATAACTTTTAAAAATTTTGGCAAATATCGAAAATAAAAAAAGAAATATGACTTTACTTTTTCGTTGTCATTAAAAAAGTTTCCGCTCCAAATGCGTTGAAGTTTTGAAGACAGATTTTAGATGAATTTAATTTTTTTTTGCAATAACTCATCGGAAAATGAATTTTTATTTTTAATTCAGTTTATGGAGATTAGACCTTGTAGTCTTAAATTTTTTTTTTTTATATATTTTTGATGTATTCATAAACTTTCCTAATTATTGGGCATAATCATGTGCGGAACGTTTTCGCTCTAAAAAGGTTCAAGGAAAATATTCTTCTTATTAGTACAGTTTTTTCCATAATGTGGTAACATGTAATTTTTTCGCATTCAAAAAGTTATACACCTAATGTTGAGCTTTAAGGAAGATAATACTGCGTAGGTGTCTTTAGCTACATACGTACGAGTATACATATCTATTATTTAATTAGGATACATTTATCATACGCAGTTTGGTTATAAGAAATTTGTATATGGGACATTACTAACGATATTTAACACTCCGGTTGGTTTTTTCTTCTAAGAAATCTCGTTTTAGAAATCATATTTCATTGCCTACTTTAGACTTTAGATAATTATAATTAGTTCAAAAATGAAACATAGATTGCTATACTCATAAAAAAGTTCGTACAAAAATTTGTTAAAGGCGTTCTGATTCATTGGACTAATTTTTTGTTATTTTGTCTTAAAATTTTTGGATCTAATTAACATTTTTTGTAAATCCAATTTAAATAGTATAACAATTACTTTCATCTGTATTTGAATTAACTATGCACGCTAATTGTTACTTAATTTTACAAATGTTTCAGCTAATGTAAACCAAATTTTTTTCAAATGATTATATTATTGTGCCTCTGATACACTGAAAAAAGTTTGACAGTCACTGCATGACAGTTGTTTGTGTAGTAATCAGTAGTTGTTGTTTTTAACAGTAATTACGGTTGTTTTTCTATAGAAAAAGCAAAACAACTTTTATCACGGTTATTTAAGAAAACAACTAACCAAAGTTACTGTAATTTCGTAACAGTTGCTTAAATCAGTTATTTATAAAATCATAATAAACAACTACTAAAACAGTAATTTTACAGTAAACTGTTATTTTTGGAAGTTATTTAAAAAATAAAAAATTTCGCTGATTTTTTTTTTAATTTAAAAGATTCTTGTTTAGTTTATATTTGTTATTATTGATATATATCTAGTTTGCAAATAAAAATCAGAAACTTGAATTGCATCTCCAATGCATGAAAGCATAACAACTGCAGAATGGTTTGGAATTTTTACTTCAAATTTTAAACAGGCTGAAGTAATAACACATATTTTTGTAATCAAAAGAAAAAAAAATTTTTTTTTTTAATTGAAATATACTTTTATAAATAGAAAGAATTGACTGTAAAAAACAGTAGTTTTTACCGATTTTGCCAGTTGTTTTAAAATTTTTGTAGTAAAAATTTATCAGTTAATTTTACGACATTGGTAGTTATTTTTAATGCATTTGTTAGTTATTTTTCAACAGTTAAAAATAACAAAAGTTTTAGTTGCTTTAAAGGCAAATACATTTGTCGCCTTTTTAACTGCATATACCTTCGTTTTAACTGTCATTCTCAGTAGATTCTACCGACAAACTTTTGTGAGTGTATAAATATCACATAGAGATGGCGCTATGTTTTCATATTTTGTATTGTATAGCCATAAAATGGTTAACATCTTTGAAACTAAGCGAGATGGCCAATTAGTCGTTACTCTGTACTTATTAATCCATACAAAGCATCTGCACTCCCAAAAATAAATATGAGCCTAACTCGAAACAAATCCGGAGGGTATGAAAAGCCAGTTTGTAAATCACATTTTAGCAGAATTTTTTGTTTAAATCAGGTAGAGTTTCTACTCAATTTAGCTCAAATTTCTTAGGAAACTTAACTAAATTGTCTGTGAAATTAGCAGTGTGTAAAATTTAGCTTATTTAAATTTAACAAACCATGATCCTCAACTTCATTAAAAACTTTGCAGACACAAGTACAAGTACAATTTCCTGTTGCTTGAGCAAAATTTTGAACTATTTGTACGGGCTTTTTTTCTGAGTGTGCTGAGATATTAGGAAATAGCGCCTGCAGAATTTTCAATGAAGTTCAGAATCATGGGCTGCTAAATTTAGGAAAGCTAAATAAGTATTATACCCTATCCACATAGCTGTGTACGGTATATTTAAAATTATCGCGTGAAATTATTTGTGCAAAAATACGGTTGAATGAATACTGTTAGTATATAAAATTATATATAAAATAAAAGTTCCCAGGAAAATTTGCAATCGGTAGCCAACCACACCCACTCTACAACTGGTTCAACTTCAACCGATTCCATGGATTCCTGGGATCCTATATGGAAGGTGTGGGTGACATAGAATCAGTTTCAGAACTAGTTCCAGAACTGATTCTAGAGCAACCGGTTCCACTTTGGAGCTATAGAAGGGGTTGCTTTTGGGACAAATTCATACAAAAATAATCGTTGTTAGAGTCGACGGTAGAAGAGGTTGTGAATGAAAAGTAGCTATTCTACAACCGATTCTTTGGTACAGAAAATTTTCCTGGGTTTATTTACTTTTCTAAACCATTCATTTTCAATGACTCATATTTAATTTGAATGGCAATACTGCACACTGAGAGAATTCAGTAATAAATTTCTTCATAGTTTCAATGAATATTGTCACTGAAACTCGTCCATTGAAACTCTTCATAGAATCTATGAAACAGGTTTCATTAAAGTCAATGTTTATGAAAAGTTCATAAAATTAATTAAACTCTTGATAAAATTAATGAAGAGCTTCATAAAATCTATGAAGTAATTTCATTTACTATTATTTATTATAGTTGGTTGTTGTCGTTGCTAAGCTGGAGTGGATAAATAAAAGATACTTAGCAAATGCAAAAGGCGTAATAAAATCGTAGCATATTTTACGGATGTACAAAATATATCTAAAGAAAGAATTCATTAAATTAAAAAGTTTCATAAAAAAAAGTTTCGAAAAAATTAATATGATTTATAAAAAAATTTTATAGTCCAAAATTAATAATAAAAAATTAATTTAAAAAAAAATAAAAATTAAAAAAGATTATTCTCTCAGTAAATAACGATATTTTATAAAAAAATTAAAAAAAAGTAAATACTATTGAACAATTTCATATATGTGACAGCGCATAGAGAAAGGGGCCTAAGGGTAAAAAAATCAATATTTTTTTTTGTGGACAACATCTGAGCATTGAATGAGACCGATCCCATGCTCTCCTGACCTTAGGTCCCTTTCTATCCTTAGGTCCTTTTCTATTTTTCGCATCACATATATAAAAAATAATTTCATTAAATTTATGGAGATCTAATTTATGAAATTTAGCGAATTCTTTTTAATGAAATTATGAAATTTTATGAAAGAAAAGTTATGAAAAATTTCATAATATTAATTAAAGATTATATACATAATGAAATTCTTCATTGGTTCTACTAAAAAAATTCTATGAAATTATATCATTAATATCACGAAGGATAATTCTCTCAGTGCACCGTCTAAAGAAAACTGATGATGGGAAACTGGAAAATCCCCAAAATCATCGTCTTTTCTTTCCTGAAGGTGTAGAATATTTTGAAAGCAAAAATTCTGTGAAGTATTTTTTATATGAATATCCTGATAAAGAAAAATAATTGAGTTTTTGAAAAAATACATATAACGTTATTTCATAATAAGAGAATAATTGGCCCTGAACAAGAATAAACAAAAAAATTCATTGCAGGACTACACTCAGGGAATTATGTAGGTTAAATCAACTGCAAATGACAGTTAAATTAAGTGCATTTGCAGTTAAAAAGGTGTAGACTACATTTGCATTTAAATCAATTGCAAAAACTGTAAAAACAACTGCAAATGTAGTTAAAATAACATAAACAACAATTATTTTAAAAATTACTAATTTAATAAAAAACAATTTATGCACCCAGAAAACAGATTCGGTGCTGACAACCCCATTTGTTGCCAATCGAATGGTTCAGTTGCATTAAATGAATTTTTCGTTAGCGGCTACCGAATTATTCTTAATACAACTGAAATTCCATTGTCACAGTCAAATTAGTCTTGTCTCAATTGGTTTTCTGCTGCCACAACTGAAAAATTCGGCAACCACAACCAAACCATGCGATTGACTACAAATGGGGTTATCAGAACTAAATCTGTTTTCTGGGTGTGTAAATACTTTTTACTTAATTTTATTCTCGAATAAATTTAAAATTGAGAAATCAAAATTTACACCTAATATTAATTTTATTGTTCACTATTAAAATATTGTTCTCGATGACCGTCTGTGAGGAACGAAATACTGTTTGGCTTACTTTTTTTCTCCACATAGAAAGGGATGAAAATATAAAAGAACTGAAAGTAAATTAATACAATATTTTTTAATATTCCCGTAAATAAATTTATATTATAAAACTTACCTTATTATTTAAATAACTAAATAAAATATATAAACTTTTCCGTATTACGCGTTTTCACTCTTTAGCTTTGTTTTATGACTAAGACAAGAGAAAACATGGTCTTCTCATATTTTTTTCACTAGAAATTTCTAAACAAACGCTTCGTACACACGCTCCTGTTTGCTTCGTGGGTTAATTTTCTAAAATTAAATTAAGAATAATATTTTTAGATCTAGAAAAATAATATCAAGAAGTTCGACCAATGTCCGCTCAGGAATATCTGTTATAAAAATTAAAATCTCCTCAAATTTGACTTCTGACCTTACACAGCGGTAATTTAATTTATTTATATTTTGCCCTAATTTTCAGGATTGAAGTATTTAATCTTGTATTGTTATATTTCGGCCAAAATCACGTGGAATTAAAAGAATGAAAAAGAAACCCTTGACTAAAAGCTAAATAAATGCCAAAAATCGCTGTTTTCTCGAAATCCGCTCCAAGAAAATCTATGCCGCAGCCAAATGAAAAGAGGAATTCCTAGAAGTTTTGTGGGTTTTAATCTCTAATAGGGCCTTAATAAAACCTTGAAGTTCAATCGTTGATTTTTTAAAATTTCTTTCAAAAAATTTTAAAAAATTTAAAATTGAAGATTTGAAAACAGTGTTTAAGAATTCCGACCTTTTTGGCACTAATTTAAAACGAGTTAGCAAAACGCAATATAAAAAATAATTCTTATCTAAGTTCTTGGAACTTATAGAATAAAAAAATGTTTCTGTAGTAGATTATTTCAATAAAGTTTAAAATTTGGACCCGAATTTCTTGATTAAGTGGCCTGCGACACATGAGTTGCCTGGGGAAATTGATATAACTCGTCTGATTTTTAACCGATTTAAGTTTTTATTGCTTTATAAGAAGGAGAATTCACTCACAATCACGATTCTTTAGTGTTTTTAATTCGAATTAGTGTTAAAATATCAATGTTTTCGAGAAAATGCACAAAAATTCATATTTTCCCCTTGTAATCCGTGTTCCAAAAAAAAAAATTTTTTTGGAGCACCCTAGTGCACACACATTTGAAAATTTAAATATTTGTAACAAAATTTAAAATAACTGCATAAAATAAATGTTACTACAATGTAGTAGTTTTTGTAGTTTGTTTAAAAAACTAACTGTCAAAAACAACAATTAACTGCGATTGTAGTTAAAATAACTACAACCGCATTACTACACAAATAACTATAATGTAGTAACTGCAGAAGTTTTCTGAGTGTAAAGGTCGAAAACACTATTTTTATTTTTAACTTTAAAAATAAAACTTAAAATTAAAAAAAAATGTTTAACTTTAAAAATAAAAATTAAACAAACATAAACAAACAAACGTATACAATATTTATGTATTACTTTTTAAATAAATTTCCGTCGATAATGGAATATATATTGTGAGTGTAGGGTTAATTTACGCATAGGGACGATATCGAATCTGGAAAAAGTTTCAGTCGTTATATCTTAGTGCGCGACATATATTTTCTAAATAACTTGGGCTCGCTGAATACAAATCTGACAAAAGCTTTTAAATCTTTTGATTAGTTAACTTAACTTTTTAGTATCCCATCAAAAAATATTGGAATGCAAGCTTAACGACTTCTTTCAGTGCTTCCAAAGTGTCCGTTTTTACTGTCTGTAGTTTTACTGTTTTCTAGAAGTAATTCTAAACCACTTCCAATAAATTCACTTCCTTCAATACTTCCCAATTATCGGTTATAATATTTTTACAGCATTTTTAGAAGTAATTCTGAAGAACATCCAAAAATCCCTCATTTATTGCTTTTAAAGTATTATTTCTGTAAAAGTAATCCCAAGAAGTGATTTGTATACACTTTATTTCCAAACAGATTATCGCGTGTTCAAATCCTGGTGGGACATTTTTAAATTCTATCAGCCTTACTATCTAAATTTTTCAAATGTATATTTTAGTTAAAGTCGACTTTAGTTAAAATATTGGGTGGCAGTATGCCTTAACTTGGTTTATTTTTGGAGCATTCTGATTGGTTAATTTATTTTCAACCAATCAAAATGTTTGAAAATATAAATATTTTTGTGGGGTTTTCATACACAAAATTAACAAAACTGTATGATTAAAAATAAAGTCGATTTTAAATTTAAAATACTCTTTTATAGTAAAGGCCAATATTTTTGAATTTTAAAATTTTTAAATATATAGGCCCTTACTATAAAAAAAGTATTTTAAATTTAAAGACGACTTTATTCTTTTGGTTTTGTTCATACAAAAATATTTGTATTTGCAAATATTTTGATTGGTTAAAAATAAATTAACCAAACAGAATGCTCCAAAAATAAACCAAGTTAAGGCATACTGCCACCCAATATTTTAACTAAAGTCGAGTTTAACTAAAATATACATTTGAAAACTTTAGATAGTAAGGCTGATAGAAATTAAAAATCTAATAAATATATTTATTGAGGAGTACATAACACTTCCCTATCTATGGGTCTTATAAAAATTTTTCTTTCAAGAATTAAAAAAAAATTACTTGTAAATTAGATAAACTTTCATATCATTATTTCATATAGTTTGCAACAACCTTAAGGATATACTTTGTAGTTGTTAAAAAGACACAGAATTTTTAATCTTATTAAAATTATATATGTTAATATTAATAAGCAAAAAGAAAGAGAAAAACAAATAAACAAACATAAACGTAGCCCATGTACATTAAGATAATGTATCTCTTAAAGTAGTAAAAATGATGATGCATCATCATTTTTAAATGGTATCAAAATGTGTAAGGCATAAAATAAAAAAATTAAAAAGGAAAAACTTTTTTCTTTTTGTTTTATAAAATAACCTTATTTTTATGATAAACTCAATTCACTCACTATACATATTCGCAAATACAAAAACAAAAACTGCTTGAACCTTACATAGAAAATAAAAAAAGAATAACATAATTGTAGCCTAGTTAAAGTATGTTAACACAAAATTTTCATTTCTTTACATATTCCACTTTTGTATATTTATTACATACATACATACCTACACCGACATTTAAAATGTAAACTTATAAACAAAAATATATTCTTACACCCACACACACTCACACACACAAACATGCTTCATCAACCTACAATTATAACTAGATTGTAACCTCAGGAATATTTACACATTTCGTTGTAAATGCATAGACACATATAGATAAATATGAAGAACTTAAAAAATGCATAATGGGACAAGAAACCAGAAAAATTTAAGAACGAAATTTTAATTTTTTGAAAGGTTTGTAATCTTTATAATCATTAAAATTATTTGATATTTTGATTTCTTGTTAAATAGTAATACAATTTTGTTAAGATTTTATACCAAAAAATTGGTTAATTTTTAATTATGTTGTTTATTATTTGTGTAGAATAATTCTAGTCTTAGCTATATAATTAAATTAACAATAAAAAAAAAACATTTAATTTGATCACTGCAATTTATTTGTCCCCTTGTGCAGTCATTTTTCACAATTTAAGAAACGTTATGAATATATAGATGAATGTTTGCATGCTTGGATGGATGGTTGAAAAAATGCTTTTTGTTTTTTTTTTCTTCTTTGTAAACGTTGTTAATGTGTATTTGTGTATTTATACTGGCATACATGTTTTTATATTTTTTGTATTCTTCTTATTTGACTTTTCTCATATGAAAATGTTACACGGTATTTGTATAAAGGTAGCACTTATGTTTTCTTTTGAAATTAATTTAAATAAAAAGCTTTAAAATAAAATCTAAATAATGGATCTATTTGTTTTGATTTCTAGTAAAAGAAATTGTAAATTTGAAGAAGATTTGCCAAAAATGAATTGCTTTTCATGTGGAATATAGAAAAATGATATCCACAGTAGTAAATAGAAAGAAAACCTAGTGTAGAAACTAAAGTACCAATTGAAGAAAATAGTTCAGGTTATCATCGCATGTGGAGGATAACACAAAGTCTGGTTGATATGTTTTGGGGTAGATGGCTAAAAGAATATCTTCCAACAATATCATTAAGATCAAAATGTACACAAACAACTCCGCCACTTAAGTAGGGAGATATTGTTGTAATTACAAAGGAACTTTTTCCGAGATATCATTGGTCTATTGGTATTATAAAAACGTTGTACTTTGGACTGGATGGTATACCTAGATCTTGTGTAATTAAAACTTCACAAGGAGATACTAATAAATTATCATAATTTACACAGGCAAATTTCGGATACCCTGTTCTGTTTGATTGGTGGGCCGGGCTTCACATACGGTTTCTTGCACTTCAAGTTGTCGTAATAAATCCATTTTTCATCGCCACCCAGGAAAATTTTTTACAATCGGTAGCCAACCACTCCTATTCTACAACTGGTTCCACTGCAACCGATTCCATGGAACTGGTTCCGGAACCAGTTCCTGGGATCCCATATGGAAGGTGTGATTGACGTAGAATCAATTCCAGAACTGATTCTAGGGCAACCGGTTCCACTTTGGAGGTATAGAAGTGATTGCTTTTGGGACAATTTCGAACAAAAAGAATCGGTGTTAGAATCGACAGTAGAAGGGGTTGTAAATGAAAAGTAGCTATTCTACAAACGATTCTTTGGAACAGAAAATTTTCCTGGGCAGTAAGGATTCGATACAAAAATTACTGTTTCTTATGGCGTCCAAGCAGCATTTCGGAAATGCAAAATCATTTTTCAACGTCTCTCGGCTTCAACTCGTCTGGTATGCAATTTCCTTGCTTTTGGATCAATCCTGCTGCTTGCAAACGTTTTGAATATGACTCCCAATAATTTAGTCACTTCTTCAGAAGTTGACAACAATCTTCCTCCAATTCATCAACTTCGCACTTTATTGGCTGGCCTTGACGGTCTTAGTCTTCCGTTTCAAAATCAACACTTCTGATACCAAAAAATCATCATGAAATCGATGGAACATACTCAGGATAAGCTTCGGTGAGCTATCAATGTGCTTCAGATGCACTTATTTTTAAATTGAAGATGTAAAGCAAAACTTCCTGCAAAGGATGCTTTTGTTGGCACAAAATTCGACATTTTCGAAGCAAACAAAAACTTTATTGTTTACACTTTTTCGGCGTTTTGAAAGATCACACCGGAATTTTATTTTAGGGGTGGGTTAAAATTTCCCCCCTTTTTCAAAAGTTTATTGTGAATCGACATAAGAAACCATGCACTCACAATATATTTTCCATAACCGATTGAGGTTTATTTGAAAAGTAATAGGTAAAGTTTGTTTTCAATTGAAGAATCAATTAAAATACATCAAAATATATTGTTAACTTTTTTTATCAGTCAATAAAAAACAACATACAAAAAAATATGTATCGTCTGTAGGAGTTGATATTTTCAGTCAAATGTTCTATTTTTAGTGTTCTATTTTTAGAAAAAATAATTTAAATAATTTCCTGTTTTAAAACAAAAAGTTTAAATATTTTCGGTTTTCTTTTTTGTTAAAATAATTTCTTTATATACAAAATTATTTAAATTCGAATTACAAGAAATTCTTTACTCATACACACAAACATAGTCAATAAAAATATGAACGTGTTGTGTATGGTGTAGTGTTTTAAAAATTTAAAAAAAAAAAAAAAACTTTCAAGTATGAAAAAACAAACCACAAAATGGTTTTTTTTTACGTTTTGTCAATTAAAAATTTATGATTGTTTTCACAGACTCTTCAATTATTTTTATTTTTTTATGGATTGTTTAAACAATGTTTGAAAATAAATAGCAAAATGTATTGAATATAATGAAAAATCCGTAGTCCTTTTCTAATTGTGTTTCCAATTAATTTAATATGTATTTGAGGTTGTTTTGAAGGATAAAATACTGTGAGTGCATTAATCTTCCATTTTAGAAATAGAATGTGTTCAGAGAGCTTATATAAAATACTACAAGGAAAATTTTCGTGGAACGTTTTATAACTACCCAGCCAGCAATTTCGCAGCGCTCATAAATAAGATTTTTAAATGGCTCATAGAAATTAGATTATTGTTTTTTTGAAAACACTCTTTTTTTTGGTAGAAAATATGAACCCTCAGAAAACAATCCAAAAAGTTGTCTCTACAATCTAAAAAGCTGTCTCAAAATGAGGGTTAATTTTTTGGTCTCAAAGAAGATTCCAAAATTATTTAAATTTATGAGGAAAATTTCGATTTTATACGTTCTTTTTTCTGAGTCATTTCTGAGTACACAGGGGGCTCTTTTGCACGGACCACTTTCAAAAAAGACCCGTAAGTTTGAAGAGTTAAAGAGTTAAAATGTTCCACAAAAATGTTCGTCGTAGTGTTTTATATAAGTTTGCAGAACACATCCCATACGTAAAATGGAGGATTCTCATGGCTTCCCCCTAAATTCCTGCTTTGTTGGACATTTGAGCGCCAATTCTGAATAAGTACGAGATTAACCCTGAAACACATTTTAGGCTTTGACTTATTTCTGGCATTGAAGTTAAATTTTTAACTTTGACTACTTCAGAGACTTATAGTAGAATTTCATGACAAATATTTTTGCGGAACATTTTAACCCATTTTACTTGCAGAATTTCAAGTGTCAAACTCCAGCAGATTGAGTCATTCAAATTCCATTCCATATCGTTTCAGTTGCCTAGTATTTCAATTTCACTTGCTCCCCAGTCCACTCCACTTCGTTACTCAATTTTATTATTCCAATTGATCTCGTTCCTCTTTCCATCGCATGTCGTTCCCATTGGATAGTGCTTCAACTCTAATCGTTCCCGTCCCACTCCATTTCATTCCTTTTGCCTTCCATTTCAATTGCACTCGTTTACCGTTCCATTTCATTCAAATCACTTCGTTCCACTCCGTTTTTCAACTTTAGTGCTTCAATTCTACTCGTTCCGTTTTAGTGTTCCATTTCAATTCCGTTTCTCGTTCAATTCCATTCAACTTTAATGTTTCACTTTTACTTGCTCCGCGCCATTTCATTTTCCAAATTTAGTGTTTTAGTTCCTATCATTCTCCGTTACATGCCATTTCGTTCCCTACTCCATGCCATTTAGTTCTTTGTTCCATTCTATTTCGTTTTCTGTTCAATTCCATCTCGTGTCCATTGTATGGTGTTTCAGTTCCACTCATTTCCCATTCCATTGCACTTCGTCCCAATTTTCTTGTGTTTCAATTCCACTCATTCTCCCTTCCAACGCGTTTTATAAATTTCTGCCCTACATTGTGTGGTATGTAACTTTGTGGTGATGTTTGTTACTACCAAAAATACTTGATGACCACGATGCACTTTTTGTTGCAGCTAATTATATATTTAACAATATTTGTTACACTATTGATTGAAATTCGCTTCCCGGAATATGACCCAAATCGTACTTTGGTGTTGGGATTAATATCCCAGGAAAATTTTTTACAATCGGTAGCCAACTACACCTATTCTACAACTGCTTCCACTGCAACCGATTTCATGGAACTGGTTCCGGAACCAGTTCCTGAAATCCTAAATGGAAGGTGTGGTTGACGTAGAATCAGTTCCAGAACTGATTCTAGAGCAACCGGTTCCACTTTGGATCTATAGAAGGGGTTGCTTTTGGGACAATTTCAAACAAAAAGAATCGGTATTAGAATCGACAGTAGAAGGGGTTGTGAATGAAAAGTAGCTATTACAACCGATTCTTTGGAACAGAAAATTTTCCTGGGATGTTCAACATATGTGCCATACAAACTTACATCCTGTATGTTTATATATATTTAAAAATTGTCAAAAACATTTTTTTAAACAGCTCTATACATATGAATGTCACCCTAATTGGGTGAAAATGTCAAGAACAACATTTTTCTGGTATGCATAAGTAACTTTTTTAATGTATAATTTTTTATACATCATTTAAAGTACCTACTACCATTTAAAGCACTTGTTTTAAAGAAATTTTTCGACAAGTAAGAAGTTTTAAGTAATTGCATCTATTTGTAAGGTATACACTAAAAACAAGTCTGAAGGAATTAATGATAAAGTTTGTTAGTTTGGCAGAAAACTCAACTCTCGTTTTATGCGCTTTTTTACTGAATATTCAAATTTGTGCGATTTTTAAATTGTTCATACAATTTTTTAAGAATCAAACAAAAAAAAATTAGTTGTGGACCTTTATAGATCCGAATTCTGTTTTTTACTCAGTTGAACTCTTATGTTAGAATTTTTGCTTCAAAGTTGTGTATTTATTTATGTACTAGCGGGCGCAGCCCGCTACGTTGTTAGCGTGCCAATTTTTTTTAAATTCGCTTTTTATTTAAAGTACAGTTTTTATAATAAAAGCCTTCACCCAGCCACCACAAATAAATAATTCTGCACAACAATGGGTTTAAAATAAATAAATATTTGATCACTTTTTCTCATGAAAGTGGATTGTTAGTAATGAATCCATAATAAATTGCAATATACGTGTGTATTATTGAAAAGTGTTAAATCTTAAGGTCTCACCCCCCAGAAACATGCGAATGGCCAAAAAAGTGATAAATACGAAGTTTTGGGCCAATTGAAAAATGTTTAGAGGTCGCTCAAAGCGATTGAAAATTGCAAAAGCGTTTATATGGGGAAAAAATGACTTTTTTCGAGAGTTATGTAAATTTTTCAATTATGGGAAAAAATTTTATTCTACATGTTAAATTATTTGATATAAAGAGATAATTATCTATTCAAAAAGGTATAAAAATTCAAATTCGGTTAAGAACCAGCCCAGTAATAAATAATGCCCCAGACCAAAAAAGGTTAAATTATTACTTCATTGAGAAATTCGACCACACGTCATAAATATTTTTGAAATTGATTACTAAGTTATAATTTTTTTACTTAAAAGACTCAAGGCTATGAGATATGGAACAAGATTTTTTTATTGGATGTCGTAAACCTGTCGTAAGATGACGTCATACGCGGACATAATTTTTGGGACGTTTTTGAAATCTCTAATTTCAAATTTCAAAATTTTTTCTTCAACGAAACCGAAAAAATTGAGGTTTGGAGTCCAGTAGCTTGTTTAGAGTACCTTAGAGAATGAAAATAAAAAAATTTAAAAATATCCACTGGCACACTTGGGTAGGGCAACGATTCGATTTTTGCGGATTTCGAGGAAATTGCGTTTTTTGGTGATAACACGGCTTATTTGCTGTCATAAAATAATTAAAATTAAAAATTAGCTACTTCTGTAATGTTAGTTGTTTTTTTTTATCATCGCTACCCAAGGTTGACAAAAGAAATTTTTGGACATCATTAACCCATGTGGACCTGGTGCCCAAAATGACCCCAGATTTTTTTTTTTTTTTTAATTTACAAAAGAAGTCAATTTTTTGCTTACTACCAATTAATTTTAGGAAATGTGATTTGAAATATTATAACATAATGTTTGAAGTTACTATGGTAAAATTTTTGGACGAAATAATTAACGTTAACCCTTACCTTGTCGATTCGATTTTTGCGGATTTCGAGGAAAATGTTGTTTTTGGTCATGACAAGGCACATTAGTTTAATAAAATATTAATAATTTTCAGCAAAAGGTGTTTGCTGATTTTTACCAAAAAAAAAATAGTAATCCCAGCAAAATTTTTGCTAACACTTGGTCAATTGCAAATGAAAAAAATCCTTGCTAAAATCACTAAACATTTTGTTGAATATTAGTAGACTGAAAAAACCTCAAAAAAGTTGTAGAGAAATTTTAATTTAATTAATTTATTTGCTAAAAATTTAAATATAGAAATTGTGTAGAGTTGTTTTTTTTAACTATCATTTCCGTTGCCAGACAAGCTGCGACATCTACATCTTGTCTATCTGATTGTCTTCCACGCTGTAAATACGTTTATCAGCACAATTTTTGTAGCAAAATAAATTAGTAAAACATTAGTTCAAAATTACTTGAGTGCCAAAAAAAATATAACTAAAACTTTTGCAGAAAACGGAATTTCAACAAAAAAAAATTTATGAAAACTCGTACACTTGATATACAAGAGTTTTACTAATTTTTTACTAACTTATTTTTTTAAGTGTAGAATTTTTGCTCAGCCAGTAGTTACCCAGCTTTTATCTTTCATTTATGTTTTTAGTATCCTAAAGTATTTAATGTCTCGTTAGGTCGGTGAGTAGAGCTTTCGTCTGCCAATCTGACGGCCTGATGTTCAAAACACGACTCTACAAAGAAACATACATATGAAGTTTTTTAAATTTTGTTGTAAAAAACTTATTTCCAGTCTACCTATTTATTGATTTTTTTCAACGTTTATTTCCCCAGTGCTTTTCCATCACTTTCAGAACAGACTGTTCGGTTTTCTAATAATGTTATCATTTTGGGAATGGGAATAAATTTTTGTCAGTACTACCTTTTAAAGTGCCTTTACACCGTTAGTATTTTTCTGACTGGGTACAGTAGATATGTTTATATATTTAACTACCTCAAATTAA
This sequence comes from Leucophora obtusa, assembly GCA_949987735.1. Lineage (NCBI taxonomy): Eukaryota > Metazoa > Arthropoda > Insecta > Diptera > Anthomyiidae > Leucophora > Leucophora obtusa. Next base: position 54,342,152 of record OX465299.1, read on the forward strand.
TTTATTTAATTTTTTTTTTTAATTTTTGCTTACTCTCATACCAAAGAGTTTATAAAATAAAGAGTAAACAATTATCTTAGTATGCAAATATAAAATATGGCTGCAAATAAGATATTGAAATATTTTCCAGCATTTTTAATGAAGAAATGATATTTTAAATATTGCTATTGTTAGATTTTGCCATATTTATGATAATTTAAGCATAGAATTTATCAACTCATCTTTGGTTTTCCTTTAAACCAGTTCATTTCCTTTTTGCAGGCATTAGCCGTTAAAATACGGTAACAGAATTACATAGCCATTTTACTATTTCTTTTAAATTTTTTTATTCGGAAAAAATACCTGATTTTGGTTTTTTAGTTTTCTTATTATTTTTACAACTTTAATCTTTGCACTCCATTAGGACACTCTTGCATATACAGCCCAATTGACATGAATTTTATATACGATTTGGGTCATTTATTTGTACATTTATTGCCATATAGAAAGTACTTTCTACTAAAAAACAAACAAAACGGAAAAAATGCAATGCAATAGAATTTTATTATACCGAAAAATAAAGCACACTTTATGGTGAATTATCAGAATTGTATAATTTTTTTTTTTCTAAAAACTGCTACTAAAAACCAATAAAATCAAAGTCTTCTTCTTGGGAAAACTTTCTAATGACTTGATAAACCACTGTTAAAAGCAGTCGATAAAGTTGGTTTTCTTCAATAGTTTATAAATAACATATAAAAAGTTCTTACTATAGAATATAGACAATAATTTTTAAAGATCTCAATATAGTTAACTAGGGATGTGCGATTAATCGATTGATCAAACTTCCTGCTTAATCAAAATTCTGATTAATCAATTAATCGATTATTTAACAATTTTGATTAATCAAAAACATGAGTAATCGATTAATGGGTTACTTCGATTATTCAAAATAATGATTAATTCATTAATCACGATTTTGATTAATCAAATTTATGAATAATATCTTGATTTTATCCGTTGAAGATGGCTTTTAACGCCAGTTCAATATAGAATCATGAAATTTAAGAATGGACATTGGTCGAGTCTGACTAGTAAAGCGTACCGCCTTACAGGCAAAGAAAAAAAAGTTCGCCGTACACCCCTCAATATGAAGTATTTTTGCACGGAGGTTTCATAAAAAAAAATTTTTTCCGAACGTAGGGGTCGCCATTTTACATTTTTCGTTATATCTTTGGAATTTATAGTCGGATCTTAAAGTATGATACATCGATATTTTTCTCTCGAGGAGACCAGTGGTTTGCTCTCAACGCCATTAAACTCAAGTATCCCGTTATAGTAGTTACCCACCAGATCGCAGTTGCTACTACCCTAATGTACCACCCTAAAGTCAGAAAATTAAAGCTCGCAAAAAATCATTAAACTTTTGCTAAGGAAGTTTTTCGATAAACCTAGTAGAATTTTTTGTTATATATTGGTTGCCGAACGCATTGGTCGCCATTTTAAATTTTTTTCATTGGATTTTTCCTTTATAGCAAGACACTAGTCTCCTTCAGCCAAAAAATCGATATATCACACTTTAAAATCCAACTTTAAATGCCGAAGCTATAACGTTAAATTTAAAAAGGTGACCGCTACTTTCGGGAAATTTTTTTTTTTTTTAAATTGCCTTGTAAAAGTACTTCATATTGGAGGGTGTACGGTGAACTTTTTTTAGATACGGTCTACTGACCAGTAAGCATATATTGGGATTGCCACAAAAGGAAGATCAAATTGCCATAATTTTTAATTTTTAAACATTTTTTTAATATTCCCAGTGTAGAAAATCAGTACCAGATATGTTGTTATGTAACTACATACTTGGTAATGGTAACTAGTTACTTTTGTTATTCCATTTCTTATTACCTTTATATGGCGATGTCGCCATAATGAGTTGTCGTTACACACCAGCATACGAAAAATCAAAAAATATATCGTTACCTATGTGCTTACCAGTATTGACAAAAATAATGAGTCTAAAAATAGATTTTCAAAAAAATAAATTATATAAAAAAAAACTATTTGTTATTGTATTTTTTTTTTTAAATAAAATTTTCTGGTGCGGGAATCGAACCTGGGTCTACAGATTGCCAGTTAACAGCTCTACCATCTGAGCTATATCGACAAGTAATATTTAATAGATAAAAACATAATTGACCTGCTGCACACAAGTAAGCTTACTCTCCAACATACATAAAATCAAAAAATATGTGGTTACATATATCCTTACCAGTGTTTAAAGAATATTGAGTCTAAAAATAGATTTCAAAAAAATCTAGAAAATTATTTTCTATTTGAAATAATGATAAAAGTAAGTCATTATCAGTAATTCATTATTATATGTTTTAAAATAATGCAGAAGGTAAGTGGGTGTCATTACTGGTAGTCTAAAAGATAATGATATGTCATTACCGTTTCTACACTGGGATTACTTAAAATTATTCAAGTTTTGATTAATCAAAATTCCAATTAATCGATTAATCATAATTCTGATTAAGGATTTTTTATGAATTTTTAAAGTCAATATTTTTTTAGAAAAAACACACTTTCAAATTTGGAACATCACCAAAAATTGAAAAAAAAATTTTAAAAAAAGCTCGTGTCATACGATAACTAATTTTGTTAAGATTTAAAAAGGTCATTTTTTTTCCAGATCGGACAATTTTTTCGACTCCCAGCGCTGCAACCACGAGGCCCCGGTTTTTTCTCTGCCGCCAGTTTGGAGCTCTATAAAACCATGTTGGAGTGAAAAATATATTTTTTTGAATTTTTTTTCTTGTAATTTGTTCAATTCTCTACAATAATAATAATAATAATAATTTTTGAAAAATGTTTGTTTTTGACTGAGTGATGAATTTTTAAAAAAAGGTCTGTTTTCTCTGCCGCGAATGTCATGTCCCTCCTTAATCAAAATTTCCATTAATCAATTAACTAACTAATCAAAGTTATGCATAATCATACTGTTGGATTAATCGATTAATCGCACATCCCTATAGTTAATATATACATTAGGGTGTCCCGAACATGTTGCACTTGCGAACTTGACGACGAAAGATGACTCAAACGATGCGTATTCAAGAGCTACGTATGGGAAAATTATGAAAACAATTTGCAAGAGTATTTATAGCTGGCTACCAGAGCTTGAATTTGGAAAAATTAATTGTTTTGGAAAACTGTTTTATTGCGAACTTTTAAACAAAATAGATTTAAAAAATTTGGAAATCTTGAGCATACTTACTATGGGAAAAATATTTATGAAATCTTAAAACCGCAGTTTTTGTCCTTAACTGCAATCTATGGAAAAAAGCGAATCTGAAAATATTTTCGTTATTTTTCTTAGAATCAGCTTATCAGTACGCAGTATTTGAGCTTTACAAGACCACTTTTATACGGTTTAGGAAAATGTATAAACGTTTACAAAAAGTGTTCCTTATTGAACTCAATAATGCAGTTGTCACACAAAGTCGAGATTTTAGATAAAATAGATATTTTGCTAATGTTATGCTCAAGATTCTCAAACATTTAGGCCAGCTAAAATGACATTTGCAAAAGAATTTTCATTATTTTTCCATTAACAATAAATTCAGTTTGTTAACTTTATTTTAAAATCACTACACTCAAAAAAATAAGTTAGTAGACAAATTAGTTAAACGCCTTGTATATCAAGTGTACTAGTTTTCAGCAATTTTTTTGCTGAAATTCCGTTTTCAGCAGAAATTTTAGTTATATTTTTTTAGCACTAAACTAATTTTGAACTAATGTTTTACTAATTTATTTTGCTACAAAAATTGTGCTGATAACAGCATTCATAGCGTGGACGACAACCAGATAGACTAGATGTAGATGTCGCAGCTTGTCTGGAAACGGAAATGACAAGAAAAGGAAAACAACTCTACACATATTCTATAATTAAATTTTCAGCAAATAAATTAACTAAAGTAAAATTTCGCTACAAGTTTTTTGAGTTTTTTTCAGTCTACTAATATTCAGCAAAAAGTTTAGTGATTTTAGCAAGAATTTTTTTCATTTGCAATCGACTAAGTGTTAGCAAAACTTTTGCTGAAGATTACTATTTTCTTGGTAAAAGTCAGCTCGCTGATTTTCAGCAAACCTTTTGCTGAAATTACCAACTTTTTTGCAAGCACGCTCCTGACTAAAAATTTGCTGACACAGCAAAATTTTTTGCTGACTTTACTGACCTTTTTTTTGAGTGTAGAAACGAATAAAAACTTATGAATGTTTAATACACTATTATGGCAGATCTGGCTACCTTTTGTGGATAGAAGTAAGGCACGATTTAGGGAAGTTTTATAGAATTTTCAACAACATAAAATTTGAATATTTAGATCCCGTCAGTAGTCGCAAAATTTTGCTATGTAATTTGATAAAAGGTCTAAGATCGCTAATTTTCAATTACATTTTGTTATACTCTTACATTTTGTTAATATTCTAAAAGTTAAAACCAACTACAACTATATTAAGCCTTATTGCTATCCAATTAGTTTTTATTATTATTTAACTTTATTCCTTTTTTCTTTCTTTTACAGATTGTTAATAATCCAATGTTGTGAAATAAAAAAAAAGACCAAAATGCATAAATTCCATAAATAGTAAGAAAATTTTATAATACTTTTTTTTATCAAAAAAAAAAAAAACACCATTTGACCACTCTTTACAAAACTAACTATACATTTTTAGGGAAATATGTCCAACATAAAATCTACTCATGCCAAAAGGCAAAATAAACAACCGCCACCAGAACATGAGTATTAATGTTAAAATCCTCTTTACACAAAACAACCTTTTAACAAATTTTTTTGCAACTCTTAGAGTGTAGAAAAAAAACCCAATTGAAAAACAAACAGGAACTAAAATAACTAATCCTAGCACCTGTATTATGCAAATAAATATTACAAATACTGGTCCAACCATGGCTGCATCAGAGCCACCAGAACCACCACCGCGTAATCCGGAACGTATTAATGCTACATTACATAAACTCACAGAATCTGTAAGTACTGTTAAAAGTAGCGCAACATTCGCACCGCTCCCCCAACCTAATCATAAAAACTCCCACTTAATTCCTCTATTGAACATAAATTTTAAAAATATGCAACATCTTCCAACTAACCAACGCAGTCAGCCAACAAAAAAACATTTCATTCATATTTCTATAGCTGTTAACACTACTTTCTATTTTTCCCGCGGTTTACTATGCTGCCGTGTGCTAAAACAGAAGTCACTCAAAATAGTTTTTAATATTATTTTGCATGTGTGTGTGTGTGTGTTTGTCTAATTTTTAACACCTGTTTTTTCTATCTCCTCACATTTGAAATTTGTTCATTTGTTTCTCCAGCTTATAGAATTTGTTTTCATCACTAAGTGTTCATTCCCTAAATTATTTTTCCTTTTTATTCCATTCAGCAAACAAATAAATTGCATGGTTGAAAACTAACAAAAAAAAAAAAAACCAAAAAAGAGAAAAACGGCAAAGAAAAACCGAAAAAAACATAAGTTGTCAACATAGCTGGAAAACATTTTTCAAAGAGTTTAAAACGTAGAATATTGCCACTGACATAAAGTTGGTAGAGGATTTTTATTTAATGTGCATTCATATTGCTGCTTTTTGAATAGTTTTGAAAAAAAAAAAAAATAAAACCAAAATTGCAAACAATTTCAACAATTTTAGCAACTTTTGTTACTATATTTTTGTGGTTTAATCTTTTGAATAATATTGCTTTGATTTCTTGCACCAATAAATATTCAAAACTTCAAATGTTAAATTAAAGTTTGCTAAATATTTGAAAAAAAAACAATGTCGTTGTAAAAGAAAACACATTACTTCAAATTAAAATGTTCATTTAAAATGAATTGCTTGTTTTTTATATTATTGGAACTACAGCGCGTATGATTAATAAACTAATTATTTTCACAACACTCATACGCACCCGTTAACATAGTTCATGTTATGTGTGTGTGTGTATTTGTATAAAAAACTACACTGCGTATGAGTAATAAAATAAGCAAATACAATTTATACGCAATAGTGAAGAAGAAATATAAAGTTTTGGAAATGGAGTATAAAACTCAGTGTAGAAAATCATTAGCTATGTATATATGGTTATATAAATACATACGATTATCTGCCCAGTGTAGAAACGGTAATGATATATCATTATTTTGTAGACTACCAGCAGTGTTGCCAGAAATTGATTACCAAAATTGGCTAAATTTCTGGGAAAAAATGGTTAAAAATTAATAAAATAAAGCTAAAAATGGCTCAAAAATTTATTAAGAAGAATCTCGTGATTTTTACCAAAAATTACTTAATACAGTGAAACCTTCCAATAATGGTCATTCTCATTAGCGGAAACACTCTTTTAACAGACAATTTATGCGCAGTGGTTCTTTAAATCAAAATTATAGAGTAAAACATTACCTAAAATTAGCGGATTTATTCAAATGCGGTCATTTAAAAACACAATTTTTTTTTTAATTTTAAAGAATTTATACCCCTCAATAGCGAACAATTTTTAAGATTTTTTTATGAAACCAGCGAATTTTTTTGTCAATATAAGAAAAATTACAGCACTTTTATATTTTATCAATTTCACAGTACAACACTAAAAATCCATCGGGCATGCGACATATCAATTCTGATAGATTTTAGAATGAATATCACGAATGTAAAAAACAAATTTTAAAATTAGCTATAGTTTTTGAAATATTCGAAAATTTAACTTTTAGCAAAAAGTCAGTTTTTCCGCTAAAATTTGTTATTTATTCAAATACCTGACAAAACCACGGATAATTTTTAATATGGTTTAAAAGTATAGACTTTGGGCTTTTAGAACCATATTAACTTATTCTCCCTGATTATGTAAGGCGTTGGCGTATTTATTTGGCGTTTAGCGCCTCCATACAAATCGAATTTTTCAAAATCGAAATTAACAAAAAGGGAAATTTTCCTGGCGAATCTAATACAATTTTAGTAAAATATAAGTTTTATATAACTGTTAAATGTTTGCAAAAATATTTTTTATAACGACTTTACTGTACAAACGCCTAAAAACGTCTACGCCTACACCTTACATAATCAGGGGGATTTTGATTAAGTAAAGGATCTAGTTAGAAATTTATTAATTCAGTTCGAGGCCAATTTCCTTATTATGAATTAACATAATAAGTACTTTTTTCAAAAACTGCTATTTTTCTTCATCAGGATAGTCTCCTGACAAATACTTCACTGAGTTTTTGCTTGCAAAAACCTCTACACTTTCAGGAATGAAAAGACGATAGTTTCGGGGATTTTCCTTTTTTTCTTTTGAAAGTGGTGGCAGTAGTGCAATGCAATTTGAAGCATCTTAATCTCATATTAACTGTAGTCTGCTACATTAACAAAATGGGAATGGAGCAAACAATAAAATATGTTTTCGAAGTCGTCTGCAAAGCATAGCCAACAATATAAATATTATGAAGGTTTTTTGTTTTTGTATTTCATACCAACGCAGAGTGGGCCAGCATCATAGAATTTTGGCCAAAACTAGAATATTGAGTATATGAAACTAAAATATATCACAAAGGGGGGTCTGGTTGTTGCTGATCATTAATCTGAAATAAAGAATATAAAATTCAAAATGGCGGATCCAAGATGGCGGCCATTAATTTTTAGTTTTTAATATATTGGACTTAAAATAATCAATTATATAGGATCCGCTGATTAAAAATCTGAAATTAAAATTTTGAAATTCAAAATGGCGGATCCAATATGGCGACAAACAATTTTTTAATTAAATTTATTATGTCGTCTGATTTACTTCAAATTTCCACCAGGGGAAGCCATAAATTTAAAATTGTTATGTGTTGGAAAATAATTTACACTGTACAAAAAAAAAAGGTGCTGATGGCAACTGATTCACGCAGAGGTACCCCAGAAAAATATAAGTGTATCGGCATTTTAAAAATTTTCATCTGGCCCTTTGTTTTTGGGGGTTAAAATTTCCCCTCTTTTGAAAATGTTTATTGTGAATCTGCATAGCAAACCATGTGAATCTTCTATTTTAGGTGTAGGATACATTGTAGGAACATTTTAACCCTCTAAATCTGCAATTAAAGGGTATTTTTTGGCCCTTTTTTAAAAGTGTCAAAAAAGACCCGTAAGTTGAAGAGTTAGAGGGTTAAAATGTTTCGCAAAAATATTTGTCATGAAATTCTACTATAAGCCTCTGAAGACATCAAGTTGAGAATTTAACTTCAATGCCAGAAATAAGCCACAATGTAAAATGTGTTTAAGGGTTAATTTCGTAGTTATTCAGAATTGGCACTCAAATGTCACAAACCTGGACTTTAGGGGGTTAGTCTGTGTCAGAAAACCAGAACCTACATTTAAGGTAATTTTTAGTGCTAGTTTTTAGTTTTTACTAAAACTCTGGAATGCTGGAAATCAGCGAGATCTGAAGGTACTTTTTCACTTAAAGGGCAAAATCTCGAAAGTTTTTGAACGGTCGCAAACGGTCGCAAAAACCTAGGTAGAAGACATCTTAGGAAATACATTGGCATTTAAATTTTTCAAATATCTCTTGAAACATTTTCGAGCTTTTTTTTTGAAAATTTCGCATTTTCAAAAAACCCATATTTTTGAGGTAAAATTAATAATTTTGTTACTTTTTTCGTAAATACTTAACACGTTTCTATTTTTTTTTTATAACTAGTTTCAGTTTTATAATTTGAGAATGTTTTTGGAACAAATTATTGTTTATTTATTACTTTTTTTATTGTATCATTATAAAATAAAAAATGTCACAAAATTAAAAAACTTTGGCTTTGAACTCTCGCCAACTAACAACGAGTAAACACAATGATACAATATTTCACTCACAATATATTCAACAATCCTAGATTTTGAATATATAAACATACTTTCGATTTACCTGAATTGTACTTTTGGCCAAAAAACGGAGATCCTGGCCCACAGTGCATCGGTATAAGTAAATACAAATTTTATTTTTATCCTTCTTCTTTGTTAATACAAGAAGAGGCAAAAACATGTTTTCACCGTACTATGAGTGTTGTCATTGTCTTTTGGATTACGATACCCTTCTCCCTGCACGGAGAGAATTTTGCTGGACGAGTAGAGTTTGCTAAAAACCGAAAAATTTGAAAACCGCGGTTTCGGTTTTTCAAAATTATAAAAACCGCGGTTTCGGTTATTTTTCGGTTTTCTTGTGATATTAATAGAATTGTTTTAAAATAATTTAATATTTATGTATAACAATTAAATATTTTAATACATTCAAGATATTTATTAAAGTTCGATTGAAAATCTCACTCGAATAAAGGCAATAACACCATTGCTGGGGAAAAACGCAGAAACCGTTATAAATTTAAATTTTTTATTCTTTTTTCGGCAGATTAAACTGTATTTAAAGAGTTTAATTTTGGAATTTAGCAATTTGTTTAAAACAATATAAAGTTGAAATTTTATACATTAATTTCGCGGACTACGAAATAAAACTTTTTGAAAAATAAGCGGTGAAAATCTAAACTGAATACGTGAAACTCAATATCTCTTAAACTACATGACTTTTGGTGTTTTTTTTTCCTAAAATTATAATCCTCAGCTTATATTGTCTGTAGTAGTAAAAACAAAAAAATTTTTAAAGTAATATTTAATGGAGAAATTGTTCATTACAATTAAATACAGAATTTTGTAAAATAAGAGCTGAACCCTTTTCGAAATTCTAGGCTCAATAATATGTAATTTATTTAATTATATTAATTGCTTTCAGTATTTGCTAAAAACCGACTTATTTTTGTCGGTTTTCGGTTTCGGTTTTGAGGCTTCAAAAACCGCGGTTTCGGTTTCGGTTAAAACCGAACAGCAAACTCTATGGACGAGTTTTGATGAAATTTTTCAGTGAATTAATGAGGTTTTCTTCACAAAGTAAATGAAAAATTTCTTAAATTCGACGAAAAAGTTTCATATATTTTATGAATCTAGTTTTAATGAAACTTTTTCATGGAGTGTATGAAACTTTTAATAAATAAAATGAAATTTTTGGCAATATTTTATGAAAAATTTTATTAATTCAACTAAAAGTTTCAATGGACGAGTTCTAGTGCAACTTCATTAATATTATGCAAAAATTCATTAGTATCATGCAGATAATTCTCTCAGTGTGGTATGGGCAAAGATGAATTTTTTTTTTCAAAGTTTGGCATACATGTTCAATTTTATTGAACAATATTTTTAAAATCAACCAATCAGAACAAAGTATTTAAAAGTAAAATGTTCTGATTGGTTGCTTTTTAAAAAATGTATCAGGAATATTGAACGTGTATGCCCTACTTTAAAAAAGATAAAAAAATTTCATCTTTGCCCATACCTGGGAGTAGGTTATCGTAATCCAAGGGAGACAAAAATTTATTTTTGAATATTTAAGGATCTTAGAAATGGAACTAAATTATAACAGTGTAAGTTTTAAAAAAAATAGGGGTTTTCATATAAACTCGTATTCTACCCCTAAACGTTCCAAACCTGGTATGTTTATGATTTTAATGTCAAACTCCATACATAAAAAATATGGCTTGCATTATTGCATAGTTTACAAGGAATTTTCGAGTGATGATGAATTTTCTAAATATTTAATTTTTTTACGATTTTCCAACCAATTTTGTATTTTTGTACTTTCTTAGAAGGATAATTCAGTTCAGATTACGATTCTATTGACATTTTCTAGCAATACAGTTATTTAAGAGCCAGTATTTCCAAAAAGAAAAAAAAACAAAAAAAGTAATTTTTTCCCTTGAAAATCTTATTTCAAACTTCAGGGCTGATGTGGTGCGTGTTCCTACTATACGATCACCTTAGTTTTTTGCATGATATATTTTTGTACTCAAATGAACATTTCTAGGGAGGGCGACGCACAGTGCTTTGTCCCATAGACAAAATCAAAAAAAAAATTTGTGTCTCCGATTTCGACGAAAATATTTTTTTTGTATATATACTAAAATTACTTAATCTTGTAAATATTATCTTTTCTGGTATAACATATTATGTCTACACTAGAGGTCGCTAAAGTTGCTAATTTTTTAACATTTCATGTAATGCAAAAATATGAATTTTTGGATATTACAAAAAAAAATGGTAGAAATTCATTTTTGGAGGTATCTTTAAAATTTTTCTTTTTTTTCTAATATATTCGAATCAATAAAAGATAATAAAATTGTAAAAAAATCTGCAATTAACATATCAAATTATTTTTTGAATTTTTACAATATTTTTGCTGGGAGCCCAAAAATATCAAAAGTTTTAAAGATTTTAAAATTTTAAATCTTTTTGTCATGCTCTTATAATTTCTATAAGAAAACATAAAGAACAGATCAACTAAAAATCTACAATAAAATACCCAAAGACCAATTGTTAAGTAATATTCCTTAATTGCAACATGTTAGTATTTATACGGCATGTTGTGTTCGGATGTTATACGCAAAAATAAAACAACAGTGTAAAAGTTTCTTTGCTTTAGTTCTAATTTCTATAAATAGAATTAAAAGCTTGAATATTAAAAAGCACGTATCATTGCTTTATATATTGAAGGAACTTCAATGAAAAAGCACAACTACAACATAGGGAAAAATAATAGCTTTGTTAAAGACATGTGGTTTTCGTTAGTTATAATAATGAAAAATGGATAAGTAAAAATGTTTGAATTTACTTCTCAAAATGCATTTCTTTGAAATTGATCATATATATACAAAAAACTAAAATCTACACAGCCTAGAGAGGACCCCATAAAGACAATCTGATGATAGTGAGCGGTGTCACTTGAAAATGCATTAATTGTCAAGCATTGGTTCTAGGAAAGTTCTTTTCATAAGTTTTTCTCTATTGGTTGTAAAATAAAAATTGTAAATTCTATTTAGAATTTGTAATATTTGATCTTAAACCGAACGAAAATAACACTCAACGAAAAGAACCAATTTCTTAATTCAACTATAAAAAAAAAATTTTCCAAGTATGAAAAAATGTATTTTTGGAATTTCATCTTTTATGTGTTACGATTTTAATAAAATGGTATATTTTTTTACAAAAATTAAGTTAATATTATTTAAAAAAAAAGTATAAACTTTAGCAAAAACACATTTCCTATTTCATTAATAAATCTTTAAATATACCTCATTTTTGGTTAAAATCCTAAAAATTATCAAAGTTTGATAATATATTAAAAAAAATTATGTTAGTATATTTGCATATTATTATTTTTTTTGCTAGGAATAGATCTTTAGCGCCAAAATATATACCAATTTTTGTAAAAAAATTAAAAGAAATGCTTGTTTTTAAAGAATCCTTTTTATATCTCATTCACGTAATAAAAGCTACATATATTTCATTTTTTATTTAAATTACCAGCTGATAAAAAAAAAATATTTTTGAACTTTGTGAGCAAATTCACTAAAGTATTACCGCAAAAAACACTACGACGAACATTTTTGTGGAACATTCTAAACCTCTAACTCTTCAATGAAAGGGAATTTTTTGGCCCCTTTTTAAAGAGAGAGACAAAAAAGACCCGTAAGTTGAAGAGTTAGAGGGTTAAAATGTTCCACAAAAATGTTTCCCGTAATGTTTTACATAAGTTCGCTGAACACATCCTATACCTAAAATGTAAGATTCCCACGGTTTCTCCCTAAAATCCAGGTTTGTGGGACATTTGAGCGCCAAATCTGAATAAGTACGAAATTAACCCTTAAACACGTTTTAAGTTTTTACTTATTACTGGCCTTTAAGTTAAATTTTCAATGCTGATGTCTTCAGAGACTTATAATAGAATTTCATGACAAATATTTTTGCGGAAGATTTTAACCCTCTAACTCTTCAACTTACGGGTCGTTTTTGTCCGTTTTAAAAAGGGGGACAAAAAAGTCCCTTTAATTGAAGAGTTAGAAGGTTAAAATGTTCCACAAAAATATTCCTCGTAGTATTTCACATAAGTTCGCTGAACATACCCTATGCCTAAAATGGAGGATTCATATGGTTTCCTATATTAATCCTATTTAATTTTTTTTTTTTTAGAAAAATCATTTTAAGCATTTTTTTTATTAATGAATCGATTTTACCCAAAATTGACCTTAATCAATTCACGTGGTAAATTTCATGGCAATCGGATAATTTTTGCAGGTTTTATAAAGATTTTAAGATAAAGGATATATGGCAGGACTAAGAGTCCTTGGTTAGATTTTGATAAAAATTGACACAAACGTTTCCAGTTTTATGTGCATATCAATGGATACTTTTTGTAATTTTACGTCCATTTATGTAGCTAATATATTATTTTTAAATTTCAGGACCTATGGGAGGTGGGCTTGTCCTTGGCCCGATATTTCCAAAAATTAAAATTTATCTTAACTAAGGGGTTCTATGTCAGTATACCAAATTTCCAAACTCTGTCTCCACTCCTTCTATTTTTGTCCAATCGTTATATGGGGACGAAGCATTGTGCGACGGGTCGCATGTATAGCAAAGGTTCACGCTAATATTCATGTGCTTTCCCATTTTCATCTTGTCTTTCATATCTAAAAACCCGTCCAATATTAAATCACTTTATTTTACAAAATTTTTCCCAATCACCTGTAGCAAAGTTTTAAAATTTGTATTTTTTTTTTAGAATTTTTGCAATCTTCATATTAGTTTTCCTATCTTCTTTCACCAACACTTTTATAAAATATTCAAAACTGTTATTTTAATAAATTTTTTCTACTTTACATAATTACTCAATTTGCAGAAAAATAACAAATCATTAGATTCTTCAATATTAAATGATAAAACTGTCAACAATAATAAACCATTAAAAACCATATTATCACTGGATACAACAACAATCGGAGTGACTACAGGCAATAGTGGTGCGAAAATAGCAACAACAACGACAAATAATGTACAATCACCCTCGTCAGCAACAGCTGGACTATATTTAAACAAGCAGAAACAACAAAATGATTTAACTCCCACAAGTGCAAGTGGTGGTGGTCTTGGTGATAGTATAATATCTCCTCTTAGTTCAAATGGTAGTAATCATACGCTCACCTCACCAATGACTATTGATAGTCAACAACAGCAACAACAGCATCGTTCAAATTTCCAATTTACAACAACAACAACAACTACAACAGCAGTAGGAAAAACAAAAGGTAGCAGTGGTAGTGGCATAGAGACCACATTAGTTACACCACATATGACTCAACAGCAAAATGGTAGTAGCCAACGTGGTAGTGGCGTTGGCGGCCTATTAACAAATGAACAACAACAACAACTACAACAATTGAATCATTTAATTAATGGTAGTACAGCAACAACAACAACAATAAGTAGTGGCAACACCACGGGCAGTATTGGTAGTGGTGGTTCTTCAAGTAACAATAGTAATCATAGCAATAGTCTAAGTGGTTCAAATATTTTCAATTCTAATAACATAATTACCACTCATCATAGCACAACAACTTCAGCAGCGGCAGCGGCAGCAGCAGCAGCAGTAACAAATCATCTACAAACCACATTAGGTATGTAATTTATGTGTATATTTATTTAAATGTTTGTTCTCGTTCTATTGTTTCGATAAATCAATTTTTCCACAAAAATAATAAATGAATTGATCGTTTCTAATTACAACCACATTTTAATAATCACTTATCTATTTTTGCGGTATTGTGGGTTTTTTTATGTATTCTGTATGTATTGATGTGTATTTTATGTATGTATAAGTGTTTTTGAGTTGATGTACATGTTTCTAGGAGTTTTTAATGTTTTGTCAATTATTTAGATGTGTTCTTAATTAATATTTATATGTATTAACTATCATTTATTCATGTATTCTCCATAATTTTCTTAATTTAAATTTTATACAGTTTTTATATACGATAGTATTAATGCAGGCGTACACTGTCGGAAATAATATTGTAAATTGCTAATTTATAGAAAAAAAAAACTAGTTCAAAAGCCCTAATCTTTGTTTCCGGTAGTATTAATTATCAGAATATATTCAGAAGAAAAATTAAATTTTTTATAGGGATTCTTCTTATTTAAAAATTTTCCCCTCAATTCATAAATGCTTTGTAAAGTTATAGCAGGTTTACAAAACGTCATTTTCATACAAAATTTGTTCAATAAACCCCCAATAATTTTACAAAGCGTTTATGAATTTAGGGGTTTATTTTTCCTTTTTGTTAAGGATTTTTTAATTTCAAGTTTAAGATTTCTATCTTAACTCATTTTGGAACACACTGTTCCATTTTCAACCCAGTTCTTTTAAACGACTATTTTTTTTATCACTGCTCTCTAAATTAACAAAAAGTATTAAAATTTGGGCGAGTACCGCAGAAAAGTTCCACGGTACAAAAATGTTTCACAATACAGTAACTTCAACTTTTAAATTAATCCTCAGTGTTCATAGTGTTCAATTAAATGTGCGCGGGTTTAAACCGGTTCCACTTAGGAGCCATAGAAACGGTTGCCTTTTTGTTTTGTCAGTTTAGGGGATTTATCCCCAAATTGGGGATTTTTTTTCGTCAATGGGGATAAAAATTTCCGTTTGGGGATCCGGGGATTTATTGGGGATGACACGAAATTTTGGGGGATTTTGGGGATAACATATTATTGCCTTTTTATATTTTTATGAATTTAACCCTGATAATTCTAAATATTTATATATGTATTTCTCTTAAGTATGATGATAATAGTGCAGAGCTTTGAAGAATTAATTCCTTTTTGAATGAATTCACTAGCAATCGAATTCAATTTTCTCTAGAATTGAATGAATTCCTTTTCTTAAGTAATTCACTGAATTCGTTCAACTGAACGCGCATCAAACAACAAATTCAAAGAATTAATTCAATTGCAATAGTTCTTTTTATTAAATCAAATGAATTAATTCACCGGTGAACGCGTTCAATTTTATAAATCAAACGGAAAAAAAGTGAATTAATTCCTTACTGAATTAATTCACTACTGAATTCGTTCAATTTCATTTTCGTTCAGTGAATTAAAAGAAATAAAATTACGTTCAGTGAATTAAAAAAAAAAATAAAAAGTTCACTGAATTGAAAAAAAAATTAAATAAGTTCACTGAATTGACAAAAAAAATTAAATAAGTTCACTGAATTCAAAGCTTGTTTTCTGCCGTTCAGTAGAAGAAAACAATAATGTACAAATAAAATTTTTAAATAAGCAATTTGAAACCGGATGCTGTTTATCAACCTACATGGTACAAAAATAAAGCCTTTTACTATTAAAAATAAAAACTTTACATATATAGATAAATTTGGAAAAAAATATAACTATTAATTTTTCAGACTAGTTATATAGTTACATTTTTTTTCCAAATTTATCTATATTTGTAAAGTTTTTATATGGCAACTCTGTAATTGCGCGAGATGTTGAATTTTAGAATAGTTGTTGCGCGCCATCTGATTGTGAGTTGGCGAACTTTGTTGAAGCTTTTTAGTTCACAACCCTGTTATATTATTTTACTTCGGTGGGGTTAAGTGCTATGGGAACACCGAAGGAGGACGCTGCGATATGTATGAGGGATAGAAAAAACTCATACATATTATCATTTTTCATAAATTGATGTTGCCTTGGTTGGGGCTCGAACCCGCAACCTCACGTCTAACAGTCAAACGCGCTAACCATTACACCACAGCGCCCTAATCATTATAAAATCTGCATAAATTATCCGAGGCGATGAAATCAAGCCATATTTGTGTCAAATTTGAGTACAATCGATTCATTAATAAAAAAAAATAACTTTCAAAAAAATGGGTTTTAAACCCTTAAAATGATTTTTATAAAAAAAAAAAAAAATTAAACAGGATTAATATAGGAAACGATGTGAATCCTCCATTTTAGGCACAGGGTATGTTCAGCGAACTTATGTAAAACACTACGAGGAATATTTTTGTGGAACATTTTAAACTTATATCTCTTCAATTAAAGGGACTTTTTTGGCCCCTTTTTAAAAAGGGGCAAAAACGACCCGTAAGTTGAAGAGTTAGAGGGTTAAAATGTTCAGCAAAAATATTTGTCATGAAATTCTACTATAAGTCTCTGAAGACATCAGCATTGAGAATTTAAGTAATAAGTGAAAACTTAAAATGTGTTTAAGGGTTAATTTCGTACTTATTCAGAATTGGCGCTCAAATGTCCCACAAACCTGGATTTTAGGGAGAAACCATGGGAATCTTCCATTTTAGGTATAGGATGTGTTCAGCGAACTTATGTAAAAAACTACGAGGAACATTTTTGTGGAACATTTTAACCCTCTGAATCCTCAACTTACGGGCCTTTTTTGTCCCTTTCTAAAAAGGGGCCAAAAAATTCCCTTTCATTGAAGAGTTAGAGGGTTAGAATGTTCTACAAAAATGTTTCTCGTAGTGTTTTATAAAAGTCCGCTCAACACATCCTATACCTAAAATGGAAAATTCACATGGTTTGAATACTAAACACTCTTAAAAGCCTAAAATTTGTGTAAAAATCATAAATTTAGGCAATTTCAAAAAATCCATTTTTTTTAATTTGTGGTAAAAAATAGTAATTAATTTTTTAATGGTCTATTATATAACCGTATAAACTTACAAAAAAAAAAAAAAATATCTAATTTTATATAATTTTTTTTATACTCCATCAAACTTAAGTAATTTTTGGATTTTCAACAAAAAAAATGTGTTTTTCGGAGCAATAAAAAATAATTGTTTTGTAAACATATACTAAAATCCATATTTTAAGTTTACTACAAATATATTGAAGTAATTAAAAAAAGAAATTTTCGAACAAGTTTTTAAAAAAATGTATTCTTGAGAATTATTTTCGTGAAACAATTAAAACCCATTTTGCTGTTAAGTCATTTTTACATAAAATTCTCTGAGTTTAGCGCCCTCTCTTGGCGGCAAAAGCAATCACACCAAATATTTTTTTTCACACTTGTTTGAGTTACTTTCTTATGTTTAAAAAAATCCTTCTTTAATCGCAATTTGAGACAAAATTTTTTTTTGATTTTTGTCCATGGGACGAAGCATAGTGCGTCGTCCCCTGACGATTTCCTTAAGCAATAATGAAATCCGGATAGGGACATGCCTTCAACAGGTAATTTTTCACAATTTTTGAAATAAGTTTTGGAATTTTATCACATATAATTCATTTAATGTAATTAATGTATGTATTTCCTGATAAAAATAAATTTAATAAAAAAATTATTTTGTCAATATTTTCAATTTTGGAAATGCTAGTTTTTCCAAAAATGAGCCATTTTCGGCAGCGATTCGGCACGGATTTCTAAAAAAAATCAAATTCTTCTACCGAGAAAACTGATTCGTTGTGACAACCGAACTTTTTTGCCAAACCGTTTTATTTGTTTGGGTCAATGGAAATTCGGTTAATATCTACAAGAAAATATCGCTTGAAACAAGATATTTAAATTCTGTCAGGAATGCTTTTGATTGAGACAGCCAAATAATTAGATAATACATGTTATATTTTTTTCTTGTAAGGAGGAAGTTGGCATGAAAATCTTCATATGTTTCCATTGTTTATAAAATACCTTTGATTATATTTAACTATAATAGTCCTTTAGAATATGTATATCCCACTCGATCAACAAAGAGGGTATTAACTCAAAATTTTTAAAATTTCAATTTTTGCAAGAAATCAGCTAACAACATCAATATCTATCTACTGTAAAAATTTCAACGTATTCCGATTACTCTTTCATCTCGAAAACCATATTTGAGAACATTAACTCAAAAAATAGATTTTTTTTGCAATAATTGCAAAAATTTAAAAGAAAACCATTGTATGATGTATTCGGATTTTCAAATTCTCTTGAAATGTAACCACAAACAGTTTTTTACCTCTACTGAAAATTTTTAAACTATTGAGTTAATACCCTCTTGTTGATCAAGTTCGATATGTGTTATAGTATCTGTATATTCGTTACATACATATATGTGTCTCTTCATGTGTGTTCATTATTTTGATTCAATTAAATGAAATGAATGTAACATTTAAGATACAAAATGTATTAATTAATTTGTATTTGATTAATATTAAATTAAAGCTATATATGCTTCATTTACATCTCTATATTAAATATATAATTGACAACAAATTAAGATTTCAATATTAATATTAAGTTATTAGAGTTTAAACGAACTTAAACTCAAAGCAAGAGCTTTTACTCCTTTTTAAATTTCTTTATATAATTTGACACAAGGCAATTGACTATTCATCTACACACTTCAGTGCTTTAATCAAACATTATTAATTAAATTTCCAGTGATTAAGACCTGCCTGAAATGAATTTTCTTTACATTCGATTTTTTTTTTTAACAAGTTCCTTTATGTCATTTTTAATTAATTTCTCTTTAAAAAGGATTTGTGTAATTTACAAGAAAAAATATTAAGATTGTATGTATTAACATAACATTTCATGATAAAGAAATGTTTGTTCATGACTTGTGGTTGTTTATCGATTGTCGTATATATACATAAAAAATAAAAACTCAGAGCTGTACTAACTTGAGTAAAAAGGTTTTCATTTATGTTTATGTAAATAGTACAATTGCTAGAAAAATGTTTTCAATATAATAATTATTTAACATTATAGCTTAGGGTCCAACTTAACACACTACTGGCAGATCATTCATTAATTCATCTTTAACATCATGATGAAATATTATTTTTATATATTTTGTTTCGTATATAATTTTAAATGAATATGAAAAGCATCTTGCTAACACATACATACAATACAAAGTCTAAAGGAAACATAGGGAATCCAATCAAAATTAACACACATACATACATAATTACAATTACATCTACTATATACCCTTACGCACACAAATAAATAAAAATTTCTGCAAATCACTGTCATTCAATATACAACAAAAATAAATATGAAGATTTTTTTCCCCAAAGAAACGTAAAAACATAAAAAAATATTTCCCTCATTCATTTTATGACATAAATGCCAACAGTTGATAAAAGAAATGCCAATGATATATGTCCTACCACATTTGGAAATCTTATAATGGAGACATCACCATCAAAAATGAAAGCCACCATAACAACCACACCTTCCATAGCATCGTCTTCATCATCAGCATTAATATCATCTCCAATGAATCTTAATACTACCTTTAATAGTTGTGATGGCAATCGTAATAATGATATGAAATTTATGATGCAACAACAACAGCAATATAATGCAGGTAAGATTGGCATCAATTTTAAGAATTTGCATATTCAAAAGAAAAACATTCACATATTTACATACACTATTATCCTTTCACTTCATTTATGTCATTTACCCACACATACACATTTTTTATATGTCCTTCACGGTGCTTAATTGTTTTTATTTGCCTTTAAAACAGCACGATATTTATTAATAAATTAGTTAATATAATTAAAAAAATTTGAGAAGAAAAACAAAAGGGAGAATATCATACGATTGTTCCAACCAACATTTGCTTTTATGGTGCCTATAATACAAGACCTAATGTAAATTGAGTTAACTTTCCAAAGCGGCTACTTAAAAATATTTAACTAGTTGATTGTTTACACTCAGGGTTCCCGACGTGGGGCGCTCGCCCCAATGCACAGTGGGCCAGCATCATCGAATTTTGGCCAAAACTGGAATATTGAATATATGAGACTAAAAGATATAAAAGGATGGTTTGATTGTTGCTGATCACGAATCTGAAATAAAAAATATAAAACTCAAAATGGCGGATCCAAGATGGCGGCCATTAATTTTTAGTTTTTATTATATTGGACTCAAAATAATCAATTATATAGGTTTATTCCAAATTTCCACCAGGGGAAGTTTTTAGGTAGCAGATTACGATACTGAAATCAAATTTTAAAAATTCAACATGGCGGATCCAATATGGCGGCCATAAATTTAAAATTGTCATGTGTTGGAGAATAAATTCTGATGACAACTAATTCTGGCAGAGGGACCAAAGAAAAATAAAAGTGTATCGGCATTTTAAAAGTTTTCGTCTGGTCCTATGTTTTTGGGCGTCAAAATTTCCCCTCTATTGAAAATGTTTATTGTGAATCGGTATAGGAAACCATGTGAATCTGCCATTTTAGGTATAGTTTCAGCGAACTTATGTAAAACAATACGAGGGACATTTTTTGTGGAACATTTTAACCCTCTAACTTTGCAATTAAAGGGTCCCTTTTGTCCCTTTTTAAAAAAGTGTCAAAAAGACCCATAAGTTGAAGAACTAAAGGGTTAAAATGTTCCGCAAAAATATTTGTCATGTAATTCTACTATAAGTCTGTGAAGACATTAAAGTTGAAAATTTAACTTCAATGCCAGAAATAAGTAAAACTTAAAATGTGTTTAAGGGTTAATTACGTACTTATTTAGAATTGGCACTCAAATGTCGCACAAACCTGGACCTTAGGGGACTAGTCTGAGTGAGAAAACCAGAACCTTCATTTAAGGTAATTTTTACAGCTATTTTTTAGTTTTTACTAAAACTCTGTAATGCTGGAAATCAGCGCGATCTGAAGGTACTTTTTCAGTTAAAGGGCAAAATCTCGAAAGTTTATGAACGGTCGCTATTGGTCGCAAAAACCTAGGTAAAAGACATCTTCTGGAACACATTGGCATTCAAGTTTTTCAAATATCTGTTGGAAATATCTAAATTTTCAAAACAACCCATATTTTTGAGATAAAATTAATAATTTTGTTACTTTTTTCGTAAATACTTAACAGGTTTCTATTTTTTTTTTTTTTTTTGAGAACTAGTTTCAGTTTTATAATTTGAGATTATTTTTGGAACAAATTATTGTTTATTTATGATTTTTTTTTTTTTTTTTTTGTATCATTATAAAATAAAAAATGTCCCAAAATTAGAAAACTTTGACTTTGAACTCTCGCCAACTAACAACGAGTAACCACAATGATACAATATTTCACTCGCAAAATATTCAAGAATCCTAGATTTTGAATATATAAACACATTTTCACTTTACCTGAATTGTACTTTTGGCCAAAAAACGGTGATCCTCGCCCACAGTGCAATGGAGGCAATGGGAAGATCCTTGATTGCTTGTGGAAATTATAATATTTTTTTGTTTTAAATAAAAACACAACTTTGTTATAAATATCATTGCAACCGTGACTGTCGGAAAATATATTGAAAATCTTTTATCCCAGGATGGTAAAAGAAAAGTTGTATAAAAAATACAGTGGCATAGCGGAGGCAGAGAAAATACCCCAGTATTCCAAAATTTACCATTCCCATCATCTTACTTAGTGAAACCAGATCAATGATTTCTTATCAAAAAAACATTTTGAAGTCTTTTACGGTAGTTATATCTATAGATACCCAGCAAAAAAAGAGATACAGAAGATCACTACAATTGATGACCTAGATCAGGGGTGGCAAGACTTTTTTCGCTGCGTGCCAGAAACTGACAAATTTTTTTTGTAAAAATATCACGCGTGCCACCTTAAATTTAGTTTTCTTTTAAAAGTCCATTATTAAAAATTTTTTAAATTTGGAATATTGCTATTTATCAGCGCTACGGATAACCCCGATGAAATGACCCCCAAAGGGAAAAATTAAATAGCATCCAAGAAATGACGTAAAAATGTTTGATGGTTATTTAATTTTTGGGGGTTTGTTAAATCATTAAATATTAACTCATAAAGGCTTTGTAAAATTATAGGAAGTTTATTGAACAAATTTTGTATGAAAATGACGTTTTATAAACCTGCTATAACTTTACAAAGCATTTATGAATTCAGGGGTAAGATTATATCATTATGAAAAATCCCCAATGAAATAAAATTAAATCAGTTTTAACATTATTGCCTTTTAATTTTTTGGGGGGTTATTCCATTTGTGTTGGATATTTCATTTCGCTAAAAAAAAGTTAAATTACACTATGCGACAGTCAAAATCGGGATGGGATGAAACCAACGGGAAATGTTATATCGGTCAAAAACAAGTTATACGTGTCCCGGCGTTTCGCTGGGTCACCCCTAATATATACTGAACAGTTTTGCCGGTAAAAATAAATGTTTGTTACCGCTACCATAAAAATCAATAACCTTTTGTTTATTACTTTTTTTTAATATTTTAGGCAAAAAATATTTTTTTCTTCATACATTTATTTTTACCGGCAAAACTGTTGAGTATATAGAAAAACGTTATATGAACAGATTAAAGGAATTGTAATTTTTAATTTTTTTAAAATTGTTTGAGCAAAATCGGACTAGTGGTTCTCGAGTTATGTCAAAAAAAGACCACCAAAGGTCAAATCGATATATCTCGATTCCTAGGGGTGACCCAGCGAAACGCCGGGACACGTATAACTTCTTTTTTACCGATATAACTTTCCCCGGTAGTTTCAACCCTTCCCGATCACTGAACCCTACCATTTGTCTCACAGTGTTATTGGTCGCCATCAATTATTTAAGTACGTAAGAAACTAGTTGAAAAAAGTACTTCTGACAAAATTTGATTTTGTTAAAATAAATCGCGCGGTTTTTATCATCATAATAATAAAAAGCGAATATTATGGATTTGAACAGAGAAATTTCTATTTCAGATGAAATGGCTCTGCGACACACGATCAAAGCCCAAATTCAAATTCCAACAAAGGGGGTTATTTCATTATGAAACTTATTTTCATCTTTTATTTCATAGAGGGTTATTTCGTAAGGGAAAATAGGCCCTTTAAAAAAAATTAATTTTGTTGTTTCCCATTTTTGTGCAACTTTCTGGTACTTTTTATTTATGAGGCATTTTCTCATCGAAACATTTAAACTTCTTTCAATCTAGAATTTTATAAATTTTCCCAGAATTTTCTGTTAATCGAATTTGTGAGTTCGGTGTTAACCATATTTCTTTAAAAAAAAAAATAGTGGCAAGACAGATTTTTATTCATTTTTAAAGATGATTTACAAGCTCTATGAAAAATTTCACCATTATGGAGTTAAATCAGCGAAATTTAACATTTAACTGAATTTTTTGCTAGTATCCTAATAGTTTAAATTTTTTGAAAATATCCAACAAAACGTCGCGTGCCACCTAAAATCCACTCGCGTGCCACTAATGACACGCGTGTCATACTTTTGCTAGCCCTGATCTAGATAAACTTCTTTTTTAATTAAACACTAATGATTTGAACATTGAGTTGTCATAGAAGAGGAGTGCTCCAATTTAATATTTTGCAGTACTTTTTGAGTGCAAAGGAAGCACTTTTTTACCAATTAAAAGTTTAAAAAAAATCATTCGGAAAAAAAATTAATTTTTTTAAAGTGTTGTTTTAACGTCATATAGACCAGCTGCAATTAATATTGTAATTAACCCAGCAAAAAAAATTGGAAGTAATGATTTACAAACTACTTCTTTCACTGCTTCACAAGTATCCGTTAGTGTATTTTTACTGCCTTTTTAGAAGTTCTTCTGAACAACTTCAAAAAATTACTTCTTTCATTGCTTCCAAAGTATCCGTTAGTATATTTTTACAACTTTTTTAGAATTACTTCTGAACAACATCCAAAAAAGCTTCTAAATAGTAATTGCTCTAAAAGTGATCCTAAAAAGCGATTTTGGTATCACTTGGTATTTCCACATAGACGGTCGTGGGTTCGATTCCCGGCGGGACCAATATTTTTTTATTTTTTTAAATTTTTTTTCCCTTCTATTAATTTTTTTTTCAATATTTATAATTAATTTGTTTAAATTTAATTTTTTTTAATTTTGAAATTTTTAGAAATGCATATATACAAAAAATGGTATTGCTTTCTATGCACCTGTAAAAATAGTACTGAAAACAATATTGAATTGGAGTGCACCTTTTACACTTGTTTAATAAGTACTTTTATTGAAGAGAATAAGGTACGATATATCGCAGTAACAAGCCCAGCAAAAAACGAGATGCCGAAGCAGTAGAAAAAGCACTACAACTGATATTTTAACATTAAGTTGTCATAGGAGAGGATTACCCCTCTTCAACATTTTTTCAGTACTTTTTGAACGAGGGCAAAGGTAGCTCTTTTTCACCAAATAAAAGTTTTAAAAAAATTCCTCGCAAAAAAAAATTTTATTTTTTATATTTATTTTTATTGGGATATACATTAATTGCATTAAAGGAATTAAATATGCTAAAATCCCAAACGTATTTAACGAATTGTGAAAAAATAATCCGTTGTAGGCATGTCCCTATCCGGATCTAATTATTTTTCAGATTTTTTTTTTTTTTTTCTCCAATCAAAATAATTAAAATTTGTTTTAAAAAGTGGGCAAAACTCTTTTTTGTAAAATATATAAAGTGTAAAACTCTTCAATAACGCGTTTTGATAAGTTAATTACGGAAAATTTATTTTAACAATTTTGGAGTCTACTTTAAAGCGATCTTAATGTATTTCGTTTCCATATATTAGAATTCTGTTCATTTTATTTTGGAATTTGGGCACAAATAATTTTGTAAAATATAATAAATCTGATTGCACATATAACACACTTGCCTGAAATTATCCGCAGAATTAAAAAAATACTCGCGATTTGGATATTTAGCCGCGGTGTGGCAACACTTGTCACAAGTGTATAAAACAGGGATGTAAAGTAGGACATACACGGTCAATATTATTGATCCATTTTTCAAAATGCAACCAATCAGAACATTTTATTTTTAAATAATTTGTTCTAATTGGTTGATTTTAAAAACACTGATCAAAAATATTGAACGTGTATGTTTGCCTTAAAACGAGATTTTAATTTTGATTTGGAAAAGAATTTTAGAGATCACATTTTCAGAGTAGTAACAAAAAATATTTAAGTTTTTTGTAATAACAAAAATTAACATAAAGTTAACATGAACCCTTGATTTACGCAATAATTTTTTGGGCAACTAGAATTAATTTTGATATTTATTTTTCGAATTATGCCATAAAAATCTTGATCTAAAGCTGATTTTTTTCTATAAAAAAATTCAAAATTTAATTTACGTGATTTTGATTTTTTTGGTCTTATTAAATTGCATAAATCTAAGGTAACCGGTCGGAAAAAATTATCATTTAAAAATAAAAATTAATGAGTTTTTTATGTTTGTTTTTACACAATTATACACAAAAATACACAATTATACACTCACAATATATTTTCCATAACCGATTGAGGTTTATTTAAAAAGTAATAGGTAAAGTTTGTTTTCAATTGAAGAATCCATTAAAATACATTGAAACATATTGTTTAACTTTTTTTGTCAACCAATAAAAAACAAACCAGAAAAAAATATGTATCGTATGTAGCAGTTGTTATTTTCAGTCAAATATTCTATTTTTAGATTTCTATTTTTTGAAAAAATTATTTAAATAATTTCGTTGTTTTCTGTTTTAAAACAAAAAGTTCAAATATTTTCGGTTTTGTTTTTTGTTAAAATAGTTTGTTTATATACAAAATTATTTCAATTCAAATTACAAGAAATTCTTTACTCATACACACAAACATAGTCAATAAAAATATGAAAGTGTGTGTTGTGTATGGTGTAGTGTTTTGAAAATCGAAACAAAAAAAAAAAAAACTTTCAAATATGAAAAAACAAACCACAAAATGGTTTTTTTTTACGTTTTGTCAGTTAAAAAATTGATGATTGTTTTAATAGACTTTTCAATTATTTTTATTTCTTTTCTGGATTGTTTAAACAATGTTTGAAAATAAATAGCAAAATTGTTTGGATATAATGAAAAATCAGTAGTCCTTTTTTTAATAGGGGTTTCAATTAATTTAATATGTATTTTAGGTTGTTTTTACGGATAAAATATTGTGAGTGTATAACTAAAAAGAATGCTTTTGTTTTTCGTTCAAAAGAAGCTCTTTCAGAATGTGTATATTACTGACATTAGGAAGCCAATGAAAATATGAATTTTAATAGCGCACTACTGAAGCAAATATTTCACTGCTTCTTTGGAGAAATCAGTGAAGTTCTTTAAACCTTATTAAATATACGTTGTTTCAACGGATCTCGAAGCTGAAAATAATTCGCATTCATTTCTTATGAAGGCCTGATTTTATTGCGTCTTAAGTGGAAAGAAGCGCATTTCACCTGCGGAAAAAAGACATACCAAGTGGGACATCGCGAACAAAAATCATGTCTTCTGGAATTAGTTTAGGAAGCGCACGGTGATTAAATAATGCCTTCCCAAACTGCTTCAGAATATGCAGTATTTTTTGCTGGGTATCTAATCTCCATTTTGTAGCAAAATTTTTAATATAAAGAAAAAGTTATTTTCTGAAAACCCACCTCTTTATTTTTATACCCTACACCACTACGTGGAGAGGGTATTATAGTATACCGATCGGCTCATAATTTTTTTTTATTTCGATTTAACGATGTCCGTCTGTCCGTCCGTCCATCCCTCCCTCCCTCCGTCTGTCTGTCTGTCCATGCATTCTTCTGCGCACTCTACAGGTCAAAAATATTAACATATTTTGATGAAATTTGATACACCGACTTATGTCGGCCCAAACACGACGCCTCTTGATTTTCTTTGGTTGAAATTTGGTTGAAATCTGTCCATCTTTAGACCTAGTGCCCATATTAGGGTTCCCCCAAAATTATATTGTTTATACGCTGCAGGTCGCAAATATTAAGATATTTTGATGAAATTTGGTACACAGACCTATATCAGCCCAAGGACAAAGCCTATTACCATCGGTCCATGTTTAGACCTAGTGCCCATATAAGGGTTCCCCCAAAATTGGCTTGGTTACACGCTGCAGGTCGCAAATATGAAGATATTTTGAACGAAATTTGGTTTGCTGACTTACATGGTCCAAAGAAAAAAGCCGATAGATTCTAGATAGAATCGGTCCATATTTGGCCCTATCGCCCATATGGGCTATATTTACGATTTTCTCTTCTTTTATAATTTTATAGAAAATTTTGACACAAGTCCCATTTTAACCCATTCGAATTTCGGGTCCAAACATTAGTTGGCTCTTAACCAGAATGGTGTAGGGTATTGTATAGTCGGCATGCCCGACTTTAACCTTTTTACTCGTTTTTATATACTTATAATTTATTCCCTTTTCAAGTTTCATGGAAAACATTGTTAACATAATGCAGATTATAGAGAATGATAATAATAAGGTGATATATGAAACAATATTCAAGAAAACTAATTAAATCTATAAGCATATAATTTTCTAAATAAATAATCCATTTCATTGGCAATAAGAATACCTTTCTATTAACTGAAATTTACAATCTCAAAATTTTATGCACCTTATTTATATTTAATGCTCTCCCACTCTCTACTATAAGTCTGCATTTAAACTCATTTACTCTTCGTTGTTTATTTTTCAAAGCTGTATTAAAAACATATGGAAAATGTTCTTTTTTAATTATAGAACTAAAGGATTTTTACTCTTATACACTCTCTTTCCTTGCTATATATCAGGGTTGGTAACCAATCCATAAGGCTAGTAATAATGGAAAACGTTTTTTAAAGCATTTAGTTAGGGTATTTTAATGTTATTGTAATTTTAACTTATTTCGGCTTATTGAATATTCAATTACCAAAAAGGGAAGTAATCTCGGTGAAAATCTAGCTACTTCAAATTTGTTTTCATAGGAAAGGGGAAAAACAAACAAGTTGGAGGGTATTTAGCAGATATAAAGTGAACAAATTAAAAGTAAAAATTGCACTGCAATGGCTCTGAAAAATTGAAGAAGTAGGAATTTGGAAAATTTTCTGGGTGCCTATTAGTCCAATATGTTCTAAAGCTTACATAAAAATATTTTGTTGGTTATGACTACACCCAGAAAACAGATTCGGTACTGGTAACCAAATTTGTTGCCAATCGAATGGTTCAGTTGCATCAAATGACGTCTGCCACTGCGACTACCGAATGATTTGTGATACAACTGAAGTTGCGTTGTCACAGTCAGTATAGTCCTGTCTCAATTGGTTTTCTATTGTCAATTTATTGATATTTTAAGGCTAATGTTAGTCATTTGAAAAGGTTCTAAATCGTTATTGGAATTCTAGAGATAGTGTTTGCCAACCATGCTTATATACTGTACGCTCTCGTGCTCTATAAGTTTCAAACCAATTAAAGGGGGGTCCAACCAAAACGCTCGATGTTAATTGCAAATAAAATAAAAAGTTTTCAGAGAACTATTTTAATATTTTTTATTATAATGGAAGGATCTATGACAATTATGCGTGAAACAAAATATCGGCCAAATGCTCGCCAGGCCTTCGGTAGCATACCTCTATCCGATAGTCCATATTTTCAATGACTCTTGAATTGTTCTTGGCTTATTGACCTACACTTTTTCTTTTAAATATCCCCAAAGAAAGAAGTCCAACGGTGTCAAATCATATGATCGTGATGGCCAATTAACATTGCCGCGACGTGAGATAATACGGCCATTGAATTTTTCACGTAAAAGAGCCATTGTTTCGTTCGCTGTTTGGCAAGTGGCACCATCCTGTTGGAAGCACATATCGTCCAGATCCATATCCTCAATTTCTGGCCACAATAAGTCCATTATCATCTCGTGACAGCGAACACCATTCGCGGTCACTGCTTGGCCGACCTCATTTTCGAAGAAGTACGGATGACTCCGCCAGCCCATAAACCGCACCAAACAGTCACTCTTTGTGGATGCATCGGCTTTTCAACAATCACTCGTGGATTCTCATTTGTTCAAATGCGGCAATTCTGCTTTTTAACGAATCCACTGAGGTGAAAGTGTGCCTTGTCGCTGAAGGTGAAGTGCACGAAATGCATTTTGATTTGAACGCCAATTTTCATAAAAGGCTTAAACAATCTTAACGCGCTGCTCAATTGTGTACCTCTCCATGGTTGAATTTGTCAAACACTGAAACAAAGAAATGTCAAATTAAGTTGGGAAAAAACTTGACGTTAAGGTGTGACTCACAATTAACATCGTGCATTGTGGTTGGACCACCCTTTATAAGCTGTTTTTTTTTTGTAGTTTTCCTTCATACTTTCAGTAATTTGCTTATTTAGTTTTTTCTTAGTTTTCCTTTTTCACTTTGGTTTTGGTTTAGTTATAATTGTTCATTAATTAGTTGTACAAAGTTATTATGGAAACAACAACAATGACAAACAACAGAAAATAACGTAGAAATTTGTTGAAAATAAAATACTTACAGGTAGAAAAACACACTTACTAAACTTGTTGCTTGCTAAAATTTCCCTAGAAGAACATTGATGGTTTGCAATGTGTATACTTACACTAGGGTGGCTCTTAAATAACACTTTTGATCGGATTATCGCTGCTCCCAACTCCTTTATATAGTCACACGTACCCAGTGTTACCATCTCGTCAGATCTAGAGATTTTATCTCGCCCCTAGCGGGAAAAATTGTACTGCAGCTATTAGACAAAAATCTAACGATTTTATATCGGCCGTAATATTATTTTTAAAACTCGGTTTTATAGTGAAAAATATTATAAAATTCGCATATTGATATTCCTTTATTATAAAACACAACTTCTTAAACGATTTTAGGAAAAAAAAAAGAACTTTCTAAAAAATACAACTCGAAAAAATATGGGTATGCAAAATATGGGTATTCACCGTACAACGCCCTCTATTGAGTATTTTTAATAATAATATTAATTCAATGAAAATTGTTATTTGAAGCTTAAGTACCGTAAGTTTTTTTTCACGTGGAAAAATTGAACTCGAACTTTAAAGGCTTCAAATTGCAAATTAATTTAGAAAAATTAACAATTTTTTAATTTTATAACAAAGTTACAATCACAATAGACACAAAATGTCATTTTTTCCCAAGGAAAATAATAGTCTTGAACATTAAATTTGCGTGAAAACTAACTCTACACAATTTTCACGTGAAACTTATTGTCGTGAAAAATCATTTTTTTATATGAAGTATAACAGTTTTTTCACATGAAACTGAAACAACGTACGGTGCTTTAGTCGCTAAATTTTTTCACTGTTTATAAACCTAGTGGAACCGGTTGTGGAAGAAAAATTAAAACCCATGCTAATGCAGTATAAGGTGTTCTGTAACCAGTTCTATGAATTTTAGTTTTTTGCTGGCTAAATTTTTATGTGTCTTTATACCATTTTTTCTAAAAATCAACCATATAATTCCATAAGTTTGCATCAATTTAGTAATAATTTGATGCTATCAGATAAAAATGTATCCGAATAATGGCCCGCCACTTTGAACAGATTTTATATAAAATTAAATCTGAACTGATGCAAACACATAGAAAGTCAGACTTAGTTCTATTCGGATTTGGCACTACAAATTAAACTGCAATCCTGAATATTTTATTTTTTAACTTTAATGATTTTTTAACTTTAATGATTTTTTAACTTTAACAATTAACTCGTGAAAACTATTACGTTTTCAAAAGAAAATACAAAAGAATAATACAAAAGGACTTATTTCAAAAACAAGTAAAAAGGTTAAAGTCGGGCATGCCGACTATACAATACCCTACACCAGTCTGGTTAAAAGCCAACTAATGTTTGGATCCGAAATTCGAATGGGTTAAAATGAGGCTTCTGTCAAAATTTTCTATAATGTGAGTCACCAAATTTCATTAAAATATCTTAATATTTGCGACCTGCAGTTTGTAACCAAGCCAATTTTGGGGGGACCCTTATATGGGCACTAGTTCTAAACATGGACCGATGTTCACCAAAATCAATACGCTTCGTCCTTGGGCCAACATAGGTCTATGTGCCAAATTTCATCAAAATATCGTAATATTTGCGACCTGCAGCGTATAAACAATATAATTTTGGTGGGACCCTTATATGGGCACTAGTTCTAAACATGGACCGATATTCACCAAAATCAATAGCCTTCGTCCTTGGGCCAACATAGGTCTATGTACCAAATTTCATCAAAATATCTTAATATTTGCGACCTGCAGCGTATAAACCATATAATTTTAGTAGGACCCTTATATGGGCACTAGGTCTAAACATGGACCGATGTTCACCAAAATCAATAGGCTTCGTCCTTGGGCCAACATAGGTCTATGTACCAAATTTCATCAAAATATCTTAATATTTGCGACGTGCAGCGTATAAACAGTATAATTTTGGTAGGACCCTTATATGGGCACTAGGTCTAAACACTGACCAATGTTCACCAAAATCAATAGGCTCCGTTATTGGACTAACATAGGTCCGTGTACCAAATTTCGTCAAAATATCTTAATATTTACGACCTGCAGCGTATAAACAATATAATTTTGGTAGGACCCTTATATGGGCACTAGGTCTAAACACGGACCAATGTTCACCAAAATCAATAGGCTGCGTTATTGGACTAACATAGGGCCGTGTACCAAATTTCGTCAAAATATCTTAATATTTACGACCTGCAGCGTATAAACCATATAATTTTGGTGGGACCCTTATATGGGCACTAGTTCTAAACATGGACCGATATTCACCAAAATCAATAGGCTTCGTCCTTGGGCCAACATAGGTCTATGTACCAAATTTCATCAAAATATCTTAATATTTACGACCTGCAGCGTATAAACCATATAATTTTAGTAGGACCCTTATATGGGCACTAGGTCTAAACATGGACCGATGTTCACCAAAATCAATAGGCTGCGTTATTGGGCCAATGTAGGTCTGTGTACCAAATTTCATCAAAATAAATTAATATTTACGACCTGCAGCGTATAAACAGTATAATTTTGGTAGGACCCTTATATGGGCACTAGGTCTAAACATGGACCGATGTTCACCAAAATCAATGGGCTGCGTTATTGGACTAACATAGGTCAGTGTACCAAATTTCGTCAAAATATCTTAATATTTACGACCTGCAGCGTATAAACAATATAATTTTGGTAGGACCCTTATATGGGCACTAGGTCTAAACATGGACCGATGTTCACCAAAATCAAACTTGTTCGTCCTTGGGCCAACATAGGTCCGCATACCGAATATCATCAAAATATCTTAATATTTGCGACCTGTAGAGTGCGCACAAGATTGCATGGACAGACAGACAGACGGACGGACGGACGGACAGACGGACATCGTTAAATCGAAATAAAAAAAATTCTGAACCGATCGGTATACTATAAGGTGGGTCTACGACCAATATTTTTTGGTGTTACAAACATCAGCACAAACTTATAATACCATGACCACATAGTGGTGTAGGGTATAAAAACATATTGTAGGAAAGCACAAACACCTTTACCGGAGTATAAAACCGTTTGTAGAAATTTTCTAACAAAGTTAAAAGCCTTGCAATACAAAGTTAAAATCCAAAGAATAGAAATGGAGTTTAACCTCTTAAGGCAGAAATACACATTGCAATATTAGTGCTCAAATTTGCAAAAATTATTTTAACGTTTGTTTAATTTTTATTTTTAAATTTAAAAATAAAAAAAGTTTTTTCGACCTTTAGTTCTAAAATGAAAAATGTATTAATTCTTGTTGTTGTACTTTTTTCAAAAACAGCCACTTTTCTCCATTAGGATATTCTCCTAACAAATACTTAACAGGCTTTTTGCTTTCAAAATATTCAGCAATGAAAATACGATCGTTTCAGGGATTTAGGTCCTCATCATCAGTTCTCTTTAGAAAGTGGTGGCATCTGCAATGTGAATTAAAGCATCAAAATCTCATATCAAATGTAGTCTGCTACATCAACAAAATGCTAATGAAGCAACCAATAAAACAAAAAATTTCGAAGTCTTCCGGAAGCATAACCAACAATAGAAATATTCTGAAAGTTTTTTGTTTTTGTATTTTATACCATTGCCATAAATAAATACAAATTTTTGTTGTTACCTTACTTCTTTGTTAAGAGGCAAAAAAATTTTTATCCGTACTATGAGTGTTGTCAAAATGTTGAAAAACATTTTTTTTGATATTTTGTATGTTATCACCTACCAATGGTAAATAAACAAATAAAAGTTTTTATTTCTACCTTACTTCTTTGTTCATACAAGAAGAGGAGAAAAAATAATCAATACAGTGAGTAGGTTCAACATGGTTGTTTAATGATGTCCGTCTGTCCGTCCGTCCGTCTGTATGTCCATGCATTCTTGTGCGCAAGCTACAGGTCGCAAATATTAAGATATTTTGATGAAACTTGGTACACCGACTTATGTCGGCCCAAGGACGAACAAGTTTGGTTTTGGTGAACATCGGTCCATGTTTAGACCTAGTGCCCATATAAGGGTGCCCCCCAAAATTATATTTTTTATACGCTGCAGGTCGCAAATATTAAGCTATTTTGATGAAATTTGGTACAAAGACCTATGTTGGCCCAAGGACGAAGCCCATTGATTTTGGTGAACATCGGTCCATGGTTAGACTTAGTGCCCATATAAGGGTCCTACCAAAATTATATTGTTTATACGCTGCAGGTCGCAAATATTAAGATATTTTGATGAAATTTGGTAAACCGACCTATATCAGCCCAAGGACGAAGCCCGTTGATTTTGGTGAACATCGGTCCATGTTTAGATCTAGTGCCCATATAAGGGTCCTACCAAAATTATATTGTTTATACGCTGCAGGTCGCAAATATTAAGATATTTTGATGACATTTGGTACACCGACCTATGGCAGCCCAAGGACGAAGCCTATTGATTTTGGTGAACATCGGTCCTTGTTTAGACCTAGTGCCCATATAAGGGTCCCCCCAAAATTATATTGTTTAAACGCTGCTGGTCGCAAATATTAAGATATTTTGATGAAATATGGTACACCGACCTATGTTGGCCCAAGGACGAAGCCTATTGATTTTGGTGAATATCGGTCCATGTTTAGACCTAGTCCCCATATAAGGGTCCCCCCAAAATTGGCTTGGTTACAAACTGCAGGTCGCAAATATTAAGATATTTTAATGAAATTTAGTTCGCAGACTCACATTATAGAAAATTTTGACACAAGTCCCATTTTAACCCATTCGAATTTCGGATCCAAACATTAGTTGGCTTTTAACCAGACTGGTGTAGGGTATTGTATAGTCGGCATGCCCGACTTTAACCTTTTTACTCGTTTAAAAGTACTTACTTTTATTTAAGAGAATAAGGAACAATGTCTCGCAGTAACAAAGTGGTGTTTTTATGGCAGTCAACTTTCATATCAAAAAAATAGCTCAGCTCTAGACTAGCAGTCGTGAGGTCGCAAGTTCGATACCCGATGGCGGCAATAAAAAAACTTTTGTAATATAAATTTTTGTGCGAAGAATTTTTTTAAACTTTTAATTGGTGAAAAAGAGTTTCCTTTTTAATCGTTAAAAAAAGTACTTAAAAAATGTTGAAGTGGGAGTACTCCTCTCCTATGACAACTCAATGCTAAAATCATTACTGTTTATGTTAAAAAAGAAATACACCTAAATCAATCAAAGAAATATACCTAGATCCATCAAATGTAGTGCTTTTTCTACTGTTTCGGCATCTCTGTTTTTGCTGGGTTGTTATGGATAATTTCATAAAGTATTA
This sequence comes from Leucophora obtusa, assembly GCA_949987735.1. Taxonomy (NCBI): domain Eukaryota; kingdom Metazoa; phylum Arthropoda; class Insecta; order Diptera; family Anthomyiidae; genus Leucophora; species Leucophora obtusa. The sequence continues at coordinate 54,377,705 of OX465299.1, forward strand.
ATTTTAAAGTTTGGTCATTTTGCCCTGGAAGCAGAGGTTCGCTCAAATTTTCAAAGTTTACCTTTCAGAGGACGCATAACAAAATTTGTTATTGGGAGCAGCGAAAATCGAAAAAAACATAATTTAAGAATCACCCTATTATGCACTTTCACCAACATACTTTAAATAATTATTACTTTTTTTATTTTTTAGCTTTTATTCTTTAAATAATACTTTGTTTCTTCTTTAATTTTTGTTGTTTTTTAATTGGCTTGTTTGTTTGTTGTGCAATGTAATGTTTGTGTAATTGTGTAAATATTGTTTTGTTTTTGTCATGCTATTATGCAATTTCCATTTGAAGCAAAAACTTTTAATTAAACATTAGCTAAGAAATTATTTGATTTCAGTTAGAGAATATAAAATATTTTTTTAGTTAAATGTGGTTTAACTAAATTCACGCAAAAGAAAAGAAAATGGTTTTAAAATACCAAGGTAATATTTTCATTGAAATGTTTAGAGAAATGTAAATGAAAAGCATGAAAATTAGGTTGGTCTGACTTATTGTAAATATTCATTGTTAGAATTTATTTGGCGGATGAGTGTTATATAGGTAATTTAGCAAAATTAACAACACTCATAAGTTAATGATATGCTTTAAGCCCGTATGACACTAGGTTTATATTTGTATTGATCAAATAATTGAGAACAGTGCAAATCTATAGTCATAGGAATTTCAATTGACGATTTCTGAATTTCAATTTATATTTGCTAAATTTTAATTGATATCTTCTGAATTGCAGTTGGTGTTTTTTGAATACTAAATAATTAAATATTTCTGAATTTTAACTGACATTTTCTGAATTTCAAATAATATGTTCTGAAGTTCATATGATATTTTAAAAATTTCAAATGTAACTTTTTTGAATTTCAAATGGAAAATTTGAATTGAGTTTTTCTGAATTTCAATTGATCTTTTCTGAATTGCAATTGTAAAATTTGTAGTATTTTGACATTCGGTGTGAAAAGTTTTTATATATCCCTATTCTATAACCAATTGCTAAGTGTAGCTAAGCGTCCATCTAAGGTAAAGCCTTAACTTTCTATAATCTAGTTGTACAATCTCTTTTCCTCTAAATTATATAATTATTTCGGCATAATATCTAAACGGTTTTTTCCATTCTTACTCTCATTTTCAGATTCTCCAACAAAATTACGCGAAGAAAACGAACGACTTAATACAGAAATTCATCGATTACGAAAATTACTCGAAAACTCCCCCGAAGGTGCTGTAGGAGGAATCGATCTTTCCGATTCAAATAGTTGTGGCGATGGACAATCAACAGATGGTAGTGGTTCCAACTCACAACAGCGCATCGATCGTTTGGAGCAGGAGTTACGTTCAGCCAAAAATCAATTGATGTCCTTGAGAATTGAACGAAAAAAATTAAGAAGTGATAAAAATGAACTAGTCGGTCAAGTTAAGCAATTGTGTGCTTCATTGCAGGAAAAAGAACAAGAGTTACGAGATTTTATACGCAACTATCAAGATAGAGTGCGTGAGTCGGAGAGTAATAATGCTAAACTTACGGGTGATCGTGAACGAGAACGTTGGCAGTTATTGAAACAAGCCAGAGATGAGGCTGAGCGATCGTTGGCTTTGGCCCAACAGCTAAGTGCACGGGATATGCAATTGCAAAAACTACAAGAACAATTACAAAGACAAATGTCAGGATGTTTATCCGATCAAGAGAGTCTATTGTCATTTGCACCACTGACGCCACCCTCGGCAGCTTCGGGCTTACTAAATCAGATGCCTTCGGGTAGTGGGGGCGTAGTGAATTATCGTAATGATGATAGTGGGCGTGGCAACTCCAATTCTTTGTCCGCTTTTAGCAATAGCTCGGGAAACACGGCTGGTGATCGTAACTCTTGTTCAAATGATTCAGTTTTAAGAAATAATAGTGATCGTGAAAGTACTGGTGGTGATATCAACTTTAGTGATGGTATATCCGATAATGGTCCCTGTATTACCGTAGATCCCGATAGTATATCTTTGGTGTCTAGTCAAAACATGTACCAATGTAAGTATGATAGGGAAAGAAAGTGGGGTTTTGATAGGGAGTTTAAATTTTTGAAAAAAAGTTTCTTTATTAGATGGCACACCCAAAGAAAGAAGTCCTACGTTGTCTCCCTTAAATTCAGCAGCATATTCTAGGTAGGTTCTGAAAGGAAAGCTGTTGAAATTTTTTTTTATTTTTTTTTATTAATTCTTTGCAGATCGGTGGAACAGTTGGGATCGCCTGTAGATTCAGATGGACCAGGTGCGGTAGCTAGAAAATTTGCTCCGAAGACTAGTAGCAGTACTTTAGCGGCCCGTAATGGTAGAGGTGGTACTTGGGGTAGTATATCTCGGGTATTCGCAAGATCAAGAAATAAAAACAAAGCTTTGTCGGCAGATGGCGCTACAGAATGTAATTTAATTTTCCTGTTAATATCTAAGTATTTCTAATCTTACTTTTTGTTGCCTCTTCCTTAAGATAACGACTATTCTTGGAGTCCTCTCTCCGAAGAGGGTTATGCCGAAAAGTTACGCTTATTACGTGAAGCTTCTCAAATACCCATGGAAAGATGGCGTGCCTCACAAGTTTTAGCATGGCTGGAAGTTGCCTTAGGCATGCCCCAATATAGCACACGTTGTTCCGAAAATGTTAAAAGTGGTAAAGTGTTACTGGAATTAAATGATATTGAGTTGGAAGCCGGTTTGGGTTTAGCCCATCCCATGCATCGCAAAAAAATACGCTTAGCTATTGAGGAACAACGTCGACCCGAAATGGTGCGTTATCCCATGATTACCCAATTAGGTCATACCTGGGTGGCTTCTGAGTGGTTACCCGATATTGGTTTGCCACAATATGCTGAATCATTTTTACATTCTCTGGTTGATGCCCGTATGTTAGATACGTTGTCGAAAAAAGAGCTGGAAAAATTTCTCGGTGTTACAAGAAAATTTCATCAAGCCAGTATTGTGCATGGTAAGTTGAGTCTATGCAAAAAGTGCAGAGAGTTCAAAATGAATGCTGAATTTCTGTTATCTTTAAGGTATACATGTCTTACGTATTGTTAAATATGATCGCCAAACTTTGGCTATGCGTCGTGTACAATCGGAAAATGTAGATACCGATCCAATTGTGTGGACCAATCAACGTTTTATACGCTGGGCACGTTCCATTGATTTGGCTGAATATGCGGATAATCTTAAAGGTAAGTTTTTATTTTTTCAAGTTTTTCAAGTGAAAATAGTTTGAGGTCCAGTTTTACAGTGAACACTTACCTTTTTTTTGGACCTTAAGTGTATTACGTTTGTTTGGATCTTAAGTGAATTTTTTAAACAATTTTTTAAGGTGGCTGGTCTTAAGATGAGTACCCGTGTAAAAAAGATCAGATCTGGCCAGATCTCAGTAGTACTTACCAGATCTAATTAGATCTCAATATTGGGGACAAACTTGAGATCTAATTAGATCAAATCAGATCTGGGCATATCTGGCCAGATCTTAGTAGATCTGACCAGATCTAATTAGATCCCAAAATTGGGGACAAATTTGAGATCTAATTAGATCTGATCAGATCTAGGCATATCTAGGCATATCTGGCGCAATTGTCCAGATCACTTTAGATTTGAACAGATTTGACACTAGATCTGATCAGATCTTGCCATAAGGTATTATCACATATGCCATATCTGATCATATTTGATGAGATCTGGTTCAGGATCTAATTAGATTCAATCATATCTATTTAGATCCAAAAAGATCTGATCAGATCTAAACTTTTTTACACGGGTATCCAAAATGTAGGAAATGCTCAAAACTAGACATGGACGCGTAACATGGAATGTTAGAGAGTCAAGTGGTTCACTCATATTCCTAAGTAATAGTTATTTTAATCACGTGATTCGTGCGTGCGTGTGTGTAAGCGTGAGTGAGAGAAAATGGGTTAATAACAGACTTATAAAGCAAATTAACATGAAAAACAACAATAATATGATTTATAAAACTGTTATAAAAACCTACAAAATGATTATGCATTTGACCATTAAAATTTCGGAAAAAATTTTCATTTAAGTCTTAGATTTTATTTAGGTGTTTACTTTAAAAAAAGGTCACCCTCTCGCTTTTTCATAAAAGTGAATTCCTCGGGATCTTTCGCGGATCTAATTCATCTGTATAAAGCAGTGTGATCGTTGCCGAGCAAGCAAACATTTTATCTAAGGGTGCGTACAGAGTGGCTGCTTGTTGCCGAGCCGAGCCGACTGACGCTTATTGCGAGCACTTGTTCATGCGAGAAACAAGTTTGGGTGTGCATAGTGGATGCGAGAATCAGCGCTGATATTTTATCTATTATTTGTGTTTTATGTATGTTTGTATGCATTTGGGTTTGTTGTTCATTCGTTTTAAAATTGACATTGAGTTTTAAAATTTTACTTATTAACGCATTTCTACAATTATTCTTGAAATTTTTATAAAATTTTTTTTTTTTAATTTTGTTTATAAGTTTTTTTTAATTTTTTTATAATTGTTATAATTTTATTTAATTTTTGTTATTTATTTGAATTTTTATTTTTTTGTTTAATTTTTATTTTATTAACATAACATAAACAATGTTTTCGGCGCTGAAATACGCTTTGGAACTGTTTTCCGGCATTCAATCAGCTTTGCGCTCTGACCAGCTCGGCGCCCACTATGACCTGTTCGCGCTTATTTGTACTAATTTGTATATATATATATTTGTTCCTTTTACTCCTGCAAGGAGCATAGGGCCGCTTTTACGGTTTCAGTAATCATGTTTGGTTTAAGATGAATGGCTGATTGGGCCAAAGCATCCGATCCTGGTGTTGGGGCTGCCAACATTGCCCCCAGGCCTGCAGTGGTTGCCAGTATAGTACCAGTTTTCTCGCATTGGTTCTCGCAATAAACGTCAGTCGGCTCGGCTCGGCAACAAGCGGCCACTCTGTCCGAACCCAAAGGAAAATTATTTGGTGCACTTAAGTATTGATACGCTCAGATAATACAAATATGGTCTATAAGAGATTTCCAGGGATACATTTTTATGAAACAGCCACATTCCGATAATATAAATTTCATGTCCCGTTCCATTTTCATTTCCTTCCCAGATTTTTGAGCTAGCTCATTTTTGTAGAGTGAGCAGAAGCTAGAAAGAGCGAGCAAATTCTTCAATTAGTGATATTTCAAGATTTATTCTATCGAGTTTTGCTCTTTACACAATAGCCATTTTTTCTAATCACTTGGATTTAATAAATCCAAAAAGTATTTCTAAAAGTGCTCAACAGATGGGGTTAGATTTTTCCTATTTTAAAAAAATTTTCTGTCCGACACTTCTTTCACCCTAATTTTTAATACCGAATTCGATGATGGAGGATTCAACTTTAAATTTTAATTTATAATTATATTTTACATAAAACAGCGATAAACAGGCTGCCTTTTCAGTTTTATCACTTCAATTTATATTTTTTCACAATTGAAAAATTCCATTGCAATATTTAATATTCACTAATTGGATTTAATTAAATTACTTACTGTAGAGTGTAGTGTAGAGTGAAAAATTTCCATTTCTATTTGAGCTATTTCTCCATGTCTAAGATGAAAAATATGTATTTGGTGAGGTCTAGTTTTTTTTTTCTAAACATATTTCATAAAAAAAAATTTAAGAAAAACCTTTTATTTGTTAGTTTTTCAATTTTTTTGTTTCTCTTTTAATTTTTATTCGTATTTTTTTCTGACATTAAATTAATAGGCTGTTTCATATATTTGTGCTTTTATTGTGGATTTATTAAAAAAAAAAATTTTCTGTTCCAAAGAATCGGTTGTACAATAGCTACTTTTCATTCACAACCCCTTCTACTGTCGATTCTAACACCGATTCTTTTTGTTTGAAATTGTCCCAAAAGCAACCCCTTCTATGGCTCCAAAGTGGAACCGGTTGCTCTAGAATCAGTTCTGGAACTGATTCTACGTTACCTACACCTTCCATATAGGATCCCAGGAACTGGTTCCGAAACCAGTTCCATGGAATCGGTTGCAGTGGAACCAGTTGTAGAATGGGTGTGGTTGGCTACCGATTGTAAAAAATTTTCCTGGGCGGTTATGGAAAATATATTGTGAGTGTATTAGGGTGGGTCGATTTAGCAATCGATATTGCGTCATCGATTTTTCGAAAGCTTTTAGCATGGAAAAAAAAAGTTCCTCTACGACATATCAAAACAATCATTTTCGAGGCTCCCAAATTTAAATTTTTTGCAATTTTCTAATAAATGCTAGATTAGCGCCATCTTGAGGTGGCTTTTTGAAACAACTAATAAAGTTGTAAACAATAGAACATTACAACCTTTCCAGAAAGGCATTACTTATGAAAATCGGATAAAAAACGTGGCAACTAGAGGTAAAAGTATATAAGTAAAATTATTTTTTAAAAAAAACTAAATGGAAAAATAAAATAAAGAAAGATGATAAAATTTTTTTACAAGTAAATTACAGAGAATTAAAATTGAAAGAATGCGAAAGCCCAGCAGGACAGAATACGTATTTTCAGCTTTCGCTACAAAGCCATCGTCAATGCCATTTACCTTGATGGGTTAATAATTGATAATGGTCCACTTATATTAAGTGGGAAACAAATAACAATATGTTAGCAACTCAACTAGACTAACATCAACGAAATGTAATAATGTTATTCTTATCCTTTGTTATTACTAGGGCAAGGAATTTCTTGCACTTAAAAATGGAAAATATGCGGCTAAAAAAGAAAAATATACATTAAAAATATAAGAAATATGCACTAAAAACTATTATTTTTGCAAAAATAATGCACTTTAAAACTTAAAGATATATTTAAATTAGTTATTTTGCAAAAGACGCAGAACTCAAAGAGTTCCCATAGGTCAATAAGGTTTTTAAGAATGTTTATTTTGATTGAATGAAAATATGAAAACGTATCAATTTTTGGTATTTTTTTACAAATTTAAAAATGCTCCTACAAATGAAAAATATGCACAAATATGCATTAAAAAGCACAAAATATGCATTAAAAAGGCAACAAATATCCACTTAAAGTCAAAATATGCAAAAACATGAATTTTTAACAAAATATGCAACTACAAATCGATGTTAAATTTTTTCTACATTAGATGATTCGGATAAATATTTAGTCCATATTAGTTTTGGACTATCGAGAAAAAACATGCATTTGCATGGAATTCCTTGCCCTAGTTATTACTGGTTTTGCTGTTATTACTGTGTACTGTACACTCAAAAAAATAAGTTAGTAGAAAAACTAGTAAAACGTCTTGTATACCAAGTGTACTAGTTATCAGCAATTTTTTTTGCTGAATTTCCGTTTTCAGCAAAATTTTTAGTTATATTTTTTTAGCACTAAACTAATTTTGAACTAGTGTTTTACTAACTTATTTTGCTACAAAAATTGTGCTGATAACCGCATTTACAGCTTGGACGACAACCAGATAGACAAGATGTAGATATCGCAGCTTGTCCGGATGTAGTACAGACAACGGAAATGTTAAAAAAAGAAAAACAACTCTACACAATTTCTATATTTAAATTTTCAGCAAATAAATTAACTAAAGTAAAATTTCGCTACAAGTTTTTTAAGTTTTTTTCAGTCTACGAATATTCAGCAAAGAGTTTAGGGATTTTAGCAAGGAATTTTTTTCATTTGCAATCGACTATGTGTTAGCAAAATTTTTGCTGAAGATTACTATTTTTTTGGTAAAAATCAGCTCGCTGATTTTCAGCAAACCTTTTGCTGAAATTACCAACTTCTTTGCAAGCACGCTCCTCACTAAAAATTTGCTGACACAGCAACATTTTTTGCTGACTTTACTGCCTTTTTTTTTGAGTGTCTAATATATATAATCTCAAATCGAACAAAGAATATTCATTTACCAAGTAAAAAGATCAAATATACATACTCTTCATTCATAAAAAAACGAATAAAAAAAGTTAAATTTCTAGCATGCCGACTATACAATACCCTACACCAGTCTGGTTAAAACCCAACTAATGTTTGGATCCGAAATTCGAATGGGTAAAAATGGGACTTGTGTCAAAATTTTCTATAAAATTATAAAAGAAGAGAAAATCGTAAATATAGCCCCTATGGACCGATTCTATCTAGAATCTATACGCTTTCTTCTTGGGACCATGTGAGTCAGCGAACCAAATTTCATTGAAATATCTTCATATTTGCGACCTCCAGTGTGTAAAAAAGCCAATTTTGTGCGGCACCCTTATATGAGCACTAGGTCTAAAAATGGACCGACTTTAATCAATAGGCTTTGTCTTTGGGCCGACATAAGTCTGTACACCAAATTTCATTAAAATATCTTCGTATTTGCGACCTGCAGCATGTAAACAAGCCAATTTTGGGGGGTACCCTTATATGGCCACTATGTCTAAACATGAACCGATTTCAACCAAAATCAATAGGCGTCGTCCTTGGGCCGACGTAAGTTGGTGTACCATATTTCATAAAAATGTGCGACCTGTTGAGTGCGCACAAGAATGCATGGACAGACAGACGGACGGCCGGACAGACGGACATCGTTAAATCGAAATAAAACGTAATTCTGAGTCGATCGGTATACTATTAGGTGGATATAGGTCCAATATTTTTTGGTGTTACAAACATCAGCACAAACTTATTATACCCTGATCACGTAGTGGTGTAGGGTATAAACATATTTTAAAAAAAATAAAATAATATTGGTGCCGCCATGAATCGAACTCGCGATCATCTGTTTGGAAATAAACTGCTTCAAAAACACTTTTTAGGACACTTTTAGAGCAATTATACTTTAGAAGCCATACTTAAGTGATTTTTTGGATGTTGTTCGGAATTAGTTTTAAAAAGCTGTAAAAATATACTAACGGATACTTTGGAAGCAATGAAAGAAGTGATTTTTTTGAAGATGTTCATAATTATGTCTAAAAAAGCAGTAAAAATACATTTAAAGTAGTGAAAGAAGTTGTTTGTTAAGCATGACTTCCAATTTTTTTTTGCCAGGGTCGTTTTTTTGCCTTAAAAAGACTAACCAAACTTTCAGTCCATTTCGGGCAAGACTTTTCTTTATCCACCCAGTGTAGGAACTGTAATGAAATATAATTATTTTTTGGACCACCAGTAATAACACCGATTTACTATCTGCATTATTTTAAAACATATAATAATGAGTTATTAGTAATTTTCAAAACAAAAGATAATGCGTTACCAAGAACGACTTATTTTTATGATTATTTCAAATGTAAAGTTTTAGATTTTTTGTATATTGGCACGAAAGCATACTTTTGCACAGCAATTCAATTATGCTTTTATCTATCAAATATTTTATCGAGATAGCTCAGATGGTAAAGCTATCGACTGACAATCTGGAGTCCCTCGTTCGATTACCGGTACGAGCAAATTCTATAAGAAAAAATTTACAATACAAAAATATTTTTTTTTATAAAATTTATTTTTTTGAATATCTATTGTTAGGCTCATTATTTTTGTTAATATCAGTTAGCATGTAGGTAACGATTAGGGAGTGCAAAATCCCGCACTTTTTGATTTCCCGGGCAAGCGGCAAATTTATCTTGAATTCCCGGTATTCCGCAAGGGACATAAATTAGAAAATATTTTATAGTAATTTAAAAATTTTTATTAATAAGATGTCTTAAAGACCTCAAATTTTCATGATCGTGAAAAAGCTCAGGTGGTTTTTCTTGGAATATTCGTAGTGGGAAAGAATTAATTTTATATTAGAAATTATATAAGTCTAATTATATATGTAATTTTAAAAATTTAATAAACTAAAACTAATTTCTTGACTAAAACACTTCTAACTTACGGCATTTGTGTCCAATCGAATGGTTCGGTTGTGGTAGCCGAGATTTTCAATTTTCACAACAAAAAACCAAATAAGACAGGACTAATTTGACTGTGACAATGGTATTTCGGTTGCATCAAGAATAATTCGGTAGTCGCAACCGAAAAATTCATTTTATCTAACTGAACCATTCGATTGGCAACAAATTGTGTTGTCAGCACCGAATCTGTTTTCTGGGTGTAATTATAACATATTATTTTGCGCGATGTTTCCATACAAAAGTAATAAACTATGTAATAAGAAAAGTAAATAGTTATCATTACCAGGTATGTAGTTACATAACCACATATTTGTTAATGATTTTCTACAATGGGCAGACGTCACCAAATTTCATATCAGTAATTTTTATATGCAAACGATAACTTTTAAACAATACAATATTCAATATTCCCTCTTCCACAAAGTAGTGCTGCAGTTCAAATATATTTAAAATTACGTGATGCACTACAAATTTAACTAACTTGCTTTTATAATTTTTAAGTTGAATTTTAACATCGGTTACCCTCGAATTTTACCCCAAATGTTTATATTACGGTATATGCGAATAAGTTAATTAATTAACTATTACAGCATAATTATTTTTGCCATCATAATTGTTATGATGATTATCAGTATTGTAATCAGTATTATAACTACTTATTATTGTCAAATTTTTATTGTATTATTACAGATAGCGGTGTTCATGGTGGATTAGTTGTTTTGGAGCCATCATTTTCGGGTGATACAATGGCCACAGCATTGGGTATACCACCATCAAAAAATATCATACGTCGACATTTATCAACAGAATTTGATGCATTAATATTACCTGCCAGGTAAATTTTAGTACACAAATTGTGTATAGTTTTGTTCTTCTTTTGTTATTATAGTAGAGTGTTTTTGGATAATTATGTATGGCTGTGAGTGCGTTAATGTGTGTGTGTAAGTGTATAACACAAGACTATGTTTATATAGAGTTGTGTGAATAGTATTTTATAATTAGCACACAATATACTATTTAGTGTTTATATATGAGTGTGTGTGTGTGTGGAAGAGTATGTAAGATAACCCAGCAAATATTTTATAAAAGTAATTTTCAAATTTACTACTTTTTAATAAAATTTGTAAAAAGTTTTACAACTTTCGGACAAAGTTCTTGAAAATTGTTATTAAATGTATCACTTCTGGTTTGATTTATAATCAGTTGACTCATTTCTTTTAAAATAATAATGTTAGCTGGGTTAAAAACTCGAACATATATGTTTTATATTAGCATAGTAGTATAAACATTGAATATAATTTAAAATTCTCTATGGAATATGTGCTCATATAACAAATTTCGCCCCACCTTCTACATACTACTATTACTTACTCTAAATTCATCTCTGTTCAAATATCAAAAAATCAAATTCAACTATTTATGTAGCTGTAAAAACAAAATACTTTTTTTTTGTTGTTTAGTTTAGTTTATATTTCACGCATAGTGTTTACAAAATTTAGTTTTAGATTTATTATTACGGTCTTCTGTTTTAATTATTTGTTATTTTTATAATTGTGCCAATAAGTTTTTAATTGTATTAATTTATAATTAGTTGTATTATACATTTTTTGTTTTGTTTTTATTTTTATTTTTAAACAATTATTATAATCGTTATCATCATATTTGCATTTCATATTGAATTCAATCATAAAACATAATCATATTGTTATTTATTTTTAATTAAACTATATTTATATTGTGTATTATCTAAAAATTGCCTATGAAAATTAATTATTTATCGCTATCCATCATTTATCATACATATGGCTATTTTTCATTATTCATTATAAATCATTTTAAGTGGCATAAAAAAAAATTGTTGATTTCATAAAGAGATTTATGTACAAAACTAAACCGTACGTATTTATAATAATAACAAATTGTTTAAAAATTTTTATAACGCAATGCATAATTTAGCAATTACATATGGCCATGTGTTATGCATTGTGTTTTTTGAAATATTTTTTTTTTTATTATTATTATTGTACCACAATATTAAAAATGATACACACATAGAAATAAATCTGTAAAACTAGCAAAAAAAAAAGTAACTAAAAATTAGTTAAAAATGATGCTGCAGAAAAAACTGTTAAATTAAATAAAACTAGTAAAATATTGTAACAACAGCAAAAATAAAACTGCTAAATTTACAGAATTTTAGTTATATTTAAGTTAACTTTTAGTTAATGGAAAATGACAAATTGTACTGTAAAATACTATTTTTTGCTAAATACTAGTAGACTAAAAATAGAATAAACAAACTGTTATATCTACAAAATTTTTGTTAGTTTTAAGCTAAATTTGGTTGAATGGAAATAGCAGTCCATCCGGCTAAAATCAGCAGAAATATTTACTAAAAAAATTGTAAACTGCTGTTTTCAGAAGGCTCGATTTTTATTTGCATTTAAAGAAAAGTAGAAAAGACATCGAAAATAATTTTTTTTTTGTGATTCTTAGCCTACTACAATAATTATTAAGCAAACATTTTTGCAGACTTTAGCAGATTAATTTGTTATTTTCTATTAACAAAAATTTAACTCAAATAAAACTAAAATTCTCTATATTTAACAGTTTTATTTTTGCTGTTCCCATCTAACTTATATACAGCAAAAATAATCTGCTAATTTTAGCAGTTTTTTCCTACAACACAATATTTAACTAATTTTTAGTAGTTTTTAATAAATTTTTTAAGTTACACAAAATAATAATTTTTATCAAGTGGAAAAAAGATTTTTTTGATCTATTATAACAAGGTTTTGTCGTCGGCTGAGGTAGTCCAGTCGCGTCCAGGGTCTACTTGAGGACCCGTAAACCTTAAGTAAAAACACAATCGATTTTTCCTTTTAATGTTTATAATATTATCTTTATTAATTAATCAAATTCAAATACAATACATTTCACAAATGGCAACACCTTGTTGATTCACTCGGGTTTATTCGGTTCGGAGAATTATCCGTCGGCAATACGAACTTCGGCATCAGGTTCAGGTAGTCGTCCTCCGGCTCGGTTATGCTCGGCAGGTATTCCTCGTTCGACTCGGTTGGGTATCGGCAGCTAGTCGTCTTCCGACCGGTTATGTGCTCGGCAGGTAGTCGTCGTTCGACCCGGTTGGATGTCGGCAGGTAGTCGTCTTCAGACTCGGGTATAGGTATCCTCGGGTTGGCGACCTCCTCGGCGGTGGAGTCGCATATAATCCCGATCACCTAGGCAGTGGTGATCAATAGAACAGACCTCGAAGGCTGTGATATTAGAACAGACCGCGAAGGCTGTGATATTAGAACAGACCGCGAAGGCTGTGATATTAGAACAGACCGCGAAGGCTATAATATTAGAACAGACCGCGAAGGCTGTGATATTAGAACAGACCGCGAAGGCTGTGATATTAGAACAGACCGCGAAGGCTGTGATATTAGAACAGACCGCGAAGGCTGTAATATTAGAACAGACCGCGAGGGCTGTGATATTAGAACAGACCGCGAAGGCTGTGATATTAGAACAGACCGCGAAGGCTGTGATATTAGAACAGACCGCGAAGGCTGTGATATTAGAACAGACCGCGAAGGCTGTAATATTAGAACAGACCACGAAGGCTGTGATATTAGAACAGACCGCGAAGGCTGTGAAATTATTTATGAGACAACCAACCGAAGTCTATCGTCTTTCCAAAAATTTAGCTCGTTACTGTCAAAGTATCAGGCTATGGCAGTTAGCTTTGACCACCCCCTGCGTGTAGCAACTTGAACTACTTATTTGAATTAAAAAATTAACCAAATGAGAATTATATGTGGCTAAAAAGCAAAGCACAAAAATGTATAAAACAATAAACAATAGTGTGTGCTTTAACATCCACACAAACTAACTGGTATGCAGTACGTATACAACATACATACGAACCCATATAAAGAATATAAGCAGTACCTGTATCGTATTCACACTGCATAAAAATAAATATTAGCGATAAAGTGCGTTCACACTGAATTAAATTTCAATTATGTAAGTAGCCAAATTGAAGTGGTAATTTGCGACGTTACACTATTTGTAGTGATATTTTTCCGAAAATTATGAAAGGTGTTATTCTGTAAATTTTCTAGTGGGTCTTTTTTCGTGAAAAGTGAAAACATTAACCCTATATGGATCAAGTTACTCAAAATAATCATTTTTATCAAGTGAAACAAATTTTTTTGTTATTCTTTAAAGTGATACTTTCCCGATAATTGTTAAAGGTGTTATTCTGTAAATTTCCTAGTGGGGCGTTTTTGGCCAAAAGTATAAAAGTTAAACCTATATGGATCATGTTACATAAAATAATTATTTTTATCCAGTTGAGATTTTTTATCAATTTAATGGCTTCACAATCTCGTAATCATAATTAATATAAAGTTTCATGGGTCTTTTCTGACCCCAGGCCACCAAGGGTTAAAGAGTTTTTTAAACAAATGTAAAGATAATTAAAGTCTAACCAAATTTAAGTAATGTTTTTCCGAAAACTATTTAAAATTTGATAAAAACATTCAAATTTTTTAAGTTTTTGGCAAAATAAGCAATTTTTGTAAAATGTCCTGGAAAGCAGTCGCTCCAAACACAAACTCGAATTATTATTTTTCCAATTTTTTTTTCTTTAATATCAACTATTATGTGGTACAACTTGTAATTGACATCTTCAAATTAGGCATCCTAAAAAATCTTTAAAATTAATTTAAAAAAAAAACACGTTTTTGCATTTTTATCAAATTCGTGGGTCATTTTGGATTCCAGGCTAAAGTGGGTCAATGATATCCGATGAAGTCAAAATTCCATGTCTGTAATTTTATAAAGATCAATATGGAACTGGATATGATTATATATTTCACTATATAAGATTATTAAAAAAAAAATAATATATAGTATAATTATTAGTGTGGGTCGATTTAACAATCGATATTGTGCCATCGATTTTTCGATAGCTTTTGGCATGAGAAAAAGAGGTTCTGCTGCGACATATCAAAAAAATCATTTCCGAGGCGCCCAAATTTATATTGTATTGTTCGCTTAAAACGATGGCGATAACAGTTTTTCCAAAATAATGTTCTTCTTGAGGTTTAGGAGGAGTTTTTTTTTTCCAAAAATCGATCTTTTTTTACGCGTTAATTTTTAAAGTTTTTTTAGTTGGTATGTTTAAAAAAAATTCGCCTATTTCAAATTTTTTAAATATATCCTATCTAAGGTAAAATTGTACGCTTAAAACGATGGCGATATCATTTTTTCGGAAAAAAGGTTTTTTTTTTGGGTTTTTTAGACGAGTTTTTGTCGAAATTTGGGCGCCTCGAAAATAATTTTTTTGATATGTAGTAGTGAAACTTTTTTTCCTCATACCAAAAGCTATCGAAAAATCGATGGCACAATATCGACAAATTTTTGTTCTTACAAATCGGCCAACCCTAATTCATATACTCGCACTAGGGCTTTTCACCAAAAACATTGTCAGATTTTTTGAAGCGAGGTACGTTTTGATGGAATGGATTTTATTCAAAAAATGAGATTGTGAAATATAAAATTTTTTAGATTTTTTTTCTTCTTTTCATCTGTTTTCACAAAACCGAAGAAATACGTTGTGGAAAAACAGGGGTCAGTTGTAATCCGAGCACCTATCCTGTGACCGGTGAAAATAGTACCGGTCTGAAGGAACCTATCTTGTGACCTGTCTCGTGACCAGTGAAAACAAGAACGTTCTGAAAGGACCTGTCCCATGACTACGAAAAACAAGACGGGTCTGAAAGAAGTTATCGCATAACCTGTCTCGCCACCAGTGAAAATAGGACTGGTCTCAAAGTACACGTTCTGAAAGAGCATCAGCATGAAAGTACCTGTTACGTGACAGGTGAAAATGGGACTGAACCAGGACATTCAAGTTGTTCGGGTTTTTATTTTGATCGATTAAATGATCAAACAAATTTTGATCGAACGATCAAATGATTAGTTATTAATAACACTTGATACACTGAAAAATCACTCGTCAAATGACCTAGTGTAGTTTGTTGGTCCAGCTAAGTGTATTAGAAAACCGGTTTGAGAAGATGCAATATACCAACAAATTTTCGAGATAACGGTAAAAGAGTATTTTTTGTGACTGGCGCATTTAAACATTTGTAAAAAAATATCAAGATAGCGAAAATTTCTCTAAAATAAACTAAAAGTTATTCATTTTACCAAAGTTTTCTTTGTTTTGACAATAATTCCGTATTTTTATTTATGGATTATTATGAGTGAAGATTTTTGGTCTACTAATGATAGTATTCACAAGCTAAAAATTCAATAACTCGAGAAATAGGCAATATAGGGCGTGAAAAGTCTTCGAAATATTTTTCATTCGAACTCACGATTATCATGAAATTTTCATATACTTGCTTAAATTTCATGTGAAAAGAAAAAAAATATTTTTTTTTTGCTTTAATTTTTTGCATTACTTTTTTTAAAAGTAACGAGTGTAAGCGGTGCGCCCATCTGCAGAGAAAAAGTTGTCATGTCTGTCTACATTCCTTAGTAGAGCCCAAAAAAAAAAATTAGAATCAAATAGAAGGTAATTTAAGGACCGATCTAACAAATATTATTTTACGCTTTACGTTTCTTATTTTTGAAGTTATTCAGGTTTGAATTTGGAAAATTCTAAAATTATTATTGGTTTAAGAGTCAAACCAATAATTTGTACTACGAATAATTTTTTTAATAGGCTGGAACCCTTGAGTAGTGGTTTATCCAGCTCTGTTAAAACAAAGTACGAGAGAAATATATCAATAAAATAAAAATAGAATATATGACCATTACACCGTACCACCTTTCAGGAAAAAAAGTGCGCGGTAATCCTTCGAATATAAAGTATTTTTGCAACGCAATTTTAAATTTTTTTTTTATTTTGCCGAACGTAGGGGTCGCCTTTTTTAATTTTTTATTATGACTTCGGCATTTACAGTCGGAATATTAAAGTGTAATATATCGATTTTTTTGCATCGAGGAGACCAATGTTTTGCTATAAAGGAAAAATCCAATGAAAAAAATTCACCTTCGGCAACAAAAAAAAAATAAAAAAAATTTCTGCTGGAATTATCAAAAAGCTTCCTTAGCAAAAGTTTAATGGTTTTTTGTGAGCTTTAATTTTCTGGCATTAAGGTGGTACATTTGGGTGGTAAAAACTGAGATCTGATGTGTAAATACTAGAATGGGACATTTAAGGTCAATGGCCCTTAAAGCAAAACATTGGTCCCCTCGGGACAAAAACATCGATGTATCATACTTTAAGATCAGACGATATAATAAAAAATTTAAAAAGGTGACCCCTACGTTCGGCAAAAAAAATAATTTTTTTCAAAACCTCCTTGCAAAACTATTGTAATTAGGTTCGACGGTGTTCGCGAACTTTTTTCTTGTGGTAGGGTCTAACCTAGTGTCTTGACATGCAATAAAATGATAGCAAGCAATTGTCAAAATGCTCTCATCTCAAGTGAAGACACTCAATTTCAATTTTATTGCAATATCATGATATCGCTGACATGCCATCGGATCTTGCAATGATGCCAGAGATCAAATGTCACTTTTAGTTTTCATTTAAATTTTGTAATAGAAAAACAACAAAAAATTTGGTAAAAAGGAATGGAAAAGTGTTTAGTTTCTTATTATTTGTCGGTAAACATTAATGTTTCATAAAATTTGGTGTTTTTCGAAGAAAAATCTATGATATTTCTTATCCATGAAATGGTCAAGTGTTCCCACCACTCTGCAATTGATATCATTTTGACGTATCGCTGCAATGGTTTTGACATTTCATATCATATAATTTATTGCATTTGAAGACACCGGGTAATGGCCATATATGACCATTTTCGACAGGGCAATAAAATTAATATACGGTTTAGTTTTGTACATTATTTATTCATTTCATTTCATTCTCATCTTAGTATAAAACCAGAAGAAAAACTTAAAAATTAATACCTACTATGGAAAAGTTATAATAAATTTGAATCATTGCATCACTCATGGCTTTTTTAAGAAAAAAAAAAAAAAAAAAACAAATCAAAAGTGCATTTGTATTACTTGCTATTCTTTTTGTTTCTACTTTAAACTATTAACTTTTCACTAAATCTATTTACTTAAAATACTAATCATATTTAATGTATCAATGATCAATGTTGTTCAAAATCAATTTGAAGAAAAATTTAGTTTAAAATCAAATTAAAGTAGGAGTATTTTTCAGTGTATTATGTAATTTACTAAAAAACACATATTTATATTTTATGAGAAAAATAACTATAATAAAAAATCAACAATTTTTGCCTAATTTTTTGATTATATCTCTGTATATATTGCCTTTTTCTCATTAACAAATTAACACAAAAAATAAATCAAAAATCAAATTCAACATACCAAACCGAAACTCAAACTGCAACGTATCTAATGCTGCAGATATCTGATCTACTGTCAAATGGATGAATTTCAAGTGGATAATACAAATAGTGCGAGACAATTACAAAATACTTTAAGTCAAAAACCATTAGGACGTTAAATATTTTATTTTGTTTTTTTCTGAATTAAAATCTG
The DNA here is from genome assembly GCA_949987735.1 of Leucophora obtusa. Taxonomy (NCBI): domain Eukaryota; kingdom Metazoa; phylum Arthropoda; class Insecta; order Diptera; family Anthomyiidae; genus Leucophora; species Leucophora obtusa. Next base: position 54,396,229 of record OX465299.1, read on the forward strand.
AAAATACACATCAATAATTAACTTAACACTAATAACAATAATGCAACGTATAAAATTAAGTTTATAAAATTATTATAAAAATTAAAGAAATTTAATTAATTTTAAGTAATATTTGAAAATATTTGAAAAAAAACACTAAATAATTATGCTTTATTAGATGGTAGTAAGAGATTTGTGTCAATTGTTCTAGAGCTGATTGTAAAAGTTCGATACTAGAAAAAAAAATATCGTAAAAGTTAAGTAAGATGCTTCAAAATTTTATGTGATGCTAGTTAAAAACAATTATTTTGATAGGTGTAATGAAAAAATGCAATAGTATTAGAGAATTAGTTGGAAAACAATGGAAAATAATTAGAAAATTTGTTGGTAATTTAGTAAGGCAAAAAAAAGGGGGGTTTTATTTTAATGGGTTTCGATTAGTTGGTATGAAATTTTTCAGTCAAATTCAAATGGATGAATTCTTTTAAAAGATTTGGAAGAAAACATAACACTAAAGATCTAAAAATAGAATGTTTGTATGTGTCTGTATTTGACAACTTCTTAGTAAAAACAATAACTAAAGCTGAATAGGAAAGAAAACAATGAATTAGTTACATTGCATTGAAGGCCTTACTTAGGTGAGATGGCTAAGCGGTCGCACCTTAGTATAGTTACATTGGTATCCTGCCAGTGAAGTTTTATGAGAATTTTTTTTATAGAATTTTAAACCTTATCGGTTATTTATATGGGTCATTTAAGTCTTTTTCAAGAAATACCAAAAAAGTCCCCAAAAATATGCATTTTAGATGTTTAAATATTTTACGAATATGTTCTGCTGCAAATTTCACTAGGTGTTTCCAAAGAGATCTCAACTCATCAGCTTGCTAAAAGCTATCGAAAAATCGAGGGCACAATATCGATTGCTATATCGACCCACCCTAGTGTGTGCACTAGGAAGAAAATATTTGTGTATTTTCATCATAGGGTCATACAGGCCCCAACAGCACTTAAGGATTCATTTTTTGGAATTAAATTAATTTTCTGAAATTTTTACCTAGGAAAATATTATCAGAAAGTTTCATCAATATCCGCTCAGTAATATCTTAATATTAATATATGAAAAAAAATTAAAATCTACTAAAATGTAATCTTTGACCTTAAACAGGGGTTATTTATTGGATGTCCATGTTGCCCTAATTTCGAGAATTGAAGTATTTGATATTATGTTGTAATAATCAGTCAGAAATATATGGAATTAAAAAAATCTTGCCTAGAATCTAAACACCCAGGAAAAAGATTGGTTGGCTTTCGATCAAAACCATTAAAATGAATTTGCCAGGACTTTATTTTATTTGGAATTACCTATAATTGAATACTACATCAAAAATATTTTACTAGGTATTAAAAATAGGGAAAATGAACTAAAAAACAATCCTTTTAACAAATTATTGGTATCTCCAATCAATTTTAAAATTAGTATCAGTTTAGTAATTCTATGCAGTAGAAGCAGCCATTTATTTAGTGAATATAAAAGAAAATTGGTGTTATCTATAACCTTTTTTAAAAAAATTTCAATATTCGAAAGTGGTAACTACAAATACGGGTATCCTAATCAAATATGACCTTAAATTCAAGTTTCTGTAGAACCAACCGAATTGTGGATTGTATTGATAACACACACAACTATTAATTGGTATTGATAAACGAATTTTATACTGTATTAATAAAACACATAAATTCAAAATTAGTCATTAAAATTATTAAGTGTTTGTGGTGTAGTGGGTGAGGAGTTGGCCTAGTACGCCGGATTTCCGGGTTCGAATCCCGGAAAAGACAAAAATTTAGATGTTTTTTTTTAATTAAAATAAAATATTCATATGTATAAACAGTAAATATGGCTAAGAAATTTAAAAGTAGTTGTGGTGCAGTTGGTAAAAGTGTGAACTATTAACCTGAAGGGCCGGGTTCAATACCAGAAAATTCAAAAAAAGTTTTTTAATTTCAATAAAATTTTGTAGAACATAATAATATTTATGTGGAACATAATATTGAATTAGACAACCGAATATTGGCTTTCACGACGAAAAATATAATTTAATATAAAGATAGTTGTCGAAACTCGCACGAGTTCGATTGGCAACAAATTCGGTGGCCACAACTGAGACTGTTTTCTGTGTGAATAAATAATATAAATCGCACTTTTCTCCAAATCCGTTGAAATAAAATCGATGCGCTAGCCAAATGAAATAAACAATTCCTACAATTTTTGGAATCTTAAATTCTAAATATGTCCTTCATGAGACCTTATATTCCAATCGCTGATATTTTGAAATTTCTTTCACAAAAATTTTGAAAATTCAAAATTCTAAATTTGAAAACAGTGTTTCAAACTTTCGACTTATTTGGCATCAATTATCATCATGCAAAAAACTCACTGAAGACACTATTAAAAGTTTAATGGGAGGAATTTCAAAAAAAAAAAAATTTTCATTAAAAACCACTAATGTGTAATATTTTTTTACTAAATGTAAACATGAATGAGATTTCTGTTAATAAAAGGTTTTTTTCTTTTATATACATATGTCAACTAGTTCAAACGTTATTTGAATTTATTCGTGCACTAATTTTATCGAACGCAAACCTTAAGTGGTCTGCGACACATAAGTCGCCTGGGAAAATTGCAATAATATGCCAGTTTTTATACCGAATTTTGCTTACCACGACTTTTTAAACTTTTTAATTCAAATACGATTTAAAATATCAAACTTTTTGTTAAAATTAACAGAAACTCATTTTTGTCCTTTATATAAATATTTCTGGGCTGATCCGGGCACTAACTCACAATTTTTTTTTGGAGATCACTAGTGTACAAGTAGTGTATGTGTAGAGAGCAGATCACATATTATGGAAACACAAGCAGGGATGGAAAATGAGCTTATTATATTGGTATAGAAAATTTTCAAATTTATTTCAGTTTTCTTATTTCAACTTCAGTAGTGATCATTAAATTGAAATTATAAGCTTACTGAAACTAATAATAAAAACTTGAAGAAACAGGGATTTTTCAAAATAAAAGTTTGATCGTATCAACTTTTCCATCTCTCAACATCACCAAATGATTTTTTGAAAATATGACAACATTGAAGATAAGGAGAAAATGGAAATATACGAGTAGCGTAATCGTTCTAAAATTAAATTAATATTTTATTTAGAGTAATTCCGCAGTGCATTTTAAATTGACAAATATTCAAACTAAAAAAAAAAAAGAAACAAAACGAAGCCGCAAGGTTGTATCTCATATTTTCATTATCACAATCGCTTTAATGTTGCCATATTTTCAAAAAGGAATCCCAATAATTGGTGATGTTTATAGATGGAAAAGTTAAAACCATTGAAATTTTATTTTGAAAAATCTTCGTTTTTCAGTTTTATTATTAGTTTCGCAGTCAGTAAGCCTATCACTTTAATTTATTGATCTTTATAGAAATTAGAATGAAAAAAATTTTTAATAATTAGAAAATTTTCTATACCGAAACAAAAATATCATTCCCCATCCCCGGTGCTCTCCACATATACACCACTTGTAAATACGTATATGTATATTAGGGTGGGTAGATTTAGCAATCGATATTGTGCCATCGATTTTTCGATAGCTTTTCGCATGAGAAAAAAAAAAATTTCCACTACGACATATCAAAAAAATCATTTTCGAGGCGCCCAAATTTAAATTTTTTTACAATTTTCTAATAAATACTAGATTAGCGCCATGATATCCGGGTTAATGATATCCGATGAAGTCAGAATTCCATACCTAAAGGCAAACATTCACATTCAGTATTATTTATTTTTCAAAAATTGATCAATAATATTGAACGTGTATGCCGTACTTAAATCATTTTGACTATATTAAGTAGGGCATACACGTTAAAATTTATTGATCAATTTTTCAAAAATCAACCAATCAGAACATATTATTTTTAAATAATTTATTCTGATTGGTTGATTTTAAGAACATTGATCAGTAATATTGAACATACATGAATTTTCATCTAACACTAATCGAAACCCAACTTAAGTTTTTTTTTCCATTTTTTTAAGTAAATTTATTTTTTAATTGAAAATATTCATTAAAATCAAATGAAAATATTTAACTTACCCACATTCAAATCAATTCGAAGACTTAAGGTAAATGAACAAAAAAAAAATAGGGAAACAAAAATTTTTAAACTTAATAATATCGCACAATTACTTTATTTAATAGATAAATTTAAAATATCACAAAATGTTGAACAAAAACTTAAATATCAAAGGAAATATATCAAATTCTTTACACTTATTTAAAAATTTTATATAAAAATGGTTTTATATTTTGTTCCAAATTAAATTGCATTCAAATTGTGGTCGGTAATAAACGACTATATAATATCCTACAACACTTACAAAAATATCTTAATAAGAGATCGACTAAGTCAATAGGTTAAGTGCGTAAATAACGCAATATTTTGTCAAAGTTTTTCACATTGCAATTGGAATGTCAAAGAGTTTAATTGGGACTCATTAATGACATATGAGTGTTATTAATTGCAAAATTACCATCATTTAAAATACCTACACACATACAGAAAACAGATTCATTGTGTCATCCAAATTAGAGTTGAAAAATGTCGATTCTTTTAAATAATCGACACTACTCAATACTTTTTAAGTACTGGCTCCATACTACTCAACACTTTTTATACTTATACAAAAACAGGGTTGTATTTTTATACCAAAAACAGAGTTTCATTTTCATTTACTACCGAATTTCGGAGTCAGTGGCCTCAATGTTAAGAGCACTACGTCCAATTTATGGTCGTCATAATCGTCCTAGCAGATCAACAATTGAGCGTCTAGTGGAAAAATTTGAATCCACAGGCACAGTACAAAATGTTCCCGTGCCAGTGAGACAAAGAAGTACCCGTAGTGTCGAGAATATTGCTGGGCTGAGCAACAACTTGAAAATGATTCGGATTTTCATCGAAAAATCATCTTCAGCGATGAGGCTCATTTCTGGCTGAATGGCTTCGTCAATAAACAAAATATGCGTTATTGGTCAGACAGCAATCCACACGTACTCCATGAGTCATCATTGCATCCCGAAAAAATTACGGTTTGGTGCGGTTTATGGGCCGGTGGCGTCATTGGGCCGTACTTCTTCCGTGATGATCAAGACCGGCACGTTACTGTGAATGGGAATCGCTACCGTTCAATGATAACCGAATATTTTTGGCCCCAATTGGATGATATGGACTTGGAGGACATGTGGTTCCAACAGGACGGCGCCACAAGCCACACAGCGAATGTCACAATCAATTTATTGCAAACCAAGTTTGGAGAACGTGTTATCTCACGAAATGGTCCAGTCGATTGGCCACCTCGGTCGTGCTATTTGACGCCGTTGGACTATTTCCTGTGGGGCTACTTCAAATCTATGGTCTATGCCAACAAGCCAGCGACGATTGATGAACTTCGTACGAATATCGGCCGATTTATGCTTGAAAACCGTCGAAAATTGGGTTCAGCGTCTGGTTTTCTGCAAGCGTGACCGTGGTGGCCATGCAAAAGAGATCGATTTCCATACATAATGGCATCGAACGTACTTTCACAGTAATAAAGAATTTCATTGATATCCAAAACCGTTTTTGTTTTATTTAAAAAAACTTTTGTAGCGCTCTTATTGAAGAACCCTTTAGTATGACAGATTTTATCGCAGAAAAATGCCATTCTTAAAGTACTGAGTAGATACCTTTAAGTATTAAGTACTCGAAAAAAAACTCAGTTTTGAGTACTTAATACCCAAATACTCAATACTTTTACAACTCTCATTCAAATTGTTGGCAATTGTCACCAGCGCTAGGTAACTTCGATTACGAAATACTTTTAAAGGGTTTTAAATTTGAATTTTTTCTTTCGATTTTTTTTATCAAGTGTATTAAATATTCAACTTTTAAAATCATATGTTTATACTTTTTTACACTATTCAACGCGTTTCTTATAATTTTAAAATTTTTTTCTTTAAACTTTTCACTTTTGATTTCTTCTTCTAGCAGAGTTGTATTATTTAGCGGGGTCATATTTTTGGGTTTTACTTTCAGTCCTAAACGCCACTCTGAAAATGTAAAATTTTGTTAGTACAATTATTTTGATTTTTGCATTAAAAAATACAAAAATCGTTTTTCGGACTTTCTATATTTTCATATATTTAGTTAGAATATTGTTCTACCTGAAGTCCAAATTCTAATATGATATTGTCATATTAGATTTTATTTGTTGTTTCAGAAAAATGTTGATCATTTTCATGATAGACAATACAATTGTTTCGTGGGCATCACCCCAACTCATCAGTTGACCGTAATAAGAAAGTGATGACCGGAACATACAAACCGAGACATTATATAAGGTACAAAAACTCAAAGGGATGAGAATTTTGTAATGTTGTATACGAACTTTCTGATTTGCTAAAACCAGCCATAAATCAACAGTTTTTGAAAACAAATTACATAAAGGTACCCATCGGGTACTATTTATATGTATGTTTGTGTGTTCGTTGTCAATAATCAATATCCCAAACAAAATAAATATTTTGTATGATACTTAGCCGTGGTATGATTTTGTGGGCGCTGTGGTGTAATGGTTAGCGCGTTGGACTGTTACACGTGAGGTTGCGGGTTCGAGCCCCAACCAAGGCAATATCAATTTATGAAAAATAGTAATATTTATGAGTTTTTTCTATCCCTCATACATATCGCAGCGTCCTCCTTCGGTGTTCCCATAGCACTTAACCCCACCGAAGTAAAATAATATAACAGGGCTATGAACTAAAAAGCTTCAACAAAGTTCGCTAACTCACCATCAGATGGCGCGCAACAACTGTTCTAAAAAATTCAACATCTCGCGCAATTACAGTGTTGCCATATTTGAAGCCCTTCATCTTTCACCACCTTTCACTTCTTCTCTATCCCCTTTCCAAAGGAAGCAACACGTTAATTAATAGGAAGAATTTCCTGAGAGTTGCTTCTCTTTATAAAAAAAAAAAAAAAAAAAAAAAAAAAATATTTTGTATGATACTTAGCCGTGGTATGATTTTGTTCGGCAATTATTTTAATTTTTGTTAGTACTCGTATTTGAATAAATAATAGTCGAAGCGAAAATCCACTGAATATTTGGAATTAAATGTGATAAAATCCCTAAACTATTTAACAAATTGAAAAATATTCTGTTGAAGGCATGTCCCTATCCGGATTTCAATCTTGACTAAGCAAATAGTCGGGTGACGACGCACAGTGTTTGATTTGGGCAATTTAGCTGGACAAAATTCGAATTTCGAAGATATTTACTTGAACATTGGTATGGATCCTTAAATTATTATAGTAAATCTAACTTTGAAAAATGGTCGTGATCGACCTACTGCCGCGCCCACCACTCATACAAAATTTACTTCATTTATTGTTTTTATCATTTTCTATGATTTGACTTCGAGTATCATTTGTGTTGAAAAAATACTGGTCACGTCTCGAAAACTATAAATTACAAAAGACTTTAAAATTTTCAAGGGTTTATTCCGATTTTCTTTTAATGCATATAAAAACCAAGCCTTTCGAAATCATTAGTTTACTAATTTTTAGCAAATATTTCTATTGATTTTAAAATTTTTTCTAGATATAACGGTTTAATTCTGCTACTTTCTTTACCTACTAATCTTAAGCAAACAAAAAAAACTAATATTTAGCAGTTTTATTCGTACTTTACTAATATTTAGCAAAAAAAAAATCCGCTAATTTCAGCAGTTTTTCTGTAAGGTTATTTTTAAGAAATTTTCATCAGATTTTTTTGCTGTTTTTAAAGGTTTATTTCTATAAGCGTGAAAATTTCTGTATCTATAGAAAGTTATTTTAGATTTTTTTTAACAAAAATTACAAAACAATTTGGCCGAATTTAGCTAAATTAAATTATCTATTACACTAAAAATTTAACACTATAGCCGAAACCACATAGTGAAAGTGCCAGAAGACAGTGACAGTGCTGTCAAACTTTGTTCTTAAATTTCGCGAAAACGATTTAGTATTTTTAAAACATTCGTATTGCGTTTTGTTTAAAAACAGATCTTGTTTATTTAGAAACTTTTCTAATTTCTCGGCAGTGACAAATAGAGAAGATACAAAAACTGCTTTATCGACAAAACGTCGCACTGCGGTCGACATTGCGTTTATACGTTTTTTTTTTTAAATATATATTTTTTTTTCAAATTACTCATAAGAAACTCTCGTTATAGACAATTTGTTAATATTTTTCCAACTACATTTGATTATTATAAATAACACTGTACAAAAAAAATCAAATTTTCTCCAAAATAACAAGATTCTGACAAGTGATTCTGGTAGACAGTTAAAATGTTCCGCAAAAATATTTGCCATGAAATTCTACTAAAAGTCTCTAAAGTTATCAAAGTTGAAAATTTAACTTCAATGAAACAAATAATTCAAAACTCAAAACTAACCCACATAAAATCCAGGGATCTAATCGCCGCTTTCGATATCGAGTATTCTATATCGATTTTTTTTAATTTGGGTTGATGGCGTTCGATAGCGAGAGTATGATCGAACAAAACTGTCACTTTTTCATTCGATACATAACACAGTACAACACTAAAAATGCATCGGGCATGCGACATATCAATTCTGATAGATTTTAGGATGAACATCACGATTGTGTACACCAAATTTCAAAATTAGCTCTAGTTTTTGAAATATTTGCAAATTTAACTTTTAGCAAAAAGACAGTTTTTTTGTTAAAATTTCTTATTTATTCATAAACCTGACTGAACCATGGATAATTTTTAATATGGTTTAAAAATATAGACTTTGGCCTGTTGAAAACATATCAATTTATTTTGATTAGATAAAGGATCTAGGACATAACTGCAATTAAAGAGAAAACTTCACTTATTTTCCTATTTTGCAAATCTAGTAAAATCTTGAAAAATCTTTACATATGACGTAAATTCATATTCCACTAAATTCTTTTTATCAAAAGAATCACAACTTCTGCATCAACATTTGCAGAAAATTCAATCTGAAATACACATTTTACATCTTTTATATTTCAAATAAATTTTATATGAATTTACTATGGCAAAAGGAAATAAAGTACATTTTTGAACATGCATATTTGAAAATCGTTATTTTTTCAAAATTTGCACTGCATTTATCTAAAACTTTGTTGAAATTGATTGGAAAACATATGTTTAATATTTCTGAATGGTTTTATCTGGGTTTTATATTTAGCGTGTTTTTTAATCACCTGGATTTAGAATTTTTCATACAAAAATTGGATTTATTAAATCCAAAAAAAAAGCTGCATTTAATAAATCCACAATAATAGTACAAACATATGAAACAGCCTATTAATTTAATGTCAGAAAAAAATACGAATGAAAATTAAAAGAGAAACAAAAAAATTGATAAACTAACAAATAAAATGTTTTTCTTAAATTTTTTTTTATGAAATATATTTAGAAAAAAAAAACTACACCTCACCTCACTTACACTACATATTTTTCATCTTGGACATGGAGAAATAGCTCAAATAGAAATGGCAATTTTTCACTCTACAGTAAGTAATTTAATTAAATCCAATTAGGGAATATTAAATATTGCAATGGAATTTTTCAATTGTGTAAAAATATAAATTGAAGTGATAAAACTGAAAAGGCAGACTGTTTATCGCTGTTTTATGTAAAATATAATTATGAATTAAAAGTTAAAGTAGAATCCTTCATCATCGAATTCGGTATTAAAAGAAGTGTCGGACAGAAAATTTTTTTAAAATAGGAAAAATCTAACCCCATCTGTTGAGCACTTTTAGAAATACTTTTTGGATTTATTAAATCCAAGTGATTAGAAAAAACGGCTATTTTAAGATTTGTTACAGACTCCTTAATTTTTAGGTATTAAAAAAGTCAGTGTTTTTCAGGTTTAGTCAATATTAACTTTAAATTGAAACAGAAAATGCGAAATTTTTTTGATAAATTAAGTAACATGAGATGTTTACTAAAGGTACAAATTCAAATATTAGATATTCCTTTCATCGCAGATTATTTGTTAACGAAATCGTGAAAAAAAGAGAAATTTCAAATTTAAATGCATATATAGGGAATATTATCGCAGCTGTCAAAACGTGCAATATATCAAATTAAAGTGCATATTTCATCATTTTAAAATTTTGCAAAAAATAGCGTTATTACTTTCAATTTTATATTTTTTTGCAAAAAGTTTCTTAAAAAATTTAATTTTCCTACAAAAACGTTTTTGCAAATATTTCTTAAACTATAGCTAACTTTAAAATTCTAGTGCCATATTCGTGATCTGCGTCCCAAAGTATATTAGAAATGATATGTCGCAATCCCGATCCATCAAATTTTTCTTATTTTGTTGTACTGTGTAATTAATGATCGAAATCAAATATTTTTGTATTGTTTCGGAACAAAACGCATATGAACATTATTTTAAAGTACTTTTTATAAATTAATAGGCTTTACATGAATAGATTTCAGGTAAAAGTTGTAAGAAAGAAAAAGTTGTGAAAATATAAAAATGTACTCGAAGCAAAAAATTGTAAAAATAGTAAACAGAAAAAAAATTACGAAAACCGGGAAAAATCGCACCCGAATTGCAACCTTTAGAGCATTTACTTTATAAAACTAGTTCCCCCTTAAATTCTTCAGTAGTTTTTTTTATTTTTTTTTTTTTTGTACTTGAACTAATTTTTGAGTGAAACTGGTAAAAATTAATCAAAAAAATCAATGTAATATATTTTTTCCTTTAGCCAAATTATTACAATTTTAGGTCTAAAATACTTTATCTCTGCAATTAACAATTTAATTTTTAAATTATATTGCATAATCTGCACATACAAGTTGTGTTTTAGCTTTATTTAACAAATTCATATGTGACCTTCTCCGAGAAAAGGGACCTAGTGTGTGAAAATGAAGTTTTGAGAAGAACGCATTTAAAGTTAAATTAAAAATAAAATTTTAATATTTTTCTCATTTTTATCGAAACCCGTTTTTTGACACACTAGGTCCCTTTTCTCGGAGAAGGTCACATATACAAAATGTGGTTGTTTACAAGTTTTTGTTTTCAACTGTGTACGTTCAGTGAAGTAAATTAGCTTAAAATTTCGATACGATAGCGATCGAATGCCGTGATTCGGCTATTCGATAGGTAACGAATTTTTGTTCGATACATTAGCTTGTTCGATACCGAAAGCAGCGATTGGGCCCCAGCTTTGTGGGACATTTGAGCTCCAATTCTAAATAAGTACGAAAGTAACCCTTAAACACATTTTTAATTTTGACTTATTTCTGGTATTGAAGTTGAATTTTCAACTTTGATGTCTTCACGAACTTATAGCGAAATTGATGACAAATATTTTTGCGGAACATGTAAACCCTCTAACTCTTCAACTAACGGGTCTTCTTTATCCCTTTTTAAAAAGGGGCCAAAAAAGTCCCTTTAATTGAAGAGTTAGAGGGTTAAAATGTTTCACAAAAATATTTCTCGTAGTGTATTACATAAGTTCGCTAGTGTTTTACATAACATTTGTTTTAAGATTTGACTTATTTCTGGCATTAAAGTTAACTTTTCAACTTTAATGTCTTCAGAGATAGTAGAATTTCATGATAAATATTTTTGCGGAATATTTTAACCCTCTAACTCTTCAACTTACTGATCTTTTTTGTCACTTTTTAAAAATGGTTCAAAAAAGTCCCTTTAATTGAAGAGTAAGAGGGTTAAAATATTTCACAAAAATGTTTCTCATAGTGTTTTAAATAATTTCGCTGAACACATCCCATACCTAAAATGGAAGATTCATATGATTTCCTATGCCGATTCACAATAAAAATTTGCAAAAGGGGGGAAACTTTAACCCTCCAAAAAACATAGGCCACACGAAAACTTTTAAAACCCCTGTTACATGTATATTTTTAATGGTTCCCTCTGCCAGAATCAGTTCAGGACCTTTTTATTTTGTTTTGTGTTGTGCAGAGCGCTAAATTGGTCAATATTTAGCAACTCCTACTCGGGCATTTTTTTGGAAAAATTGAATTATTATTCGTATTTATCATATTGTATAAAATGTGTGTTGACATTGATACTATATATTTTATCTAACCGGTCAATTCGTTTGGTAAGTAGCCACATAATCAAAAATAATTATGTGAGTGTGCTGCTCTTTAATAACGAGACGTATGAGTATTATTAATTGATATATTCAGAATAACACTCATACGCCTAGTAACAAAACATGCTGGGATATTGAAACCTTTCAAAATTTACTTTGTATTGCGTACGTATTTTAAAAAATTACCCAGCCAACAAAATTTGGATACTTTTTTGAGGGTTTTTATTCTATAAGTTAAAAATTTCTCAAATAAAATTCATTATTTTGAAATTTAAAAATTTTTTGTTAAAAATTGTTCATATTTTGGAAGAAAATATGAGCCTTCTAAAATGAATCACAAAAGACACAACGATTTGAGGCAAATTAATAAATCCAAAATATGGTTCAGAAGTGATTCATAAATGTAAATAAATTGGAATATTTTGTGAACAATTCAAAAAAACCTCCAAAAAAGAATAATTTTTGAGCCTTTCGAAATTCTTTAAATTTTTTTTGAGTTATTTTTGAATGAAAAAAGAAGGCTCTTCAAATTTTAATTATATTTTTCAGCTCTTTTTTTGATTTATATTTGGGTTTGTTTGTTTTTTAAAAGCTAAAGAAAAATTCTTTTAAAAAAATTACATTGGACAACGGACTTTTAACTGTTTTAATTTTATATAACATCCAATTAAAAATGTTGTAGGATATTTAAATATATTAAATAAAAATAAAAAAAGTAATATAAATTAAAGACCAATATTTGTGTAAAATATTAACTTTTAAGACTATTATATAAAATTACAAAAAGATACTAACAAACTTTTCTATAGATTTTGAAATATTTATTAATAAAACAAATTTTAAGCGTTTATTTTTTTTATATTTTTAATGGCACGATTTTTATAATTTTTCAAGACATTTTTTTAATATTTATATAAAATTTTTGAAATTGTAGTGATTTTTTTTAGAAAATTTACCAATTAAGAATAAGAAACCAACCAATGGTTCAAGTCGTTAAAGTATACTTATTAAGAATGATTAAATAATTAGTATTAGCTATAAAATGTTTAATTAATGTTATTTAAATGGTTTTTTTCATTCTCTTTTCTTTCTTTTTTTCTTTCTATTTTCTTTCAACTTTCATTCTGGTTTCTGTTTTTTGTTTGTAACTCAATGTTTGAACAAAACAAAAAAATGTACTTTAAATGTTGAAAATGGCTTGCTTGCAAAAAATAAAAATTAAAAAATTCTACAAATACTACAAAACAATCAACAAACAAACAAACAAACAAAAAAAATCCACACAAATTTTTTTTAAACACTTGTTGGAAAATATGGTAAAAATCTGAAAAATAAAATGTGAATACTTAAATTGTGCATACATGCAAACTAAACTAAAACACCTCTACAAATACGAAACTCATCCATTACTAAAAACAAATACCAAACCACCCAACCACCCACACTAATACAATATACACATACTAATCTACTACATGTGCAAAATTCAAATTTGGTAAAACAAAAACTATGCCCTATGCTGTGTCTTGTGAATTTTGTTTCTGTTGATGTACTTTCTCTACTATATATTCTATTACCAACACCACTACTACTACATCTACATCTACTACTACTACTACTCTTCATACCAAAAAACTAATTTGCATTTGTCTTATCTGTTTTAAATACGTGTCTGTTTTGAATTTAAACTTGTATCTCTATGTATGTAATTTGCTTTTATGCCAAAAAATCAAATCATACTTACAACATACATCCTTGTTACAAAATTATGCTTATATTGGATAATTATGCTGATGATATTGTTAATTTTATTTGTGTTGGATGACGAAAATGATGGATGATGTATCTCTCGCCCTCTCTCACTGTCTTCTATAACAATATTAAACAATATATTGATGTGTATGTGTGTGTGTGTGTTCTTATTATATGGGCTGCCAACTTATTTTGCCTGTATCTTTGATTATGATTTGTGCATTTGATGTTATGTTGAATGTATTTAGAGCTACATTGGGTCAAGGCATACGTTCCGGTTGTGGGATTGTACCCATAATTGGACCTGGTGGATTACAACATTATGGCACTGCCGATAGGCGTTCAAATGGTAGTCTAAGGGTAAGTGCGATTTATATATACATGTAATTAAGTGTTAATTTAACTTCAATTTATTTTTATTAAATATTAGTTTTGTTTGATATTGTTTAAGCTATGTTTTAAGTATGTTAATAAATTAGATGTTAAATAATTTCTATAGGAAACACATAATTTTTATTTTAACAATCAGAACTGAAAAAAAAACAAACAAAATTAAACAATTTTAAAAATATAGTCAGGGAGGATGATAAGATACCCTAGACTAAAACATGATTTGGTCCAGTTTTAGAAACCATACTACGGGAAAGTTACTGATCGCTTTTATACATACACACCCAGAAAACAGATTCGGTGCTGACAAACCAATTTGTTGCCAATAGACTGGTTCAATTGCACTAAATGAATTTTTCGGTTTCGACTACCGAATTATTCGTGATACAACTGAAATTCCGTTATCACAGTCAAATTAGCCCTGTCTCAAGTAGTTTTCTGTTATCACAACTGATTGGCTACAAATGCGGTTGTCTGCACCGATTCTGTTTTCTGGGTGTAGAAAAAAAAATTAGCTTACCAAAAATATAGAGAAAAATCTGAATAAAATTGCTGAAAATGCATTTATGCAAAACTTGTTTAGGCAAGTTAACATATATTGGAACTAGGAATACCAAACGGGCAATCCCGAATCCCGAAATCTTGGGATTTTCGTAATTGACAAATCCCGAATCCAGGATTCTAATTAAAAAATCCGGGATTTACTTATTTATGCCGGTACTTTCAAATTGGTTTTTAATAATCGGTCGCCAATAGAGAGTCCAAAAAACCGACCATTTCAGGAAACCGGTTTTTGGTTTGTTGGAAAATTTCTATTTTTATAAAACCGGTTCCGGTTACGTTTTTTTAACCGGTTAAAACTTGTTTCGATTTTTTATTAAATAAAAAATACTAAATTTTTTATTATTAATAATATTAGGATATTACACTCATGAAAATAAATCTGTGAAATTAGCAGAAAAAGCTTATAAGAATTAGTTAAAAATGGCTCTGCAGAAATCACTACTGAAATCAGCTGAATCTGTTTGCTAAGCGGGATTTACATTATCTGAGTTTGCATCTGATAAATTATGAAAAAATTCCTTTGAGAAATTTTTCGCAAATCAGATGAACTGATGCCAGCTTTTTTGAACCAGACTTGCAGGCATCCCAAAAAAAAAAAATATGTTGACAAGCGCTAAATGATAAATTTGATCAAAATATGTAACTTTCCAACCAATTTATGCGAACGAACATTTAAAAAGCACTAAAAATCACTATTTTGGTAAAATATAATTAATATCACATTACTATTGCTTTAAAAATAATAATAAAGCATTTAAATTAGATAAATCTGTATCAAAATAAACGTTTTCTACTAAAGACGCAAAAAACGCTAAATAAAATACGGAACAGTGTCAATCTAGCCCATTTTTATAAAAAAATCTGTAACCTAAAATAATGCGAGTTTGGGATGGTGCAAAAGCGCCACAGATAGCGCAATAAGATGCAATTAGATGATCCTTTTATTTTTAATTAATTGCAAATCACATTTTACATTGCTGAAATCAATCAATCAATCAATCAATACTTAATATTAGTAAATTGAAAACATCACAGAAAATTAATTATATTTCCAAACTTTATTTTATATATATATTTTTTTTTAATGGGCAAATAATTTAATCATCCAAAATCAACACAAATACTTACTATTTATTTTTACTATATTGAGTCTATTAACATTAAAAATTTCTACTGATTTTAGCACGATAGAATTTATGTACATTCAAATAAAATTTATTTAAATACAACTAAAATTTTTGTAGATTTAACAGTTATTGTTTCATCATCCCAATTGTACATTTTTCTAAAATTGAAAATCCAATCACTAAAATCAAAAGAAAATGGAACCGATAAAACACACAGAAAAAAGTTGTTACGTCTTTTGTGGCAACATTCATAAGTCACCCTGTATTGAAAAAAAATATTTCAAACGATTACAAATGATTCTCGTATTACATTTATTTGAATATATGTGAGAAGATATTACAATATTTTTTTATATGAAAGAAAACAAAACTCAAGTTTCGTTTTTTAAAATAATATTTTAAAAATAAATTGCAGCCGAAATATCAAATATTCGAACGATTAGCTTAAAAATAGTTTTGATAAAATCGTATTTTAAAAAACCGATTAACCAGTAAATAGTAATCGGTTTCGGTTTATTCGAATTTAGAAATTATTCGAAACGGATCGGTTTTTTGAATTTAAAAAACCCTGTTCTTTGGTTTTTGGTTACGGTTTTAAACACTCTAAATGCCAACCACAACAATTCTGCAATTGATGGAGGATCAGTTTTAGAACTAGTCCCAGCACTTATTTTAGGCAAACCGGTTCTATTTTGCAGCTATAGCAGAGGTTGCTTTTAAAAAAAATCATCGATGTCAGAACTGACAATATTTAGAAGGTGTTACACAGGAAAAGTATCGTGGAAAACTTTTACAATCAAATGTCAACCACACGAATTTTGCAACTGGTTTCACTAGAACTAATTTCATGGAATTAGTTTCGGAACTCATTTCACTGAACTTAAATGTAGGGTATATTTGACGGATATTCAGATATTCTAGATATTCAGGATATTCTATACCTAGTTCCTGAACTGATTCCAGGGGTACCGGTTCTACTTTGTAACTCTAGAAACGGATGCTTTTGGGACAATTTCAATACCCTGAAAAACTCCCTGCTGGTATCAAATATTTATTTGTATATTTTACGAAATTTTATAAAAGTACAAAAAAAGAATGGCAAATACACTTGGTTTAAATACACTCAAAATAATACGTCTGTTGGCTGGACAGAAAAATTTGTTACTTTAACAAAATTTATTCCTGTTTTTTGGCTTAAAATAAAATTAGTTGATTTTAACAAATTCTTTTGTTAAATTTAACAAATCTAAATTTAAGCAAAAAATTTGTAAAACTACAGTTTTGGCTGTTATTATACTGAGTCGTAGAAATTATCCAAATTTAGGGTCTCGGGACCCTCCCCGGGCCTAGTCCATATCATGTGAGGGCATACAAGGGCACTCCAGTGGAGCAAACATTTTGTCTGTTTTGCTATATCGCGCTTAGTTTTCGAGATATGGGCCATTTTATGAAGTGGAAAATTTTTATTATAAATTTCCGAGGGTCCAAGGCCCCGCCAAGGTCCATTTTTGATAGAGATACCCCCTTTCACTGGGACCCAGTTACCCTACCCTCTACACGGTTAGGGGTAGTCGAAATTTTCATCAAGTTTGCTTTATCTCTCTTAGTTTTCGAGATATGGGCCATTTTAAAAAATCGGGAGGGAACGAAATAGTGCCATCTTTATAACTTCAGATACATTGGTGGCGCCATCTACCGGGTACTAACAGTTACAATGTAACGATAGCAGTCGCTCCGCTAGTTTCTGTCTACACACGTTGCAATTTACTCTAGGAATTCTCAAACACCCCTAGTAGTTTTTCTTAATAATTATCAAACGGCCCTCGTCACACGCAAGAGTATATAAAGCGCAGTATCTCAGAAATCTGGGTCAGTTGCCAGCAGCCGTGAACGTGACCACTAGATAATTTCTACTAATCTCTCTTTCTAGCTCTTAAGGACTTATCCTAACAAGGACGTGTGCCGTGCGTGTGTCACATCCTTTGAGGTCCTGTAAGTATCCTGTAAATATCCTTCGAGTGTCCCGATATATCCTTGGAATATCCTTCGAGTATCCTGCGAAGGTCCCTAAACATCGGTTTGCATCCCGGAAGCGTGCCGTTCGTTGGTCACTTCTTGCCGTGTCCTTTTTGAATATCCTGGCATATCCTTCGAGTATCCTGCATCAGTTTGCATCTAGGAAGTTGGTCACTTACTGCCGTGTCTTTTTGAATATCCTGGCATATCTTTGTCTTCCTTGTCAAAATCACCCCTTCTGAACCCCACAAACCATCTCCCGCACGTTGAAATTAACGGAGCATATTCACGATAAGCTTCTGTGAGAAATCGATGTGCTTCAGCTGCGCTTTTTATACCCTACACCACTATGTGGTCAGGGTATTATAAGTTTGTGCTGATGTTTGTAACACCAAAAAATATTGGTCGTAGACCCACCTTATAGTATACCGATCGGCTCAGAATTTTTCTTTATTTCGATTTACCGATGTCCGTCTGTCCGTCCGTCCGTCCGTCTGTCTGTCTGTCCATGCAATCTTGTGCGCACTCTACAGGTCGCAAATATTAAGATATTTTGATGAAATTTGGTACGCAGACCTATGTTGGCCCAAGGACAAACAAGTTTGATTTTGGTGAACATCGGTCCATGTTTAGACCTAGTGCCCATATAAGGGTCCTACCAAAATTATATTGTTTATACGCTGCAGGTCGTAAATATTAAGATATTTTGACGAAATTTGGTACACAGACCTATGTTAGCCCAATAACGCAGCCTATTGATTTTGGTGAACATCGGTCCATGTTTAGACCTAGTGCCCATATAAGGGTCCTACCAAAATTATACTGTTTATACGCTGCAGGTCGTAAATAATAAGATATTTTGATGAAATTTGGTACACAGCCCTACATTGGCCCAATAACGCAGCCTATTGATTTTGGTGAACATCGGTCCATGTTTAGACCTAGTGCCCATATAAGGGTCCTACCAAAATTATACTGTTTATACGCTGCAGGTATTAATATTAAGATATTTTGATGAAATTTGGTACATAGACCTATGTTGGCCCAAGGACGAAGCCTATTGATTTTGGTGAACATCGGTCCATGTTTAGAACTAGTGCCCATATAAGGGTCCCCCCAAAATTGGCTTGGTTACAAACTGCAGGTCGCAAATATTAAGATATTTTAATGAAATTTGATGCGCTGACTCACATTATAGAAAATTTTGACATAAGCCCCATTTTAACCCATTCGAATTTCGGATCCAAACAATACACCAGACTGGTGTAGGGTATTGTATAGTCGGCATGCCCGACTTTAACCTTTTTACTCGTTTTATATTACAATGCTTTTTCTTCAATTATGTGTACATTTCATTACCATTGTTTTCATCAATGCAAATTTTAAAAAATTTCATTGGCATTGAATGGTGATGAAATTTGTTGGCATTGACATTGAGATAAAGTAATGCGAATTATATTTCAATACCAATGAAAATTTCCCAAGAATGATTTTTTGTAAAAGTGGTAATATTTATAGACAATAATATGTTAACCATAACAACCCAGTCAGAAATCGCCAGTGGTACAAAAAAACAAACACGGTGTTAAAAATAAATGACTGGCAGAACACTCATTTGGGACACTTTGCCAGCGTTTGAAAAAAGCATTTTGCCAGTATTTGTTTTACAAAAATTTCGGGGGTTTATAAAAAAAAACACTGACATAGAATTCGCTTAGAGTGATATGCCAGGGTTTGCAACCAGTGGTTATCCAATGCTACCTAGCCAATGCTACCAGTGGTATAAAAATCAATTCACTGGTAGACCAATGATTTTATAAAAATTTTATTTTTGATTTTTTTAATTTAAAATTTTTTTTGTTTTATAAAATCAATTTTTTGTTTGTGGGAAAATTCCTTCAAGACCAACTTTTCTTTTGCCCTTCCAACGCTGGCATATTAGTTACAAAAAATTGTTTGCCAGTACCAGCCTTTTGGCAGAGTACTGGCAAACAATAGTTGTCCAGCTATTATCACTCATTTATGTGTTTAGCCATCAAATATTATATGTCTCGTTAGCTCAGTGGGTAGAGCAATCGACTGCCAATCTGACGCCCTGGGTTCAAATCACGGCAGGAACAAAAAAATACATATGAACTTTTTTAAAATTTTATTTTGGAAAATATATTTCCAGACCACCTATTTATTCCAACGGGAATGGGAAAGCACTTTTTGCCAGTACTTGTACCACCTGTTAAAGTGCTTTACCACCGCTTTCCCGTTTGTATTCTTCTGATTGGGAAAATGTATTTCAGAGACCCTTCTCTTGATTTTGATTGTTTGCTGATCGGATATGTACTTCCGAATTTATTTGAGTTTCCATTTTTACCTCTAAAGCTCCACCCACAGGAAAGAAGGTGTGGCCGATTAAAAATATCGTATTCTTTAAATAAGCTTTAAAAGTACAATATTGGGGGAAAGAAAATAGGGTCATCCCCCTGAACTCCACTTGCTCCCCAGAGATACTTTTAATCACAATTTTCATATTAAAATGGTTCGTCCAAAATAAACCTTGATCTTTGAAAATTAATGTATTACGATAAATAGAAACTTTTCTCATAAATTATAATAACACTAGGCGACAGTCAAAATCGGGATGGGATGAAACCAACGGGAAATGTTATATCGGTCAAAAACAAGTTATACGTGTCC
This sequence comes from Leucophora obtusa, assembly GCA_949987735.1. NCBI lineage: Eukaryota > Metazoa > Arthropoda > Insecta > Diptera > Anthomyiidae > Leucophora > Leucophora obtusa. Next base: position 54,416,970 of record OX465299.1, read on the forward strand.
CGGTGTTTCGCTGGGTCACCCCTAGGAATCGAGATATATTTTTTTTTTTTTTGACATAACTCGAGAACCACTAGTCCGATTTTGCTCAAACAATTTTAAAAAAATTAAAAATTACAATTTCTTTAATCTGTTCATATAACGTTTTTCTATATACTCAACAGTTTTGCCGGTAAAAATAAATGTTTGTTACCGCTACCATAAAAATCAATAACCTTTCGTTTATTACTTTTTTTTAATATTTTAGGCAAAAAATATTTTTTTCTTCATACATTTATTTTTACCGGCAAAACGTTATATGAACAGATTAAAGGAATTGTAATTTTTATTTTTTTTAAAATTGTTTGAGCAAAATCGGACTAGCGGTTCTCGAGTTATGTCAAAAAAAAGACCACCAAAGGTCAAATCAATATATCTCCATTCCTAGGGGTGACCAAGCGAAACGCCGGGACACTTATAACTTCTTTTTTACCGATAGTTTTTCCCCAGTAGTTTGGACGCTTCCCGATCACTGACCCCTACCAATTGTCTCACATTGTAATTTAGATATTTTTTGAGTAGGACAAATTTTCAACCATTTCAATTTAGCTTTATTTAAAAACTTTTTGCATTATTTTTGGCGAGTTAAAAATGTGCAGTAATTTTTATGAGTCATTTAACATTCTGTTTATAAGAGCTCCAAAATTGGTGGTTTAGTTTACAAAAAATTCTTTTTCTGTTAAAAATTAGTAACTAAAATTCAGCAAAATACTGTAAAGTTAGCAAATTTATTGTTAAAAATTAGTAACTTAATTCAGCAAAAAAAAAATAGCAAAAAAATTTGTAAGTTAGTAATGTGGAGGTAGCAAAAAAATTAACTAAAAATTAAATTTTAACTAAAAATTAGTTAAAAATTTGTTAAGTTCAAGTACTAACAGTTTTACTAACTTTTCTACAAACTTTTTTCTATGAGTGTACCAATGTTGAAAAAATATTGAGTCTAAAAATTTATTTCAAAAAATTTACCAAAAAAATCGATAAAATTATTTTTTATTTCAAATAATGATAAAAATAAGTCATTATCAGTAACTCTTTATTATATGTTTTAAAATAATGCAGAAAGTAAGTCGGTGTCGTTACTGGTAGTTTTATTTTTTACACTGGGTGTAATGATGTCATTGTCGTTTCTACACTGCAACAGTAATTCCATGTCATTATCGGATAGATAACCGAGTAATGACACTTGCATTACTTTAAAACATAAAATAATGACCTACTTATAATAACCCTTCGAGAAATTTTAACAAACTGTCACCGAACTGGCCCCTTTATATGAAATGGACTGGTCACTTTTACATGGCGTTGTCATAGGAGGTGGAAATTGACCCCTTGTGACATGTCACGAGACAAATCCTAGTACAGGTTACTGAACTCTCATAAAAAACAAAGTTCAGGGACCTGTCCTGCGATTTGTCTTGTGTCATGTCACAAGGGGACAACGCCATGTAAAAGTGACCAGTCTATTTCATATAAAGGGGCCAGTTCGGTGACAGTTTGTTAAAACTGTTTTAGAAAAACTTATATATTCAACACCCTAAGAAATAAAAGTGCAAAAATACAGCAAATGCTACTAAAAATTAATTAAAAATTACCTTGCAGAAAAACCTACTAAAATTAGAAAATTTTCTTCCTAAATACTGGTAAAATAAAACCGTTAAATTTACAGAATTTTGGTTATATTTAAGTTAACTTTTAGTTAATTGAAAATGACAAATTATACTGTAAAATTTTTCTAAATATTAGTAGACTAAAAATAGCAAAAACAAACTGTTATATCAACAATTTTTTTTTATTATTTTTAAGCTAAATTTATATGAATGCACATAGCAGTCTATCCTGTTAAATCAACCGAAATATTTGCAAAAAAAAAAATTATAAATTTCTATTTTCAAAAGGCTCGATTTTTTAGGATACCAATTATTTATGCAAATTTTTTTGGTGATTTTAACAGGTAAAGTAGTTATTTTCCGTTAACTCAAATATAACAAAAATTCTGTATATTTAACAGTTTTATTTTTGCTGTTCCTATCTTACCAATATTTAGCAAAAATAATCTGTAAATTTCAGCAGTTTTTTCTGCAAGGTAGTTTTTAATTAATTTTTAGTGGTTTCTATTAACCCTTTGAGGACCAAAGCGATTGAGCCGAGGCGATTTAAAAGTTTTTGCGATTTTTATTATCTCTGACCTAATAATAGGTATGCCAAGAAAAACTCCCTCCTTACACGTTATTTCGCTTGCCATAAATACCCCTTGTTTGCCCTTCATTTCGCTTGTCAAAGATTGTGCTTTTTACCCCTAAATTAAGAATTCAAGTTAACTAATTTGGAGGGTTCGCAAGAGGAAAGCGGCACCAGGTAGGAATTTACCGCCTACTACATTTTAGTTGCCCCAACCCTCTTCTACAAATCACCTTTGGACAGATTTACTCTATCTTTTGTCTGGGCAATTATAAGTGCGAAAGCCCCTTGGGCAAGCATACTTGCCTGTTGTCGCCAAAGGGTTAAAGTATAGTAGAAATAAAATTAGAACTATAATCTTCAATTTCACAAAGTCCGGTTAGCTAATTACCGAAAATTAACTGAAACATTTGTTCTTTTTAATTTAACTCATGGATTGCGTTACATAAATTAAGCAGTTTTTCTGATCAATTTATTTTAGGCAGTTATTTTAGAAGTTAATTAGTTTTAAATTAAATATAGATACAAATTATTATTCTTCTATTTATTTATAAATAATATATTTCTATGTTACTCGTACTATTTATATGTTTAAACGTGAAGCTTTCGTTGTTTATATGCAAAAAAAAAATATCCAGTTAGAAATTAAAAAAAAAAATTATTTACCATTATTTCTTGTTGCAATAATATTTAAATTCTACTTTATTTCCAACTGGGTAACAATTAATTAAACTTCAGTGTCTATTTTATACAAAAAAAGCACAATTTATTTATTATTTTCTCATAATTATTTTATATGTTTGGTATTTCTATTTTTTCTATAATTTCATCTTAATATGCTTGATATAATTATATATTTTTTCTAAGTGTGTATAAAATTAGCATGAGTGTAAATTAATATTTTTTTATAATTAGTATTATTAAAAATTAGATACATGAAAAAAAAATAATTTAAAACGACCAATTATGGTTAAACAATTATAATTATAAAGAGAACTATAGGAAAAAAAGTGTATAATTTAAATATATTAACAATAAGTTTTACAAAACAATCAACAACTTTATTAAACAAAATTTTATTAATTTATTAAAAATTAATTAAATATTTTAATTACCAACAAAATAAAGCACTGTTTATTATCATTCCGTTTAAAAATAAAATATCATTAATATATTATTATAAAGTAGATATTAAATGAAAATTATTAAAAGCCAATATAAAAATAAATATTATACAAATAAATCCAATCCAGAACAAATAACAAAAAAATCTGTCAAGAAAATTAGCACAATAAAGTTAAGAAATAAAATCAATAAATTTATAATAAATGTTTAAATGTGTACAATATTTTAATTTATTCATGCATTTACGCAAAAAAAAATACACTGTAACAGGAAACAGTAATTTTCCGATTTCAATTAATATTGTCAATACGTTATGTTTTTTTTTTTTTATTATAATTTATGATTTTTAATTGCTTTCCATTTTGTTTTAAGGATTAATTTGTTTATTTACTCTAATTATGATACATACTTACTTACATACATACTAACAATACAACGAAAGTTTCACGCATCACTGATAATATTGAAAATAGTACACGGAAATGCATATCAAGTACAGTAGAGATAAATAAACCGATATGTAGTGAGATCTTAACAGTTTTGATTTATGTTCAAGGTGACAAAAATTCTAAATAGTCATCTTAAAGTCCGTGGATAATATTTTCCTGATCGAACTAGTTTAACAAAGGATCGTCCAGTTGGAAGTAATCGTGTTAAGCATAATAATATGAGTGCCGCATAGACCAATAAATCTGTTTCGAGAAAAACGATAAAGATGGCTTTATTTTCCTCAAAAAAAATATACAATAAATATTCCTATTTGTATTCACCATTAACTAATAATTCAAATTTTCATATCATAGTATACAATATATGAAAAGTTATTAAGCTTTAACTACAATATGAATTTGCTCCATATCCAGTTTTACTCACTTTTTATTCAGAATTTCGCATCTTCTTTCGCAAAAATAGAAGTTTCTAAATTAATATAACTAAAGAACGAAAAGAGCTTGGTACCCGCATATATAAATTTTTGTTAACCAAGCATCATAATTCTTATAGAATCATTGCTCTTCCAGTGCATTGATACCGTGCCGTTGGCAGTTTGTTATTCGATAGTACTGGATCACAACTTTTTTCAAAGCACTCTTGGCAGAAAGCAGTCAGAAAAATACAAACGGGAAATCGGTGGCAAAGCACTTTAACAGGTGGTACAAGTACTGGCAAAAGGTGCTTTCCCATTCCCAAAATGATAACATCATTAGACAAAAGGACCGGCTGTTCAAAAAGCGCCGGAAAAGCACTGGAGGAACAAAAGTTTTAAACGTTGGCAAAACGCTGGCAAAACCAATAAATAGGTGGTCTGGAAATATATTTTCCAAAATAAAATTAAAAAAAAGTTCATATGTATTTTTTTTGGTCCTGCCGTGATTTGAACCCAGGCCGTCAGATTGGCAGACGATTGCTCTACCCACTGAGCTAACGAGACATATAATATTTAATGGCTAAACACATAAATGAGTGATAATAGCTGGACAACTACTGGCTGTGCCAAAATGCTAGTACTGGCAAACAATTTTTAGTAACTAGTATGCCAGTGTTGGGAGGGCAAAAAAAAAGTTGGTCTTGAAGGAGCTTTCCCACAAACAAAAAAATTGATTTTATAAAACAAAAAACATTTTAAATTAAAAAAAATCAAAAAAAAATTTTTTCCTTGCAACCGGATTTGAACTCGGAACCTTCCGACTACAAACATTTTTTAACGAAGCGTCAGCATTTTTATAAAATCATTGGTTTTCCAGTGAATTGATTTTTGTACGCCTGGTAGCATTGGCTAGGTAGCACTGGATAACCACTGGTTGCAAACCTTGGCATATCACTCTAAGCCAATTCTTTGCCAGTGGTTTTTTTTATAAACCACCGAAATTTTTGTAAAAAAAAATACTGGTAAAACGCTTTTCGCAAACGCTGGCAAAGCGTACCAAATGAGTGTTCAGCCAGTCATTTATTTTTAATACCGTGGTTACCCAGTCGTATGCCAGTGCTTGATTTTTTGTACCACTGGCGATTTCTGACTGGGATAGCATTCTAAGCAAATTTTTGCAACTGGTGGACCACTGAAATTTTTATAAAACAAATTCTGGCAAAACGCTTTATGGAAACGCTGGTCAAACTGTCCCAAATGAGTGTTCTGCCAGTCATTTATTTTTAAAACCAAAGATACTCAGTTGTATCGCAGTGCTTAATTATTTGCACTACTGGCAATTTCGGACTAGGGATCGCGATCAACAGCAATCTCGCTTTGGGCTCATTCACCGAATGTATGCCGTTCCCGGTAGTCTTGCGATTTAAATTCTTTTATGAAGTAGATGGGCACATATCCCATCACTACCCAGCAAAACCAGAGATGCCAAAGCAGTAAAAAAGGCACTACAACCCAGTGTAGAATATCATTACTTGTCACCTTTATTATTATATTTCGTATTACTTTATGATTATACACCGACTACATCGATTATACAGCGACTTATGATTATACTTCAGCATACGAAAATTCAAACGAGAAAAGGTTAAAGTCGGGCATGCCGACTATACAATACCCTACACCAGTCTGGTTAAAAGCCAACTAATGTTTGGATCCGAAATTCGAATGGGTTAAAATTGGACTTGTGTCAAAATTTTCTAAAATGTGAGTCAGCGAACCAAATTTCATAAAAATATCTTAATATTTGCGACCTGCAGTTTGTAACCAAGCCAATTTTGGGGGGACCCTTATATGGGCACTAGGTCTAAACATGGACTGGTGTTAACCAAAATCAATAAGCTTCGTCCTTGGGCCAACATAGGCCGGTGTACCAAATTTCATCAAAATATCTTAATATTTGCGACCTGCAGCGTATAAATAATATAATTTTGGGGGGACCCTTATATGGGCACTAGGTCTAAACATGGACCGGTATTAACCAAAATCAATAGGCTTCGTCCATGGGCCAACATAGGCCGGCGTACCAAATTTCATCAAAATATCTTAATATTTGCGACCTGCAGCGTATAAATAATATAATTTTGGGGGACCCTTATATGGGCACTAGGTCTAAACATGGACCGGTGTTAACCTAAATCAATAGGCTTCGTCCTTGGGCTGACATAGTAAGGTGTACCAAATTTCATCAAAATATCTTAATATTTGCGACCTGCAGCGTATAAACAATATAATTTTGGGGGGACCCTTATATGGGCACTAGGTCTAAACATGGACCAATTTTAACCAAAATCAATAGGCTTCGTCCTCGGGCCGACATAAGTCGGTGTACCAAGTTTCATCAAAATATCTTAATATTTGCGACCTGTAGAGTGCGCACAAGAATGCATGGACAGACAGACAGACGGACATCGTTAAATCGAAATAAAATAAAATTCTGAGTCGATCGGTATACTATAAGGTGGGTCTGGGACCAATATTTTTTGGTGTTACAAACATCAGCACAAACTTATAATACCCTGACCACATAGTGGTGTAGGGTATAATAATATATCTTTTCCTGTGTGCCTACTCTAATAGAAAAAAGTCCGTAAAAATTTAGTTAACACTACTAAAAATTAGTTAAAAATGATGCTGCAGAAAAAAAACTGTTAAATTAGCAGATTATTTTTGCTATATATTAGTAACATAGGAACAGCAAAAATACAACTGTTAAATATACAGAATTTCAGTTATATTTGAGCTAAATTTTTGTAAATGGGGAATAGCAAATTAACCTGCTAAAATCAGCAAACAAATTTGCTAAATAATTAGTAGCTTAAAAAATCACTAAAAAATTTTAAATTTTCAAAGTTTTTTTTCGATTTTTTTTTAAATACAAATATTTCTGCTGATTTTAGCAGAATAGACTGCTATTTGCATTCAACTAAATTTAGCTTAAAAATAGCAAAAATTTTGTAGATTTAACAGTTTATTTTTGCTATTTTTTTTTAGTCTACAAATATTTAGCAAAATTTTCTGCAGATTTTACAGTACAAGTTGCTATTTTCAATTAACTAAAAGTTAGCCTAAATATAACTAAAATTCTGTAAATTTAACAGTTTTAATTTTACTGTTCTCATTTTACTAGTATTTAGTAAAAAAAATCTGCTAATTTTAGCATTTTTTTCGGCAGCATCGTTTTGAACTAATTTTTAGTAACTTTTTCTGCTATTTTTACGGATTTATAAAAAAAGTATTTTTTTATTGTATAATATTTTGTTTAATAAAATTTGCTCTTACGGGAATCGAACCTGGGACTGCAGATTGCCAGTCAATAGCTCTACCATCTGAGCTATCTCGACATGTAATATTTGATAAAAAAAAAAAAACATAATTGTCCTACTGTGCACAAGTAAACTTACTTGGCAACATACAAAAAATCAAAAAAAAAGTGGTTACATATGTCTTTAACAATGTTGGAAAAATATTGAGTCTAAAAATAGATTTCAATAAAATTTCCAAAAAAAAATCTAGAACAATATTTCATGTTTGAAATAATGATAAAAACAAGTCGTTATTGGTAACGCATTATTTTTTATTTTAAAATAATGGAACAAGTAACTAGCTATTAGTAACTCATTACTGTATGTTCTAAAATAATGCAGAAAATAAGTCGTTGTCAATACTGGTCATTACCGTTTCTACACTGGGAATTAATGATTTAGATCTACTTCTTTCTTAACAAAAACACTAATGATTTTAACATTGAGTTGTCACGGGATAGGAGTACTCCCACTTCAATATTTTTTCAGTACTTTTTGAATGAGTGCAAAGGAAACTTTTTTCATCAATTAAAAAGTAAAAAAAATATTCTTTGCAAAAAAATTATATTATTTTTGTTTTACAAAATCTTTTTATTGCCGCCATCGGGTATTGAACTTGCGACCTCAAGATTGCTAGTCTAGCTCTCTACCGCTGAGCTATTAATTGATAGGAAAGTTGACTAGCATAAAACACCACTTTGTTATTTCGAGATATTGCGATTTATTCTCTTCAATAAAAGTACTTATTAAACAACTGCCAAAGGTGCACTGCAATTCAGTATTGTTTTCAGTACTATTTTCACAGGTGCATTAAAAGCTAATTTAAAAATAGAAATATTAAAAACATATTTAATTTAAGGAAATTAATTATAAATTAAAAAAGATTTTTTTAATAAAAAAAATGGTTTCGCCGGGAATTAAACTCGCGATCATCTGCTTTGAAATAAACTGCATCAAAATTACTTTTTAGAATCACTTTTAGAGCAATTATGCTTTAGAAGCCATACTTAAGTTATTTTGTGGATGTTATTCAGAATCAGTTTAGATGTTGTTCAGAATTAGTTTATTTTGGAAGCAATGAAAGAATTGATTTTTTTTGAAGTTGTTCAGAATTACTTCCAAAAAAGGAGTAAAAATACATGAACGGATACTTTTAAAGTAGCGAAATAAGTTGTTTGTTAAGCATGATTTCCAATTTTTTTTTTCTGAATAAGCACGATTACAGATAGACTCATTCGGCTTTTCCTAAATACTATATTAATAGAAAATTTTGTAAAAATTTTTGTTAAAACTACTAAGAATTATTTAAAACTGACATTTCAGGAAAAACTACTGAAATTAACACATCATTTTTGCTAAATTTTAGTAAGATACGAACAGCAAAAATAAAACTGTTAAGTATACAGAATTTTAGTTATATTTGAGTTCAATTTCTATTAATAGAAAAATAACAAGTTAATCTGCTAAAATCAGCAAAAAATTTTGCTAAACTCATAAAAAAAATTTTTTAATTTTCAAAGTTTTTTTTTGAGTTTTTTAATGCAAATAAAAATCTTTCTGAAATCAGCAGTTTTGTAGATATAACAGTTGGTGTTTGCTATTTTTAGTCTACTACACTCATAGAAAAAAATCCGTAAAAATAGCAGAAAAACTTACTAAAAATTAGCTAAAAATTATGATGCAGAAGAAACTACTGAAATTAGCAGATTTTTTGCTAAATACTAGTAAAATAAGAACAGCAAAATTAAAACTGTTAATTTTATAGAGTTTTAGTTATATTTAAGTTAACTTTCAGTTAATTGAAAATAACAAATTGTACTGTAGAATCTGCAGAAAATTTTGCTAAATATTAGTAGGAAAAATAAACTGTTATATCTATGAAATTTTTGCTATTTTTAAGCTAAATTAAGTTGAATGCAAATAGCAGAAGACTCGATTTTTATTTGTGTTAAAATATTCTAAAACAAACTTTAAAAAATTAAAACTTTTTTTGTGATTTTTTAGTCTACTAATAATTTAGCAAAATTTTTTACTGAATTTAGCAGGTTAATTTGCTATTTTCGATTAACAAAAATTTAACTCAAATATAACAAAAATTCTGTGTATTTAACAGTTTTAATTTTGCTGTTCTTATTTTACTAGTATTTAGCGAAAAAAATCTGTTAATTTAGGCAGTTTTTTCGGCAAGGTAATTTTTAACTAATTTTTGGTAACTTTATCAGCTATTTTTAAAGGTTTCTATGAGCCATCTCGGAGGACACGTGTTGTCATTTAGAGTAAATGCTATGAGAAAACGGTTCATTGCTAAGCGAATTAATTGCACTGATGGACGATTTTATCGACCATAAAATGGATATATGTAGTGGGAGATGCGTTTCTTGAACAGAACTATGTTTTTAAAAATAAATCTGCAAAATTTGCAAGCATTGCTCAGGGATCAGTCCAATCATAATGAAATGGCAGAACAACCTAAACATAAATCATGTGACAGCTGGCAAAAACTTCAGGTTTTATGTCTTTAAAAAACACCTTTTCATTTCTTTAGCAAAACCCCTAAAAAAGAAATTCTAATCTCTTATTTTTCGATTTCCTACACTCAAAAAAAAAGTCAGTAAAGTCAGCAAAAAATGTTGCTGTGTCAGCAAATTTTTAGTCAGGAGCGTGCTTGCAAAAAATTTGGTAATTTCAGCAAAAGGTTTGCTGAAAATCAGCGGGTTGATTTTTACCAAAAAAATAGTAATCTTCAGCAAAAGTTTTGCTAACACTTAGTCGATTGCAAATGAAAAAAATCCTTGCTAAAATCACTAAACTTTTTGCTGAATATTAGTAGACTGAAAAAAACTCAAAAAACTTGTAGCGAAATTTTACTTTAGTTAATTTATTTGCTGAAAATTTAAATATAGAATATGTGTAGAGTTGTTTTTCTTTTTTAGTCATTTCCATTTCGAGACAAGCTGCGACGTCTACATCTTGTCTATCTGGTTGTCGTCCACGCTATGAATGCGGTTATCACCACAATTTTTGTAGCAAAATAAATTAGTAAAACATTAGTTGAAAATTAGTTTAGTGCTAAAAAAATATAACTAAAATTTTTGCTGAAAACGGCATTTCAGCAAAAAAATTGCTGAAAACTTGTACACTTGATATAAAAGACGATTTACTAAATTTTCTACTAACTTATTTTTTTGAGTGTATAATATAATTCAAATTTCGTCTAATGTCCCAGTGGAAATTTTGTCAAATTTGCAGAGGTTAAGGTCGTATGATTTCTTTTACCAATTTATCGATTTCATCTGCTGCTATTTTTCTATTCTCTACTGTAGCTTGACTATTTCCAACTGTGTTAAACATTGGCAATAACAAAAAAACAAAAACAAATAGAGATTTGTTACACTTTTTATTTATTTTTAATTTTAACAACTATTTATATTTATGTACACACAAAGGAATTATATATAAAAAAAAATTAAATACAACTGAACCGATGGTCATAAGTTGAGAACTCGTGTGCATAATTTTTACAATTTAAATTTAGCATATCATACGATTTCTTCATTATACATAAGTTATTTGACATTTTTAACTCAAATTGTAAAAAAAATTAGTTTGAGCCGTCAATTTATAACCATCGGTATGCTATAGTAAACATATTAAATATTTATTTAGGATTTAATTTCTTTTTAAGTTTTTGAAACAATGAGTAAAAGCAATAATCATTTAATATTATTTTAACATAATGTGCATTATAAAAACTACAATAATTATTTTCATATATTTTTTTATTTTTACAAAAAAAACAGATATCGGCATGGAAAGGATCACAGGTAAGAACTGGGGTGTTTTATATTTTTTTGGTTTAAAGTAATGTGCCACAAAATCAATTTAATACTTACTACAATTTGCTACTTTTGCTAAAATTTAAAAAGTAGACAAAACTTCCCAATTGTATTAACAGAATTAAGAAATTCGAGTAAGCGAAAACACCGAGTGTTTGTAATAAATTTAAGTTCGAATTTATGGTTTAACAACTTTTCATTAAAATAATGAAAAAATAATCGGTATGGTAATGATGTGTCATTACTAGGGCAAGGAATTCATGCACTTAAAAATGGAAAATATGCGCCTAAAATATGCGGCTATAAAAGAAAAATATGCATTAAAAATATAAGAAATATGCACTAAAAACTAATATTTTTACAAAAATAATGCACTTTAAAACTTAAAAATATATTTAAGTTAGTTATTTTGCAAACAGACACTGAACTCGAAGATTTCCCATAGGTCAATAAGGTTTTTAAGAATGTTTATTTTGATTGAATCAAAGTATGAAAACGTATCAATTTTTTATATTTTTTTACAAAATAAAAAATTATCCTAAAAATGAAAAATATGCACAAATATGCATTAAAAAGCACAAAATATGCATTAAAAAGGCACCAAATATGCATTTAAAGTCAAAATATGCAAAAACATGCAACTACAAATCGATGCCATCGTTCTAAATTCGATGATTCGGATAAATGTTTAGTCCATATTAGTTTTGGACTATCGAGAAAAAAAATGCATTTGCATGAAATTCCTTGACCTAGTCACTACCATGTTTTTACTGGGAATGTCTAATATTGTTTTGCTATTAAAATATTGGATTATATACATACTAAGTTACAAGTTTTAGTTGAATGAAGGAATTATATTCTTGATTTAAAACCTCATAAAAACTATGGCAAATTTTGTAGTCAGAAGTTGGAATAAATTTTTTTTTCTAAAATTGTACTTAAGTCAGAAATTTTCAAATAGCAGATTTATTTTAAAACAATTTTTTTTTTTTTTTTTGAGTGTAGATCACTAGCATTATTAACCAAATCCCAATATTTTTTATTTTTAATATATTTCTATTTTCTTCTTTTAGAGTTCTCTCTCAAAAGCCTTCCGTTTTAACTCAAAATCATCCCGCAGCGGTAGCTCAATTGGTGACCGCACCTCTGTTGGGAACTCCACCTCCCCAACACCATCGTTTAGCAGCTCAGAAGGCGGCGGAGGAGTTTACGCCACTATAGGTGGTTCACATCAATATTCCCATCATTATCCACCACCCACCACTGCCCCACCACCGCCACCCACCCAACAGCAGCACTATCAGCAACAACAACACTATCAACAGCAACAAAATACTGCAGCAGCAGCATTACATCGTGTTAGTGCTCCACCGGTGGGTAGTGGCATAGAAGCGATATCGGATTCCAATTTATTATATGAACAACATAGACGTGTTAAAAGTATAAACGATATTGGAACGACCGTGTCATCATATGGCTCGACAACAGCTTTGCATCGAGATCGTTTAAGTAGTGGTATGGGTAGTGTTCCGGATACAGCTAGTATATGTAGTGGTTTAAGTGGTACTAATTTAAGTGGTATTATACATGAAAATAATCATGGTGCTTCTACAGCATCCTCAAATTCACCCGTATGAGAATCAATTATAATGTAAGTTCCCGAAAAAAGGAATTTGCATTTTTCTGATTACACGCACTAAATTATATAAAAATGAGTGAATAAATATTAAGATTAAAATGTAGGTTAAATTAATTTTGTTTCTATTATTTATTAATATTGATATTAAATTAGTACATGTAGTTAGTTTTACAATATCAAATAATTTTAGATATAAAATTTATTTAATAAACATCCTGAATTATAATTACTTCCAATAACCATATTCCCATTATTTAACCATCTGACGAAAAAAAAAAAAATAATATAACCATTTAGGTAATTGCAGTAATAAATATAATAATAATAGGTAATTGCATAAACTGTTTGTAATTTACCGGGTTTTCCAAATAATTTAACTATACACTTAATTCACTTTTATATCCGATTTCCAAAATGTCTCTCATTTGCTTAATTTGTTATTGGCCTCAAAAATATCCCATAATAATTATTATTTCAAAATGTTTAAATATTCACAAGTACTTGCGGCATTTTAAGTTTAGAAATAACAATAAAATTAATAACTAATTTTGTGGCTACAATGTTTTGGTTTTCAGATGCAGCAGATATTGAAAAGTATTAAATCAATTTAAGCTTTTATAATATTTTTACTTAAAATTTATGCAACTAATGAAATTATGATAGTACACACAAAAAAATCGTTGCCAAATAATTGAGAGCATTTTAACTACTGTAATAAAGTGTTTTCGAATAAATTATTCAGGAATTACGTTGAAACAACTAAAAACTTGGTAAAGTATTACTAGTTTTTCCACAATGTAAGGGAAATTATTTTATTAGTTAAAATGTTCCTAATTACTTGGCAGCTATATGTATGTGTGTACAGTCGAAGCCCCGATTTGTGCACTTAAAAAAAAAGCAACAGATTCCCTCATGCTCGCTAAATTTTGTTTTGAATCGCAACTATTTTTAAGCAATAAATAAATTTAAAAAATAGAAATAAACCTGTAAAAATTAAAAAAAAGCTAGTAAAAATAAGTTAAAAATTGCCTTGCTCGAAAAACTACTGAAATTGGCAGATTTTTTTTTTTTTTTGTTAAGTGCCAGTGAAATAGGAACAGTAAAATTAAAACTGTTATATTTAAACCCCTAAATTCATAAACGCTTTGTAAAATTATAGGAGGTTTATTGAACAAATTTTGTATGAAAATGACGTTTTGTAAACCTGCTATAATTTTACATAGCATTTATGAATTGAAGGGAAAGATTTTTAGTTATATTTGAGTTAACTTTTAGTTAATTGAAAATGCCAAATAATACTATAAAATATGCAGAAAATTTTGCTAAATATTAGCAGACTAAAAATATCCAAAACAAACTGTTATATCTACAAAGTTTATGTTATTTTTAAGTTAAATTTAGTTGAATGCAAATGTCAGTATATGCTGCTAAAATCAGCAGTAATATTTGCTAAAAGAAATAACAAACTGCTGATTTCAGAAGGATAGATTTTGTTTTTATGTAATTAAAAAAAAAAAATCGTAAAAAAATTTCAAAATTTTTATTTTTTTGCGATTTTTTAAACTACTAATTAATTAGAAAAATTTCTTTGTTGATTTTAGCAGGTTAAGTTACCTTAAATTTAACTCAAATATAAATAAAATTCTGTATTGAGTTCGTCACAAAAATTTGATTTTCGGATATCATCACTTTTTTAAAGTTTTTGCATAGAAAAAAAGAATGGCGTTTTTTTTTTCTTTTTTATTTCAACTCCTTCCAGTAGCGCAAGACGGCCAAAAACGCTAATTTTAAGACCCTTATCCTTTAGAGCAAAAACAGCTGCATTTATAGGAAATCTTATTTTGCCATTCGATTCTACAACAAAATTTAATACACAAAACTTTTTTTTTGCATTTTCAAAATACACCAGATAGCCATTAGAGTGGTTCGAAAATCCGATTTTTTCAAAAACTTCTAAAAAGTAAATTTTTTATTACACACAATGAAAATGTATTTTCGGCGGAGTACATGGGTATAAAAATTTTGGATATACCGCGAACCGTTATTAGCTTATCAAATTTGGATTTTTTTAATTCAATGAAAAAGTATTTGAGCTAATTAAAATGCAGCTTCCAATACTCGCTGCCTCATTATAAATTTATTTTTTAGTAATGACAAAATAATTTGCAAGTTTTGTAATGTTTATTACAAAGATTTTTTTTACTAAACATATTTGATTACTAAATAACTTTTTAACGGGTCGCGGCAGGGAATATATTTTCATTGTGTGTAATAACAAATTAACTTTTTTTAAATTTTTGAAAAAAGTAGATTTTTGGACCACTCTAATGACTATCTGCTGTATTCAGAAAACGCAAAAAAAATGTTTTTTATATTAATTTTTGCTGTCGAATCGAACGGTAAAGTCAGATTTGCCAGAAATGCAGCCGTTTTTGCTCTGCAGAAAATGGGTCTCCAAATCAGCGTTTTTGGCCGACTTGCGCCAGTGGAAGGAGTTGAAATAAAAAAGAAGAAAAACGCCATTCTTTTTTTCTATGCAAAAACTTAAAAAAAAGTGATGATATCCGAAAATCAAATAAATTTTTTTTTGACGAACCCTATTCTGTATATTTAACAGTTTTATTTTTGCTGTACCTATCTTACTAATATTTAGCAGAACTAATCAGCTAATTTCAGCAGTTTTTCTTGAAGGTTATTTTTAACAAATTTTTAGTAGTTTTAACTAAAATGCTTACAAACTTTTTTCTATTAGTGTATGAAACCCTACAACACAGAACAATTTGGAGCATATTCCAGAATGGGGATCTAATTCCAGGAAGGAAATTTGAGTTAATGGTGCATTAAATATAGAGAAATTTCCCAGCAAAGAAATAGATGCCAAAGCAGTAGAAAAGGTATTAAAATTACTCAGCGAAAAAATTTGGAAGTCATGCTTTAAAAAATACTTCTTCTAATGCTTCAAAAGTATCCATAAATGTGTTTTTATGCTTTTTTAGAAGTAATTCTGAAGAACTTTAAAAAACTCACTTCTTTTATTGCTTTCAACTTATCCGTTACTATATTTTTACAGATATTTCAGAAGCAATTCGGATCAACATCCAAAAATTCACTTAAGTACTATTTCTAAAGCATTATTTCTCTAAAAGAGTTCTTAAATATTATTTTGAAACAGTTTATTTCCAAACAAATGATAGCGGGTTCGATTCCTGGCGGGACCAATATTTTTTATTTTTTTTATGTTTTATAATTAAATGGTTTAAATTTCTTGAATATTTATAATTAATTTGTTTAAATTTAACATTTTTTAATTTTAAATTTTTAAAAATATATAATTTTAAAAAATATATGAAATAAAAATGTAGAAAAAACGATTTTTATGCACCTGTGAAAATAGTACTGGAAAAATGCAGAATTGCAGTGCACTTTCTGCATTTATTTAATAAGTACTTTTATTGAAGAGAATAAGTAAGACACAATATCTCGCAATGAGAAAGTGGTATTTTTTTGCCAATTAACTTTCTTATCAAAGAATGGCTCAGCACTGGAGAGCTAGATTAGCAAACTTGAGGTCGCAAAATCGATACCCGGTGGCGGCAATAAAAAAAAATTTTTTTAAATAAGAAAAGTAAAATTTTTTTTAAAAATTCGTTTTTTAAATTTTTATTGTTGAAAAAGAGTTTAATTGCACTCCTTCAAAAAGTACTGAAAGAAATGTTTCCAAATCACTTCTTACGATCAATTTTAGAGAATAATGCTTCAGATGCAATAAATTAGTGATTTGTTGGATGTTATTTAGAATTACTTTTAGAAAAGCTATAAAAATATACTTTTGAAACGACGAAAGATGTGATTTTTTGAAGATGCTCAGAATTACTTCTAAAAGAGCTGTAAAGGTATAATAACGTATACTTTGGAAGCAATGAAATAAGTGGTGTGTAAAGCATGACTTCCATTATTTTTTTGATGCGAATAACTGTAATAAAAAGAAGGTCTAGATCAATTATTTTTGGCAGTAATAGACATCAGCACAAAGTTGTAAATATAAACCCCTGCTACATAGAGAGAATTTTTTTTGTGGACGAGTTTTAATGAAAATTTTCAATAAACTAATGAAGTCTTCTTCACAAAGTAAAGAACATTTTTTTTAAAGTTGATGAAAAAACTTTATATATTTTATGATTCTAGTTTTCATGAAACTTCTTCATAGAGCGTATGCTAATTTTAATAAATATAATGAATTTTTTCACATCAATTCAATGAAAAGTTTCGAGCGCCAGTGAAACTTCATTGATTTTATGCAAAAATTTGTTTATATTATGTAGATTATTCTTTCAGTGTAGGTCTATTAGGTCAGATGTAAGAGTTTGTAATTGTCACGGTCGCCATGTAAGGGTTTCAAATTGATAAACGCACGAGTCAAGTGTTTGATGCAGACTGCCTGTCTTTATTCCGGATTAAAAACTAAAAGATCATCTACATATAATATAATAACAAGGTTGTGCTATATGGTATTAAATAACAATGTTGTCAACTATCTTTAATTAATAACTTATTAATAACAGGGATGCACTACACAGATATTCCAGTTCGCGAATTTGTACGTTGTATATATATCGGCTTGAAGGATTTCAAGATAAATCCAAAATGGTTATCAAGAGTTTTTGTCGATTTTTGGGCACTGAAATTGTACAAGCCTAAGAAATTGCTTAAAACTCCCCTACGGGGAATGAGGAGTCAATTGCCCTCCAAGGACCTATCCCGTGACCGGTCAACCGAAGGCATATTACTAAATTAGTACAAATATGAACAAAATAAAATGAATTAATTTTCTAAGTATTTTCTGATCCGTTATTTTCACTGTTGCTTTTAAAAAAACTTGACCGATACCGAAATAAAAAACAAAATTCGCGGCATATTTTTAAAAATATATTTTATTTATTTTACTCTTTTATTTATCTTTAACTTTGTTTTTTCACGATTTGCTTATTTTAGCTCTTATTTTAAATTTCTATAATGTTTTGCTAAGAAATTTTAAGTTTTGTATTTTCAACGTTTTTTTAATGTTAAAGCTGTTTTAGTTTTAACAATTGGTATTGCATTTAACTTTTCTTTTTAACTTAAGGGGAATTTTTTAAATTTTTATTTATATTATCAGAGGTTTTGAGGTAATTTTCTAATTTTTAATTGATTTTTTAATTTAATTATGGCCAACTCAAAAAACAAGTCAACTGCCATTAAGGGACCTATCCCATGACCGGTCAATCGGGGGCATATTCAAGGCACTTCCACCATATGTGTGTGTGTGTTAATGTTGTTTTCTTTTCTATTTTTTTCTTTGCCATGTTTTTTTTATTTGCTGTGTGTGTGTTTGCTTTTTCTTTCTCTTTTTTATTTGAACAGAAACGAAAAACATAACTTAACCATCAGCCAGCCATCACGCATAAGCAACGTTAGCTCAGACGGTAGAGCGTTTGCCTTACAAGCAGAAGGTTGTGTTATCGAGCCCTACTTCAACGCCAAGTAGATTATTTTTAATTCTTAATTTTTTATTAGTTTATTTGAAAAGCTATTTTTAGACACACCACCTTACTGCCACAATGTGTCTAAAGTGTGGCAATTGGTCATTTCCAATGACAACGCCATGTTAAAGTGATATGTCTGTTTCAAACAAAAAGACCGATCAGCGACCGGTCTCCGCCCCCTTGGGACCTATCCTGCGTGTCATCTGGGACCGGTCCCTTTCCCCGTAGGGTAGAGATGGGTGGGTGCGTGACATGAGTCAGAATAAAAAAGCTCGTGCCCTTTAGGTGTTTCGTCATACACAGTTAAAAATAGCAGCAAATTTAAAGTGACAAAAATAATTGCTAAAATTAAATTTCTATTTCAGCAATATTTTGAATTGAATCTATTAAATATTTTGTTGATACGACAAATTTAAAAAAAAATTTTTTTTCAATTTAACTTGTTTGTTGGAACACAACAAGTTCTTTGCTGACCCGGTAATTATCGTCAATTCGAATCAGTGAACGAACTAGTTCGTTCAAATTGTTCTTTTTTGTTTTTGACCGAACTGCATATCGTGAACGGATTTGTTCCTTTGAAACATTTTTACGCACTACTAACTTTAACATGTTTTTCAAGGTAGTTGCTAAAAGTCAAAAGCATCAGAAAACTATAACTTTATTAAAAATAAATGAAATTTGTTTTGGCGAAAAGACAAACATTTTCTTTTTATAAAGTTTGACTGTTTTTTCTTAATTTCGAACTAAAATATTACTATATACAAAAAAAACTATTTCTATTTCAAACAATTTAGTTGAAAAGAGATAAAAGAACGAAATGAAAGATTGAACTAAAAGATCGAATAATGATGAACTAGTTCATATTATTCTAAAGACTAAATCATTCAATTGAACTAGTTCGTTCATGAACGACAGAACTCTGTTATACTGCGTTCACAGTACGATTGTTAGACACGTGAACTGATATGTAAAAGTTAAACATATCAGTTCACACATAAATCATAATGGTCTAATTCATAAACTTTTACAACAGTCTTATTGCAGGATTTTAAGCTAAGTAATTTGTGAAAAACAGTATTCATATTTGCTTAATAACGAAAAAAATAATATAGGTTTATAGTCGATACTCATTAACTTTGAACCTTTTATAAAGTTTGGAGTGAGGAAGCCACCATTTAGTTGTTAATTATTTCATTTTCAGGCATGAAATGATTTATTAAAGCCATCCCATCCCTAGAATGTGAGGCTTCCAACAAATTGCATCCATCAAACTGAAAAAAGCTACAACAATTGCGTAGCCAATGACCTTTTTCTAAAAAATTTAAAAATAAAATTAAAAAGAAAAACAAAACAATATTGATGTACAGACTGTCAAAACATTATTCGAAATTCGATTACTTTTGTATGCTTCGAATAATATGTTCTAAAAAATTCCTTTTTTATACACATTTGCATTGATTTGCTTTATAAATAAAATAAAGAATATTTTTAATTGCTTTTAAATTATTGTTAGCACATCATTAGTTCTCTAATTTAAGAAAATACATTTTCACTTCCGATTACCGAGTCAATCGCTTACTAAATTTGTACTTCACTTGCGACTTATTTGAGAGAAGAGAGAAAATAAACAATAGTATTGCCAGAATCAAATCGAAAAATTAATTTATAGTTAAAATACGATTATGAATCAAGATTTCTTATAACTCATTATTAAGCGAAATATGTACTTTAACTATAGCAAGCTTCAAATACCAAATAATTTTTTTTATGAATTAGCACATAAGTGTTTAAGTTAAACATCTCGAACAGCTGTTCCTTAACAATTGTAAAAAAAAAAATAAAAATTTAATAAAATTTCCCAAAAAGTTATTTTTTCTTCGGCCGGAGGCAATAATTAATTATTTTTGGCATTACCCAACATTATAATTGCAATAAAAAGTGAAATAACATTATCCTCCCCAGTTCGAAACAAGATTTTTCAATATCTAGTTAAAGCACCGTAAGTTCTTTTTCACGTGAAAAAAAATTCACTCGAACTTTAAATGCTTTAAATTGCAATTTAAGTTATACAAATTAACAATTTTTTAATTTTGTAACACAAAACAACATAAAATTTTGTAAACACAAAATGTCTTTTTTCACCAGAAAAATAATAGTGTTGTACATTAAATTTACGTGGAAACAAAGTCTACACAATTTTCACGTGAAACTCATTTTTGTGAAAAATAATTTTCTTATATGGAGTATAACAGTTTTTTCACGTGAAACTCAAACAACTTACGGTGCTGAAGGGACAACTGCATGGCTATTTTCGGATTTTCCGTTCACCGGAAGAAAAATTAATTAATTGTTTTGTTCGTCTATCACTTTATTAAAAAAAATATATTTTAACTAGTTTTTATTTAAAGTTAGTTTATTTTATTAAATTTTAATTCTTTTATTTTTCTTGTTGTGTCCTCTTCTGCTTCAAACTTGTCATTCAACACGAATTGATATCAAACTTATCCTGTTTAACAACGTGTTTAAAAATTAAATACGATAATTTAGCGTGTTTAAGTGCAGACAAATATAATTAAACATGTTTAACGCTTAAACACGTAAAATCGAGTTAAATATGTATGTGTGAACGCCGCATTACAAACACCCGTAAACGATTACAAAAAAAAAAAAAAAACAAAAGAAATTAAATAAAAAATAATAAAATATTTAAATATTTATGTGTTTTATATGTTCAAATTAAAACATAAGCTGTATTTTCGACTTAACTATATCCGTTAACTTTTAAAAAAAGCACAAAGTGCATAAAAACGTTTTTTAGACGAAAACTGACATATTAAGTTTCGTATGTACGTTAACTTACAACGTCGATAATTATCACCGTTGAAAACTCAACGTTTATACATTTTCACACCTAGCGTAACTTCTTCGCGTTACTACCTAAAAAGTTTTACTGACGTACATTCGATTATACTGGTACTATCATAAACACTCACTATTTAAAAAAATTTGATACTCCAATCAGTTTAACGTAGATTTTCTATAACTACTTAACGTTGATAGGTATGAACGAAAATACAGCTATAATTTAAGTTTATTTAAAACAAACTTTTACTTTAAAAAATAAAAAAATTTGAAAAATATGTATTTTTTTATTTAAGGGGTGCTTTTGAATTAAAAAATTAAAATCAACAAATTCGATTGTTGAGTTTTGCTTTGAAGTTCTACAAACTCGTTTGTTGATATGACAAAATATTTAATTGAAAAAAATTTAACAATCAATCCAACAACATAGTTTGTTAAAATTTGGTTTGAATTTCAATAAATGTGTTTGTTGGCTATTTAATTAAAATAAATTTAACAATCAAGTAACAACACGTTGTTTGTATTTACAAAATCAGCTGTAGGCTCAATTTTCAATTAAAAGTTTAATTGTATTTACAAACTATTTTTATCTACGCAAAAAGGTCGAAGAATATTATCAAAAACATATTTCTTTTTAGTATTCTTTACTCCTTTTCGTGAGAATTTTGTGATCGTGAGTAATTTTGTACGACACTAATGTGAGCGCAAGTAGAAAGAAATGCCCATACATGAATTGAGCGAGATTATTTTTTATTTATTCGAGAGCGTGAGTCAAACATCACTGAAAATTAGTATTATGCATTCGTATCACGCTATTCCAAAACAGCACAAATCGGGATTTGATTATACATATATAATTTAAAAAATAGCGAAGTTATTTAAAATTTTAGAAAATGTTCAGCATTAAAGTTTCTCCAAAGAATATATCCTTTTAAATATCTGTTTCATACTTAAACCCCATTCAATATATTTGGAAACATATGACGCTGAAGCTACTGCTGGTAACAATATAAAACCAATAAGGTTATTTTGTTTAATTGAATTTAAGTAGGTTTTCATATATTAGAGTGGACCGAAAACTAAAAATTTTCACAAAAATATAAAAAAAGCTACGGTATAAAAAAAAAACAAAAATGAGGAATAAAATAAAAATATGGCAAACATGTCACATATTCCTTTTTTCATTAAGCGATGGAGAATTAAAAGAAAAATGCGATTTTTAGACATAATTTTGTCCATACGGTAAAACATATTTACTATTGTTGAAATTCAGAATATTTTGAATCAAGCCGAAACTATAATTTTTTTTAAGAGAAGCAACACTCAGGAAATTCTTACAGTTCATTAATGTGTTTCTTACTTTGGAAAAGGGATAGAGGAGAGACGAAAAGTGGTGAAAGATGAAAGCTTTCAAATATGGCAACACTGTAATTGCACGAGATGTTAAATAAAAAAGAAGAGTTGTGAGCGCCATTTGATGGAGGTTTGGTGAAGCTATCTAGTTCATATTCCTCTTATGTTATTTTATTTGGGTGGGTCTAAGTGATATGGGAACTCCGAAGGAATAGAATTGAATATGTTTTTTTTTTCTTAATTTTTTTTTAAGAAAAGCAAAACTCAGGAAATTCTTCCAATTAATTAACATGTCGCTTTTTTTTGGAAAAGGGATAGAGGAGAGATGAAAAGGTGGTGAAAGATGAAGGGCTTAAAATTTTCAAACTATAATTGCGCGAGATGCTTAAACTTAGAACAATTGTTGAGCGCCATTTGTTGAAAAGTCGGCGAACTTTTTTGAATCTCTTCAGTTCATAGCCCTGTTATGTTATTTTACTTCGGTGGTGTTAAGTGCTATGGGAACACCGAAGGAGGACGCTGCGATATGTATGAGGGATAAAAACAAACTCATACATATTATTTTCCTGAATTTAGGTTGCCGTCGCTGGGGATCGAACCCACAAACTTATGTGTAACAGTCCAACAAGCTAACCATAACACTACAATGCCAACTATGTATTATTCTAAATTGGTGTTGCAATATTCCGTGAAACAGGCCATCCCGCTAAGAATTACACCGCAATGCCCATTAGTTATAGACTACGGAGAATATTTAAGTCAAGCTTCATCAAAATTCGAAGAAAAAAACTAAATATTTACATACATTTCCATGAAAAACTCGAAATCTCCAATAATTTCAACTTTGACGTTGGCAATAAAAATTTTCAGAATAGCCTTTAAGACGTGAGTCATAATATAAGGAATTGAGTTTTCTGGAACTCACCAGCAATAATAAAATTTTAACCTAATGTTCAGATTATTGCAAAAAATTAAAAAAAAGCTGAATATATTTTTTATAATTTATTTAATTAAACACATTGATTTAAATAAAAAAAAAAAAAAAAATGACAAGATGTGATCCTTAGTTTGCAATCTCAAGTTATAAATTTCAGTCCACCCTAGACCATATTCAAGCCCATACATATTAAATCCCAACAAACAATTTGCATTACTTTACAAAACAAGTTAAATTAGTTTTCGAAAAAGGGTATTTTTTACCTAAAGTCCATACCAGGTCAACCAAAAAGAACTCAAAATTTATAATAAAAACAAAACATAGACACATTTCCATAAACTCGCAAAGTAACTTTCTTCATTTGCACAATTCGATCGGTCAGATTTTTCGGTAACATGTATACTTGGCGAAAAGCCAAAAATGGGTCTTTAAGAAATGAACCTATAAAATTAATAGAAAAAGCTACTAAAAATTGGTTAAAAATTACCTTGCATAAAAAACTGCTGAAATTATCAAATTATTTTTGCTAAATACTATTAAGATAGGAATAACAAAAATAAAACTGTTAAATTTACAGAATTTTAGTTATATTTTAGTTAATTGAAAATGGTAAATTATGTCCGCAAAAAATTTTTCTAAATATTAGTAGAATAAAAATACCGAAAATGAACTTTTATATGTACAAAAAATTTTGTTATTTTTAAGCTAAATTTTGTTGCAGAAAATAGCAGTCTTTTCTGCTGAAATCAACAGAAATATTCGCTAAAAAAGATTTGTAAACTGGTGGCTTCAGAAGGCCGTATTTTTATTTGCATTTAAAAAAAGGTGCAAAAAAGCTCTGAAAATTAAAAAAAATAAATGTTTGCGATTTTTTGTCTACAAATTATTTATGAAAATTTTTTTTCCGATTTTAACAGGTTAAATTGTTTTTTTTCTATTAACTAAATTTAACTTAAATATAAATAAAATTCTGTATATTTAATAGTTTTAATTTCACTATTCCTATCTTACTAGTATTTAACAAAAATAATCTGATAATTTCAGCAGTTGTTCGTTTTTTTGTTAACTAATTTTTAGTAGTTTTAACTAAAATTTTTACAGACTTTTTTCTATTAGTGTATATTAATACAAATTTAATGAAATTTACTGGGTGATTATTTCATATTACTATTATTTTAAAAGTTTACTGGCTAAATTCAAATTTAAAGATGGCTCTAACATCATCTGTTAACCCTTTGAGGACCATACATTTTCTGCCAAAGCGATTTTGAAGATTTTTCTATTTTCATAATATCTGACCTAATAATGGTTATGCCAAGAAAAATTGGCTCCGAAGAACCCCTCCTTAGCCCTCATTTCGCTTGCCAAAAATATTTGCCATTTGACGACCCTGCCGTTCCGGATGAAGCGATTTTTATTATTAATTTGTTTTCGTGAACTGGAACTAAAAAAAATTAAAAAAAATTGGCGTCATAGACCCCTCCATTTCGCTTGTCAAAGTTTGTGCTTTTTACCCCTTAAATCAAGAATTCTAAATAACCAACTTCGAGGGCTTACAAGTGGAAAGCGGTACTAAGTAGGGATTTGCCGCCTATTACATTTTTGTTCCCATAATTCTCCTTTACAAATCACCTTTGGAAATATTTACTCTATCTTTTGTCTTGGTAATTATAAGTGCGAAAAACCCTTGGGCAAGCATACTTGCCTATGGTCGTCAAAGGGTTAATGCATGTTTTTGCGGGTTTATAAACAAAATTACTGTAAATTATGTTAAACATTTTTATAATTGTATACTGGGATATGCATTCGTTCATATTATAAATATGCAGATGCAAATACTATGCAGCATCACATGTGCAATTCAATTATAAATGTGTATTCTATTCTTACATTCAAGTATGCGCAAGTTATTTTTTTTACATAATTGCGGTTTAATGTTATGGAAGATAATTTATCGTTATGTACAAGTATTTTATATGAACAAATAATAAAATCATTGAAAGTAAAACTTTTAAAATTAAGTATCTTCAAAATACAGATTTGAGAAATTAATTTTACATTTTTCTGCTAAGAAAAGACCGCCGATGAAGAATATTGTAAAAATGTTGCTCTACATGGAGTGATTAAATATGAGGAGTATTTATAATATTTTAATTTGAGCCACCCTGTTTTAATATAAAATAAGTCACAAAATGAAAAATTTCACTATCTTTGGAATAAAATGTTTTTCTTTTTTGGGGAATGCAATTTTTACAAAATCACTCAATAAGAAAAATTTTGTTTCAATTTTCAAACAGGCAGTTGGGTGGTATTCTGTAACTACGTCAGAAGTTTTCATATCGAAATATGTAATATCAAATTTATACACATAGTTTTGTAACTATGTGAGATGTTTCTGCCTCGAAATATGTAACTCTACCATATTTAGAACAAGTAACGAGTAACATAAGCTGTGTTTGTGCGGCATTCCTATCAATGCTATCTCGAATAATTTTGAAAGTAGAAAGCCCGAATACGTTGAAAAACTGTCAAAATCGTTCTAGATAACTTAGATAGGCATACACAGAAAAAATAAATTATATACCACCAGATTTGGCATTATGTGACTTACTCTGTTCTAAACATAGTGGAATTTTATTTTTCGGTCTGAAACTTTGTCATATAATTATAGAACACCCGTAATGCATGTGCCACATGGTATCAAAGTTTACCCAGGGGTCTCATATGGTCCTATTTAATGGCAATACCGGGTTTTAATGCAACAGATGGCGCTGACTGCTGTTTTGTTTTTTCTGGCAATACTGCTTCATTTTATTGGAGAGCAGTGTTGCCCGAAAAGTTTAAGCTCATTCCCATTTTGAAAGTTTAAATCCCCAATGTTATACCCAATTCATTTTAATTTACACAAAAACTCAATTTAAAAGAAAAAAACAGGAGCATCGCTCTTAAGTCCAGAATATTATTAAGAAATGACTCAGCAAAGTAAATAAAATTGAATATTTTACGGAGAAATATTTACTTTTTCATTCAAATTTTTAAGGCATCCAATCTTTGTTAAAATTGTGAAAGTACAAAAATTTTATTGTACGACAAATCACAATTAAGCTGAAATGTCACTGTTTCAAAACAAAAGTCGTACATTAAATTTTCGAGAGAAAAAAATTCTACACAATTTTCACACGAAACTCATGGTGAGAAATCTCTTTTTTTATAAAATTTGTAGGGAATTTGACAAACTAAATTTCAAAAACTAATAGTTTTTGGTTAAGTGTAAATCTAGTAGGTAACTTCTAGGGCTTGTAAACTCTATTGAACATTAAGTTTGCATAAGTCGAATTTACACGATTCAGAAGGTAAATATGTACATAAGAGGTTATATGAAAACGCCTGGTAATTTTTGAACCTACACAAAATTTATTTTTTCTGAGTCCTTTGCATGTAACAATTTGAGTATTTTGAAAATAGAAAATTTTTTGAGTAATTATTGAGTTTGGTTGCTTTTCGTTATTTCAAAAATTATAAATAGAACATTTCTTTAATAATTCAAATATTTTGTAGAAATTTTGAAATACTTTAACAGACCTAATTTGATCGACTTTAAAATACCACGCATCCGAAAATTTTTCTTATTTTCGGCCTAAAACCAAATCTTTTAAAATTTAAAGTTTTTGAATCTGTCCCCAAACCGAAGTCGAAATTCCTAATTTAAGCCCAAATCCCTGACAACTCTGTTTACACCTCATTTGACAAAATAAAATCCTCCCTTGACAAAATTCCCCAAAATAAAATCCTCATTTGACAAAATTTCCCACATGCTAAAATTATCGATGTGGCATCTCTATATTATATGTCTCTGAGTTTACCCATTGTGTACCAATAGCATACATCTGCTAAGGGAAGGTTACTTTATTTACAACAATTGAAAGTTTAACAAAAACTTTGCGGAAAAAAAATTAAATTTTTTTATTAAAACAAAATATTGCCGCCACCGTGTATCGAACATGCGACCTCAAGACTGCTAGTCTAGCTCTCTACCGCTGGTTGATATGAAAGTTGACTGGCATTAAAACAATACTTTGTTATTGCCAGATATTATGTCTTATTCTCTTCCATAAAAGTACTTATTAAACAAGTGCGAAAGGTGCACTGCAATTTTATTTTTTTCAGTACTATTTTCACAGGTGCATAAAAAGCTATTTTTCATCCTTTTTATTTAATATCCCAGTGTAGAAACGGTAATGACGGTAATGATATCATTAATTTTTGGACTACCAGTAATGACACCTTCTTAACTTCTGCATTATTTTAAAAAATATAATAATGAGTTACTGATAATGAACTTATTTTTATCATTATTTAAAATAGAAAATAATTTTCTAGATTTTTTTTAAATTTTTTGAAATCTATTTTTATACTCAATATTTTTTAAATACTGGTAAGGATATATGTAACCACATATTTTTTGATTTTTTGTATGTTGGCGAGTAAGCTTACTTGTGTGCAGCATGTCAATTATGTTTTTCTCTATTAAATATTACGTGTCGATATAGCTCAGATGGTAGAGCTATTGACTGGCAATCTGTAGACCCAGGTTCGATTCCCGCACCAGAAAATTTTATTTAAAACAAAAAATACAATAAAAAATATTTTTTTTTATATAATTTATTTTTTTGAAAATCTATTTTTAGACTCATTATTTTTGTCAGTACTGGTAAGCATATAGGTAATGACATATTTTTAGATTTTTCGTATGCTGGTGTGTAAGTATAACTCATTATTTTTCGCGACATCGCCATATAAAGGTAATAAGAAATGTAATAACAAAAGTAACTAGTTACCATTACCAAGTATGTAGTTACATAACAACATATCTGGTAATGATTTTCTACACTGGGTAGTTTACTGACTCAAGCTGACAATAATGACCGATTCTGCAAAGAACTCGTTGAGTTTCAACTGAAAAAACCTTGAAAATTTGTCATATTAACAAAATATTTAATTGATTCAAGTAAAAATTTTGTTGAAATGGAAATTGAATTTTTACAATTATTTTTGTCACTTAAAATTCAGTGATATTTTTATCTGTGTATATTTAGAACCTAAAAATTTAAAAAAAAAAATTGGAAGTTTCTCATATCGTCAAAATATTTAATTGATTCAAGTAAAAATTTTTTCAAATTGTAAATTGAATTTAAAGAATTATTTTTGTGAATTAAAATATAAATATATATTATTTATATAAATTACAAAAATTGGATATCGAAATATATTAGAGGTTTTCATATAAACTCGTATTATACTCGTAAACGGTGTAAATCTACAAAACAAATCTAATAAATCGACATAAAACATGTGGTTTGTATTTATACAAGGTTTACAAGGAATTTACGAGTTTATATGAAAACCTTATTTTAAATTAAAAATTTTGCTCGGTAATAAGTATGTTATGACTTGACATATTTTTAAGCATTCCCGGTAAAAAATGGTTTTAATATAAAAGTATCAGCCAATCAAGATATTTATAAAAATAAATATTTTTGTAGTGCTCCGGAATTAAAATTAAAACCTTGTTTATGGTTAGGCCCATTTGTTTTAAAATCTATTGACTAATATTTCTCATGCTTAAACCCACTTTAATAACTTTAATTTAGTTAATATAATCAATTAACTAAGTAATTAAAAAATGTAAATAATAATTAAGTTATAAGAACTAACTTCATGTAAATATTTAATTAAGATTAACGAAAATATATATTGCACAAAATTTGAAAATTAAAATTATTCACAAAAATCTTCTTGTTTCCAATAACATTAATAATAATACACTCAAAAAAGACTGTTGGTAGAATCTACTGAAATGACAGTTAAAACAAATGTATATGCAGTTAAAAAGGCGATAAAGATAAACTTTACCTTTAAAATAAATAAAAATTTAGTTATTTTTAACTGTTGAAAAATAACTCGCAAATGCATTAAAAATAACTAACAATGTTGTAACATTAACTGACAAATTTGTACTACAAAATTTTAAAACAACTGACAAAATAGGTAAAAACTACTGTTTTATACAGTTATATTATAAAAAAATATTTTAATAAAAAAAACCTATTTTTTCTTTCGATTATAAAAATTTTTGTGTAATTACTTCAACACACTTGTAATTTCAAGTAAAAATTCCAAACAGTTCTGCAGTTATTAATTTTCTGGTTTTTATTTAATTTTTTTTTTATCAATAATAAAAAATGAGGGAATTTTTAGTTGATCTTTTATTCTGATAAATGAATGTTTTTTAGTTTGACTCTAGATTATAAATTAATATCACTTTTTGTTTTAAATTATTTTCAAATCAAAGAAAAATGATACAATTTTTACAAGTAAATTACAAAGAATAATTTTTTTTTTTGAAAGAATTCGATAAGGCCAGCAAGACAGAATACGTATTTTCGGCTTTCGCTACAAAGCCATCATCAGTGTCGTTTGCCTTGAATGGGTTAATAATTGATGATCGTCTACTTATGTGACAGTTAAAAGCAAATCGAATATGTTAACAACAACTCAACTTAGACTAACATCAACGAAATCTAACAATGCTATTTTTATCCTTTGTTATTATTACTCTTTTTTGCTTTGAACCTTAATTCTCAAGGTATCTCAGCTGGTTCTATTCAACTCTGTGTATGATAACCACCGATATTTGAATTACAACGAACCGTTAAATTTAAATGTATGTTATTTAAATTATATTTTACACCGTGTCATGTGTTTTTTAAGATGAATGAGGGAATTTTTAGTTGGTCTTTTATTCTGGTAAAAGAATGTTTTTAGTTTGACTCTATATCATAAAGATCAACTAAAAATTCCCTCATTCATCTTAGAAAACACATGGACACGGTGCAAAATATAATTTAAATAACATCCCTACGGGAAATTTTAACAAACTGTCACCGAACTGGCCCCTTTATACGAAATAGAGTGGTCACTTTTACATGGCGTTGTCATTGGAGGGAGAAATTGACCCCTAGTGACATGTCACAAGACAAAACCCAGGACAGGTCCCTGAACTTTGTTTTTTATGAGAGTTCAGTAACCTGTCCTAGTATTTGTCTTGTGACATGTCACAAGGGGTCAATTTTCCCCTCCTATGACAACGCCATGTAAAAGTGACCACTCTATTTCATATAAAGGGGCCAGTTCGGTGACAGTTTGTGAAAATTTCCTGTAGGGATACATTTAAATTTAACAATTCGTTGTTATTCAAAAATGCGTGTTTATCATACACAGAGCTGAATAGAACAAGCCGTTTTACTTTCAGCAAGTTTTTTCTATACGAAATGAAGAAAATAATAAGCGCCGTATATATTATAAAAAGTACCATAACTTTGCCAATTTTCAATATTTTAAACAAACTCACTCAAAATTAAATATGTTTTTAGAATAAATTATAAAAAAAAAAATATGTTTAAGGTGTACTGAAATTTCTGAAAAATGTAATGTAATATACTTAACCAGACCTACAATCATAGATTCAATGAATTAATTCTTTAATTCACTTTTGGATTTTTAATTAAAATTGACTAAGATATCATTCCTTTATACTATTCCCTATGAATTCATTAACTGGCTTCATTATTTTAATTTTCATACATACCCAGTGTAGCAACGGTAATGACATATCATTATTTTTTGGAGAACCAGTAATGACACCCACTTACCTTCTGCATTATTTTAAAACATATAATAATGAGTTACTGATAATGACTTATTTTTATCATTATTTCATATAGAAAATAATTTTTTAGATTTTTTTGAAAATTTTTTGAAATCTATTTTTAGACTCAATATTTTTTAAACACTGGTAAGGATATATGTAACCACATATTTTTTGATTTTTTGTATGTTGGCGAGTAAGCTTACTTGTGTGCAGCAGGTCAATTATATTTTTATCTATTAAATATTACATGTCGATATAGCTCAGATGGTAGAGCTGTTGACTGGCAATCTGTAGACCCAGGTTCGATTCCCGCACCAGCAAATTTTATTTAAAAAAAAAAAAAATACAATAAAAAATATTTTTTTTATATAATTAATTTTTTTGAAAATCTATTTTTAGACTCATTATTTTTGTCAGTACTGGTAAGCACATAGGTAACGATATATTTTTTGATTTTTCGTAAGCTGGTGTGTAACGACAACTCATTATTTTTCGCGACATCGCCATATAAAGGTAATAAGAAATGTAATAACAAAAGTAAGTAGTTACCATTACCAAGTATGTACTTACATAACCACATATCTGGTAATGATTTTCTACACTGGGTAGTGAATGAATTCTTTCATAAATTCATTATTTTTAAAATGATCATTCACGTGAATGATAAAATATTTTATAAATTCAATTCTACTACAAAAAGCCTGAAAGATTTTTCTTTCATTGGTTTTGTAAAAGATTAAAAGAAATGTTTGCGTTTTTAAATTTCGGTTTGAATCTAGAATAATTACCTTCATTATTTCTGTGGGTTGTGTATATGATATCAATATTAAATTCCTAAAATATTTTTTTTTAATTTGTAATTATAAACTTTTACGATTTGAATGAAATTACAATGCTCATAAGCCATTTTGTAAAAGATTAGAATTGCAAAAAAAAAATAATAATGATTCAAATTGATTGTAATTCTATAAGGAATTTATTTAACATAAAAATGCGTTCTATTTAATATTATGCGTTGGAAATCAAGCCTATGAATTAATTCTAAAAGAAGTTTGATGGAATGATATATGTTCAAAAGTATGGATACTAAACACGTGGTCATTTGTATTCTCTCCTCTACTGCATATCTAAATTTCAGCGAAATCTGTGTGACCGCGAGAATAACTTCCTTGGTAATGATGCCTAAAAACCTGGCCCTGAATATTTTATATACTCATACAAGTTTAATTTAAAAAATCCGAAACATGCTCATTTAGCACCAAGTCCTTTTCGTCGAAGCATTTAAAATTTTAGTTTTTCCAACATATTTTTATGCCAATTTAAAGGCACAGGCTAAACAGACACGTCACAAGTGACATATGCCAAAAAGGTCTAAGAAATATATTTATCTTCTAGGATAAATATGTTAATTATTTTATATTAAACCGCCATTTTATGCTTTTTTATAAGCCTTTAACAGGCTAGACTTAAAAACTTATGTTTATAAAAATTTACGGTCAGTTTTATAGTCAGAACTAAGAACAAATTTTTTTATAAAATTTTACTTAAGTCAGAAATTTTAAAACGAAATTTCGAACTTAAGAAATATTTATGACAAAAATCGTTCTTAGCTCTGACTACAAAACTGGTTCTTTTATTTCTTTTCAAATAATTTTTTTTTTACTCTTAATGGTTCAGAAAATGGTGAAGTAGAAAATTTGTTTTAAAAATGGCATTTGTTTTTGAATTTTTTGTTTTAAAAAATTGATACTCCCAGCCGAAATGAGCAGGGAAAAAACGGCGGCGGCGGCTTAAACAGTTCAGGGCGGCTGGCTTGTTTCTCTGGTGGTGTAATGGTTAGAGCTTGGACTGTTACACACAAGCTTGCGGGTTCGATCCCCAGCGACGGCAACATCATTTGAAAAAAAAAATTTGTGTATGATTTTTTTATCCCTCATACATATCGCAGCGTGCTCCTTCGGTGTTCCCATAGCACTTAACCCCACCGAAGTAAAATAATATAACAGGGCTATGAACTAAACAGCTTCAACAAAGTTCGCCAAACCTCCATCAGATGGCCTGGACCGATTTAAACTAAAATCGACAGGCTCCGTCCTTGGGTCGGTGTACAAAATTCAAAATATCTATAAATATATATAAAATCAATAAGCCTTGTCCATGCTCCCATGTAAATCAGTGCACCAAATTTTGTGTATTTGCTACCTATAGCGTGCCAAGAATCCAATTTTGGGGGCACCTTCATATGGGCACAATATCTAAACATAGACCAATTTTAACCAACATCAATAGGCTTCGTTCTGGAGTCGACATAAGTCGGTGTTCCAAATTTCATCAAATGCGCACAAGAATACATGGATAGATAGATGGACGGATACCAGGGAAGACTGGGCAGCCGACTCCGTTATTCGGAGTGGTGATATCTCAGTGTTCACGGACGGTTCGAAGACGGACATGGGGACAGGGTCGGGAGTTTACTTCGGCGAACTGGACCTTCGAATCTCCATACGACTCTCGGGCGATTGTAGCGTGTTCCAGGCGGAAGTGTATGCAATTGACGTGGCCGCACGGATGATAATGGAACGGGATTTGGATCCATCGTCTATTAGCATCTTTGCGGACAGTCTTGCTGCTTTGAAAGCCCTGGAATCCGATACTGTCAGATCGGGGTGTATGCGGCACTGTATTGAATCCCTCGACCGTATTCGTCGGCACTCGGTAAGGCTGGCGTGGGTCCCTGGACACGCTGGGATTGCGGGGAACGAGAGGGCTGACGAGTGTGCGAGGAATGGCTCCGAGTCGGTTGAGGACCCTATACAGACGGAGGTCCTGGTTCCTCTGGTGGAGCTATTCGGTGTGATAGGGGATATATCGGATAGGGAGACAATTGTGGGATATCTCGGACCCTATGGCCACTGCCTGATCCGGGGAGGACAATGATTCTTCTTGGATTTGGCAAGCGGACAGTCGGGATGCTTGTAGGAGTTCTAACGGGACACTGCGCGATAGGCCGAATGGCTGCGCGTTGGGGTTACACCCAGGCGGACTACTGCAGGGGCTGTGGGGACGAGGAGGAGGAGGAGACAGTGCATCATCTGATTTGTGAATGTCCGGGACTGAAGGAACGGCGACTCAGATATCTGTGGTGCAGGTTCTTCGACGACCTGGACAGTCTACGCGATGTTTCTCTGTCTGGTCTTGCGAACTTTTTAAGGGGATCGGGATGGTTCTAGATTTCTCGGGTCGTGGTATTTCTTTCCATGTGGGGAGAACTAAGGGAATCACAATGGGCCCTATGGCCTCCGAGTGAACTCGCCGTTCTGGCGGGCTCCTATTCAACCTAACCTAACCTAGATGGACGGATGGACGGGCAGCGTTAGTTCGAAACAAAAAGTAATTTTTAGTCGATCGGTATGCGAAAAGATGGGTCTATGTCCAATATTTTTTGTGTTGCAGACATCAGCACAAACTTATTTATTATACCCACGTAGTGGTGTAGGGTATAACAATAATTCACTTGCCTGCTACGCAATTATCTCAATTATGCAAAGACCCAGCAAAAAAAGAGATTCCGAAGCAGTAGAAAAAGCACTACAATTGATGATCTAGATGTACTTTTTTTAACATAAACACTAATGATTTTAACATTGAGTTGTCATAGTAGAGGAGTACTCCCACTGCAACATTTTTTGAGTAGGTATATTTTGAACGACTGCAAAGGAAGCTCTTTTTCAACAATTAAAAGTTAAAAAAAATTCTTCGCAAAACAAATTATATATTTTTTCTTTTTAATTTTTTATTGCCGCCACCGATTATCGAACTTGCGACCTCACGATTACTGGTCTAGCGCTCTACCCCTGAGCTATCGTTCGATATGAAAGTTAACTGGCATAAAAACACCACTTTGTTAATGCGAGATATGGTTCCTTATTCTCTTCAATAAAAGTACTTATTAAACAATTGTAAAAGGTGCACTTCAATTCAATATTGTTTTCAGTACTATTCTTATTATTTTTTATATATAAAAATTATTAAAAATTGAAAAATTAAAAAAATATTGAATTTAAACAAATTAATTATAAATATTAAAAAAAAAATTATTAAAATAAAAAAAAAATTAAAAAAAAAAATATTGGTCCAGCCGGGATCGAACCCTCTGTTTGGAAATACCAAATGATACCAAAATCACTTTTGAGGTTCACTTTTAGAGCAATTGCTCTTTAGAAGCAATACTTAAGTGATTTTTTGGATGTTGTTTAGATGTAATTCTAAAAAGCTGTAAAAATGTACTAACAGATACTTTGGAGGCAATGAAAGAAGTGATTTTTTTGAAGTTGTTCAGAATAAGAATAAGCAGCAAAAATACACTAAAGTATACTTGTGATGCAGTGAAAGAAGTAGTTTATGAAGCATTACTTTTTTTTGCTCGGGATATACAATAACTTTGTTAATTACACTATGCGACAGTCAAAATCGGGATGGGATGAAACCAACGGGAAATGTTATATCGGTCAAAAACAAGTTATACGTGTCCCGGCGTTTCGCTGGGTCACCCCTAGGAATCGAGATATATCTTTTTTTTTGACATAACTCGAGAACCACTAGTCCGATTTTGCTCAAATAATTTTAAAAAAATTAAAAATTACAATTCCTTTAATCTGTTCATATAACGTTTTTCTATATACTCAACAGTTTTGCCGGTAAAAATAAATGTTTGTTACCGCTACCATAAAAATCAATAACCTTTTTGTTTATTACTTTTTTTTAATATTTTAGGCAAAAAATATTTTTTTCTTTATACATTTATTTTTACCCGCAAAACTGTTGAGTATATAGAAAAACGTTATATGAACAGATTAAAGGAATTGTCATTTTTAATTTTTTTAAAATTGTTTGAGCAAAATCGGACTAGTGGTTCACGAGTTATGTCAAAAAAAGACCACCAAAGGTCAAATCGATATATCTCGATTCCTAGGGGTGACCCAGCGAAACGCCGGGACAAGTATAACTTCTTTTTTACCGGTATAACTTTCCCCGGAAGTTTGAACCCTTCCCAATCACTGAGCCCTACCATTTGTCTCACAGTGTAATAATTCACTTGCCTGCGACGCAATTATCTCAATAACGCAAAGATATACGTTGTTTATAATATTTACCTTTCTTCAAAAAAATTAAAATAAAAATCAGCAATTTTTTAAACATTTAAAATTTTTTTAATAAACGGCGAGTTTTTTTTTTAATAATTTTCTTTGTCTTCGGCACAACTATCTCAATTTTCTACACAAAGTAAGAAAATTAGAACTTTAGGCAATTTTTCGTATTTTATTTTTGTTTGATTTTTCATAATGAAAAATATCCCATTTTGTATCTACTAAAGGGCTGAATGAATGTTTCACAAAACATTCTCTTGCATGCGCTGATGTCATATTTGACGATTTTTAATACTAAATGTAACAAAAATTGACAATTTTGCTTATTTGTACTAATTTACAAGATATTAAAATTTAGATCATTAAAAAAAAATAAATAAAATAAAAAGCAAAAAAAAAATTTGGTGTTGTATAAGAAAATGTTTTGTGAATGTTTTGCAAAACATTCATACTGGCCTCTAGTATCTACGCAATTAAACCGAAAAATTGCGAATTATCGGCCAAAAACTTTGGGTAAACTTTTCATATGAAACTTCGTCTAAATTTGTATGTAAATTTTTCTTTGGGTGATTTTGCCTATAGCCCATACAGATGATTATTAACATGATCTCTCTCAATTTAGATAATAATATGATTGTAATTAGGGCTGTACAATCATATATTATCTACATAACTTATGATTGTAGACGAGGCAATAAAGCAATATCCGAAAAAAGTGAGATTTTAAGTAAGTATATAATGATTATAGGCGATAATATTATTATTAGAGTATGATTGATACAATAATAATTTGATTGCAACAAATAACTATGGCAGTAGGGAAAATAGTTTAGTAGCCGTAATCATATTGCAATCACATGTTTTATTTTGATTTGATTTAGAATCAATCTCTAATTAATTTAACTCTGTTTCTGTTTAATTTCCAAATTTTATTTTTTTTTTTTTGTGTAAATATAAAATTTTCATATAAATTCATAAACAATTTTAAATATTGTGTGTTTATTTAGTAATTAGTCAACAATACATAAAATTTTCACTATTTACCATAAACTCGAGAAACAATACCGCATAAACAATTAATAAACTAATTAACATAAAAATAATTGCAAATTTTAAATACAAAGGAAATTTTTTTTATATATTTTGCCAATAAAAACATGTATAAAAAATTCCGTAGCAATTATTTATTTTTTTTACTAGCAACCATTTTTTATATTTCTCAATCGAATATTCCGATTTAAATTAAAAACATACAGCATTTAATTCTATACCAAATGAAATTTATTTAAAATAAAATGTGAAATTTAATTTAATTTTAAGTATTAGCAGGTAATTACATAATATGAACAATCTAATCTGTGCTATATTTATTGAATATTTATGTATTGAATGTATATTATTGAACCGAAAAAAAAATCAAGATTAATATTAATTAAATGTCTATTTATATATTCTTCCAAAAAAAAAAAAAAAAATAATAAAATAAATAAAATTGAAAAAGACCAATTTAAAACTAAAAATAATAAAAATGAAGAAAATAAAATTCAAATAATTAAAAGAAAAATTAAATAGCGCTTTTTTTATTAATTTAGGAAAAGGTAAGGAATTACACATATGATATTATACATTTTTACAGGTTTTTTTTCAAAATTTCTGAAGAACTATGACTTTCAATTGTAGTTTTCTACATTTAAGAAAATTTCAAACAAAAAAAATGTATAATTATATTTTATTTTGTGAATTCATAAATGATCTTTAAAGTTATAGGAGGCTTATGAAATAAATTTTGTATGAAAAATTTGTTTTGTAAGCCTTCTATAACTTTATAAAGAATTTATGAATTTACACATAAATTTTTATTTCATTGGAATCACGTTTATTGGCCAGTTTTATAGTCTGAATTTAGATGGAGTTTTTTCTTAAATATTGCTTAGATAAGGAAATTTTCAAACAAAGTTGCTGAATTAGGAAATAATTAAGAAAAAATTCTATATTAGCTCTGACTGTAAAATTCGCCTTATTTTTAAAAATCTTTTAATAAATTTATTTTGCTCTGTGAGTTTGAATTTCGCAGCACTTATATATTAAAACCTTTAGTAAATTTTAGCATGAATATTCTTTTAAAATCTGTAAATTATTTAAAACAACTTAACATCCGGCTTTGTAGCATGTTTTTAAAACAACACTTAGTTTAAGTTATATTCCAAAATTTAACCATGTTTTTTGCCACCACTTCCTTTTTTGCCGCCACCGCCAGAACTTTTTCCACCTCCTTTTTTACCACCTGCTTCGACCAACATTTGATTGGCACCAAATATGGACATAACGACCAGGAATATTAATAGCAAATATGAAAATTGCATTTTTTAATGTTTCTTCTAGTAGAAGTTTAAAAAATTAACTAAGTTTAGTCTGAGATGAGCACGAGTTTTTATAGCAAGATCGTCTTACCAAATATAGAATTAACACTAGATACACCGAAAAAAAAATGTTTATTTGTGTGTTTTATTATATTAAAAATTACATTTTAAATTAAAAGGCCTTTTTATCTATTGCGAAACTATTCTAAAGGATAAAGCCCGAGGTTTTGGTGGATAATAATTTTTGGAATTTGCCACTAATTTATCTATGACAATCGGGAACAGGATTGCCAGGTACTTTTTTTCGTTGTCCCCAAATAAATCGAAAAATATACCCTAAAAATCCACAACTAGAAAAAATATTGAAAAAGTTAGCAGAGCTTATTTAATTTGCTTGAAATGAACATTATACGCATAAAAACTATAGTCAAATACAAAAATTTAACTAAGAATAACTGTTTTTAAAAATTCTTGGATTGCTTTTGTATAAATGTCTAGAAAAATTGTCAGAATTTAGGGACTTTTAAGAAGAAAACGTTCAATTTACATAAAATTATTTAAACAAACCAATTAAACCCTATGTTTTATTTTGAAATTTTCAAGAATTTAAGGCATTTTTTCAAAGAATTTTTAGATTTGAATTTTTCAAGTTTGCCTGCTTAATACAATAGACTTTTATTCATAATCAATATGTTTTTTTGTAAAAGAATATTTTGAGATTCTGGGTCATTAATCATATAAAACTCAGGAAAAAAGGATTTATTTGTGTTAAAAAGCTTTAAATTAATATAGAAAATCCATAAAAGGGTGAATTTTTTACTTTTTTTGAAATTATGCGGACAAACTTGACTGATTTTTTATGAAAACTATACAAAGTTAATATAATCTTCAAAATTTATGAAGGATTTTAAATATCCCCAAAAAATCCCCAAAACCTTTTTTAAATCCCAAAAAAACACCTGTCCCCAAATGAAAATTTTTTTCCCCAAGACCAACAAAATATCCCCAAATTTGGGGACAAAACCCCAAGTCTGGCCAGCCTGATCGGGAAAGCCCTCTATTTAAAATGTAATTTTTTTGGATAAAGCACCGTAAGTTGTTTTTCACGTGGAAAAATTTCACTCGAACTTTATATGCCTCAAATTGCAATTTAATTTAAACTATTGAACAATTTTTTTAATTTTATAACAAAGACACAATCAAAATAAACAGAAAATGTCACTTTTTCCCAAGAAAAATAATAGTCTTGTACGTTAAATTTGCGTGAAAACAAACTCTACACAATTTTCACGTGAAACTGATTGTCGTGAAAAATCATTTTTTTTATATGGAGTTTAACAGTTTTTTCACGTGAAACTGGAACAACTTACGGTGCTTAAGTAGTAAATAATGTTATACACTCTCCATTTTTAGCGCATATACTTAGACCGACTCGCGAAAAAAGGTAAAAAGTGCCCCCTTCAAAATAAACCTTGGTTTTTTTTTTTTTTTTGATGATTCCCAAAATATTTCGGGTCTAGCAATGAGATCTCACGAGCTGGACTACTTTTAAAAAATGTCTTTTTTTTAGTTTTTGTAAAAATTTTTCATTTTATCTAAAGACAACATACTCAATATGGGTATCATATGAAAGGTTTTTTTGAGGCGCGTAAAACACTGGGGCCGATAAAGAACTGGGGAAACAAAATTCCCAACGTTGGAAAAACGCTAACAAAACCAATAA
This sequence comes from Leucophora obtusa, assembly GCA_949987735.1. Lineage (NCBI taxonomy): Eukaryota > Metazoa > Arthropoda > Insecta > Diptera > Anthomyiidae > Leucophora > Leucophora obtusa. The sequence continues at coordinate 54,457,626 of OX465299.1, forward strand.
ATAGGTGGTCTGGAAATATATTTTCCAAAATAAAATTAGAAAATCTACAATAAAATTTCAAAAAAAAATTAATATGCATTTTTTTTGTCCTGCCGTGATTTGAACCCAGACCGTCAGATTGGCCAACCACAGCTCTACCCATTGAGCTAACGAGGATAGCTAAAACAATACTTGGTAGCCAAAAACATAAAAAAATTATAACAGCTGGAAACTACTGACTTTGCTAAAATGCAAGCACTGGGAAAAAGTTTTTTTGGAACTAATATGCTAGCGTTGGGAAAACAAAAAAAGTTGGTCTTGAAGGAGCTTTTGCAGAAAACATAAAATTGATTTTATAAAATAAAAAAAAAAATTTAATTAAAAAAAATAAAAAAAAATGTTTGCTTCCAACCGGATTTGAACTCGTATTTGAACTTTCTGACTACAAACCTATTTAACGAAGAGTCATCATTTTTATAAAATAATTGATTGATTTGTATCGCAAATAAGTGATCTGCCACTCATTTATTTTTAAAGACGCGGTTACCCTGTGGTATGCCGGTGCTTGATTTTTTGGTACCACTGGAAATTTCTGACTTAGTCATAAAGTTGAAAAACAATAATTTTTCGAAAGTTCAATCGTTTCAACTACACTCATAGATATAAATCTTTAAAAATAGATAAAAATCGAAAAAAAGCTTCGACAATTTTAAATTTTTTTTGTGATTTTTTAGGCTACAAATTATTTATAATTTTTTTTTTGCTGAGTTAGCAGGTTAATTTGCTATTTTCCACTAACAAAAATTTAACTCAAATATACCTACAATTCTGAATATTTAGCAGTTTTATTTTTGCTGTTCCTCTATTACTTATATGTAGCAAAAATAATCTGCTACATATAAGTATAATATAATAATCTTTAACTAATTTTTAGTAGTTTTAACTAAATTTTTTCAGACTTTTCTATTAGTGTAGGTAAACTGTGTCTAAATATTAACCGATTTTCTCCAAATTTAGCATATATTAATCGACTCTTTACCGCATGGGATGAAAATTTTCCGATATCCCTAAATAACTTCGATAATTTTTGTGCTACGTTTTTAAAATCTTGTAATATATCGAAGAATAGCAAGCTTTCAAAACTTTCACAATTGTATTTCTAAATTATTTCGATTCTACCCCACCGTGCGCAGAAGTGTCTAAAGGGCCACAAACATATGTGCTTTAGAGCGTACCACCTTACAGGCAAAAAAAAAAAATCCAATATGAAGTATTTTTGCAAGGAGGTTTCAAAAAAAAAAATTTTTATTTTTTTTTGCCGAAAATTTACATTTTTCGTTATATCTTTGGTATTTACAGTTGGATAAGGAAGTTTTTCGCTAAACCCAGTAGAAATTTTTTTTATATATTGGCTGCCGAACGTAGGGGTCGCCTTTTTAAATTTTTTTTAATTGGATTTTTCCTTTATAGCAAAACACTGGTCTCCTCGAGGCAAAAAAAAATCGATATATCATACTTTAAAATCCGATTTTAAATGCCGAAGCTATAACGAAAAGTTGAAAAAGGCGACCCCTACGTTTGGGAAAAAATTTTTTTGAAATCGCCTTCCAAAAATACATCATATTGGAGGGTGTATGGCGAACTTTTGTTTTGAGGTACGGTCTAATGTGCTTGTATTAATTTTTTATAAAAATAACGATTATTCTCAACCAAGAAATAAAAAACTATTTTTTTTTGTGTAAGTTCAAACCAGTTTGGATAATTTTGAACCTTGTAGTTTTTGTTTTACTAGTGGCAACACTGGTGTGAATGGAAATGTTTCTTACAAAACCTATACGGATGAGCGATATACCTAAATTTAATATCACTCATACGTAGGGTTGCCATTTCCATTTTGAGAAAAAGAGGACGTCAACCTCAAAAAAGGAGGACATTTGTCTTAAAAAAGAGGACATTTTTTTTAATAAATTAATTTTACAAAAATCAACAACACCATAAAATATACAAATAAAAATTTATTTTATAAATAAAACAATTTTTATTCCCACTAAAAAAAATTCACAAAAATTCAAAAAAATAATTTGGAGCTTTAAATAAATGGTACATAAACAAACAAAAAAAAAAACAACGGTAAACCAATTCATTGCATACATTTTCAGAAATGTACATTTCTATTATTTCTTGTTACGAATTGTAAAGGATTTTTTTTGAAGGTTTTTCAATGCTTCCAATTTGAATTAGTATAGTACTGCCGCATTTCTTCAAATATTCATAACACTCTTGAAAATTCATATCAAAATTTTACTTGACTCTAATAATATTAAAAATAGAACTAGAAATAGTTTCTGGATTAAATTTTTTTCTGGCCTTGATTAAAAACAAATAAACTTACCAAAAAAGATAAAAAAAATCATTCTTAACTTAAAATTAGTAGTACCTGAATAAACAAAAAAAAAAGCGCATTGGACGCCAAAAAGAAATAAATTGAATCCAGAAACTATTTCTGATATTATTAGAGTCAAATATAATTTTGATATGAATTATCAAGAGTTTCATGAATATTTTTCAACGCTTCCAATTTGAATCAATTTATTACTGTCGCATTTCTTCAAATATTCATAAAATTCTTGACAATTCATTTTAAAATTATATTTGACTCTAATAATTTCAGAAATAGTTTCTGGATTCAATTTATTTCTTTTTGGCGTCCACTGTGCTTTGATTAAAGAAGATAATCGTTCTACGTTGGCATTATGTGCTGGTAAGAAAAAATATTTTATCGATTCAATAATATTTTTTAGATTTATATTTTATTATTTATTATATTTTATCAATGTAAAATCTAAACAAAATTAATTAATTTGATAAGATATAAAAATAACGAAAAATAAAATCGAAATAATAATAAATTTATTTAATATTTTTAATAATTAAAATAAATTTTATATTGAAATCGTTTACTTCACAATAAAATAATTTATAGACAGAGAATATAAAATGTAATTGAAGTATTTTTGTTGACAATAAGTATGTGCATTTAAAAAAAAAATTGATTTGAAACAAACACCCATGAATTTGAATAAAAAAGATATTGTTTTAACAATTTGCTTCATCAAAAAGTAACAAAATATTTACCTATGTTGATTTCAATTACTATTTTTGGTTCAGTGTAGATAATAAATTTAAAAAAAAAAAACGAACTTAAAAAATTGCAAAATAATCACAGAATGCGAAAAAAGACTTTGTGGTGCAGAAATTAAGTAAAAAACTTAAAAGAACGACTAACATTCTGCAAACGAATATAATGATGCAACAATTTCAGTTTTTTGGCTAATTTTTTCGCAACTGTTTTTTGCAAATAGCGACTAATTTTTGGTATAAGATGTAGGTATTATAGTCCTTTAGGTTATGAATTTCAAAATACCGCACTTAAAAAATTGCAAAATAATGGCGGAATGCGAAAGAAGGCTTTGTGGTGCAGAAAATAATATTAAAGACTTAATTGGCGATTAACATTGTGTAAACGAATATGTTAATGCAAATATTTTTCCTTTTGCAAAAATTTTATTTACAAACTAACTAACAAACTACTTTGTATAAGATTTTGGTATTTTAGTACCTTTTGTAGTTAACAATTTTTAACATTTCTTTCGAAATTCTATTGGAAATGCTGTATTTATTATCTAAATATTTAATTTAATTTTTTTTTTGCACACAAGCGAAATAAATTTTTCAAATTTACTGCAAAAGAGCTTACGTTTTCATAATGCTCGATTTTTTTTTTTTTTTTGGAAAAAAGCCGTTTTTTGTGAAGCTCTTTTTCATTTTTTAAGCTTAATCATTGAGCTCACTTGTTTTAAAAAATCGAGGAAGCTATATTTTTTTAGCTACTTACATTTTTATATAAGAGCGAGCTAACATTTTTTGGCTCGTTTTAAAAAAAGTGCGTGCTTTTTTTTGGCACGCTCTTTTTTTAAAAAGAGCAAGAGCCCGAGCTAGCGAGCTTTTCCATCCCTGTACACAATATGAAATTTTCTGTGTAAAAATATTTGGCTGACTTCATTTTTTTTTTTAATTGCCTATTGAAAACTCTATTGGCATAGTCAAATTTGTAGCATTTTTCCATTTCTATTATTATAAATAATGGGTCATATGAATAAAACTTAGCAATTACTTCGAAGTAATTACTTTGGGCTTAGGAATGGCTTTTAACTCCAAATTTACCAATTGGCTGGTAGAATAGCATGAAATGTAAACGAAAATTAAAAAATTAAATTTCTAGTCTACTCCCAAGCAGACTAGATTTGTGAAGTAATTGCTTAAAAAACCCTGTATTTCCCCCTATTAGTAATATCTATTTTTTATTCATATAAGCCAATGTATTCAAATACTTAAAATTTTTCAATATTTAACCACGCCTTCTCTATGCACCTTTTGAAAAAATTTAAAAAGTTTCTCCAATTTTTATTTGTATCATATAGGACATACTTGGGACTAATGAATTAGGTGGACTAATTAATTGACGATTTCATTAACATTGGTAGCATTCTGCAGAGAAACCCTAAACTGATACCGGTGATTTGTAGCGCTTTCTAATTACTTACTCTGTTGAACGATGTTTTCTTTGTTTTATTATACCCTACACCACTATGTGGTTATTATACCCTACACCACTATGTGGTCAGGGTATTATAAGTTTGTGCTGATGTTTGTAGCACCAAAAAATATTGGTCATAGACCCACCTTATAGTATACCGATCGGCTCAGAATTTTTTTTTTATTTCGATTTAACGATGTCCGTCTGTCCGTCCGTCCGTCCGTCTGTCTGTCCATGCAATCTTGTGCGCACTCTACAGGTCGCAAATATTAAGATATTTTGATGAAATTTGGTACGCAAACCTATGTTGGCCCAAGGACGAACAAATTTGATTTTGGTGAACATCGGTCCATGTTTAGACCTAGTGCCCATATAAGGGTCCTACCAAAATTATATTGTTTATACGCTGCAGGTCGTAAATATTAAGATATTTTGACCAAATTTGGTACAGAGACCTATGTTAGCCCAATAACGTAGCCTATTGATTTTGGTGAATATCGTTCCATGTTTAGACCTAGTGCCCATATAAGGGTCCTACCAAAATTATACTGTTTATACGCTGCAGGTCGCAAATATTAAGATATTTTGATGAAATTTGGTACACAGACCTATATTGGCCCAATAACGCAGTCTATTGATTTTGGTGAACATCGGTCCATGTTTAGACCTAGTGCCCATATAAGGGTCCTACCAAAATTATACTGTTTATACGCTGCAGGTCGTAAATATTAAGATATTTTGATGAAATTTGGTACACAGACCTATATTGGCCCAATAACGCAGCCTATTGATTTTGGTGAACAACGGTCCATGTTTAGAACTAGTGCCCATATAAGGGTCCCCCCAAAATTGGCTTGATTACAAACTGCAGGTCGCAAATATTAAGATATTTTAATGAAATTTGGTGCGCTGACTCACATTATAGAAAATTTTGACACAAGCCCCATTTTAACCCATTCGAATTTCGGATCCAAACAATACACCAGAGTGGTGTAGGGTATTGTATAGCCGGCATGCCCGACTTTAACCTTTTTACTCATTTTTAAATACACTTCTTCTACAGTTTTCTTTTATTTTTTTAAATTTTTGTTTTGGAATTATATTTGTATGTTTTTATTTGTCATTCTTACAAAAAAATTTTTATTGTAAATGAACAAAAATAAATGTGTCACTTATTGATCAAAAGTAGCAAATTTTATTTACGCTACCAAAATATGACAGCGCTACCTGAGCGCTCAGACTGAGCGGTTAGTGATCATGTCGTTTAGCAGATAGTTGTACAACTGTTGTAGAACTGTTGACTATTAAATTGTATCTGCCGAACGCACCCATTGATAGATATATATGGTAATGAAATTATTTATTTTCGTTACCATTGTTTCAAATTAATGTTAATGATTTTGGAATTTGATTTCATTGAATAATGACGATGGTTTTTAATTTCATTACCATTGATAATGTATCAATTAAAAAAATAATTACCATTGACAGATAAGCTTTTCGAGAAACATAAAAATTCACTGAAATCAGGGTTGGAAATTGCTACAAAATTTTTAAAAAATTCAAAATTCGAAAAATTTTGCAAAAATCGCTTAAATTGAAAAAATTGTCAAAATTTAAAAATAACCAAAACAGAAAAAAATCACAAAAATTGTAAAAAATTGGAAACATCACAAAAAATCGTCAAAATTTGAAAAATCGTCAAAAATTCGAAAAAATCGCCAAAATTGAAAAAAATCGTTAAAATTTGAAAAATCATCAAAATCGCGAAATTCGCTTAAATAAAATTTTAATCGTCCATATCTCAAAAACTAAAAGAATTAGAGCAAAAATGACTGCACCAAAGGTCAAAACTCACTACCAATACCCCGAAAGCGAAACTAGATTTTGACTTGCATTGCTAGATTTTAAAGCCTCGTAGAGAGAAAAGGGCTTTAATTTGGAATATCCCCCAAAACTCGAAAACTAAAAGAGTTAAATGAAAACGGACAACGGGTTTGGAACAGGGAAGTCATAATGAGACATTTGTGAAAAAATAAGTGCGAAAATCGCTTAAATAAAATTTTAATCGTCCATATCTCGAAAACTAGAAGAGTTAGAGGACAAATGAGTGCACCAAAGGTCAAAACCCACCACCAATACCCCAAAACCGAGACTAAATTTTGACTTGCATTGCTAGATTTTAAAATCGCGTTTTTTTCGAAAACTAAGCCTCGTAGAGAGAAAAGGGCTTTTATTTGGATTATCCCCCGTATCTCGAAAACTAAATGAGTTAGATGAAAACGGACAATGGTTTTGGAACAAGGAAAAATAAATGCGAGAAATAAATTTTGGAAATTTCGTTTTTTAATACCTGGACTATTTTTTAAATTTTGGCGATTTTTTCTAATTTTTTTCGATTTTCACAAATTTTTACAAGTTTTTCAATTCTGGCAATTTATTCCAATTTTCGACAACTTTTTGAAGTTTTCACGATTTTGGTAATTTTCTCAAATATTGATAATTTTTTCAAAATTTTGGCAATTTTGTTTAATTTTTGACGGTTTTATTTAAATTTTGACTATTTGGGCAATTTTTTAAAATATTGACGATTTTTTCAATTTATGACGATTTTTTCAAAATATTTCAATTTTGGCAATTTTTCAAATTTTTTCGATTTTTTCCAATTTGTGACGACTTTTTGAAATTTTGACGAGTTTGGTAATTTTTTTCAAATACTGACAATTTTTTCGAAATTTTTACGATATTTCACAATTTTGGCGATTTTGTGTAATTTTTGACGATTTTTTTTAAATTTTGAATATTTGTTTTGTTTTTTCAAAGTTTGGCGATTTTTTCTAATTTTTGCATTTTTTTTTGTTTGTTTTTTGTTTTGTTTTTGCGATTTTTTCTGATATTTGAAACTTTTTTCAATTTCAGCGATTTTTTGCATCCATGTGCGTGCACATGTGTGCACATTTTGCATATACACATCTTGATGTGTAATGTGCGAGTACCAGTCTGCACTTGCACATGTGCGAATTTGTATTCGCACATCGATTTATATTTTTCGCTCATTTGAGGGCTTTTCCATGCCTGATTATAGCTTATTTTATATATTAAGATTTTTGTAAACAAATGGTTTTTTAATCAGTTGTAGGGTTTGGGGTTCGGAAATTCCCGGGCGGGAATTCCCGGGAAATCCCGGGAAAAGTTTGCCGGGAATTCCCGGGAAAATAATATATATTTCCCGGGAAAACGGGAAATTTTAAAAATATTAAATTTTTTAAATTGTTTTTGTTTCGAATAGGATTTTTTAATTTTAGTCATAAAAAACATTTTAAATACCAAAACCAAAATGTCATTGTTAAAATCTTTTAAAAGGGAATACATTTATTTGACACAGAAATAAAATCTTTGCCAAGTAATTAGGAGCATTTCAACTAATAAAGATTTTTTCGCATAACTTATTCAAAATTTAAGTAGTAAAACCTAAAAACTTGGTAAAATGTTTAAAAGAAATATGAAAAAATAGCTTTGTTTCTTACAAATAATCGCCCTTACTATCTAAATTTTTCAAATGTATAATTTAGGTAAAGTCGACTTTAGTTAAAATATTGGGTGGCAGTATACCTTGACTTGGTTTATTTTTGGAGCATTCTGATTGGTTAATTTATTTTCAACCAATCAAAATATTTGAAAATATAAATATTTTTGTAAGGTTTTCATACACAAAATGAACAAAACCGTTTGATTAAAAATAAAGTCGACTTTAAATTTAAAATACTCCTTTATATTAAGGGTCAATAATTTTATAAGTAACGTTTTCATTAATAAATATGAAAAGAAAAGACTAATGGTTAACGGTGGTATCTAAATTTGGTTATCCGACATCTAAATTTGGTTCACAAAAAAAAAAAAATTGATGGTCATGCAACTTCTCTTAAAGAAAACAACAACAAGAACAACGTTTCAGCTAAAATTAGCAAAGTACCCGAAGAAAAAAGTGTAAACTGAATAGGCATTAAAGGTTTTATGGTACGGCAAACATTTCCTGAAATGGTTCCAAATAATCCGCACCATAACTAGATCTTCGTTTATTCGAGAAAGTTTTTATAATAAAAACCTGGCATTGCAAAAAAAATAAAACCGATATAAAGAACATTATATTAAATTACTACAATCATGTAAAAGATATCATGATAAAAGAAATATCGAGCAATATTTCTAACAATTGGAGATTTACTATATTTTTAGATGAATGGACAAGAATATCACAAAAGAGATATTTGAACATATGTATAAACGGAAATAATTCATTTTATAACCTGGGGTTGGTTTATATATCAGGAAGATGCAATGCTGATGAAATAAGAAGAATTGTAGAAATAAGACTAGAAGAGTTTTATTTGTCTTTGGAAAATAACATTGTGGCCACCATATATAATGGACCAAGTGTGATGAAACAGTTTGTTTCCGACAGTCCAGTAGTAGGTGCCTGCTGGAATCATGCAATTCATTTGGCAGTGCTGCGACTAATTTATGTGAAATCAAATGTTCAACATTCTGATATTTTTACTTTGAATTCTCACTACACAGACTGAATTTGTACTGAAATAGTGTTTTTTTTAACAAAAATTACTTATATAGGTGGTTTTCATTAACACTTTTGTTCAAAAATATTTCCCGGGAATCCCGGGAATTAAATTTTTTCATTCCCGTTTCCCGGGAAATAAAAAAGTCCGGGAAATCCCAAACCCTAATCAGTTGTAATTAGTTTTTTTTTTACATTAGTGTGATTTCATTACCATTAATAATGTTTTTTCTAATGCAAAATATTTCATTATCATTAAATGATAATGAAATTTTTTTCATTGTCATTAGTGGCAACTAAATTTCAATGGTAATGAAAAATTCCCATGTATGATATAGGACAATAAATACTCTAAATTTTACATTGATAGACATACCTTTTTTTTAGCTGGACAGTTGGCTTGGAAATATATGACATATTTGTTTGGTTTAATTAAACCGGAAATGAATTATGTTAGCCATTGTTAGAATAACATTTTCTCGATTAGAATTTCGGTCTTTATTGAAATAAAACCAAATAAACAAAATTTAAGTAGCGATATTCGAGTTATAAACAGCGTTTAACTGAGTTTAAAGATAATCTACATCTTAAAAACTGGACCTAGCATCACATATAATTCCGCATGATTGGAGATGCCGGCCAAACTCTTCATATGCAAGTGCCAACTGTTATTATTTTTGTCCAATAAAAACTCACAACCATTTAAATGTAGGTACTGGGTTAAAAATATAATAGACTCTCCAATAGGAATTAAGTGTAATTGTCACTTATCCAATTGAATCAGTTTCAAAGGAGCAACATAAAAAAGTCCACTATGACAAATTATTTTGTTAAATTAAAAAAAAGATTGTATATTTGTTTAAAATAACTTTACATACTAATTTTTAACATAGTTTAAAAATTACATTTAGTTGAAGTTACATTCCATAATTTATCCATATTTTTTGAATTTTATTCCGATACTACTATATCCTCCTCCACCGCCTTTTTTACCACCTCCTTTTTTACAACCTGCTTCAGCTAACATCTGATTGGCACTAAAAACGGACATGATAAACAGGAATATCAGTAGCAAATAAGAAAACTGCATTTTGTTTATTGTTTCTTCAAGTAGAAGTTTAAAAAATAACTAAATTTTGTATTAGATACGCATAAGTTTTTATAGTAAAATCAAATAGCAAGTAATTTTGTTAGTCTTTCCAAATACAAAATTAATGCAATAATACTTATAGTAGTAATTTCACAAGTTGATTTTTTTATTTATTTATGTTCGAATCATTTCCCAAATGATGATTTGACTTTTAAAAGAAAAAGCTTTTTTTGTGGATATTGTTAACACATATTTGATTAGGCTTAATGATTTGTTGCTTTTTATAATTTTCTATTACATACAACAACATGATTTGGAAACCGGATTAAAACACCGATAAACAAAATGGATTCCAATTTTTGGTTTTTGGAACTCATTGCTTTAATTTTTTTATATTTATATTTGTTTAATATTTTAGTTAGCGCATTTAACAAAATACTACAAATTTAAAAATTCCCTACGGTTTTCCGATTTGCTACTTGTTGTTTATTAATTTTTCCCGTCCCAGCAAAGAAAAAATTGTAGTTATTCTTTGATTATCACTTCTTTCATTTCCTCCAAGTTTCAGTTAGTGTTATTTTACTGCTCTTTTGCGAGTTCTTCTAAGGAACTTTCAAAAGGGTTCAGGCGTACATCTTCTAAATGCAGTGATTTGGATATTAATTTAACATCTAAAGCGCCGTAAGTTGTTTCGATTTCACGTGAAAAAAAAACTGTTATTCTCCATATAAAAAGACGAGTTCTTCACGATAATGGGTTTCACATGAAAATCGTGTAGACTTTGGTTTCACGCATATTTTGTATACAAGACTATTATTTTTCTTGTGAAAAAAGGCATTTTGTGTTTATTGTAATTGTATATTTGTTATAAAATTAAAAAATTGTTCAGTTTCATAATTAAAATTGCAATTTGTGGCTTTTAAAGTTCGATTGAAAATTTTCCAGGTGAAAAACAACTTACGGTGCTTAACTTAAAACCCAAGAAACATTTTTACGGACTGTCCGCAACGTACAGAATCATAAATCCGGCTTTTACGGTACGTTTACGGTCCGTATGCCCATATCCGTCGAAGCTTGTGCGTGTACGGAAAACAAACGGACCGTATAATCGGATTTCGAACACAGCACGTTTTAACTCCGTTTTGTGTATCCGTTTCTGTACAGTTAAATACGGACTTTATCGGTATCAGTTTGTTTTTGCAAAAAAGTACACAAATTGTTTTAAAAAGCCCTTTAGCTGCTAAAAAATAGAATTGGGAGGATAAATAAATCGCAGTAGCGTGAATCCCTCCTAACACCTCATCAACCAAAGAATTTGAAGTCACATATATCAAAGTGTAAGATTTATTTAACTTATTATGTGTTTTAAACGTTGTTTTTTGTATGCGAGTGCAAATAAGAAATATTTTATGACACAACATTTAGTTCCCAACAAACAAATCGTTCCGTTTACGTACCGTTTTCGGTATATCATAAACGGAATCCAACTCCGTTTACGTACCGTTTTCCGGGTCCGTATACGGACGAGAAAACGGATTTTAAGGAACATCGAAACTGATTCGAATCCGTTGAAAGTCCGTCAATGACGGACCGTTTACGGACCGTTATGTGGTGTAAAAAACTGACAAGTCCGTTGAAAGTCCGTCATTGACGGACCGTTGTGTCGTGTAAAAAACGGACAAGTCCGTTGAAAGTCCGTCAATGACGGACCGTTATGTCGTGTATAACCGGAGTGACTCCGGACCAAAAACGGACTTGTATATCTATCTAATTGCCCAATTTTGAGTAAGTTTTTTTTTTATTTTTAATAGATTTATTCGTAACGATATTATTTACATTTACACTATATTTAGTACCTCAGTTTACGTCTTTATCTAGCGCATCAATTCACGACAGTCACCCATAATAGAATCGATCATCTACATGCAAAAGCAAAAATAAATTAGTTATGGTTTAATTGATTGTATTTACGATGGCGTTTTACTCGAAACAACAACAATTTACACACAATTTGGGAAAAATTGCGTAGCCGCGTTAACGTACGTGGAACAGAGCTTTTGTTATAAAAACAAACGATCTTACATAAACCACAAACCATTGTAAAACACCCACTAAATTTTATTAATCTTACCATATGTATGCGACTTGATGATGTGTTGATTGTGTTGTGTTGGATATATTCTAGCTACCGCCACCAATTTATCGCCACAAAAAGTTTTTAAAAGAATTTAATTGACGGATACGTGTATTACGAACCGTTAATGTGCCGTAAAAGCCGGATTCATGATTCCGTATGTGCCGGAGTATCCGTAAAAATGTTTCTTGGGTTGCTTTGATAGCAATGTGCGAATTTACATCGTATGCAAAACACCATCGTGATTACAGTTAGTTAAAACTTATCTAATTTATTTTTTCTTTTGCGTGCAGGTATTGAATTTTATTGTGCCGATATTGTAAATGGATATTGGACAGAGACGTAAGCTGCACCGAATGCAAATATAGTGTAAATATAAAAAATAAATTCCATTTTTTATAAATCTATAAAAAACTTAAAAAGTACTACTTATAATTAATAAAAATAGGGTCAATATAGGTAGACATGCAAATACGTTTTTATTTCAAAAAACGGTACGAATTAGGACCGAAAACGGCATTCTAAAAATGGAGTCACTCAGTTATTCACACGCCATAACTGTCTGGAAACGGTCCGGCATTGACGGACTTTCAACGGACTAGTCCGTTTTTTACATGACATAACGGTCCGTAAAAGGTCCATCTTTAACGGACTTTAAACGGACTTGTCAGTTTTTTACACGACATTACGGTCCGTAAACGGTCTGTCATTGACGGACTTTCAACGGATTCGAATCAGTTTCGATGTTCCTTAAGTTCCGTTTTCTGGTCCGTTTGTAGTTATTTCAACTACAATTGCAGTTAGTTAAAATAATAATAGTAGAGCAAAATGTTTCAATGTTTTTGACAGTTATTTTTTTACTACTATTGTAGTTACATTTATTTTATGCAGTTTTTTTGAATTTTGTTACAAATACTTCAATTTTCAAGTGTGCATATGTACGAAGCAAAGAAGAGTGTGTGTACGAAGCGCTTGTTTAGAAATTTATAGTGAAAGACTATGAAAAGAAAATGTTTTCTCTTGGCTTAGTAATAAAACAACGCTAAATAATGAAGACGCGTAATACGGAAAAGGTTATATATTTTATTGAATTATTAAAATAATAAGGTAAGTTTTATAATATAAAGTATAAATTTATTTACGGGAATACATATTAAAAAATATTGTATATATTTTCTTTCACTTCTTTTATATTTTCATTCCTTTCTACCTGGAGAAAAAAAGGAAGACAAACAATATTTCATCCGTCACAGACAGACATCTAGAACAATATATTAATAGTGAACAATAAAAGCGATATTAAGTGTAAATTTTGATTTCTCTATTAAATTAATAATTTTTATTTATGTTATTTTAACTACATTTGCAGTTGTTTGTACAGTGCTACAATAATGTGCATGTATGTTGTTTTAATTGCATTTATAGTTGTTTTTACTACATTTGTCAGTTGATTTTTAACAGTTAAAAATAACTTCACATTGCAGTTGATTTAAGTGCAAATGTAGTCTACACCTTTTTAACTGCAAATGCAGTTATTTTAACTGTCATTTGCAATTCATTTTACCTACATAATTCGCTGAGTGTAAGGTTAGTGAAAGAGTTTTAAATTAATATTTTAGGGTTCGTGTTTGCCAACCATGAATATGACAGTTATTAAAAAAGCAACTAACGAAAAGTGCTGTGTTTTGTAACAGATGTTAAAAGAAGTTATTTTTATGGTAATATTATAATAAACGACTATCGAAAGAGTATTTTTGCAGCAAACAGTTAGTTTTGTTGGTTATTTTTAAAAATTCTTGTTTAGTATATTTAGTTAGAATATTCTTCCACCTCAAGTCCAAATTCTAATATGATATTGACATATTAGATTTTTATTTGTTGTTTCAAAAAGGGGTTCATCATTTTCATGATAGACAATACAATTGTTTCGTAGACATCACTCTACTCTTCAGTTGTCCGCAATAAGAAAATGATAACTTTCTTACTCAAACCGAGACATTACATAAGACATTACATTACATTACAAATCAGACAGTTCATATACGAAAGTACAAAATTCTCGCCCGGTTGATTTTTTGTACCTTATTGGATTGTGGATTGGAAATGAATTGGGTTTACAAAAATTAAAGGAAATGGCATTACAATGACGTCATAGAATTTTTTAAATATTTATATTCCAAAAAATTGAATGAATATGTGTAACAAATAAATAACTAAAAATTGGCTGTTAAAATATGTTATCTTAAGGAAAAAATTTTAGTCAGATCTGAAATTGCCTCATCAAATCCGTCGAGTTGATTTATAGAATTCAACAATCGGAAATTTCCATAAGAGAAATGTAGGAATTTTTCTTTTTATACGGAAATTTTTAAACGGAACTTTTCGATATTGGGTTCTGTAAATCCTGTCTACGGATTTGATAAGGAAATTTCCAATCCGATTAAAATTGTTTTCATTAAATTAATTAATTTTAATAAAAACTTTAAGCGTTATTTATTTATTATATGTTTTTATTTAATATTTTAAAATTTAAATATATTAAAAGTTTTATAATGTCATTGTAATGCAATTTCCGTTAATTTTTATAAATCCGTTTACAGAATCGAATATGTTTCCAATCCAATTCCGGGGGGAATTTCATAAAGACCACGAAAATAAAATTATTAAATAAAAATTAAATCAAGGAGGCTATTTCTTATTCACCCTCTTATAACTCATTGAGTTTTAAATTATCATTTGGCAAATTCCGGGGATCAAAGAAGAAAAACTTTACAAATATTCCCAAAATTAAAAACTTACATAATTTAAAACGAAAAATATGATGCCCTACTTCGGTATGGTTGAAAGCTATGGTAAAGCTATAAATATGGTTGAATATTTCGATTCGAAATTCGAATGGGTTGAAATGGACTTATGTCAAAATTTGCCTATAAAATGATAACAAAACAGGGTAATGGTTGGTTTTACCTAATTTTAGGTGCATTTAAGAGAAAATCGGGAATATAGTCCATATGGGCGCTAGGTTCAAATATGGACCGATCTTATCTAAAATCAATAGGTTTTATCCTTGAGCACATGTCAGTCAGCGAACCAAATTTTATTAAAATATCTTCCTATTTGTGACTTTTACCGTGGGGAAATCCAATTATGGGGGACCTTTATATGGGCACTATATCCAACCATGGACCAATTCAAACCAAAATCAACATTCTTCGTTCGTGGGCCGATGTAAGTGGGTGTACCAAATTTCATTAAGATATCTTAGTACTTGCGACCTGGAGCGCGCACAAGAATACATGGGCAGACATACAATCGAAACAAAAATGATTCTGAGTCGATCAGTATACAAAAGGAGGGTCTGGGTCCAATATTTTTTGGTGTTACAAACATCAGCACAAAATTTTACCCTATCCACTAGTGTTGTAGGGTATAATAATAAGTTGTGGTGTAGCTTTGCAAAAGTTGAATTTACAATCAGTTCTTGTGGAACCAGTTTGGGAACAGATGGAGTTAAAAACCGAATTTTACTTCAAAAAGTAAAACAGTAGTTCCATTTAGTTTAGCAGTTTTACTTTTTTTAAGTGTATGGTGCGGCCCTTTATAATTTGTGAAAAACTATAATTTGGCCTAAGGTGACAAATCCGTGGCCACCCTTGTAATATGTAAACATTACATGCTTCCATCCTATGAAAACGCAATGTAAATACATCGATGAAACCATCAGAAAAGAAGTGATGTCTTTGCCACAGTAGTGATGCTTTTATTGCTTCTTTGGCAAAACTACAATATTTTTGCTGAGTAGTGGTTACATGGCATGATTAAATTTTAAATAAAGATAAATTTATTTTTTACTGCTAATGGTTCTACCATATACCGGTGCATCTAGTGTTAAATATAAACGGCACATTAATTAAACTTAATGAATGGAAAAACAGTATGAGATAAAATATCAAATATAAAGTTGAAAGCCCCTTTTATTAAAAAACAAAGATGTTTTGTGGGTCTCCTCACAAAAACTTTTTTCTGTAAGTAGCTAATTTCTAAAGCGTAGCGACGATATATTCTATTACCGATTGAAGTTTATTTAAAGAATTAATTAAAATATGTAGAAATGTTTTTTAACGTTTTGTATGTGTCATTCAAAAACAAACTATGAAAATATACATACTTTCAGTAGGAGTTCATATTTTCAGTTAAAGATTTAAATAATAGGATTAAAAGGAGGTAACAATTTAATTGAAAAATAATTTGCTCATATATTAGCTAATTATGGCTCTTTTGAATACAAAACACACATTCTGTAGTCTGTGATTAACAAAACTTCAATTAGCCAGACTCATCGCTGTGCCGACCGTGGTGTACCTCGTTAAGAGGAGATGCTAATTGTACAGTAGACCGTACCTCAAAAAAAAGTTCGCCGTACAATGTCCAATCTAAATTATTTTTGCAAGGAGGTTTCAAAAAAAATTTTTTTTTGCCGATCGTAGGGGTCGCCATTTTACATTTTTCGTTATATCTTTGGCATTTACAGTCGGCTTAAAGTATGATACATCGATATTTTTCTCTCGAGGAGACCAGTGTTTTGCTCTAAGGGCCATTGACCTCAAGTATCCGTTGTAGTAGTTACCCACCACATCTCAGTTGCAGCCACCCTAATGTACCCCCTAATTTCAGAAAATTAAAGCTCGCAAAAAATCATTAAACTTTTGCTAAGGAAGTTTTCGATAAACCCAGTAGAAATTTTTTGTATATATTGGTTGCCGAACGTAGGGGTTGCCTTTTTAAATTCTTTTTCATTGAATTTTTCCTTTATAGCAAAACACTGGTCTCCTCGAGGCAAAAAAAATCGATATATCACACATTAAAAGCCAACTTTAAATGCCGAAGCTATAACGAATAATTTAAAAAAGCTACCCCTACGTTCGGCAAAAAATAAAAAAAATTTTGAATTTACAAAATTCTGCACAAATATGTCATGGCCAATTTTTAAATTTCGATTTCTAAATATTTTTATTTTTTTATGTCGAAAAAAATTATTTAAAAAAATTTTTTTTTTATAAAAATTAATAAATATTAGAGGTATTTAAATGATATGTACTTCAATTGAGGGTATTTTATTCCTCTATCGGTAACCAGAACAAAAAAAACTATTTATTTTGTCTCCGATGGTCAATTTAATTTTCAAAAATTTGCATTTTAATTTAATTTTATCTTTCTTATTTTGCACCATATTTCATTTCTCGATCTTCTTTTATATGAAAACTACCACTTCCTTATTAAATGTCATATTGTCAAATACTTTATATACAGTTATGTGCAATATAATAGGCACATTCAAATTTTTTTTAATTTTGTTCACGTTGCCTTTATTTTTAAAGATCAAAATAGTGAATAAATTGAAAGGAGATTGTTCGGAAAATGGTGCAGAATTTTAACGTCACGTCTGTTTTTTTTTTTTTTTATTTTGTCACTTGTTTTAAGTAGGCGTGGCTTTTAATAAAAAATAAGCGATATCGAACTTCTTTCAAATTAAAAAACTGTATATTTTTGGAATTCCTATAATATTTGCTTAAGTCTTTCATTATCTTTTTCTACAAATGGTCGCCATACTTAAAATGACAGTGCCTTAAACATGACTAAATTTTTTTTTGTTTCCCAGTGTAGAAAATCATTACCAGATAAGTGGTTATGTAACTACATACTTGGTAATGGTAACTAGTTACTTTTGTTATTACATTTCTTATTACCTTTATATGGCGATGTCGCGAAAAATAATGAGTTGTCGTCACACACCAGCATACGAAAAATCAAAAAATATATCGTTACCTATGTTCTTACCAGTACTGACAAAAATAATGAGTCTAAAAATAGATTTTCTAAAAAATAAATTATATAAAAAAAAACATTTTTTATTGTATTTTTTTTTTTTAATAAAATTTGCTGGTGCGGGAATCGAACCTGGGTCTACAGATTGCCAGTCAACAGCTCTACCATCTGAGCTATATCGACATGTAATATTTAATAGATAAAAACACAATTGACCTGCTGCACACAAGTAAGCTTACTCGCCAACATACAAAAAATCAAAAAATATGTGGTTACATATATCCTTACCAGTGTCTAAAAATAGATTTCAAAAAAATTTCAAAAAAATCTAAAAAATTATTTTCTATTTGAAATAATGATAAAAATAAGTAATTATCAGTAACTCATTATTATATGTTTTAAAATAATACAGAAGGTAAGTGGGTGTCATTACTGGTAGTTCAAAAAATAATGATATGTCATTACCGTTTCTACACTGGGTTTTAGCGATTTTAAAATAAAGTTAACAACACTGAAGTTTAAACACCATTCACTTTAAAGTGTCAGTGTTGTTAACTCTAATTTAAAATCGCTAAAAATAAAGAAAAATCTGGTCATGTTTAAGGCGCTGTCATTTTAAGTCTGGAGACCATTTGTGGATAAAGATAATGCAAGATTTAAGGAAATTTTATAGAATTTCCAAAAATATGCAGTTTGTATAGATCCGATCAGTGCTTGCGAAATTTTACTATGTAATTTGAAAAAAGATTTTGAAGAAGGATAGACGGTTTTTTTCCATAAACAATATTTTAGATTCTGGGACATTAATCATTTAAAAATCTCAGACATAAAGGAGGGTTAAAAAAAACTTGTTACGGAAAATGCATAAAAGGGTATATACCCGTGTAAAAAAGATCAGATCTGGCCAGATCTCAGTAGACCTTACCAGATCTAATTACATCGCAAAATTGGGGACAAATTTGAGATCTAATTAGATCTGATCAGATCTAGGCCTATCTGGCCAGATCTTAGTAGATCTTACCAGATCTAATTGGATCTCAAAATTGGGGACAAATTTGAGATCTAATTAGATCTGATCAGATATAGGCATATCTGGTGCAATTGTCCAGATCACTTTAGATTTTAACAGATTTGGCACTAGATCTGATCAGATCTTGCCATAAGGTATTATCACATATGCCATATCTGATCATATTTGATGAGATCTGGTACAGGATCTAATTAGATTCAATCATAGCTATTTAGAACCAAAAAGATCTGATCAGATCTAAACTTTTTTACACAGGTATATATTTTGTTTTAACTAGGTGAACATTAGGGTGAAACTTCTTTATATGGGCGAAAAAATGTCGACCTGTGACCCCCCGCTAGAAATGTTCGTTTAGGTATAAAAATATATCACGCAAAAAATTAAGGTGATCGTATAACGGGAACAACGCAATGGCCCTGAAGTTTGAAATACAATTAAAAAAAAAAAAAAATATACAAAAAAAATACTTGTATATTTTTGGAAATACTATCTCTTAAATAACTGTATTTTTAGAAAATTTAACAGAATCGTAATCTACTTTTCTAAGAAGGCATAAAAATCTAAAATCCGTTGGAAAATATTTAAGTAATAACAATGCGTCCAGACCAGATTATGAAAATCGAAAAAAAATTAAATACTTTTTCCAAAACTTACAATGTTGTACACTAGAGAAAAGTTTTTACAAGAAGCGCTTGCGAGCTGCGGGCACACGTATAGCGAACGCTTGCAAATTAATTCATCTCGGCGAATTATTCCGCCATTAGGCCGCATTCCGCAAACGATTCCAGTAAAAATTATTTCGTGAATCCTCCGGTTAAATAAAGGAACTATATTAGGAAATATATTTTCAACAAAATATAAAAATTAACAAAAATAACGCAGTACAACACTAAAAATATATCGGGCATGCGACATATCAATTCTGATAGAATTTAGGATGAATATCACGAATGTGAACAACAAATTTTAAAATTAGCTCTAGTTTTTAAAATATTCGCAAATTTAATTTTTTAGCAAAAAACCAGTTTTTTCATTAAAATTTCTTAGTTATGCATATACCTGACTAAACCACGGCTAATTCTTAATATGGTTTAAAATTATAGACCTTGAGCTTTTATAAGCATACCAACTTATTTTGATTAGGTAAAGGATCTAGCATATAATTGCAATTCAAATGAAAACTTCACTTATTTTTCTATTTTGCAAATCTAGTAAAATTCCTTAATCGGATTTGCAAACTCTTAACACTGACGTAAACTCATATTCCACTAAATTGATTTTATCAAAAAAATCACAACTTTTGCATCAACATTTTCAGAATATTCAATCTGAAACACATATTTTATAGCCTACTTACTATCTCAATATTGAAAATGTATATTTTTGTTAACGTCGATTTCATAATTGGTAAAATCATTTTCAACCAATCCAAATGTTTGAAAATATAAATATTTTTGTACAGTTTTTATACACAAAATTAGCAAAACCGTATGTTAAAAAATAAAATCGGCTTTAAATTTAAAATACTCTTTTATAGTAAGGGCCGTTGTTTTCAGGAATTTGCAATTCAGTTATCTAAAACTTTGTTGAAATTGATTAGAAAATATGTGTATTACATATTTCAATTGTTTTATCTGAGTTTTCAATTTAAGACTCCATAATTTTTAGGTACTAAAAAATTCAATCTTTTTTAGTTTTAGTCAATTTTTACTTAAAATTAAAACATTAAGTTAAAATTAAACAAAAAGAAATCTTTTTGATAAATTAAGTATCATGAGATCTTTACTAATGGTATAAATTTAAAAAATGGACATTCCTATCATCACAGATTAATTATTAACGAAATCGTGAAAAAAGTGAAATTTCAACTTCAAATAAATATATAGGGAATTTTATAGCAGCTGTCAAAACGTGCGATATATCAAATTAAAGGGCATGTTTCATCCTAATAAAATTTTTCGTTCGTACTTTTAATTTTGTATTTTTTTGCAAAAAGTTTATTACAAAATTAAATTTTTCTGCAAATACGGGTTTGCAAATATTTCTTAAACTATAGCTAACTTTAAAATTCTAGTATCATATTCGCGATTTGCGCAAATCCCCAAAGTCTATTAGAAATGATGTGTCGCAATCCCGATGCACCAAATTTTTTTTATTTTGTTGTACCTACTGTGTAATTCCACAAAAAAAACCTATTCCATATTTTTACAATTTAACCGGAGGATACCCGAAATAGTTTTTATTGCAATTGTTTGCGGACTCCGGGATAACGGACAATATTCAGTTTGTACTTCCTGGTTTCTATGTTCCTTGGTTATATAAATAAGTTTTTTTTATTTTAATTATGTATTTATATAGTTAATATATTTTAATATTGGCATAGTATTTATGGACACATGATTCAAAGAATAAGACTAATTATGTTTTAAAATTTATCCATGTTTTTTACCATAACGACTTTTTCTACCGCCATGTCCTCCACCATATCCTCCACCATATCCTCCGCCATATCCTCCACCATATCCTCCACCATATCCTCCACCATATCCTCCACCACCTCCTATTTTATGACTGCCCTCGGCCAACATCTGATTAACACCAAAAATGGATATTGTAATGAAAAATATTAATAAAAAATAAGAAAATTGCATTTTATTAAATGATTGTGTAAGTTTAAGTTTTAAAAATAAACTGATTTTTTTATGGGATGCGCTCAGGTTTTTATAATAAATCTAAAAAGTGGGAAGATATATTGATTATCGCAAGTCAGGGTTCCTAGGGTTGTATAATTGTGATGTAAATAGGCATATAAACAATTAGGTTGTTCATAAGGGGTGTGCTATCTGTTGTATCGTTGTATCGTCCTAATAAAAAACAGAGTTGTTAAAATTTTTATTTGTGTTTAACAACTATTTTCTATTCAGTTTTCTATCTGTTAGCACACTCTAACATAGGACACTAAACATACGTAAAAATGTTGTATCGTCTTATTCTCAAATGTTGTATTTTTTCAATTTAATTTTTAACAACTCTGTTTTTTGTTAGGACGATACAACAGTTATCCCCTTGTGAACAACCTAATTATTTTCTTTTCAGAATTCGTAAACATTTTAGGGACGAAATTTTTCAAAAAATTTTAACACCGGCCTTAGTAAATTGATTAAAACTACCCCTTAGCCTATCGCAAGCATAAAATTAACACTAGATCTACCGAACAGTTACGCCGGTATGTTTTTTTTGTTTGATGGACCAACACTCAGGGGATGCCCCCTATCAACGCAGTGTATTGTGTTGGTATTAGGAAAATATGTTATTAGGAGGAGGAAAGAGGGAGTAGTGTTTGTGAATATTTGATTTAAATTTCTCAACATTGTAAGTAACTGGGAAGACTTCTGCGGGGAGTTTATTCCACATACGGCTAGTGCGATTGATAAACGAATTCTCTCTATAATGCGTCGTGCGATCCACTGGACAATCGACTACAAACGGATGCGCTCTACTTGATAAGCGAGTATTACGAATAAAAACTTGGGCTTTGGGGACAAGTTCACTTATCTCAGCCGAGCACTTCCCATGGTAATATCGATAGAACAGGGTCACACAACCCACATTCCGATGATGCTCCAATGAGTCAATAGAGCTGGATACCCTATTGTCATTGATAAGCGCCGACGCCCTCTTTTGCACACGGTCCAGAAGCTCCAAAATAGACTTCGAAGCTCCTGCCCATATATGGGAGTTGTATTCCATCTTCGGTCGGATATAGGTGGTATAAATAGTGAGTAAATCGGATGGAGTGAAGTACTTCTTGCACCGACGTAAAAAACCCAGACACTTGAATGCTTCTTTCGACACCTGAAAAACATGTTTATTCCAACGGACATCAGACTGAATTTTCATGCCCAGAACATCAAGAGTATTCGATTCCTCAATATCAATATCACCCATATGTACAGATGACAGTGTTGACCTCACAGCCCTATGGGTCAACATACAACATTGGGTCTTGCGTGCATTAAAGTCGACCTTATTCGTACGACCCCACTTAGAGATTGTAGAAAGGTCACGATTCAGTGTGTCATTCATAATCTGCCTTTTGCCCCCAATCTCCTCAGGGCTTGGCCTACGATCGAAGGAAAATGAATGACAAATGTTGCTGTCATCTGCGAAAGAGTAGATAGGGTTGAAAGTTTGACCAAGAAGATCATTGAGAAAGATAAGAAATAGTGAAGGAGAAAGAACAGAACCGTGAATGCAGCTGAAACTCGTCGGATGAGACCCCATCTATAACAACACGAATAGTGTGATCTCTGAGAAAGCTCGAAATAAAACGAGCGAAGTCATTACCCACACCAAAAGCAATAAGCTTTGAAATAAGCGCCCCGTGCCATACACGATCAAAGGCCTTTGAAATATCCAGAGCAACCACTTTGCTCTCACCAAAACGGTGGATGGACCGACTCCAACGCTCCGAGAAGATCGCTTACAGGTCTCCCGTAGAACGACGTCTGCGGAAGCCATACTGTCGGTCATTAAGAAGTGAGTTGTACTCTAAATAATTCACAAGAAGGTAATTAACCATACTCTCCATCGCCTTTGAGAGCGCAGAGCATATTGCGATCGGGCGGTAATTTTCAGGGTTAGCCGCGCCCTTTTTAGGGATTGGCTGGACATTGGCAACCTTCCAGCACGAGGGGAAAACTCCCGCATAATACGAAGAACTAAAAAGGCTTGCCAATGGACGAGCTAACGTCGAAGAACACTGTTTCAGCACCAGTGCTGGTATACCATCTGGCCGCGATGACTTATTTACGTTGAGGTCAGCAAGAACCCTTTTAACTGCTCGAGCTCAAAAGAATATCTTAGGCATAGTACTCGACACTCTTTCAAGCGCGGGCAGTGGTTGACCGCTTTCCGGCAGGAATGAATTACCTGCAAACATCTCAGCGAAAAGGTTAGCTTTATCAATCGGTTCAGTGAATATTTGGTCATCCTTTATAAGAGTTGGGATAGTTGAACTAGGGAATAATTTTATGAATACTTATTTTCCTATTTACCTAGTGTAGAAACTGTAATGACATATCATTATTTTCTCGACTACCAATAATGATATCACTTAATTTTTGAATTACACATGAAACACATAATAATGAGTTACCAATAACTAGTTACGTTTTCTATTATCTACAAACAAAAAATAATGCGTTGCCAATAATGACTTATTTTAATCATTATTTCAAATACAAAGTAATGATCTACATTTTTTGAAAATCTATTTTTAGACACAATGCTTTTTAACTCTGGTAAGGATATATATAACCACATATTTCCGATTTTTGTATGCTGACGCATAATCATACTTGTGTGCAGCAGATTAATTATGTTTTTATCTACCAAATATAACATGTGGAGATAGCACAGTTGGTAGAGCTGGCGATTGGCAATCTGGACCGGCACGAGCAACCTCCTATTATATATACAGTAAAAAAATATTTTTTTATAAAACACTGGGAAACCAAATAACTCAAAAAACTATGGAATCGATGCTTCTTGAATTTCCAGTGAATCAAATACATAAGTAGGAACAATTTTGGCTCTGACAATGGTAGAAGTTTCGTTTTCGGTTTTTAGTAATAAATTTCACTTTAAACTTCAAATGGTGTTTTCTCGAAACAACATATTGAAAATTTGGTGGAACTTAAACAGCTTCTACGGATAGACCGATTTTCCATTAGTCTTTTTTGATTTGTAGCGGACTAACAAATTAAATGAAAAAAAATTAAAAATAAGTAGCTATGATATTTTTTTTTTTAATTTTTGAGTACTATATCAAAATTTTTAAAATCCGGCTATGTCAGGCAGGGGTATGGCATCACCAAAAAAATAAGTTATAAAAAATTCGTTATCACTAGACGGCACTTTGTAAAAAAAATTGACAATTTTCTTTTTTTATTTAAATTTAAATAATACAAACAACAAAGGAAAAAATACAAACAAATATTTCAAATGTTATTATTTGAATATTTTCCGCGATGTTTTTTCCTTATTTTGAGCAGTTTTCAGCAGTTTTTGAGTTTTTAAACTGATACTAAATAGTTGCTCAGGTAATACTAAATTTCAGCGCCCTCTATCGGTAAGTAGTGTAAGTTTTGTTTGCCTATCTCTATAATTAATAGTCTCTGATATCAGGGACTTAAGAATTTATTCGTCTGTAAGAAATGTCTTCATTTTTTATCTTCAAATTATTGCTAATGGAACCCGATTTTGCCTTAAAAAAAGATTTATATTGAAATGGCCACCAGCGTTGCCAGTTGTTCGAATTATAAATTTTTATATAGAAAAATTACACATGATATTGCGTCTTTCTGCTTAACACAAAACACTTTTTTTTAATAAGTAAACCAATTCTTTATTTTTTTATAATTTTTTAAATATTGTCGTTTTTATTGATTTCTAAAGAGAGTAAACCCATTAAAACATTGGCAAAATTTCGGCACACCTAGTGTTAAGGAATATTAACAATTTAAGATGATATTATGTTAATCATTAGTAAATAAAACGATTGCTGTTTAAAAAAATATATAAAAAGATTTTATAAAACTATTTACATTAAATAACAACGATATCGGCACGATTTTTAAACTTACTTATAGTAATGAATGAATGAGAACAGTATGGGATAAAATTATGAAAACAAATTAAATTAATAAAGGGGAGCCGTCAATTAAGATCTATTTTATTTATTTTCGGCATCAAATCGAATAAATGAAAACTTCAAATAAAAAGCTCGCTTCACCCAACTGGGTTTCGGAATATTGCCAAATTTTGATTTCAATAAGTCGATGTTTGCGGTCGCCGTATGGCACGTAGCGCCATCCTGTTGAAACCACATTTCGCCCGGATCAATGTCATCCATATTTTCAAACAAAAAATCATTGATCATGGTGTGGTAATGATCTCCATTGACCGTAACGCGAGCTCCGGCTTCATTTTCCCGCCGTTACCCCGCATTCCGCAAACGATTCCAGTAAAAGCAATTTCGTAAATCCTCAGGTTAAATCAAGAAACTACATATATTTTCAAAAAAAATAAAAATTAACGAAAAAAATACAACAAAAAAACCTGTTCCATATTTTTACAATTTAAACAGAGGACTCACGAAATAGTTTTTACGGGAATCGTTTGCCCACTATAGGCTAATGGCGGGATAACGGCTAACGCTTGCAAATTAGTTCGTCCAGGCCGGACAACATTCAGTTGGTTTCCTGGTTTCTATGTTCCTTGGTTAAACATGACGATTCAATAATAAGAGAAAAAACTTTAATCAAGTTTAAAAAAATCATAAAAATTTCTATATACAATTTTTTGAACAATTTATAAAACTGTTTCAATCAAATCAGAAATTTATTTAAGTTCACCTTTTTTAAATCCTTAAAAACCAAATATTTTTTACCGGCACAGAAAAAATTATTGCCAATAAAATTTCAATTCAAATTTTATTCGATTTTAAATTAAATTTCAATTAAAAGTTTCTTAATATCAATTAAATTTTTAATTGAAAATGATTATGGTGTCGAAAAAATATTAAAAAAAGACTCTTAGGTCCGATTTCTGAATGTCCAGTTACTTAGCTACTAACTAACACACTTGGTGTCTCCCATATAAAATTTGCCTCCTAAATTGTAACTGGACATTCAGTAATCGGGCTTTAATATGCGTGTTGCGTAATATCACATTATTTTGAATTATTCATATTTTTACTTTTATTGCAGATAAAAAATTACAAAAGTATGTCTCAAATCAGACAGACCTCAAACCTACTTAATTAAAATTAATAAAAATGCATATTAATTATAATATTAATTGCATTTGGTCTATATGACGCGTTTGAAAAAACATCACTTTACTAGTATATCCGTCTCCGATATACACAAATTGCCTGCACTTGTACGTAAAAACCATACGTCAATGTGGCAACATTTGCGAAAAGGTGACACGGAGGAAATAAGAAGCTAAACATAAAAATCTAAAGTAGAATGTTTGTATATGTCTGTTTGATCACTTCTGAAAATATTCATATAGAGACAATCTGACAATAAAATATAAATAATAATACAATTTAATGGAAAATCACTGATGAAGCCTGTCCATAAAAAAAGGCAGAAACTAGATCTAGTCTGAAAAAATGTTTATTCTTCTTCTTAACCTCAAACCTACTTGACAAAATTTATAATTTGACAAGAATTTAAAAAAAACATTATTTACTATTTTCCAAGGTTGGTTACCGTTATCGTTATAATACCGTTATCGCTAAAATACCGTTTCAAATTGAATACCGTTACCGTTATCGATACCTCTAAAAAAATTTACAAATACCGTTATCGTTACAGATATCGTTATTGTTATGGGTAGTTACCGGTATTTTACCTGTATTTATTATTTTATATAAAAATTACAATTTTTTTATTTTATAATCTTGAGTGTTTTTTTACAAAAAAAATTTATAGATAATAATATTACTTATTAAAACTACCAATATTGAATTATTTACTGAACAATTACTGAACTCTCAATTTCAGGGACCTGTCCTGGGATTTGTCTTGTGACATGTCACAAGGGGTCAATTTCCCCCTCCTATGACAACGCCATGTAAAAGTGACCAGTCTATTTCATATAAAGGGGCCGGTTCGGTGACAGTTTGTTAAAATTTCCCGTAGGGATATAACTATGTATAAACTATATTTGCAGATCTCTTAATATATGCCTGGAGACCAAATCGCATATGATTATATATAACGTCATATTAAACATATTTATAAAACCAAAGTGTTAATATAAATGTATATGGTCATATAAAGCCACACATATAAACATTTATAATTATATCAAATCATATAAGATTATATGAAAACTTTTTTAGTCGGGTTGTTTCTTTATGTTTTTAACATAATTTTTAATACCGGTACGTACCGGTATTGCTGTTTCGGTAACGGTATACCATTACCTTTACCGTTACCTAAACAAATGAAACCCGATACCGTTACTCTTACCGTTATTCGTTTCGGTAACCAACCTTGCTATTTTCTCATTTTTCTGATTGAGACTCATTCAATTTTCATTATGGAGTTCAACCAGGGATGATAAATGGGATTTTCAAAATAGTACCAACTTGCTTAAAAAATAGTACTTTTTCGACCTCCATAGTACCAAAAAATATTTTTTGTATTCTACACCACTCCTTGGTGCTTATGATGTCGGTTCGTCTGTCCGTACAAAATGAACGATCGATCCCTATAATCAAACTACATGTCGCATTTTAAAAGATAATTTGACGCAATTTGGTACATAAGTTTCTACTGCATCGATTTCTAACGCTATTGAGAATGGTTAGAATCGTTCCATGTTTTAACTTACACTGAACCAAAAACAGCTGTGATATCAACTAAAATCCATATTAAATTGATGAATGGGTGATCACTAGGGCGGGTCGATTTAATAATCGCCCATGACTCAGTGAAAATCGTATTCTAGGGATCAAAATAAGAAACTTTGCCGAAGGAACCATACCTCTAAAACGAATTCTACTACCCCCAACTGTTGACTTTTGTCCCGTAGGGTCAAGTTTTGAAAAATCCCACTTTGACCCATTTAGAGTGCCCCAATCGAGTCCAAATGTATGACCGACCCCCACTAACTTTGGAGGGCCGATCCACCCATGCCAGTGGCACACCCCCTGGAACTCCCCTGGGGGGTTCCCCATACAAACATTTTAAAAAATCACCATTTTTGGCACTTTATTTTATTATTTTTTACTTATTTTATTTATTTTTATTATTTTATTTATTTTTTCTCTTTAGAAATTTATTTAGTCAGAACATATGTAAATGAAAAAATTAATTTAACTTAGTAATAGAAAAGAAAATAAAAAAAATTACTGTTTGAAGTCTTTTTTGCTTTCAAGTCTGGGCATCTTTTCTTTTCTATTACTAAGTTAAATTAATTTTTTCATTTACATATGTTCTGACTAAATAAATTTCTAAGGAGAAAAAATAAATAAAATAATAAAAATAAATAAAATAAATAAAAAATAATAAAATAAAGTGCCAAAAATGGTGATTTTTTAAAATGTTTGTATGGGGAACCCCCCAGGGGAGTTCCAGGGGGTGTACCACTGGCATGGGTGGATCGGCCCTCCAAAGTTAGTGGGGGTCGGTCATACATTTGGACTCGATTGGGGCACTCTAAATGGGTCAAAGTGGGATTTTTCAAAACTTGACCCTACGGGACAAAAGTCAACAGTTAGGGGTAGTAGAATTCGTTTTAGAGGTATGGTTCCTTCGGCAAAGTTTCTTATTTTGATCCCTAGAATACGATTTTCCCTGAGCCATGGGCGATTTTTTTGCCTCCCCACAAATCGACCCAGCCTAGTGATCACTATACAACAAACAAAACTACTAACGCATTGTTTAGTAGATTTATATTTTGACGTTTTACTATTTTATGTAGTATTATTTTGACAAAATATCGTCAAATGTATTAACAAAAATTAGTTGTCTTAACAATTATATTTAATTAAATTGCATAATGATTTTGTTATTTTACAAATGCATTTTATTAAATTCAGCAATGCATTTTATTTAATTAATTAATTTTTTATCGATTTGTTACTAATTTCTAGACTTCTATTTCATTATTTTTTATATTTCACCAATTTTTATAATGAATTTGATAAAATATAAAAAATAATGAAATATAAAATTTAAATTATAATACAGCACATACTTAAAACTCTTTATTCAAAACACATGTACCATTTTATATACAAAAACATATAACTTTATTTAAATTAATAATTCAAATACATTATATAACTTTCATTAATAGTTTGCCTTAAATAAAATAACAAAAAGATAGATAATATCAAAATTAATAACAGAAATTGAAATGTACGATTTAATTGAGAACGTTCAAAATATATAAATTTATTTAAATTAAAATTAATAAATCTTCAATTAGTAATTCACTTCAAGTCACTGAATTTGTTAATTATCTATACTTTGAAAAACAAAAACACTTAATGTCAATTTATTGATATTTCCGACAATTACAAATACACATGCTAGCACGAGTAATGACGCGATAAAACTAACCTCTCTAAACTTTTTTCCACAGATTTAATACTTTTTTTTTCAAATTGAAGAAAAATTATATCAAATTTGCGTTACTGCCCTTTTACAAAATTTTTTACAGTTAACAAATTAAATTTTGTTAAAAAATGGACAAAAAATTATCAAAACAACAATTATTGACGGAAAGAAGTATGTTCATTTAAAAAAAAAAGTAGTTGATTTAAAAAAAACACACATTAATTTGAATAAAAAATATATTGTTTTAACAATTCGTTTCATTAAAAAGTAACAAAATTTGTATGTTGATTTCACTTACCACTTTTGGTTCAGTGTAGTAATCATGAAGAGGTCCTATTTGGTATTGAATGTATTGGTATTTAATGGTATAACCCAATCAAAGCAATTTTATTTGATTTCTTTAATCGGACCTATTTAATTTTATTCGTTAGTGAGGTAGTGATCATTCTGGGCAAAGACCAAGGCTCAAATTTGGCTTAGTTCCTCCCGGTTTTTTTTTTCAGCATTTTGTGCTCGAAAAAGTCCGAAAAATGACAAATATTTTGTTTCTTTTCATGGTTTTTTAAAAAAATTAAAAACCCGAAAAAATCAAGATAATCGTTTTGGCTTTATATCGCTAACTGTCGAGTCGATATTTACAACTCGAAAACTAGAATATTAGACGTAATAGATAGCATAAGCCCGGAAAAACAATTCCTTCCACTATCGGAAAAATCGATATTTGAACTTTTTAAATGCGTTTCTATAGAATTATTTGGTATGGAATATAATAACTTTGTGCTGACGTTTGATTCAGATTTTTGTTTGAATTAAGTCCCTGAAAGTCGTATTCAATTTCGTTGGAAGGTTAAAAATATTTTAAAGGAATTTAATCAATTCAGCTTATTTGATTTATTCAATAATTAAATTAAGTACCACCTCAATTAACATAACCCCCGATGAACGCAACTTCTTGGTTATCACAACAATTTAAAGTTACGATTATTAAAAATCTTTTTTAATCAAAAATACAAAATTTTCCAAAAATTTTAATTCACCTTATTTTTAATATTTTTGTGCAGGTACATATTTTAATAATTTGTTTCATTGAATTACGTATTTTATACTCCGATAGTTAATTTGTTCATTTTAAATACAATATTTGGTATGCAAATTAAAAAAAAAATAAAACAGGAAAATTTGTAAATACACTGAAAATATTATTACAGTAACTGACTGTAGTTTATTTAAAAAGTTATCCGTACATTTATTTTTAAATGATTATTCAGTTAAAATTCAAAGAAATATATTTTTTAACTGTTTTTGTCGTTTATTTAAAAAATAAATTACATATAAATACGGATTTTCTGTTACAGTTAATATTTTCATTTAAAATATTTTGTTAAAAAAAGAATTTCTTTCGTTTTTCTAGGTCAGCTAAAAAAACGAAATAAACTAAATATCATTTATTTTTACGGATTTTGTAGTTAATTTTTTGAAATTTAAAAAAACGAAATAAATGAAAAATCATTATTTTTTAAGGATTTTGTAGTTTATTTATTAACATTTAAAAATAAATGAAAAGTTCTTTTGATTTAAATGAAAAGTCAGTAGACCGGTTTTCAAGTGATTTTTCATTTATTTTAAATTACATTTTCAGTTAATTTAAACTACAAACTATTTTGAGTGTAGTACTAAATGAGTCATAGGAGTACCATAGTACTTTTGAGGTTCTATTAGTACCATAAAAAGTACTATAGTACTAACTTTATCATCCCTGAGTTCAACGATTTGGCAAGTGAACACCCAGAAAAAAACAGGGGGAATATTACCTATAACACTGTGAGACAAATGGTAGGGGTCAGTGATCGGGAAGGGTTCAAACTACTGGGAAAGTTATATCGGTAAAAAAGAAGTTATACGTGTCCCGGCGTTTCGCTGGGTCACACCTAGGAATCGAGATATATCGATTTGACCTTTGGTGGTCTTTTTTTTGACATAACTCGAGAACAACTAGTCCGATTTTGCTCAAACAATTTTAAAAAAATTAAAAATTACAATTCCTTTAATCTGTTCATATAACGTTTTTCAACAGTTTTGCCGGTAAAAATAAATGTATGAAGAAAAAAATATTTTTTGCCTAAAATATTAAAAAAAAGTAATAAACAAAAGGTTATTGATTTTTATGGTAGCGGTAACAAACATTTATTTTTACCGGCAAAACTGTTGAGTATATAGAAAAACGTTATATGAACAGATTAAAGGAATTGTAATTTTTAATTTTTTTAAAATTGTTTGAGCAAAATCGGACTAGTGGTTCTCGAGTTATGTCAAAAAAAGATATATCTCGATTCCTAGGGTTTGACCCAGCGAAACGCTGGGACACGTATAACTTGTTTTTGACCGATATAACATTTCCCGTTGGTTTCATCCCATCCCGATTTTGACTGTCGCATAGTGTAATTATAGAACTACATAATTTTCAAGGTAGTTTTACAAAGTTCTAGTAAAATATGCAAATTTTTTTGTAAAATATATTCAATACTTGCAAAATATATACTTGTGTAGCGGAAAATATGCGAAAAATTACATATATTATGCTAGAAAATTGTAAAACTTACTTCGAACTTATGTAGTTGTATAATTACATAGCACTTAGATAAAGTTCCACCAGTTTTCTTTCTGCGTGAAGCCTACAAATAAATATTAATAATATTTTTAATATTACACATTTTAATAAAAGCTCCATAACTTAATTGAAAATTTTGATTTTCGATTAATTTTTAATTGATATGATTAAAACTTTAATTGAAAAATTTTTTTTGCAGAAAAATTTAATTGATATAAGGATTTTCTTAATTGGTCCGAATTCAATTAAATTTTTAATTGTATTTACAAATATTTTAATTGAAACTCGATATTAATTTTTTCTGCCATTAAATCACTACACATAGACATTTTTTAATTAATAATTAGAAAATTTAATATATATTTTGTTATATTTTTCACAATTGATTTTTAATAAACTTCATTTGTTTTTTAATAATATTATGTCACCAAAGCATTATTCCAAAATTTAGCCATGTTTTTTTCCATATCCACCACCGCCACTACTTTTTCCATAACCTCCGCCACCTCCTTTTTTGTAAGTTCCTTCGACCATCATTTTATTAGCCCCAAATAGGGACATTATAACCAGAATTACTAATAACAAATAAGAAAACTGCATTTTGGTAAATACTTCTCCGAATGAAAGTTTAAAAAGTAAACTTAGTTTGTAATGGGATGCGCACCGGTTTTTATACTAAAATATTTGTTTGAAAAATATTATATAAAAAAAACAAATGCTTTAGTTAGCATGATAGTATGTGAAAGATGTTACTGATTAGAATAAAACACAAAAAACGAATAATTGCTAACAAGATTTTTAAAAGAAGATATAATTTAAAACTTCACAGATCGCTTAATACATGCACAT
Organism: Leucophora obtusa; assembly: GCA_949987735.1. NCBI lineage: Eukaryota > Metazoa > Arthropoda > Insecta > Diptera > Anthomyiidae > Leucophora > Leucophora obtusa. The sequence continues at coordinate 54,491,459 of OX465299.1, forward strand.
TTTTTATTAATTATAAAACATAAAGACAAATTACGAACATTTTTTTTTCTATTACATACAGGAAAATTAGATTCTTCAATAAGGGGTTTCATGCAATGTCGTATTTAATATAAACATGGTATTTTTATCGCATTTGTGTCAAGATTGTTTTAGCAAAATTGTTCAATTAAATGAAAATGTGAGTAGACCAGCTTTTAACTGAAATTTTATTCTTTTTAGGAATTTACATATTTAATGAAATCTTAGTTTTCCAACAAATGTTAATTATTTCCTATAGTAAAGTGTTGTTTTTTCAAACTCGTCGTATATACCAAATACAATTAATATTGTAATTAACATGTATTTTTATTAATTCTGATTTAGTAGGTTTGAGGTTAAGAAGAAGAAAAAACATTTTCTTCAAAAGTTATAAACACATTAAATTTGCAAATCAGACTAGATCCAGTTTCTGCCTTTTTTATGGACAGGCTTCATCAGTGATTTTCCATTAAATTGTATTATTGTTTATATTTTTATTGTCAGATTGTCTCTATACTAAAAATATTACCAATCATAGGGTTGTTCATCGGAATCCCGTTTAGGGAAATAAAATTTTATTTCAACAAAGTTTTTAGGAATTAATAGTTTATTTTATATTTTTAATTTTATTGTTTGTTTTTTGTCATGCAAAATTTCAATTTTTATCATTTAAAATTCAACTATAAAGATCTGTTAAACAAAAGGAAATTCTTTACAAAACTTAAATATATGAAAGCAATTGAGGTTAAACTTTCACGCAATTGAAAATTAATTTTTTATTTGGTACTCGAAATGTGTTTCTGCAAAAGTACGAATAAAATACTGGTCTTAAACCTGAAAAAACAAAACACGGTCTATGAATTTTTTATCCTGCCGGTTACACCACTATATATTTTTCTTGCCATTTGTATTATTATCACCGGTACTGTATTTTATTATGAATGAATGACTAATCCTTTACACAATTACAATTAATGATACTAGGGTTTTCCTCGTTAAATGGGAATCACCTGTTGATATTTATCAAATAATTTAAACAACAATTGCAATAATTTAAAAAAAAAATTAATTACACAAAAAAATGCACGCTCTAAATGTTAAATTTGACTAAAAAGCTAAATTTATTTATTATTGAGTTGATAAACTACTTTTTAGAAGTAAGTAATTAAATACTTTCCTAGGAGAATTGACAACTTCTACCAAACTTCGGTCGTCACAATTTAAAATTCACCCCCATACGAGCCAACATTTTTCTCATTGATACCAAAAAATATATATTTCGCGTAAACGCATCGTAAGCCCCCAATACATTTGCAATATTATGTCCAATATAATGGCACAGTATTTTTCTCATTTTGCCACACACCATACAATAAATTGCAACATATATGTAACAAAAGATCGCCACAATATTGTATGCAATATATGAATTCAACATAACCTCAAAATGCACACAAACATAATTCCAAGAAAAAATAAAATTGAACAGTGTTGCCAATAGATTATGCAATATTTCAAGTTGTCCAATAAAAATCAAAATTTTTTTGATTCACTACATAATATTGCTCAACCTTCAATTTAATACATACACGGTCAATATGCTTGCACCACTTGGAAAGTTGTACCATAATATTGCAAATGTATGGCCCGCTTTAACTTTATTATTGTTCAATTATAAATGCTTTGCCACTAATAATGCACACAAAAAGTTTGTCGGTAGAATCTATTGAAAACGACAAACAAAGGGATATGACAGGGGTGCGTGCACACTAGGGTGGGTCTATTTAGCAATCGATATTGTGCCATCGATTTTAAGTAAAATTATTTTCTGCTTAATGATGAAATGATGATAATGATGATGAAATGATGATGTTGATGAAAACAAGCAGAAAATAATTTTACTTATATTTTATAGAGGAATATATATATGTGACGCGCAAAATAGAAAGGGACCTAAGGGTAAAAACCGGTTTTGTTCAGGAGAGCCATTTTAAAGATTTAAATACGTGTATCTTTGGTGTAGCATCACTGAGCGTGTTGGTATTGGTCTCATTTGAAAGCGACATATCTCATGATGTCAGGAACATGTTGGTCAACCTTGAAAACGCGCGTAGGTCGTCCCTACCTCTTGTTTTGTGTAGTTGGTTTTTACTGTTTTCTACCTAGCGCGCTGTTTCCATGAGTTTGATATCAATTTTGCTCGCGGTTTTTCGAGTCCAGCTTTATTTTCTGAAATTATTGTGAATTATAATAAATACTCATTTATAATTCTTTTAAATCACTCTGTTAGTACAAAATTTTTTTCACATAACCTTATTATGTTATTCGCGAAAATAATTTAAAGCTAATAACATTCTTACTGTTTGTTTTAGGATGAAATGGTGGACGAATTCGAAGAAGTAGATTTACTTTATCGTCGACTTCACTTTCATAAAACGCGCATATCTCTGGGAGGGAAAACTTTTGGGGCATGGGATCGGTCTCATTCGATGCTCAGATGTTGTCCACATCTAAAAAAAAATTGTTTTTTTTTACCTTAAGGTCCCTTTCTCTATGCGCTGTCACATATATAATTTTGGAGAGGAATGTGGTAAAAATGGGGATTTAAAAGTCTCCCTGTTAACGGCCTGCCTAAACCTTTTTGGTTCGAAATTTAAAATTTAAAGAACAAGTGTAATTGGAACACTAAAAATGAGGAACGCAGTTAAATGGAACGGGAAAGAATTAGATTGAAACACTAATAAGTGGAATGAAATGGAATGAAACTTGAACGAGTGGAACACCAAATTTACGAAACGCAGTCGAGCGGAAAAAGAGTACAATTGAAACACTAGACGAGTGCAAGATCTATGTACAATGTGAGCGAAATGGAACGGAACGAGGAGAGTATGGAATTAGCACACTAAAATTACGTAACGAAATGGAAAGAAATGGGAGCGAATTGAACTGAAACACTAGACAGCGGAAGGAAATGGAATGGAACGGGGATCGAGTGGAATTAAAACACTAAATACAGGGAACGAAATGGAATGGAGCGAGCCTCCATTTCGATGATATTTATTAATTTGAATATGTTTTTTATTTCAGAAATATTTCTCAAGTTCTACATTTTTTAAAAAAGAAATTAAAAACCAACGTGATTTATCAATGAAATCAAATCCTAAAATCATTATCATTTAACTAAAAAATTATGATGAAAATAATTTAATTATAATTAATATAAATGCAGTAGTATTAAAATCAATTAATTATTCCATTTAATCCTTACACTCATAGAAATCCTTACACTGCAGAAAAAATTGTTAAATTAGGAGACTTTTTTGCTAAATACTAGTAAAATAAGAACAGCAAAAATTAAACTGTTTAATTTAATTCTATTTAAGTCAACTTTTAGTCAATTGAAAATGACAAAATTTTGCTAAATATTAATAGACTAGCAAATAGCAAAAACAAACTGTTATATCTACAAAATTTTTGTTATTTTTAAGTTAAATTTAGTTGAATGCAAATAGCAGTCTATCCTTTTAAATTAGCAGAAATATTTGCTAAAAAAGTTGTAAACTGCTATTTTCAAAAGACATCGAGCCTTTTATTTGTGTTAAAAAAAAATCGAAAAAAAGTTTAGAAAATGTTAAATGTTTTTTGTGATTTTTTAGGCAACTAATTATTTTACAAATTTTTTTGCTGATTTAACAGGATATATAGTTATGTTCTATTAACAAAAATTTAACCTAAATATACTAACTAAAATTCTGTTAAAGGTATTAAATATGAATATTTAACAGTTTTATTTTTGCTGTTCCTATCTTACTAATAAGTATATGACAAAAATAATCTGCTAGTTTAGCAGTTTTTTTCTGCAGCATCATTTTTCACTAATTTTTAGTAGTTTTAACTAATTTTTTTTATAGACTTTTTAAAGAAAACCCATTAGAAAAATCATTTTAATGTTCTTCTTAATAAATTTTGATATATAAAACTACCAGTAACAAAGTAAAGGGTTTTTAAGAAGAGCAGGCAGGCAGGTAATACCGCTAAAATACCATTATCGATTCAAACCTCTATCATCAGAAGTTGCGTTTGCGTCCAATAAATGGTAGAAAATAAAAATTTTAAAGCGGTTGAAATTTTGAAATTTCGGAAAGTTTAAAAAAAAATCCTTAAATTTTGTTAAAAAAATATTTGTTGTTGTGATATATTATTTCTAATAGAAATCCAAGAAAATAAAATTTTTTTAATCGGCCGAAGGGGTTTCTGAAATATTGCTACTTGAATTTTGCTGAAAAACACTTTTTCCAGTCGAGCCTTCAAAAAGTTAGTTCACAAATGTTTTAAATTTTTTTAATGGACAAAAAAGAGGATACTTTTCGAACATTGTGTTACAAAATTTTAAATTCAAGCACGTAATTTAAATTTTATAATATTTACTGAACAGTAATGTATTAACTTATATGCAATTACATTTTTGTATGTACTATACTTTTGTGGCACAGTGTATAAAATATTTTTCAAAAATTTTACAAAAAAAAACTATTAGGTATGTTATTTATTCCAAAATATTCTATTCATACAACAAAATTAATAAAGTAGGATACTTTTCGAACATTGTGTGGACAACAAAGTGGATACTTTTCGAGCATTGTGTGCCAAATCTCGAGATCCGATCACGCTAGTTTATATTTATGATCAGAATACCCAAAATTATTAAAAAAGGAGAACCATTCATAAAAATATTATTTTATATTAATCCAAAACAACAAATAGGTAAAATCGCTTTAAAAAAAACAGTGATCGCAAAAAACGAACATTTTTAACTCTGAAAATGTTTAAAACTTTTGTCGCAGCGTCCTTGGAATACGTTTAGACATTTTCTAACTTTTTTATACTCAAATGAAAAATAATTTCATATAGATAATGCGTTTGAAAATGAAAAAAATTAAAAACACTACTTTTTTTAATTTTCGTTAGGAACATAGTAAAATTGGGGATTCGTTAATTTACTGAAGAAAATTTGTTTGGAATGGAAAATGTCGCCATTAAGCCCAGATCACACCGCTGGATTTTGGTAATTTAAATTGTGTATAGATTCTACCTGTAGCGTGGCTCTAAACTGAGGCATAATATTTGGGAATTTTCACTGTGTGGAGCAAAATTAACTGGCATATAGTAACTGTAGAATTTTTCTGACTATAACAAGCACATGATGTTGTTCATTTACCTCTCAAAAACGTATATGTATATGGTTTATAAATAAAAAATTATAGATGTTAACAAAATATTTGTTTTAATGTCATTATAAATGTGTGGCATGGAAAATCCCGTTGTTTTTATTTATTTCAAATATTATAATTGCAACCAATTATTAAATAATAAAAATGAATATCAAACCAACACCGATATATAAACAAATAATAGCATGAGTGAAATTTCTAAAAATAAACAATAATTTTTTTGTACAAATTAAATTAATAATATTTCCACAGTTTGTAATTTATCTTCACCATAACAATGAACCATAATTTTTCTATTATTTAATCTACGCGGTGTTGTGCAGGAGACTGTTGATGATTGTTTTTGTTGTTGTATCTCTGAACTTAGCTAGCGCCTATCGCCAGCATCATCATCGCCATCAGATTTAGGACGTTTTGTTGTTGCCGGACGACCACGTGGACTGGGTAAAGGCTCAGCATTGGCTAATGTACCCATGCTAGCGATGACAGCCAATAAACCGAATATAAAAAATAAATTTAAAATTTTCATTTTAAACAAAAATTCCTTTAAATTCCTTTCGAATTTTTTTTAACTTTAACTTGTTATTTGTCTGGTTTTAAGTACTTAACTATCAAATTTCTTTATAGGAATTTTCATTTTTATACATTTGAAAAGTATTTACACTTTGCAACCCACAATAATTGTTAACATAAATCTTTTTGGTCTAGAAATTTTACTATCAATAAAAGTTAATTTTTTGGCGGAAAATCTGCCAAAAACATTTAAAATTTTCCAATAAGTTTAGCCTTTCATATTGTTCGTGTTTAGATTTATTTATGTTTTTGTATTTTAAATCGTTTTGAATTTTCCTATTAATTGAGTTGTAAATATTTCCAGCAACTAACATTAATTGTTGTTGATGTTAAATTCTTTTAATTTATTACTTTGTTGTTTAGTTTGCAATTGCAAATTCATTTTATAATCAGACAATCATTTAGATAATTAGTACTAGCAGTGTAATTCGCAATGTAATTGTTTCCATATGTCTCTCTTTAGAATACACAGTGAGAATTTTCTTAAACGAAAAATAATACAAATTTTCAGTAAACTAATGAATTTTTTTTTCACAAAGTGAACGAACAACTTTTTACAATTGATGAAGAGCTTCATATTTGTTATGAAACAAGCTTTTTCATAAAACTTCTTTATTAAGTGTATGAAACTTTAAATAAATAAAATTATATATTTCATAAAATTTTATGAAAACTTGCATAAACTAAATGAAAAGTTTTATCGAACAAGTTTAGGTTGGACTTCGTTGCTTCTATGCAAAAATTCATCAATATCGGAAGATAATTCTCTCAGTGTACAACACAAATTTGTGAATATTTATATACAATATTTAAATATTTTTTAGTTTCATTCAATTGTTTTATTAGCGTAATACTAAATTGATTCATAAATCAAGTGGCTTGTTAAATGAGCTTACAGTCATAAAAGTTGGTAGGTATATCGTCAGCTTATTATTGGTTTGGCGGACATACCAAAAAGTCGGTATCGAGAAAAACGATAAAGAAGGTTTATCTTAATTTTTCTTAAAATCATATATATTTTATATTTACATACAATATGTCAAAAGTTATTAGCCTCTAAAAAAAATCTTGTTTTTGCTACATATAAATTTTTTTTTTCAATTCCTGATAGTGCGCCTAAAAGCAGTTAATTTTTTTGTTTTAATCTACTAGAGTTGTAATCCAACAAAAACATGGTAATGACAGGTCATTACCATACGGATTACCAAGTAATGATAGCTCATTACCTTTTGAATTACTTTAAAATACAAAATAATGACTTACTGATAATAAGTTATAGAACTACTTATATATTCCTGAAAGTAATCACTTACTAGTAATTGATTAAATAAGTACTGATTTAGTCTTTTTTATATTAGTATTTTATTTACTAAATTGTTTCGAACATTTTTCTAACTGAATAGAAAATTTTCCGAGGTAAAAAGTTATTTTCCCAATATGACCAACTATGTATTTCACAATGCATGGTAAAAACTTATTTTCTAACTTCTGAGTTACCCCTTATTCTCTCTGTGTGTTAGTCTTTCACTATGGGTAACTCGTCCATGAATTTTTGGACATCGCGAACAAAAGTTGCGTGTAAATAGCCTGGTAAGTAATGAAACCCTATATGTGCTACTTACTCGCTTAATTGCTTGCTGACGAAATGACTGGTGCATACATTTTCACATTTGTAGATTATTATTAGCTGTATTTTCGACTTAACTATATCCGTTAACTTTTAAAAAAGCACAAAGTGCATAAAAACGTTTTTTAGACGAAAACTAACATATTACTTTTCGTATGCACGTTAACTTACAACGTGGATAATTATTAACGTTGAAAACTCAACGTTTATACATTTTCACACCTAGCGTAACTTCTTCGCGTTACTACCTAAAATGTTTCGCTGACGTACGTTCGATTATACTGTAAATATCATAAATACTCACTATTTAAAAAAATTTGATACTCCAATCAGTTTAACGTAGATTTGCTATAAATACTTAACGTTGATAGGTATGAACGAAAATACAGCTATTATTAAGTAAAAATATTTTTTTTAATCAAGTCAGCATTGAAAAAGCTGCTTAATTTATTTTGCTTTAAAATGGATAGTCAATAAAAAGTGCGTAAAAATAATAATAATTATAATACATAATAGGAATTTTTAATGAAAATCCGAAAATCCTAGAGAGGCATATCCGCCAAATTGTCCAGAATTCAGGCCAATGGAGAGATAATGGGCATTGTCGCCGATAATGTGAAAATTTCACTGAAGTTAAAACTTTCATACGATGTACGAATGTAAATTCATACGATGTATTAATGAAATTCCTTTCAATAATATGTTATACAGGGTGGTTCAAAATTATCTAAGGGTTTTGAATTCCTTGTAACTTTTTTATTATAATTTTGTTCGGTATTTTGTAAAGAAGACTTGGGGAATTTAAAATGGAACAGTAAACAACTGAAGAACGTGCCCAAATCGTTTCCGCCAAAAAGCAGAAGAAAATCATGATTTTGTTCATAATTTAATTATGAGCGATGAAGCCCATTTCCAATTAAATTGGTTCATTAAAAGGAAAAATTGCAGGATATGAGCTACGGAAAATCCAAGAGTAGTAATGAATTAAATTTCTTAAATTTTTATATGCAAAATTTGCTGTATATGCCAAAGAATGATGTATACAGTGAAACAATGCATATAATTTTTTAAAAATTGCAGAAATAGAGCAAAGTCGATGCTGGATATCTCAGATATGAAACAATAAATCGAAAAACGGATTTAGGAATCAGAAAGGTGGTATTTACAATATATATGATCCATTCCTAACCAATAATAAGCTGACGATACTTAAATGAAACCCTCAAACCGGCCAGTATATTTTAGCAGTGAAATTTTTGACACGTATTGCAGGAGTTATGCCTTCAGCAAAAATAAAAGTAATAACATATTCGTTATCGCTAGACGTCAGTTATGACGGGTTCATAATCATATTTATGGCAAAAATTATATGTATATTTCTAAAGCTAAGACGTCACAATGCAATACGTTGAGATAATTATCTGCCCGTGTAAAAAAAATCAGATCTGACTAATTCTTATTAGATCTGATTTTACTAGATCTAATTAGAAAAATTACACAAATATTGTAGTGCATCAATTTTGGTCCATAATTTTTATGTTTTAAATAGGTAATATTTTTTAAGTAAACTAAAGCAATCACCACCTAATTATTGCATATTGTCAAGCATAGGTACTAGAGGGCTGAATGAATGTCTTACAAAACATTCTCTTGCATGCGCTGATGAGAGATTTGACGATTTTTAATACTAAATATAACAAAAATTGACCATTTTACTTATTTGTAGTTATTTACAAGATGTTAAAATTCAGATCATTACAAAAAAATAAATAAAACAGAAAACAAAAAAAAAATATTTTGGTGTTGTATAAGAAAATGTTTTGTGAATGTCTTGCAAAAAATTCATACTGGCCTCTAATAGGTACTAGAGAAAAAATAAAAAAAAAAAAATTTGAGGTATTTTTGGGTCGCCACCCATGGCTTAATATGCCAAAACGATTTTTAAGCCACGGTTTCGAAAGTATATCTAAAAGTTTTTTGCATTTTCCAGCATTATATTTGACAATAAGCAATACCTGAGAGTAAATTTGAAAACGATTGCTTTTATTGTAGTTTTTATTAAAAATATTTACTTTTTGTAACCTACCCAGCAAAAAAAAAGAGATGCCGAAGCAGTAGAAAAAGCACTACAATTGATGATCTAGATGTACTTCTTTTTTAACATAAACACTAATGATTTTAACATTGAGTTGTCATAGGAGAGGAGTACTCCCACTTCAACATTTTTTCATTACTTTTTTAACGAGTGCAAAGGAAGCTCTTTTTCACCAATTAAAAGTTAAAAAAATTCTTTACAAAAAAAATTATATTTTTTTTTTTATTTTACAAAAGTTTTTTTATTGCCGCCACCGGGTATCGAACTTGCGATAAGCTATTCTTTGATATGAAAGTTGACTGGCATAAAAACACCACTTTGTCATTGCAACTTATTGTTCTTTATTCTCTTCAATAAAAGTACTTATTAGACAAGTGCAAAAGGTGCACTCCAATTCAATATTATTTTAAGTACTATTTTTACAGGTGCATAAAAAGCAATTTCTCACCATTTTTTTATATATATGTACATATTTTTAAAAATTTTAAAATTAAAAAAATACTGAATTTAAACAAATTAATTAAAAATATTAAAATAAAAATTAATACCCAGTGTAGAAACGGTAATGACATATCATTATTTTTTGGACTACCAGTAATGACTCCCACTTACCTTCTGTATTATTTTAAAACATATAATAATGAGTTACTGATAATGACTTATTTTTATCATTATTTCAAATAGAAAATAATTTTTTAGATTTTTTTAAAAATTTTTTGAAATCTATTTTTAGACTCAATATTTTTTAAACACTGGTAAGGATATATGTAACCACATATTTTTTGATTTTTTGTATGTTGGCGAGTAAGCTTACTTGTGTGCAGCAGGTCAATTGTGTTTTTATCTATTAAATATTACATGTCGATATAGCTCAGATGGTAGAGCTGTTGACTGGCAATCTGTAGACCCAGGTTCGATTCCCGCACCAGTAAATTTTATTTAAAAAAAAAATACAATAAAAAATATTTTTTTTTATATAATTTCTTTTTTAGAAAATCTATTTTTAGACTCATTATTTTTGTCAGTACTGGTAAGCACATAGGTAACGATATATTTTTTGATTTTTCGTATGCTGGTGTGTAACGACAACTCATTATTTTTCGCGACATCGCCATATAAAGGTAATAAGAAATGTAATAACAAAAGTAACTAGTTACCATTACCAAGTATGTAGTTACATAACCACATATCTTGTAATGATTTTCTACACTGGGTAGCTTAAAAAAATAAAAAAGATATTGGTGCCGCTGGGAATTGAACCCGGGACCCTGTGTTTGGAAATGCCAAATGATACCAAAATCACTTTTTACGATGACTTTTGAAAGCAATACTTAAGTGGTTTTTTGGAAGTTGTTCAGAAGTAATTCTAAAAAACTGTAAAAATATACTAACGGATACTTTGGAAGCAATGAAAGAAGTGATATTTTGAAGTTGTTCAGAATAACTTCTAAAAAAGCAGTAAAAATACACTTACGGATACTTGCGAAATATTGAAAGAAGTACTTTGTAAAGTATTACTTGCAATTTTTTTTGCTGGGTAGTTATTGTATTCTATCAAATTAGATATCTCACCATATCATCTTTTTTAATCGGGGGTGCATAAAAAGCAATTTCTCAAGAAATTAATTATAAACAGAGACCCAAAATAACTGTTATATTTCTGAAAAAGTCACCATCCAAATTTATTTAATTATAATATTTCAATAATGCACTATATTTTATAAACCATATTGCACAAAAAAATCACAAAGTTTGGCAAAGATTTTAATTTTTTCAATTTTTATATTTTACTCTATAAATTTCTGTTGTTTTTTGATTTTTATTTAAAACTTTTTATAAAAGTTACAGAATGATTTTTTTGAAAAAATTAAGCACTAACTTTTTTATTTGATAATAAAATAAAAATTAACGAGTAAAAAGGTTAAAGTCGGGCATGCCGACTATACAATACTCTACACCAGTCTGGTGTATTGTTTGGATTCGAAATTCGAATGCCCATGTGAAAATCGAAATATATATGAACACACATGATCATACATTGACTTGTATATGATAACGCATGGGCATACATTGTCATATACGTACATGCATAGTTCAATGTATGAACATACATGATCTCATGTATTTCCATATATCTTTGGATCCGAAATTTGAGGGTATATGACCGTACATGTTCATATATGACCATATATGCTCACATATGATTCATGTATGCTCATATATGATCATATATGTCCATATACCTCCATATACCCTCAAATTTCGGATCCAAAGGTATATGGAAATATATGAGATCGTGTATGATCATACATTGAACTATGCATGTACGTATATGACTATGTATGCCCATGCATGATCACATATGAGCCAATGTATGTTCATGTATGCTCATATATATTTCGATTTTCACATGGGTGGGTTAAAATGGTGCTTGTGTCAAAATTTTCTATAATGTGATTCAGCGCACCAAATTTCATTAAAATATCTTAATATTTGCGACCTGCAGTTTGTAACCAAGCCAATTTTGGGGGGACCCTTATATGGGCACTAGTTCTAAACATGGACCGATGTTCACCAAAATCAATAGGCTTCGTCCTTGGGCCAACATAGGTCTATGTACCAAATTTCATCAAAATATCTTAATATTTGCGACCTGCAGCGTATAAACAATATAATTTTGGTGGGACCCTTATATGGGCACTAGTTCTAAACATGGACCGATGTTCACCAAAATCAATAGGCTTCGTCCCTGGGCCAACATAAGTCTATGTATAAACAGTATAATTTTGGTAGGACCCTTATATGGGCACTAGGTCTAAACATGGACCGATGTTCACCAAAATCAATAGGCTGCGTTATTGGGCCAATGTAGGTCTGTGTACCAAATTTCATCAAAATATCTTAATATTTGCGACCTGCAGCGTATAAACAGTATAATTTTGGTAGGACCCATATATGGGCACTAGGTCTAAACATGGACCGATGTTCACCAAAATCAATAGGCTGCGTTATTGGGCCAATGTAGGTCTGTGTACCAAATTTCATCAAAATACCTTAATATTTACGACCTGCAGCGTATAAACAGTATAATTTTGGTAGGACCCTTATATGGGCACTAGGTCTAAACATGGACCGATGTTCACCAAAATCAATAGGCTGCGTTATTGGGCTAACGTAGGTCTGTGTACCAAATTTTGTCAAAATATCTTAATATTTACGACCTGCAGCGTATAAACAATATAATTTTGGTAGGACCCTTATATGGGCACGAGGTCTAAACATGGACCGATGTTCACCAAAATCAAACTTGTTCGTCCTTGGGCCAACATAGGTCTGCGTACCAAATTTCATCAAAATATCTTAATATTTGCGACCTGTAGAGTGCGCACAAGATTGCATGGACAGACAGACAGACGGACGGACAGACGGACTCACATTATAGAAAATTTTGACACAAGCCTCATTTGAATCCATTCGAATTTCGGATCCAAACATTAGTTGGCTTTTAACCAGACTGGTGTAGGGTATTGTATAGTCGGCATGCCCGACTTTAACCTTTTTACTCGTTTTACTAGCATTTATCAAAAAAATATGCTTATTTCAGTAGCAATTTTTATACCCTACACCACTATGTGGTCAGGGTATTATAAGTTTGTGCTGATGTTTGTAACACCAAAAAATATTGGTCGTAGTATACCGATCGGTTCAGATTTTTTTTTTATTTCGATTTAACGATGTCCGTCTGTCCGTCCGTCCGTCCGTCTGTCTGTCTGTCTGTCCATGCAATCTTGTGCGCACTCTACAGGTCGCAAATATTAAGATATTTTGATGAAATTTGGTACACAGACCTATGTTGGCCCAAGGACGAACAAGTTTGATTTTGGTGAACATCGGTCCATGTTTAGACCTAGTGCCCATATAAGGGTCCTACCAAAATTATATTGTTTATATGCTGCAGGTCGTAAATATGAAGATATCTTGAAGAAATTTGGTACACAGACCTATGTTGGCCCAAGGACGAAGAAGTTTGATTTTGGTGAACATCGGTCTATGTTTAGAACTAGTGCCCATAAAAGGGTCCTACCAAAATTATACTGTTTATACGCTGCAGGTCGTAAATATTAAGATATTTTGATGAAATTTGGTACACAGACCTACATTGGCCAAATAACGCAGCCTATTGATTTTTGTGAACATCGGTCCATGTTTAGACCTAGTGCCTATATAAGGGTCCTACCAAAATTATACTGTTTATACGCTGCAGGTCGTAAATATTAAGATATTTTGATGAAATTTGGTACGCAGACCTATGTTGGCCCAAGGACGAAGAAGTTTGATTTTGGTGAACATCGGTCCATGTTTAGACCTAGTGCCCATATAAGGGTCCCCCCAAAATTGGCTTGGTTACAAACTGCAGGTCGCAAATATTAAGATATTTTAATGAAATTTGGTGCGCTGACTCACATTATAGAAAATTTTGACACGAGCCCCATTTTAACCCATTCGAATTTCGGATCCAAACAATACACCAGACTGGTGTAGGGTATTGTATAGTCGGCATGCCCGTTTTAAACCTTTTTACTCGTTTAATCTGCCTTTTTTTGGATCAATTTAGATCTTAATAAATACCCAAATATATTATTGGATCTAATTCTATCTGCCATTTTTCGGACCAATTTAGGTTTTACTAATAACCCAAATATATTGCTTGATCTAATTCGATCTGCTATTTTTCGGATTTTGATATGAAAATGGATAAGCTAGATATTACAGCAGATATTAAAGAATATCAAATTAAATATAATAATATATTTCGCTATATAAATTTTTTTACATCGGCTTGGAAACTGCCGCCTTGATATTTACGCAACCTATCAGTTCAGAAACTTGCAACCATTTCCCATATTGTATGAATCGGGTTTTGAACTTTTTAAACGCGTTTTTATAGAATATCTGAATTGACAGATAATATAAGCCCTGGAGCCCCGATCCATTCCGATTTTCTATAAATCGGGAATTGAAGTTTTTAAACGCGTTTTTATAGAATTATACCCCACACTATGTGGTATAGACCTTTGCGCTGAGTTTTGTTACTACCAAAAATATTTAATTGACCTAGACCCATTTTTTATTTCACTATACTTATTGGGCTGTTAATTCACGGAATTTGATCTGTATTCCGAAATATGGCCAAAATGAAATGTGGTGTAGGGTATCATAAAGTGAAATTTATTTATTGAGTGTATGAAAAGTTTAATAAAGAAAATGAAGAGTGCGCCTCTAAAAAACACAGAGAAGTTTTTCTCGGTTTTTGGCATCAACATTCTCCTTAATATTTCTTCTGAACTTGAGATGTTTCAACTCTGCGCACAAAAGTTTCCGAACATTGCACGCGCTGTGCCATTTCGAGGCCAGAAATATTTGGAATCGCCCTTAATAGCTTATCCACTTTTTTGATTTTGATATCATTCCTGGGTCCTTTTGCTTTACCAGTTCCATGCTTTCTTTCAATTATTAGGCCCTTGTTGAACTTTTTAACAACTCTGTAAACACATTACCTGGTCACGCTTACTTCTGTTGCAATATTTTCCTAAGTCCACAATAGATGGTTTTAAATAATTTTAATATTTTTTTTTCACTTGCATTGTAAACTAATAAAACATTTGAAATTTTCTCAAAGATATTTTGATCAAGAAAAATTATTTTAATAAAAACAAGGTTGAAGTTTTTAAGAAAAATGAGTTATACTTTTTAATGGCGAACTTCTTAATATTAAAGTAGCGTTTCAACGGACGAGTAGCAGTGCAATTGCATTACTTTTGTGAAAATATTCATGAAGATAATTATCTCAGCGTACAACAACTTAATATGAATCTAGCTTAACAAAATTATGCTCAGTTTTAGGCAATATGGATGTCCAGATTTAAAAAATAAAGTTAATTTTCTGAATCTGCTCTACTTTTCAAGTGATCTTAAAAATAAAATTCATAGTATGATTTTAGCGAGATTAACGAAATCTTTCTTCTAGAATATTTTATCATAATCACATGAAAAGTTGAGAAGATTGGGAATAACTAATGCTATTATCATATTTAAATTTATCTGATTTGTGATACGAATTTGAATTTTATATAATATATATTTTCTTTTTTAAAACGAAAAGTATCTTAATTTATGACCTATAATGATCTAAATTTTTCGTGTTTAATAGAGTTTCTTAAATATTATAAAAAATTTGAAAACAACCACAAATCTGCCAGTTAAAGTCTCAGTTATTAGCTAACAGGACATTTTAAAAATGATGCTAAATGAAAAAACTTAATATGTTTGGTTTTTAGAAATGCAATTTGAACAATTTTTATTTAAAAAATCAACTTAAAAAATATGTATGTAGTACTTATAATCGTTTCGTTTAATTTCCTTTTAATTCGTATTCAGTTTTCAATATCCTCGAGTTTGTTAAACAAATCATTTAAATTAAAAATGATGATGATGATGATGATGTGGATGTGGATGATGAATAATAACTGGTTCATGAACAATAACGGGTTCATGAACAATAACGGGTTCATGGACAACAACAGCTTTATGTACAACTACAGGTTTATGGACTACCACTGCCTTATGTTCCACAACCTCCTTAAATATCACTTTAGGTTTATGGACAACCACTGGATGCGACACTATAATAGGATGACCATGATGACCAGGAGCTGCTCTTGATAGACTGACTAGAACCACCAAAATAAAAGCCAACAATCTAATTGATACGTGTCCTACAGACATTTTCGTTAAGTTTGAATTGGTGTTGTTAACTGAAGATGGATAAAGAACTGTTTGATGTTGATGGTAAAGATTTACTATAATTTATACAAATTTTTTTTTTATTCTTTTGCTGTTCTTAAGTTTAAAATTCAAGGTTTGAAATAAACTCGCTAAAATAACCCAGTAAATAGTTGTGGTTTCTGTTTTTTGTTTTTCCTATTACACAATATTTTCAAAAAAAACAAATGTTCGGTTATATGTACTATACTCGTAAAGATTTAAATTATCACATACTTTAAGAACTACTTGATGAATTTTTTAAATTAAATTATCATATTAGAAGAATATATTTCTGTTGGTCGATTTCAGACTTTGGGCACCTTTTATTAGAAATTAAAAAAATATATTATCCGTGCTTTGAGAGATTGGTCAAAATTAAAAAACCTTGGGTCTTTTGACTTTCATTATATTTTGCAAAATATATGTTTTATACGCTCATAAAAAACCCCTACAAATAGCTGCTAAGATAACAGAAAGTAGTACCTTTATTTGTGCCTGCAGAATTTTCAATAAAATTGAGAATCATGGCCTGTTAAATTTAGGTAAGCTAAATTTTACACACTGCTAAATACAGAGACAGTTTTAGTTATATTAGCTAAGAAATTTAAGCCCCGGAACTGCCCCTACACTCATAAAAAAAAGTTAGTACAAAAGTCTGTTAAACGCGTTCTGATTAAATTGAACTAATTTTTATGTTATTTTCTCTTAAAAAGGCCGTACAAATAGGTCAAAATACTGCTAACATAACAGGAAATAGTATATGTATTTGCGCCAGCACAATTTTAACCTATTTTATTATTATTATTATTTAAAGTCTATATGGTTTATATGGATTGATAAGTACACTAAAAAAAATCAGTAAAGGCAGCAAAAAATGTTGCTGTGTCAGCAAATTTTTAGTCAGCAGTGTGCTTGCAAAAATGTTGGTAATTTCAGCAAAAGGTGTTTGCTGAAAGGTGTTTGCTAATTTTTACTAAAAAAATAGTAATCTCAGCAAAAGTTTTGCTAACACTTAGTCGATTGCAAATGAAAAAATCCTTGCTAAAATCGCTAAACTTTTTGCTGAATATTAGTAAACTGAAAAACATTCAAAAAATTTGTAGAGTTGTAGTTAATTTATTTGCTGAAAATTTAAATATAGAAATTGTGTAGAGTTGTTTTTTTTATTTATCATGTCCGTTGTCTGTACTACATCCAGACAAACTGCGACATCTACATCTTGTCTATCTGGTTGTCGTCCACGCTACAAATGCGGTTATCAGCACAATTTTTGTAGCAAAATAAATTAGTACAACATTAGTTCAAAATTAGTTTAGTGCTAAAAAAATATAATTAAAACTTTTGCTGAAAATGGAATTTCAGCAAAAAAAATTGCTGAAAACTAGTAAACTTGATATACAAGACGTTTTACTAATTTTTCTACTACTTATTATACCCTACACCACTATGTGGTCAGGGTATTATAAGTTTGTGCTGATGTTTGTAACATCAAAAAATATTGGTCCCAAACCCACCTTATAGTATACCAATCGAGAATTTTTTTTTTATTTCGATTTAACGATGTCCGTCTGTCCGTCCGTCTGTCTGTCTGTCTGTCCATGCATTCTTGTGCGCACATATTAAGATATTTTGATGAAACTTGGTACACCGACTTATGTCGACCCAAGGACAACGCCTATTGATTTTGGTTAAAATGGGTCCATGTTTAGACCTAGTGCCCATACAATGGTCCCCCCAAAATTATATTGTTTATACGCTGCAGGTCGCAAATATTAAGATATTTTAATGAAATTTGGTACACAGACCTATGTTGGCCCAAGGACGAAGCCTACTGATTTTGGTGAACATCGGTCCATGTTTAGACCTAGTGCCCATATAAGGGTCCTACCAAAATTATATTGTTTATACGCTGCAGGTCGCAAATATTAAGATATTTTGATGAAATTTGGTACACAGACCTATGTTGGCCCAAGGACGAAGCCTATTGATTTTGGTTAACACCGGTCCATGTTTAGACCTAGTGCCCGTATGAGGGTCCCCCAAAATTAGCTTGGTTACAAACTGCAGATCACAAATATTAAGATATTTTAATGAAATTTGGTTCGCTGAATCACATTATAGAAAATTTTGACACAAGTCCCATTTTAACCCATTCGAATTTCGGATCCAAACATTAGTTGGCTGTTAACCAGACTGGTGTAGGGTATTGTATAGTCGGCATGCCCAACTTTAACCTTTTTACTCGTTTTTTTGATACGGATGTAAGTAATTGTTATGCTAAATTGGATTTACAAAAAATATTGTAGATCAGTCTACATATATGGATTCATACAGGTTTAATGTATGTTCGCGCATGATCATCAACATGAATGCTTTTCCATACATGCATCCACATATGTCCACACTTGTGTATTAATGAGAATACGATCGTATTCCCGACAATTCGATGACAATATTAAATTCAGTTGTGAGCCAGAAATAACAGATTTTCTTGTTTGAGACTTATTCATTTTATTTGCGTTTGTTGAAGAATCTCCTAGTTTAAAATATTTCCAATAGAGACATATCTTTCACAATTTTCTATGCGATCTAAAAATACCATTTTTGTTTCTAACGAAATTACTGTCTTTTTTTCTTGGTTTTATCCATTTCTTTTAAGAAAACCCCATTACTTAAGTGTACTCGAAAAAATTGAATTTTTCATACAGCCTTCTGCTAAAACCTTTCTTTGAGTATTTTAGTTTCCTCAGCCCGGATCTACAGTCAAAAAAGCTCCATTGAATACCCTTCGAGTTGCGGGTCTTTTATTAATTTTTATATTATTAATCCAAATTTTCTAAAAGAATGCTTGTTTTAAGGGGGTAAATACTGTAACAACGGCATTTTAAAGGGCATATTTGAACGTGTGAAAAATTCCCATTAACAATATTTTTAATATTTTATTTTTTTTATTTAAAAATTATGTTATTGTAGTATTTTTAAAAAATATCAGTTTTATATTTCCCCAGCCACTATCGCCAGAGTTGCCACTTCCTTACTGGCCTTTTTTAAAAAAGGCAAAATCGGCTGCCACTAACACTA
Organism: Leucophora obtusa; assembly: GCA_949987735.1. Lineage (NCBI taxonomy): Eukaryota > Metazoa > Arthropoda > Insecta > Diptera > Anthomyiidae > Leucophora > Leucophora obtusa. The sequence continues at coordinate 54,510,909 of OX465299.1, forward strand.
TGCGGCAGTCAAAATCGGGATGGGATGAAACCAACGGGAAATGTTATATCGGTCAAAAACAAGTTATACGTGTCCCGGCGTTTCGCTGGGTCACCCCTAGGAATCGAGATATATTTTTTTTTTGACATAACTCGAGAACCACTAGTCCGATTTTGCTCAAACAATTTTAAAAAAATTAAAAATTACTATTCCTTTAATGTGTTCATATAACGTTTTTCTATATACTCAACAGTTTTGCCGGTAAAAATAAATGTTTGTTACCGCTACCATAAAAATCAATAACCTTTTGTTTATTACTTTTTTTTTAATATTTTAGGCAAAAAATATTTTTTTCTTCATACATTTATTTTTACCGGCAAAACTGTTGAGTATATAGAAAAACGTTATATGAACAGATTAAAGGAATTGTAATTTTTAATTTTTTCAAAATTGTTTGAGCAAAATCGGACTAGTGGTTCTCGAGTTATGTCAAAAAAAAGACCACCAAAGGTCAAATCGATATATCTCGATTCCTAGGGGTGACCCAGCGAAACGCCGGGACACGTATAACTTCTTTTTTACCGATATAACTTTCCCCGGTAGTTTGAACCCTTCCCGATCACTGACCCCTACCATTTGTCTCACAGTGTAATAAAAATAAAAATGTAAAGTTACTCTTAACTTCTCTAGTCCTTATCGTAGCAAAATTTGATATGAACCGTTATACCTCGTAGTTTTCGGATAAAGAGTATTTTATATATTAACCCAAATATTCTTAAAAACCCAAATAATCATATAACGTGCCTTCGCCCACCATCGAGGAATCGTCATTGGCTTTTCTTTAAAGACTGCGTGCAATTCTTGCATCTTTAGATGTAGTTTTTTTCTTTTTCTTCTGCTGTATTATGCGAAATAAGATTTATAATAAAGACAATGATAAAAACCGCTCCCAAAAATTTTGTGTACAAATTTAATACATAATATATTACTTTGTGGCCAAAATATATTTTACAAAATAACATGTGGAAATTTTTTTTCTTCGACTTTTTTATTGATATTTTCTGAGCATATACTGAAGAGTATGCTCTATCCAAATAAAACAAATTTTTTCCTAGAGTCGATACCCCTCTTAACACTATTTAGAGTTATCTTGAAGCGAATTTTACTCTTGGTTAAGGTAGTGAAGTTGGTCTTTAACCTTAACCACGAATAAAATTTGCATTAAAATTAGTCTGGATAGTCTTGAAATGAGCGTACTTTTAGGTAAGTTAGCAGACCTTAATAGATTTTGATCCCTTGTTTTATTTATTGAAATGTGTAACTGAATTACGTGACGAACGGAATTTTGATACAAAACGTGGAAACAGCCTCCAGCTTTGATACTAGTTATAGAAGAATTCACTGTGATATTTATTTTTATACATTTGTTTCAAATTAATGTTTGTTTTATGTTGTGTAAATATAGGACAATATAGTAGGGTAGAGGGGGGATCCTTCGCCAGTGGGGCACATACACTAATCCCATTTTTCTCCGCTATTAAAGGAGATAAAAAATTGGAAAAAATATATTTTGTGCATTTTTCAATTATCTTTCCTTGACATCCACTTTGTTGAATTTATATCACATATGGTCGCAGACAGACGTGTTTTTGTGTTTTTTGGGGTGCCAAAAAAATAATTGAAAGCAAGTACATTTTGCAATAACTTCCTCAAATCGTGTTATAAGGAAATAATTTTTCATTATGTTAGACCTACGATCCTAAGGTTTCGAAAAATAATAATTTAATTTTAATAAATGCTTAAAAAGTGTGAAAAAATATTAATATTATGTCAGTGCCTGTCTCTGGGGCACAATCACCAGATGGCCCCTGGAGCTACAAAGAGTTGGTGCATCCCTGCCTAAAATGCTCTATAAGACTTTTCTATATGTTTAAAATATGTTTAATAGTAAATTAGAATAATCGTGTTCATTTTTAAATTTATATTAATTATTCAGTTTTTTGTAATTTTGGAGAATCATTATATTATAGTTTTAAATAATTTTTTTTAATGTATTGCACATCTATTGATTAAAAAGAATCACATATCTTAAAGAACTTATTATAAATTATTTATTTCAGTCATTAAAAGATTGACTTTGCTGTATTAACAAATTTTTTTGTTGAAATTGTATCTAGCTCTTTTGGCGAATATACCCCAGGTTTGGGGCAGTTACGCCGAATTGAGTTACTTTGAAAATCATTAAAAAAATAATAGAAAATATGCAAATAATTAGAATAAAAATCATAGAAATTAAAGCCAAGATATGTAGGTTTTCAATTTGAAAGTAATTTTTGAAAAATAATTAGGGGTTAAGAAATGACAGTGCTTTGAAAAAAAAGTGGCGAAGGATCCCCCCTCTACCCTATTTAATAAAAAAATATCCCTGAGGATGTTGGGAATCTCCAACGAAACATCGGATTAAAAATGAATAAATAGTCTTTTATTTACACTTTTAACAAGTGACGTTAAAAGTTTTCTAAAAACTCACAAAGAATATGTCTGTTCCCGTACTTTACCGAAGTTACACAAACTATCCCAAAGGCGTTCCCGTACTCAAAATTGCGTGTAAATTGTTGTTGTTTGGGCTATTGTGGGTTCCCGCGGGTACCCGCGGTAACGTACGGGAACGCACATAATATTTATATAAGAAATTAAGATCGATAATAATAATAATCAAGTGGAAATATATAATTTTTATAGAAAATCTAAATATAAATGGAATTTAAAACTCATAGGTCTACAATATTCTCGTATCGAAAATTTTTAACAAACAGAGACTGATAACCCAGCCAAATAACTTTTATGAGGGTTATTACTCAGTAAGTCAAAAATTATTCAAACAAAGCACATATTTTTATATTTTTAACTTATGTCAAAAATTACGCATCTTTTGATGAAATTATTAGTCTTAATAAAATAAAATTTTGAAATCTAAACATGATTCAGAAAACGACGAATATTTTGTGAACAATGCAAAAACAACTCAAAAAAAGATTAATTTTTTAACCTAAAGAAGTTTTTAAAATATTTCTTTGAGTCATTTTTGAATCAAAAAAGAATGCTCTTTTGGATGCACCACTTTCATAAAAGTGAAAGTTTAATAATATATTTTAAGCACTTTTCTGATTTGGGCTTGTTTGCTGGCTGGGAACTCTAGAAAAAATAAATTATGAAAACTTTATTCAAAAGTTGAATATCAAATTAAAAAAATTGGGATAAGGCGGAATTGTTAGCTTTAAAAGCGGGGTAAAAATTCAAGGCGGCACAAACATTTAAATCCCGTCAAAAGCGGGATGGTTAAGTAATAGAATAGAAAAAAGACTGCAAAAAGTTTTGCTAAAGCTGCTAAAAATTAGTTAAAAATTAACTTGCATAAAAAACTGCTGAAATAAGCAGTAAGCTAAATAAAGGGTTGTTCAACAGGGACGCTACAAAAGTAGAAAGACAGGGACAGCAAACGACGTCATATTTCTTGCCGCTCTTTTGACATTTCTCTTCAGTAAGGTTTGCCATTTCATGATGGAAAGATATACGAGCCAACAACGAGTCGAAATTATTAAAATTTACTACCGAATTTCAGAGTCAGTGGCCTGAACGTTAAGAGCGCTACGTCCAATTTGTGGTCGTCATAATCGTCCCAGCAGATCAACAATTGAGCGTGGGGCTACGTCAAATCTATGGTCTATGCCAACAAGCCAGCGACGATTGATGAACTTCGTACGAATATCGAACGTGAAATTGCAGCAGTATCGGCCGATTTATGCTTGAAAACCGTCGAAAATTGGGTTCAGCGTCTGGACTTCTGCAAGCGTGCCCGTGGTGGCCATGCAAAAGAGATCGATTTCCATACATAATGTCATCGAACGTACTTTCACAGGAATAAAGAATTTCATTGATATCCAAAACCGTTTTTGTTTTATTTAAACTTTTTTACTTTTTTAGCGCTCTTATTGAAAAACCCTTTATTATTAAGATAAGAAAAGCTGTTAAATATACACAATTTTAGTTGTATTTGAGCTAAATTTTAGTTAATTGCCATAAAGATTTACTCTGCTAGAATCAGCAACAAATTAGTATAATAAAAAAACACAAAAAAAAATTTTAAATTGTTTTAAGAGAACAAAAATATGTATATTAGACCGACTCACGAAAAAAAATAAAAAAAGTGCCCCCCTCAAAATAAACCTTGGTTTGTTTTATGATGATTCCCAAAATATTTCGGGTCTAGCAATGAGATCTCACGAGCTGGACCATTTTGAAAAAAGGTATTTGTTTTTAGTTTTTGTAAGAAATTTGCATCTTAGCTGAAGCCAACATACTCAATATGGGTATCATATGAAAGGTTTTTTAGAGGCGCGTTTTGACAAGTTAAAAACTACAAGACCCAAAAACCAGGTAGTTTTTGCTCAAGTATAAATGTAGTAAAAGTTAAAAATAAAATAAAATTTATAATATTTTGGAAAAACCGATTACTTGTTTTTAAAAATTATAAAAAAAGAAGATATCATTTTACACATATACACAAAAAATTACATTAATTCTTAATTCAATAATTTATAGGTGTGTTTAAGTGTACCCATACTTAATGGTTGGTATGTATATTAAGTGCACTCAGAATATTTTTACAGTAACTAATGTAGGTCATTTCTGTAGTCAACGGTAATAGTTATTTTTAACCATAAATATTGTTGTTTTTCTGTGTATAAATGTAAAATAACTACGTTTGACAGTTGTTTAAAAAATTAACTAACTAAAAATGCTGAAGTGTAGTAACAGTTATTTTGGGTTGTTGTTTTGTTTTGTTTTTTCAGCAAATAACTGTAAAAAGTTATTACACGTGTGGTGAAGTTAATTGTTGGTAGTTAATTTATTATTATACCGTACACCACTACGTGGGCAGGGTATAATAAGTTTGTGCTGATGTTTGTAACACCAAAAAATATCGGACCTAGACTATGGTATTCAATAGATTAATCGTTATTCGATAAGTCGAAAAATTTTGCTTAAAAATTGTTCGAATAATTTAAAATGTCCAAATTTCGAATAACTCGAATAATATAATACGGTAAAAACCCAAATCTTATTTAAGCGGGGTTTACATTATACCATAAGTCATAGGATCTGTCAAAAAAATCAGTCAGATAGCCAAAATCCTATAGTGTAAACATATTTTGTCTGATACAGAAAATCGGATTGAAGTTTTGACAGTCAGATTGATTTTGAAATATTTCATAAAATTATGAGAATCCGATGGTAACAGCTGTTTTCATCTGATTCCATTTGATGGTGTAAACAAATATACAAGATTTTTTGACAATCGCGTCGTTTCGTAGGATTTTTTATTTGATTTGTCAGACGTAAAATCAGATACAAAATCAGATGTTAACCCCGATTTAACAAACTGTGAAAAATAATTTGCTGTGTCTTAAACAGGTGACGAATTTTGGAATATCTAAAACATACATAGATCTAGAAATATTTGTTAGCTTAAACGCAATTAGTATTTCTTGTTTTCGTCTAGGAGCGTTAATAAATATTTTAAATATCAAAGAAAAATTAAAAAAAAAACAAAAAATTATGACAGTTTGCTTTGTCATCTATGAAAATACTAATCTGATTCTTTTGACAGATCTACGTATAACCAAATTTGAAAGCCTTTTTCGTATAGTGTTAACAAAATACTGGGAATTAAGCCCGGTATTGTGTTAATAAAATTTCTTATAATTTTAGGGCTTTAAATATAGAGCGAAATTATTTTTCATTTCATTATTTTCCGCCGTTGTTGTTAACAAAATACTGGACTTCAAAATGTTCAAGTTTTAAAAATTAAATTAAAGATTAAACAAATATTTTTAGTATTGATTTTAGTGTTTCATAGCAATATATTTAAAAAATAAAAAATTAAATTATACTAGAATCTATATATAAGTTAAAAACTACTTTAATAGTGTGGTAATCTTCAACATGGTTTGACTATTTCATTTTCCACTTGTACAGCTGGACATTTTTTTAAAGTTTTTGAAAATTTCTTTTCAAATTTCTTTTGTTGTTTTTCAGTTAACACTTCTAATGCAAGTTTTGCTTTATATTTCTTAAGCAATTTCTTTTTAAGTTTATCCAATGTAATACCTTCTTGATTTTTGGCTACAATTTTTTCTAAAACCGTAGACCATTGAAAGGAATCAATATCTTCTATAGCCTCTGTAGTACCATTTTCTTCTATAGCCTCTGTAGTACCATTTTCTTCGATAACATTTTCACTTTTTTTCTTTTTCTTCTTTGAAATTTCTGCTTCACCATTGGTATCGTTTTCGGTTTTACGTTTGGCACCATTTTGTTGTGTAGCCTCAACTTCCTTGACTTTTTTGGCAGCTTCTATGGCTGCTTTAGCGGCGGCAATTTCTTGTTGTTTGACTTTTTTCATATTTTCCAGTTCTTTTTCTAAAATATTCCACACCGGTTCAGCTTGCTTAACATGAATTTTTAAACAATTAGCTACGAAATTTTGAAACTTTGCCTTTTTTCGTGGAACATTATCATGATTTTGTAGCCGTTCAAAGATGTTACGAGTCTGGTCAGTCAATTGGTATTCATTGGAATCCAATATAGATCTAACAATATCGATCCATGTTTCCTGTTTCTTTTGCCCACTATTTTTATTTTCCCTAGCTACATAACCTTTGGCTGAATATTTTTCAATTTCTGTAATACATTTGGTGTGGGCCACATAGTCAGTGCCATGGAAATCTTTATTGCAATCCATACACGACACATTTACCGGATTATTACGGCATCGGGTGTTGTAATGCTTTTCCACGGATGGTTTTTTAACAGATTCACCACAATTATTACAAACGAAGAACACCATTTTAATTATTTATTTAGTCTAATAATTAAAATATACAAAACAATAATTTTTTTAACAAGCAGGAAAAATTGCGTGTAAACAAATGCACGTGTATTGCAAATGAAAGAGAGCAAATGAAACAGCTGTTTTGGAAGAGAGAGCAAAGTGTCAAATATTTAGTTAACTTGGTAGCACATTTCTTAATTTTAAAACAGAGTTGTTTTTATAATAGAAACGTGAACGTTTTATAAATGACTTTGAAAACGTAGATGGACAAACGGAACTGGCCCCAAAAAATCAGAATTATTAATAACTACACCCAAACAATTTCCTAGTTGATTATAACAAAAATATAGAGCTAAATCTATTTAGTTCATCATAACCAAGATTTTTAATGTCAAGAAATTAATAGAATAGTCTCTGAAAGAAATCAATTATGTATGAATGTATTATTAAAATTAAAATTTCGTTGATGTTAGCCTAATTGGGTTGTGTTTACAATATTTTATTTGTTTTGCAGTGAATAGAAATAGAACTTTATCAAATATTAACACATAAAGCCCGGTATTTTGTTTGTACTTTTGCGAAAAAGCTGTCAAACTCCATATAAAAAAATGATTTTTCACTTGCGTGGATTGTTGCGAAATTGCGATGGAATTTTTTCGCATCAATTTAATAGACAGGACCATTTGAAAATGTAGCGAAAAAGAGACATTTGGGTTAATTATGATTGTAACTGTTTATACATAATAAAAAATTTGTGCATTTTAATGTTTTTGTTATAGTTTTTGAGCTCCAAACATAGAGCGAAATTTTTTCGTTCTTTTGAACAAAATACTGGACTTAAAGGTGTACATACTGAGGATGTGTCTGTAGCGTGACCCAAAAATATTCTATCGAATATTTTCAATTTGTATTCTCTGAAATTTACTTGTACACTGAAAACATGACAGTTGTTTGTGTAGTAATCGTGATTTAATAACCATAATAACAGTTGTTTTTCTATGGAAAAATTAAAAACAACCTTTGTGAAAGTTATTTAAGAAAACAACTAGCGAAAAGTACTCTAATTTGCTACTAAATTGTTATTTAAATCAGTTATTTTTAATATCATAATAAACAACTACCAAAACTGTATTTTTGCAATAAATAGCTGTTTTTGTTAGTTATTTAAAAAATAAAAATTACATTGAATTTGGTTGAATTTTACAAATTTTTGTTTAGTTTATATTTGTTATTATTGATATAATCCTGGTTTGAAAATAAAAATCAGAAACTTGAATTGCATCTCCAATGCATAAAAGCATAATAACTGGAAAACGGTTTGAAATTTTTACTTCAAATTTTAAATAGGCTGAAGTAATTACACGTATTTTTTTAATTGAAAGAAAAACATATTTTTTTTGTATTAAAATATACTTTTATAATACCAAAAGAATTAACTGTAAAAATAGTAGCTTTAAACATTTTGTCAGTTGTTTTAAAATTTTTGTAGTAAAAATTTGGCTGTTAATTTTACGACATTGCTGGTTATTTTAATGCATTTGTTAGCTATTTTTCAACAGTTAAAAAGTACAACATTTTTAACTGCATATGCCTTTGTTTTAACTATTAATTTGCGCAGATTCTACCGACAAATTTTTTTGAGTGTATTTATTGATTCGTGAATTTTAACGTTAATGGCCAATAGTAGTAGTAGTAGTATATCTTTAATTCCAAATTTGAGTTCAAACTTATAAATTAGTTTTACACTTTGACATTTGAAATAAAAAAATAAAAATACGATTTTACGACATTGACGGTGGTCGTCTGTCGGGAAAGTGATTATTGCCATATATAATTATTAATCATTTTCTAAATTAGTTTCTATTGGAATTTTTATTTTTTTTATTTATTTATTACTTTCTTTCTCCTTTACTGGGTTAAATTGTGTTATTAATAAATAAATTCTTCAATTAAAAATTTTCTGTACACTCAGAAAAGTTCTGCAGTTACTACGTGACAGTTATTTGTGTAGTAATGCGGTTGTAGTTATTTTAACTACAATTGTAATTAATTCACTTAGAGCAAAATTTTTCAATGTTTTTGACAGTTATTTTTTTAAACTAAATACAAAAACTACCACATTGTAGTAACATTTATTTTATGCAGTTATTTTGAATTTTTTTTACAAATACTTAAATTTTCCAGTGTGTGTGCACACACACGAAGCAAACAGGAGCATGTATATGAAGCGCTTGTTTAGAAATTTCTAGTGAAAAAATATGAGAAGAACATGTTTTCTCTTGTCTTAGTCATAAAACAACGCCAAAGAGTGAGGACGCGTAATACATTTCCAACAATATCTTAATATTGAAAAATAAAAGTGACATTAAGTGTAAATTTTGATTTCCCAATTTTAAATTTATTATAGATAAAAATCAAGTTAGGAGTGTTTACATAAATTTGTTTTTTATTAAATTAATAATTTTTAAAATAATTTTTATTTATGTTTTTTAACTACATTTGCAGTTTTACAATAATTTGCTGTATGTTGTTTCAATTGCATTTGTAGTTGTTTTTACCACATTTGTCAGTTGATTTTTAACAGTTAAAAATAACTTCATATTGCAGATAATTTAACTGCAAATGTAGTCTACACCTTTTTAAGTGCAAATGCAGTTATTTTAACTGTCATTTGCAGTTGATTTTACCTACATAATTCCCTGAGTTTACCTTAAAGCATTGGTAATATAACTGACTACAGAATTCCAACCTGTAAATCTACCATTTAAGATTTCCATGACTAGATCATCGGATAGGAATATAAATTTTTAATGGCCTATAAAACACACATATCAATAACAACATTAAAGGTATTCATTTAAAGTATTTACGCCTCGTATACTGTGTATATGTTATAAGTTTACTCAATTAATGTCAAAACTAGTTTACGAGCCCTCGTAAATATACGCTAACATTTTTATGTGTAAACTTTTTCGTATTTATACACACATTTGATTATTGTCAAAAATAAAATTATTTTGTTTTGTTTATTGTCTTTTATTTTCTGTTTTATTTGTTTTTAAGTGATACAAATTTAAAAAATTGTGTGTTTAATTTATGAAAAGATCAAAAAGTGGCTAACTGCAAAATTGAAATGGGATTAGTTTTAAAAGGTGCGTTCATTCAAATAAAAAGGTAAAGTTACAAATATATGCGATTACAAAAATACACGGTTTACGAGGGTATAAATGCAGTTAGATGAATACCACTATTATTTTCGTTGATGTTGCTTTGTGTGTTATTTTCAAATATCTTTGAACCTTTTTGTTGTGTTTTTGTGACTCTCTATCAGAGTTATCAAGAACGATTTTGACAGTTTTCCAACGTATTCCGGCTTTCTACTGTCAAAATTGTTCGAGATATCATTGATAGGAATGCCGCACAAACAAAGCTATTATTGCATTTGTAGACACTACCCAAGAAACATTTTTACCGACACTCCGGCACATACAGAATCATGAATCCGGCTTTTACGGCACATTAACGGTCCGCAATACACGTATCCGTCAAAGCTTGTACGTATACGGAACATTAACGGACCGTGTAATCGCATTTTCGAACATAATACGTTTTAACTCCGTTTCCGTATCGTAAAATACGGACTTAATGGATTTTAATTTGTGTTCAAAATAAAAACAATTAAATTCTTTTAAAAACTTTTTGTGGCGATAAATTGGTGGCGGTAGCTAGAATATATCCAACACAACACAATCAAAACATCATCAAGTCGCATACATATATTAGATGGAAAGATTAATAAAATTTAGTGCGTGTTTTATAATGGTTTGTGGTTTATGTAAGATCGTTTGTTTTTATAACAAAAGATCTGCTTCACGTACGTTAACGCGGCTACGCAATTTTTCCCAAATTGTGTGTAAATTGTTGTTGTTTCGAGTAAAACACCATCGTAAATACAATCAATTAAACCATAACTAATTTATTTTTTCTTTTGCATGTAGATGATCGATTCTATTATGGGTGACTGTCGTGAATTGATACGCTAGATAAAGAGGTAAACTCAAAGGTAAACTAAGGTACTAAATATAGTGTAAATGTAAATAATATCGTTACTAATAAATCTATTAAAAATCAGAAAAGAAATTTACTCAAAATTAGTTAATTTAGATAGATATACAAGTCCGTTTTTGGTCCGGACTCACTCCGGTTATACACGACATAACGGTCCGTCATTGATTGACAGACTTTCAACGGACTTGTCCGTTTTTTACACGACGCAACGGTCCGTAAACGGTCCGTCAATGACGGACTTTCAATGAACTTGTCAGTTTTTTACACGACATAACTGTCCGTAATCGGTCCGTCATTGACGGACTTTCAACGGATTCGAATCAGTTTCGATGTTCCTTAAAATCCGTTTTCTGGTCCGTATAGGGATCCGGAAAACGGTACGTAAACGGAGTTGGATTCCGTTTATGACGGACCGAAAAAGGTACGTAAACGGAACGATTTGTTTTTTGGGTAGGTAAGTTGAAACTAGCCGCTCCCTTCGGCGCAAGCGAGACACACAAAAAAATAGACGGCGTTTGTTCATTGACTACGCCACTCGACTTGTATCTTTGGTCAAACTCAAAAACCATATTTTTGTGCAAGAAAACAACCGTTATATTTTATTAGTGCAAAAAAGAAAAAAATATTTATTTACGATTTTTAACAAAACTAGAGACAGCAAATTGTAAGTAATCAATATTAATAAATTTCCATTGAATTTTCAAATAATGTGGCCAACTGGTCACGATTTTGTTCACGTGGAGCCAATTTTGTTATACGTTCTTGAGGCAAAGTACCCTCAACTAAAGCGGGAATATCGGATGAAGTAAATCCTAAACTTTTTAGACCATTTTCTATACCAGCGCGATGCATATAATCTCTTAAACAGTCACCTAAAATTTTGCCTGCATCAGATTTTTTAGCGTTACTTATATCGACTCCCAATAATTGAGCAGCTTCTAGATGGCGTTCAGGACAAGCGGGTGCTAAAAATTCAAATACTGCTGGAGCTGATATAACTACGGACAGACCATGTGGTATAATAGCATGAGTATTAGTATAACCTTGAGGACAGAAAGTACGCACATTTCCCGATATGGGATAAGACAGTCCATGGGGTAAATGGACTCCGGCATTGCCAAACCCAACACCAGCCATAGTAGAAGCTAAATGCATTTTAGAACGAGCTTTTAAATTATTAGGTTCGTAAATGGCCGACATAAAATTATCACGTATAGTTGTTAAAGCAAAACGGGCCCAAACATCTGATATAGGATTACGACCCTGATAAGGAGGTCTTAGACTGGGGTCCAAAGGAGCTAAGCCCCGTTCTCTATAATCGACGGCAGTAAAACTTTCCAAAGCATGACAAAAAACATCAAAACCACTATAGGCAGTAACTCTTTCGGGTTGAGTTAAAGTATGTAAGGGATCAATTAACCCTGAAACAAATCAAAATGAAATAAGTTAGAAAAGTAAAAAATCTCCTCAAAATTTTCAACTCACCCAATTTTGGTTTCAAATATTTACTGGATATTCCCGTTTTGCAATGTAATTTCTTATAATCAAATATCACCACACCCGTAGTTTCTGAACCTGTCCCTGCTGTTGTAGGTACTGCAATTAAAGGTTTTAAAGTTACATTAACTTCTTTGCCTTTTCCTACCGGTTGATTTACATAGTCTAGAAATTCAGCTTCTCTATCACAAGCAAATAAATTGGCTGCCTTACAGGTGTCTATAACCGATCCGCCTCCTATAGCTACAAAAGCGTCAAATTGTTTTGATCGTGCAAATGTTGCAGCATGCCATAAACTTTCATCGGTTGGCTCTACTCGTGTCTGATCATATACTTCAAATTCTATGCCACATCGTTTGAGAGAATCAAATGCTGTCAAGACACTGGGTAATTTTGAAACATTTATATCTGTGACTACACAAACCGATTTGGCACCATTATTTCTTAGATCGGCACCAAGTTCAGCACTTACACCTGGGCCAAAACGCACAGTTGATGAGGACATCTAAAATTGAGGACAAAAATATATTTTATATTAGTCTGTTAGACATTTGAAATAATAAGCCAGTAAATAAATATGCTTTTTCAGAAGTTATCAATTGTATTTCAGAAATACAAATGATAAAAATTGATTTGATGAATTATCTTTATATTTTTAATTCGCGAATTTAGAAATAACTTTTTTTTAATCAACTTTGAAAATAAGTCTTTTTGAATCAATTATTGAAAGCACTGAATGGGTGGTATTCCAGAAAAGGATAAATTCGTTAATTACTAGTGATAGTCAAACAAATAAAAAAAAAGAAAACAATTTTACCTATGTATGTGTAATGAATTTACATAAAATTGCAATAAATTATAACTTATATATTTACTTTTAAAATTTTAAATTAAACGGTTGAATTTTCGATTTAACTTTAGGTTTGCCTGATTTTTCGAACTCATGTCTTAAAATTATTGATTGAAAGTGATTTTGAATAATGCACTGATATATGAAATGACATAATTTTTATGCGAATAAATTAAAACGGATTAGTCCTTTTCAAACTCTGCCTTCACATCGTTATTTTAAAATCAAATATAAAAAATTTGTTAAAAGTACATTTGCACTTAAAACACTTGTAGATATTCTCAAGTCTGAAAAAGGTTTACTAACCTCGAATGCATATTCCATTTTACCAGTCTGTGACGTAGTAGCAGCATTTGAACCATAGCCAGCGGAGTGTGCTGGACATTTGCATCTAAAGATTAAAATTTTCTTTAACAAATTAAATTTACAAATAGAATTAACTTACGAGTTATTAACAATTGTAGTTAATAAATTTAATACATTTTTGCGAGACATTTTATTATGTTTTCAATAAATTTAAATACTTTTATTAATTTAAACTTTTGCTCTTGTTGAATGTTTGTGCTGAACTAAATTGATAAGAACCTGTAGATCTAAGTATTTGGAGAAAGAGCAGGCAGGGATGGATAAGTTGGTGGGATCGTATTTTGTTATTATACTATTTGGATAAAAAAGTATCGTAGTATTCGCGCAATACATTTCATACGCTTATACATTAGCTGTGTTTGCATACTTTTTGGGTAAATTTTGTCAAAATGACAGTTAACAAAAAATACTCTCACGAAGTGACAGAAATGTGCAAAAGTACATTAGCTCTTCCAGCTCAATATTTTGAATTAAAAGTAAATAAGAATTTTTATTTACAAATAGATATACATAGTTTATTAAACTTGGAAAAGAATGTAACCCGATTTTAATATTTTAAAACCAAGTTTTTATTACTCTTATTTTTTTGTTTTTTCAACAAAAACAAAAACTTGTGTTCAAACAATATATTTTTTTTTAATTTTATTTTATCGGGATATACATTAATTGCATCAAAGGAATTAAATATGCTAAAAATCCCAAACGTATTTAACAAATTGTGAAAAATAATCCGCTGCAGGCATGTCCCTATCCGGATTTCATTCTTGCCTAAGGAAATCGTCAGGGGACGACGTTTTTAGAATTTCTGGAAATATTTGTTAAGTTAAATTACAAACTCAATGAGAATTTTTTGTTCTCGTCTAGGAGCGTTATTAAACAATTAAAATATCAAAGAAAAAACAAAAACAACAGAAAATTTTCCACAATTTGCTTTGTCATCTTCCAATGTACTACTCTATTGTTTTGACAGATCTAGCAATGTAGTGACATCCATTCATGTAGAAACAACAATAGAGAACAATGTTTTCTAAAGTGTCAGTAACATTTAAATTTGCACAAGCACTTGCATATTAGTTTTTTAATTTTATTTTATCGGGATATACATTAATTGCATCAAAGGAATTAAATATGCTAAAAATCCCAAACGTATTTAACAAATTGTGAAAAATAATCCGCTGCAGGCATGTCCCTATCCGGATTTCATTCTTGCCTAAGGAAATCGTCAGGGGACGATGTTTTTAGAATTTCTGGAAATATTTGTTAAGTTAAATTACAAACTCAATGAGAATTTTTTGTTCTCGTCTAGGAGCGATATTAAACAATTAAAATATCAAAGAAAAAACAAAAACAACAACAGAAAATTTTCCACAATTTGCTTTGTCATCTTCCAATGTACTACTCTGTTGTTTTGACAGATCTAGCAATGTAGTGACATCCATTCATGTAGAAACAACAATAGAGAACAATGTTTTCTAAAGTGTCAGTAACATTTAAATTTGCACAAGCACTTGCATATTAGTTTTTTAATTTTATTTTATCGGGATATACATTAATTGCATCAAAGGAATTAAATATGCTAAAAATCCCAAACGTATTTAACAAATTGTGAAAAATAATCCGCTGCAGGCATGTCCCTATCCGGATTTCATTCTTGCCTAAGGAAATCGTCAGGGGACGACGTTTTTAGAATTTCTGGAAATATTTGTTAAGTTAAATTACAAACTCAATGAGAATTTTTTGTTCTCGTCTAGGAGCGTTATTAAACAATTAAAATATCAAAGAAAAAACAAAAACAACAGAAAATTTTCCACAATTTGCTTTGTCATCTTCCAATGTACTACTCTGTTGTTTTGACAGATCTAGCAATGTAGTGACATCCATTCATGTAGAAACAACAATAGAGAACAATGTTTTCTAATGTGTCAGTAACATTTAAATTTGCACAAGCACTTGCATATTAGTTTTTTAATTTTTTAAGCAAACTGTGGAAAATTTTCTGTTGTTTTTGTTTTTTCTTTGATATTTTAATTGTTTAATAACGCTCCTTTGATATAATTTTTTTTTAGAAAGTTATTTATATTTTGAGGAAAGAAAATAATATATGTTTACTAATCTTTGAAAAGATTTTATTGAAAATTGTTATAATTGTTTCTTTCTTGATTTTTGCCCTGTTTATAGCTAAAACTGTGATTGTTTTTTGAATACTCTAGCTATAAATAAATGTATAAAACATAATTGTGAAAAAAAATCGTAAATAATCTTAATTTGTCTCCGATTTGCATTAAGTTTTTTAATAAAAAGAAATTTTTTCAGCATTAAAGGAATTAAACATGCTAAAATCCCAAAACTTATTTGACAACTTGTGAAAAATGATCTGTTGAAATCGAAAGGTACGACGTTTTTAGAATTTCTAGAAATATTTTTAAAGTTAAATTACAAACTCAATGAGAATTTCTTATTATCGTCTAGAAGCGTTATTTAATATTTAAAATATCAAAAAAAAAAAACTAAAACAATTGATTAATTAATTTGAAGACAATTTATAGACAAACTTTATACATTTGTTGGGAATGATGCAATAAGGTGAAAGTATTCTCGAGGGTAAAAAAAAGCAAAAAGTACTTTTCAAAACGTTGAAATGAAAATCTCATTTCCCATCCCTGTGGAAGAATGAAAATAATAGAGAGCGGTATTTACTTTAGTTAAGTGAGAAATTTAGAGTTGCCTACAACTAGTAGATTTTTAATATCAATGGATCGTTTGATTTGTTTTAAGATTATGTTGTACACTATTAGAAAAAAGTCTGTAAAAAATTTAGTTAAAATTACTAAAAATTAGTTAAAAATGATGCTGCAGAAAAAACTGCTAAATTAGCAGATTATTTTTGCTATATGTTAGTAATATAGGAACAGCAAAAATAAAACTGTTAAATATACTGAATTTTAGTTATGTATATTTAAGTTAATTTTTT
Organism: Leucophora obtusa; assembly: GCA_949987735.1. Taxonomy (NCBI): domain Eukaryota; kingdom Metazoa; phylum Arthropoda; class Insecta; order Diptera; family Anthomyiidae; genus Leucophora; species Leucophora obtusa. The sequence goes on from OX465299.1 coordinate 54,527,535, forward strand.
TTAATAGAAAATAACAAATTAATCTGCTAAAATCCCCAGCAAAATATTGGTAATGACACCTCATTACTATCTGCATTACCCAAAATGATGAATCATTACCTTTTGCATTATTTTATAATTTAAAATAATGACTTCCTAATAGGGCCTATTTTATTCATTGTTTCTAAATATAAAATAATGACTTACTCGTAATAGTTTAAATAAATACTTTTTACACAGTTAAATTTTATAAAAATTTTATTTATTATATGTAAATATGTTTTATGTTTAAATTTGTATGACGTGTCCTAAAACTAAAAATTAAATTTTTCTGAATTTATTTCCTTAAGCTAATAGTATTTGCCTATTTCCTTATTTTTAAGAATCAAGTAAGCAATCTGATAACCACTTATAATTCAACTTTTTGTAAGCATGTGTGTAACCACTTATTATTCAAAACCTCGTAACTACTTATTTCTCATTTTTTCGTAAGCGAGCGGGTAAGCGTGACTACTTATAAAAACGACCACGCCAAACAAAAATAATGAGTTTAGACGCCATAAAATAAGTTATGCGGAGCTATGAATTTCTATTATATAACCACTTATTTGGTAATGAAAGATTTTGTTGGGTCAGAACAAAATTTTGCTTTAGGTAGAAACATAAAATTTGATATATGTGTTCTACGGAGTATGTGCTAATTCATTAATAACATACTTTTCGACATTTTTGCCAGGAACTGGTCAACATAAGCGTTAAAAAGGGGAAAAGCCTCCACCTGAACAGCCTGCCCAAACTGCTGAATTTAAAATATGTTTTTTACTGATAAGGTACTCTTTGAACTTTGAACCAGGAACGTGCTTAAAATGGGGGCTTGACGCGGAATAAATTCCTGCTTTGGCTGGAAACCTGACATTTCAAACATTTGTTCCCTGGATTATGGGCTAATTCACTAATATAGTGCTTTTTTTAATTTTCGATAGGAACTTTGTAAAAACGGATGTTGAAAAAGAGAAAAGTCTCCCAAACATAGGCGTACCTAGACCATTTATCTGGGGTGGGCAAGGTACCCATTAATGTTCGGCCGTTTATTTGACCATTCTGAGACTCTTAATCTTAAAAAACACTTTCAATATTATGCTTACAATTTTTTCATAAAAAAAAAAACTTAAAAATGACTCTCCCTTCTAATAAAATTTTAATAATTTTCAAAATTCAATAATCCTGGTAGCTTATCCTATCAAAATCGCCATGTTGTTTTAGAAAACTCTGAAGAGTGCATCTATTTTTCTGAAGAAAACCTCGTACAAGGAATGTATTCCAAGCTATACTCTCAGATTAGTCTGAAGATCAACCTGTCTCATTTCTTCTTACACCTCGGGCGAATCCATTCTAACCCCATATTTTGACCACTTAAATTACCGAGGTGGTCAAAAACAGTGAGATTTTCATCGTAGAATTTTTGTTTCCACAACAAATTGAAATTTCATCAAAATATTTAGTAGTGTTTAGTTTGAAGTAACTTTCCTGTTAGATAATAAAAAAAATTTCGTTTACAAAACTATTAAATCTAAGATATTTATCTCACCAAAAAATATCCTGAGATATTTTCCTACTAAAAATCCTTTTCGGTTTTCGTATCAAATGCCTTATTAAAGAACTCTCTTATTCTAATAATTTTTCTTAAAGAAAACCTCTCAGGGCCAGTTTTATAATCAGAACTAAGATCGATTTGTTTCTTAAATATTTTTTAAGTAAGAATTTTTCAAACAGCATTTCTTACTTAAGAAATATTTAAGACAAATATCGGTCTTACTTCTGACTATAAAACTGACCCTCAGATTCCAACAAATTATCTACCTAGGAATCTAGTAGACATTTCCCAACCAAAAGCACAGAATTAATTGATATTAAAAAAAAAATAATATTGTGATACTTTTTGCCATCAAAATCATAGATACAAGAATTATAGGTAGATTTTTTAAAACTCTGGGGTGGGCAAAAAGCATTCTAGGGTGGGCTTAGCCCACCCCAGACCGGTCTAAGTCCGCCAATGGTCCCAAACCACTTTGGCTAAAACCTGTTATGTTAAATATGTACACACAAAAAAGTTTGTCGGTAGAATCTACTAAAAATGACAGTTAAAACAAAAGTATATGCAGTTAAAAAGGCGACAAATGTATTTTTACCTTTAAAATAATTAAAAACGCTGTAATTTTTAAGTGTTCAAAAATAACTAATAAAAGCAATAAAAATATCTAACAATGTCGTAAAATTTACTGACAAATTTTTACTACAATAATTTTTTAACCAACTTATAAAATGCGAAAAACTACTGTTTTTTACAGTTTGTTCTTTTGATATTGTAAAATATACAGCTATGGACATATAAATGGCACATTTTACCATGAATTCTTTCTTATGCTACTATATTGCAAATACTATTAACAACCAACAAGTTTTTGTTTTTTTCCAAATGTTTATTATGCACATTTAATATTGCTATAAACTTTAATTGAAATTCAGTAATGTAAATAAAAACTTATCATTATGAAAACAAAAAACCCATTGAAATGAGCTGGACACATAAATGGCACATCTTAAAAAAAGAGAAGAAATGGTTTTAATATTGCATTTGTTAAATTTTTTGGTATGTACAAATATTTTACCGTTAATATTTAGTGCTGTGGCCTTTGTTTCTGATGACAGCTTCGCACCTGCGACCCATACTTTCCACTAGTTTTTTGGCATTTTGTTTTGGGGATGGCGTACCAAGCTTCCTGTGCGGCCGACCACAGTTCGTCCATATTTTTGTAATTTTTCTTGGCGATTTCAACCTTGACGTCATTCCACAGGTTCTCTATTGGATTTAAGTCGGGGCTCTGGGCTGGCCAATCCAAAACATCAATCTTCTCCGCACAAAACCATTTTTTTTTTTTAGTATGGATGAGTGTTTGGGGTCATTATCTTGCATGAATTTCCATTTTATTGGCATGGAGTTGAAGGCATATGGCTCCATATGATTTTTTAAAATATCTAAATACTGAAACTTGTCCATTTTTCCATTGATTTTTATAAGCGGACCTACGCCATGCCAAGAAAATGCACCCCAAACCATAATACTGCCACCTCCATGTTTTACCGTCTTCTGAGTGAACCGAGGATTAAACTTTTGGCCTTCAGGACGACGAACAAAGATTCTGCCATCTGGTCCTATCCTGTTAATTTTTGTTTCGTCACTACATAACACGTTTTTCCAAAAACTAATGGGATTTTCCTTATGGGTTCTGGCGAAGGTTAGTCGTTTTGAAATATTTTTTTTGAGAGAAGGGGCTTTTTTCTGAAAATGCGCCCAAACAAATTTGCCTCGTTTAGTCTTCTTCTGATAAGTCTGCTTGATATTTCCATGTTAAAATTTTTATTAATATCCGATACTATCTGCTTCATGACTTGAATGGATCAATTTTCTACATTCGTACTATAGCTGCATCCGCTCATCTGTTTTTCGTGGCCTTGGCTTCCGAATTTTACCCTTAGTCAATATATCGGGATCCTCAACACAAGAATTAATTGCATTGTAGACTTTTTTGCGAGAAATTTGCATTATCGCAGCAATTTCCGAAACTTTTTTTTCCATCTTCATACATTTTCCATATCATCCGCCTTTCCTCGCCTGTGGTATGTTTTCCTGATCCCATTTTAAAATTTTTTTAACTTTTTATGTTTATTTTTGAACTAAGAAAAATATTTATTGCTTTGAATTAAATCTACACGACTACTGCCTATTTTAAGTAAATTGTGTCATTTATATGTCCACTTTACATCAGCATTGTTAACGCAAAAATGATAACGGTAAATAATAAGCAAAACATAACGGAACATTTGAGCACTATTAAGACAAACATTTTTTTCAACAATAATCAGAAAAGATAAAACTTGCATTTTAAAATATATTTAATTGGAAAATACTTAAATTGATGCGCAATTTAAATTTGTGCCAATTATATGTCCATAGCTGTATTTAAATAAAAAAAAAAAAAAGTTTTTTCTTTCGGTTTCAAAAATATGTGCAATTAATTCAGCCTATTTACGATTGCTTAAAATTTTAATAAATTAGAGAATAATACTGGTTTGGATTTTAGTTATTCAAAAGTTATGTTTAAACTTTACTTAAATAATTTGTATTAATTTTCTAATTTATTTTTAGCGAGTAGTCTGTAAGGATCATTGTTATGCATAGACTTTATAAAAAATAAAGAAATGAGAAATGAGAAATTTGAAGTAAAAATTCCATATGGTTTTCCAGTTATTAGGCTTTTACTGTTTCCAATTCGGTTAATCGATTAACCGATTCCTCGATTAATCGCCGCTATTTCGGTTAATGTCGAAATAATTTAAAACTCAAATAATTATTCGATCCGAATAATCGGTTAAAACAGTTCGATTAACCGGTTACAATTTTAATATAGAGTTTTTTCCTTATTTTTTTCCCCAAAACTTCATAATTTTCTTAACTTTGGCTAAAAAATTACAAGAAAAACTTAGAATAAATATAAAATTACTAAAATACCATCAAATTCTTTTAAAATTGAGTGAAGAAGGTCGTTAAGCCTTTAAATAGCCTTTTTAATCAAAATAAAGGTGTTTCTAAAACTACCCAAAATACACGAAGTGTCTGGCTGGATCAGCGTCGAAGTGCTCTATAGGCTTTATTCAATACAGTAGGCGATTTTTGATTCTGTTCTTTTAAAAATTAAAACTAATGTAAATTATATTTCCATGTCCTTCAAGGCAAGGTTGCATTTTTTTTTTCAAATATGTGTCCCACAACTGTCAACTGGCATCTTAATTCTGTAGAAACTCTACCTTTTCTCACATCTCCAAAGAAAGTGTGTATAATCGATTCAAAACCACATCAATTCTACAACATGTCCCACTACACCATTTTCAGTTTTATTTCAAAATTGTTTAAAAATGTTTTAAAATAATCCAAATATATTTTAAAATTGTATAAAAAGGTTTCAAAATTGTCTAAAATGTTTCAAAATTATCCAAAAATTTTTTAAATTGTTCCAAAAATGTTTTAAAATTGTCCAAAAATCACTCAAAATTGTGTAAAAATGTTTTAGAATTATCCAAAAATCTTCCAAAATTGTCAAAATATTGTTTAAAATTGTCTAAAAAACTTTTATATTTGTCCAACATTTCAAAATTGCCCAAATGTGTTTTAAAATTTTCAAAATATATTTCAAAATTATACAAATATATTTAAAAATATTACAAATATATTTTATTTGTATTTAAGAAAATTCTATTTGTGTTTTAAAATTGTTCAAATGCATTTCAAAATTATTCACTTGCACTTAAAAATTTTAAATCTGTATATCAGAATTGTAAAATTGCATTCGAAGTAATTCCTTTTGGATTTCAAAATTCTCCAAATGTATTTCAGAAATTTCCAAATGTATTTAAAAAGACTCTATTTGTATTCCAAAATTGTCCAAATGTATTTAATAAAATTCCAATTGCATTTCAAATTTTTCCAAATGTATTTCAGAAATTTCTACTTTTATTTTAAAAGCATTTTTACAAACATACATGTCTTCTCTTTCATAATGAAAATTTTATAGGAATTAAGAGAAAGAGAAAGCATGTATGTTTGAATAAATGCTTTTAAAATAAAAATAGAAATTTCTGAAATACATTTCGAAAAATTTGAAATTCAATTAGAATTTTATTGAATACACAAGGGAATGTTAACTCAAACTTTGGAGAATTTTGTTTATTGTCAATGGCCGTTAAAAACGGAAAAAATAATGAGAATTTTAACAACTGTTTATGATATTCTTTAGTCTACTAACTCTACTATTCAGAAAATTTTTTTGTAAATTTTTGTAGAGTAAATTTCAAGTAAATGCATTAAATATTTGCACACTATGTAACTCTGGGGAAATTGAAAACATAGAACATTTTCTAGGTCGTTGTAGAGCTTTAAGTGAGTTCATAATTATCTATTTAAAAAAGATTGTTCTTAATGAAGACGAAATTTTACAGATACTAAATGGAATAACTGTTAGTTGGAATTCTTTAGCAAATTATATAAAAACTTGTGTAAAATACAGAAATTTTTTAATAATGGAATTTAATAACTAAACACTTATCTTGAACTGTTAGTATTTAACATTGGTTAAACGGCTGACGACAATAGTCAGAGTCGTATATTTATATATTTATTATACCCTACACCACTATGTGGTCAGGGTATTATAAGTTTGTGCTGATGTTTGTAACACCAAAAAATATTGGTCGTATACCCACCTTATAGTATACCGATCGGTTCAGAATTTTTTATACCCTACACCACTATGTGGTCAGGGTATTATAAGTTTGTGCTGATGTTTGTAACACCAAAAAATATTGGTCGTAGACCCACCTTATAGTATACCGATCGGTTCAGAATTTTTTTTTATTTCGATTTAACGATGTCCGTCTGTCCGTCCGTCCGTCCGTCCGTCCGTCTGTCTGTCTGTCCATGCAATCTTGTACGCACTCTACAGGTCGCACCTATTAAGATATTTCGATGAAATTTGGTACATAGACCTATGTTGGCCCAAGGACGAACAAGTTTGATTTTTTTGAACATCGGTCCATGTTTAGACCTAGTGCCCATATAAGGGTCCTACTAAAATTATATGGTTTATACGCTGCAGGTCGCAAATATTAAGATATTTTGATAAAATTTGGTACACAGACCTACGTTGGCCCAAGGACAAAGCCTATTGATTTTGGTGAACATCGGTCCATGTTTAGACCTAGTGCCCATATAAGGGTCCTAACAAAATTATACTGTTTATACGCTGCAGGTCGTAAATATTAAGATATTTTGATGAAATTTGGTACACAGACCTATATTGGCCCAATAACGCAGCCTATTGATTTTGGTGAACATCGGTCCATGTTTAGACCTAGTGCCCATATAAGGGTCCTACCAAAATTATACTGTTTATACGCTGCAGGTCGTAAATATTAAGATATTTTGATAAAATTTGGTATACAGACCTACATTGGCCCAGTAACGCAGCCTATTGATTTTGGTGAACATCGGTCCATGTTTAGACCTAGTGCCCATATAAGGGTCCTACTAAAATTATATGGTTTATACGCTGCAGGTCGCAAATATTAAGATATTTTGATAAAATTTGGTACACAGACCTACGTTGGCCCAAGGACAAAGCCTATTGATTTTGGTGAACATCGGTCCATGTTTAGACCTAGTGCCCATATAAGGGTCCTACCAAAATTATATTGTTTATACGCTGCAGGTCGCAAATATTAAGATATTTTGATGAAATTTGGTACACCGACTTATGGCAGCCGAAGGACGAAGCCTATTGATTTTGGTGAACATCGGTCTATGTTTAGACCTAGTGCCCATATAAGGGTCCCCCCAAAATTATATTGTTTATACGATGCACGTCGTAAATATTAAGATATTTTGACGAAATTTGGTACACAGACCTATTTTGGCCCACGGACGAAGCCTATTGATTTTGATGAACATCGGTCCATGTTTAGACCTAGTGCCCATATAAGGGTCCTACCAAAATTATACTGTTTATACGCTGCAGGTCGCAAATATTAAGATATTTTGATGAAATTTGGTACACAGACCTATATTGGCCCAATAACGCAGCCTATTGATTTTGGTGACATTAGTTGGCTTTTACCCAGACTGGTGTAGGGTATTCTATAGTCGGCATGCCCGACTTTAACCTTTTTACTCGTTTTATTTCGATTTAACGATGTCCGTCTGTCCGTCCGTCCTTCCGTCCGTCTGTCTGTCCATGCAATCTTGTGCGCACTCTACAGGTCGCAAATATTAAGATATTTTGATGAAATTTGGTACGCAGACCTATGTTGGCCCAAGGACGAACAAGTTTAATTTTGGTGAACATCGGTCCATTTTTAGACCTAGTGCCCATATAAGGGTCCTACCAAAATTATATTGTTTATACGCTGCAGGTCGTAAATATTAAGATATTTTGACGAAATTTGGTACACAGACCTATGTTAGCCCAATAACGCAGCCTATTGATTTTGGTGAACATCGGTCCATGTTTAGACCTAGTACCCATATAAGGGTCCTACCAAAATTATACTGTTTATACGCTGCAGGTCGTAAATATTAAGGTATTTTGATGAAATTTGGTACACAGACCTATATTGGCTCAATAACGCAGCCTATTGATTTTGGTGAACATCGGTCCATGTTTAGACCTAGTGCCCATATAAGGGTCCTACCAAAATTATACTTTTTATACGCTGCAGGTCGCAAATATTAAGATATTCTGATGAAATTTGGTACGCAGACCTATGTTGGCCCAATAACGCAGCCTATTGACTTTGGTGAACATTGGTCCATGTTTAGACCTAGTGCCCATATAAGGGTCCCACCAAAATTATATTGTTTATACGCTGCAGGTCGCAAATATTAAGATATTTTGATGAAATTTGGTACATAGACCTATGTTGGCCCAAGGACGAAGCCTATTGATTTTGGTGAACATCGGTCCATGTTTAGAACTAGTGCCCATATAAGGGTCCCCCCAAAATTGCCTTGGTTACAAACTGCAGGTCGCAAATATTAAGATATTTTAATGAAATTTGGTGCGCTGACTCACATTATAGAAAATTTTGACACAAGCCCCATTTTAACCCATTCGAATTTCGGATCCAAACAATACACCAGACTGGTGTAGGGTATTGTATAGTCGGCATGCCCGACTTTAACCTTTTTACTCGGTTTTTATTCTGTAATTATTTATATTGCTGAAAATAAAAATAAAATTACTACTACTACTACGAGAGTAAATTGGTATTTTCACATAACTAATATTTTACTCAAATGGAACTAAATTTTTTTTTATTTCTTCAGCGGAGGAGGAAGAACTTTGGATAATAATTTTTTTAAATGCAATATTATATTTATTGTAGTATTGATTAAATTTGCATTCAAAGAAATTTTGTATCCAAAGTTTTATATATATATATATGTCCTTTATTTATTTAAATTACGTAATAAAAAAAGAGATTACACATAACACTTAAATAAAAAGTTCACGAAGAACATAGTTTTACTTACTAATATTTATAAAAAAATCTCCTAGTTTCAGCTGTTTTTCTTTTGCCATTTTTAACTAATTTTTAATAGCTTCACCTATATTTTACATAAATTTTTCTATTAGTATAAGAAATGTTTCAATTTAGATAATCTCAGGTTCCGAAACTTTTCAACCTTAAAGTATGTACATTTACACGCGAGAGAAAACTGCTAGAGATGGACCAAAAACACTCCACAATAGCTAAACTCATTCAAAATAGAGCTAATTAGAGGTGATTTTTGTTTTATCTCTAGCATTTTCTCTCTAGTGTAGATGTGCTTTTTTAATTTCAATATTTTTTAAATACATCGTGTTCATGAGTCATGTTGATATTTAACAAAAACAGGAAGCTGTTAATCGATTAATCGCCAATTTTCTCGAATAACCGACCCGAATAACCGGTTAATCAGTTTTAGTGATTTTTCGAATAATGCAATTAACCACCGGTTAACCGCCTATGTCGAATAATTGGAAACAGTAGCTTTTACGCATTTTTGATACAATACACGTTTCTGATTTTTATTTGCAAAATAGGAATAAAAACTAAAAAAGAATTTTTCAAATTCAACGAAATTCAGCGAAGTTTTTTATATTTTAAATAACTAACAAAAATAACAGTTTATTATAAAAATAATGTTCTGGCAGTTGCTTATTGCAACATTGAAAATAACTGTTTCAAAAAACTGTTATAAAATTACAGTACTTCTCGTTAGTTGTTTTCTGAAATAACTGTCAGTAGTGTATTTCAATACATTTTTTAAAGATTCAGCATTTTAACGAATAAATAATTAAAATTAAATAAAAAATATTAAATTTAAATAGAAAATAACACGATAAAAGCAAAATAAAAATTGGTGTTAATAGCAAAAATTTTAAGTTAATAGTGTATTTAGACTGGGCAAAAACTAGTAGTTTTTGGCTATTTTTAGGTTTTGAGCCGAAAACTACAAAATTAATTTAGTTTTTCCATACAATTTTCGTATAAACTGAAAACCAGGTTCTACCTGGTTTTTGCCAAAAAACAATTAAAAATATTTATATTTTTTTTATAAATTTATTCTTTATTTACAATCTGTCCGAGGACAATAAGCAAATTAGTTAAATTTAATGCAATATATCACAGGGGTTATGTAACTCCAATGAGATACATAACATAAGAATGAAATTAATTAATTCATACTTATGAGACAAATTACTTTCTTAAATGAAATATATATAAATTATAATTGAATTTTAGCTACGAAAAGCGAGATCTAAAATATGATTTCGTTTAAGTCTTCTGGTTTCATTCGTACTGTCTGGCAAAGATATTGCCACAGGATTGACATGGTCACTTAGCCTCTGCAGATACCTTTTACTTATGTTTCTAGCTTCATCAGACAGACAAAATTGATAGATCTTGTTTAATAACAGCATTTCTTACGTACCACGGTGCATCGAGAATTAGTCTTAACGTTTTTGATTGGTATCTTTCAAGAATTTCAATATTTTACGTCCAAACAGGTTTCAGAATTATTTTTTAGATTCGTAATTTGTTATTTAAGTTTAATTTAGATTTTGGCCCTATAAGCCAGTAAAGCCGTTTTGTTTTAATTTTTAATTGTTCCTGTTTGCTCTTGATATGAGCCTTCCAAGTAAGTCGTCTATCAAGAACCATTCCTAGATATTTTAAAGTTTGTTGTTTTGGGATTACGTTACGATTTATGGTTACATCGGGACAATCACCAGTTCTGAGAAATTAAAAATATATGAAATGTGCATTTTTGATACATCCGGTATCATTTATAATTAATTTTCGGTACACCCTGTTACGACGAATATAGAAGTAAAGCAAGTGTCAAAAAAAATATTTTTTAATTTTTTAAGAATATTTCTGTTATAGTTTGAAATTGTGTGTTGTTATTAATTGTTAAATGTATTAACAATTTTTTTATATTAATCTAACAATTAAAAAATAAAGAAAAGTGTGTAATAAAAAAGTGATGTGACAAAGAAAAACTAAACAACCATTGTAAATGACTTGGCTTTTGTAATTTAGTTTTGTACAAAAACCAAGTGGTTTTTGCTCAGTCTAAATTTAGTATAACATGTTGCAATGGAATTTTTTCAATGTAAAAAAAATGTTTTCATTTGCTTTCCCAAGCAACACACACAACAACAAAAATCGGTGAGCACTGTAGTTTTTTTTTTCATTAAACTAATGAAGTTTTGTTCACTAAGTGAATGATTTTTTTTTAAATTTTATGAAAATCTTTATATATAATTTCTGTGAAATAATTTTTAATGAATGTCTTTCATTGGGTGTATGAAATTTTTAATAAATAATGTGAAATAAATTCATTTAATGAAAAGCTTCAATGGACGAATTTCAGCGAAACTTCATTGAACCAATGTAGAAATTCACTGCAGATAATTATAACACTGTACACCTTGCAATATTATTGCAAATATTATTACCAATGCTGTTGTTTCGCTCTACATAGTGCAATAAGTTGTACCATACTTTTACTTAATATATGGGGTGATATAAAAATTGCACAATGTGGCCAACACAAAATATTTTTTACTTTTCTTATTTGCACTATAAGAAACAACCGTTTTTTGAGTTTTGCCAATGTATTGTACAATCTTCCAATGCGACATATACACTGGTGATTTTTTGCACAATATCAAAAGTTGCAGAAGAATATTGCATGGTATATGGGTACCTTTAACAGCTTATTTCAATTGTATTTTTCAGATACTTTTTATCTATATAATACGATGGCTGAATTTGAATTTTCATTCACTTTTGATGAAGCAAACTATGACACTGATTTTACTGGAGATTTATATGATTTTGAAAGTATGTGGCAAGAAATTGGTGAAGAGTTTCGCGAAAAAGAAGAAAATGATCAATTTCATCAAATGTTTCAGCAAAAATTGCATATATCAACAGAACATGACAGCCATCAGAATGAAAGTTTTATATAAATAAATTGCATTAAGGAAAGTTTAACAAGAAACTTTAAAAATTACTAATACTGCTGGGCTGTTCTAAAATCAAGCGACTTTTAACAACAACATGCAATTTTCAAATGTGTTCTGAAAAAGGAATCCACATAAAATTACTCTACAACAACACATAATTTCATATGAAAAGGAATAATTTTATGTGAATTCGTTTTTTCGAACACCCTCGTTTGTATGAATGAAAACGAACGATTTTATGTGGATTCGTTTTCCAGCACACACAATTTATTTAATTTTTTTATACTTATTTATTTCATATTTATTACTGTTAAAAAGGCGACTTATTTAAAACTATGACATCTTTTTTAATATTGTTTGTAGTTAAAATTTTACTATTTATCAATTTATTTTTATGAAAAAAATTCAACTGGTTTGAATGTGAATGTGATATTGCATTTTTTCAACATATTTTTTTTGTAAATATTTTATATCGTTTTATTGATTAATTGTAAACATAACATGTCGTTTAATTGTTTATTTTTATCAAAATTTTATTAAATAATTTTATTTTAAAATTTATTAAAAAAAACTCGTTTTAACAATTATACACTGAAACAAATTTTACCAATTCTATTTAATAGAACACTAATGTCAAAAAATTAAAAACATTTTTGTTAATATTACTATTTGTTAAAATTTATTATAAAATTTCAAATTATTTGAAAACTGACACATTTATGTTCTTTTCAGAATTGTATATTTTCAAGTTCAAGATTGTGTGTATTTGTTTTTCTTAGTGTACGATTTTGTATAATAATTTATATTGTTCGTTATTGTTAAAGCCCTAATTAATATTACGAAGATGGTCTAAATAAAATCAAAGTAACAAAAATTTGTTTTTTTTTGACGAAAATAATTGTCAATTTCTACTATCTAGACTATTTTCGTAACAGATAAGCAGGCCCATATTTTTCGTATATGAAGTCGATACTTAAAATCCAATTTTGGAAAGTTTTGGTGTTAAAAAATTCAATTAAGAATAAAATTTAACTAAATTAATTTTTAGACTTTTTTAACTACTTAAATTGTGTTAAACATTCTGGTAAAGGTTGTATAACCAAACTTTTTAAAATCGAATTTTAATGTAGAATTTATTTTTCAATCTCAAGTTAAATCTATAGTTAATTTTTGACTTTGAAAATTAGATTTGTTATATAAATAAATTTATACGTATTTACTTAGATTAAAATTATATTCTTTACTAATTAAATAAAATTATCTCTTAAGTGAAACAATATTTAGACTTTCGTTTTAGTTGATACATTTTGTTGATCATCTTGAGTGTAAAACATTGAATGTTTGTTGCCAATAAAATCCAAACTATGTTTTTAGCTATGTTTGGAAAGTCAACACTGGGATCCCCCGGGTTCACAATTTTATCAAAAATCGTTCGCGTACTCCAAAATTGAGTAAATGACAGCGGTCATAAGAAAGTAATATTCTTCTGCTTCTTTCGTGTAAATTTGGGTAAAATTGTTTTTATCAGCTGTTATATGAATGCTTCAGTTGCCAAATCGATAAACTCCACTATCTGAATTTTATAAAACTTAATTTCAAAACACTTTATTGACTCCTAACTGTATAATATTCACAACAGCTGTGTTTGTGCGGCATTCCTATCAATGATATCTCGAACAATTTTGACAGTAGAAAGCCGGAATACGTTGAAAAACTGTCAAAATCGTTCTTGATAACTCTGATAGAGAGTCACACAAACACAGCAAATATTAATTAACACTGCTAGGGCCCGATTACTGAATGTTCAGTTAGCTTAATAACTGGGACTTTAACTGACACATTTGTTACTGTTTCTCATATAAAATTTGAATTTAACTGTCGGCTAAATTTTAACTGGACATTCAGTAATCGGTTCTAAATGACAAAATTTATAATTTAACAAGAATAAAAAAAAACAATAGCTGTATTTTCGACTTAACTATATCCGTTAACTTTTAAAAAAGCACAAAGTGCATAAAAACGTTTTTTAGACGAAAACTAACATATTACTTTTCGTATGCACGTTAACTTACAACGTGGATAATTATCAACGTTGAAAACTCAACGTTTATACATTTTCACACCTAGCGTAACTTCTTCGCGTTACTACCTAAAAAGTTTTGCTGACGTACGTTCGATTATACCGGAACTATCATAAATACTCACTATTTAAAAAAATTTGATACTCCAATCAGTTTAACGTATATGTTATAAATACTTAACGTTGATAGGTATGAACGAAAATACAGCTAATATATCCTATTTCCTAATTTACTCATTGACTCATTTATTATACCCTACACCACTACGTGGTCAGGGTATTATAAGTTTGTGCTGATGTTTGTAACACCAAAAAATATTGGTCCTAGACCCACCTTATAGTATACCGATCGGCTCAGAATTTTTTTTATTTCGATTTAACGATGTCCGTCTGTCCATGCATTCTTGTGAAGACTACAGGTCGCAAATATTAAGATATTTTGATGAAATTTAGTACGCCGACTTATGTCGGCCCAAGGACGACGCCTATTGATTTTGGTTGAAATCGGTCCATGTTTAGACATAGTGCCCATATAAGGGTACCCCCAAAATTTTCTTTTTTACACGCTGCATGTCGCAAATACGAAGATATTTCAATGAAATTTGGTGCACAGACCTATGTCGGCCCAAGAACGGAGCCTGTTGATTTTGGTTGAAATCGGTCCATGTTTAGACATAGTGCCCATATAAGGGTACCCCCAAAATTGTCTTTTTTACACGCTGCATGTCGCAAATACGAAGATATTTCAATGAAATTTGGTTCGTTGACTCACATGGTGCCAAGGAAAAAGCCTATTGTTTCTAAATAGAATCGGTCCATATTTGGACCATATTTGGACCTATATTTTCGATTTTCTCTTCTTTTATGATTTTATAGAAAATTTTGACACAAGTCTGTTTTAACCCATTCCAATTTCGGATCCAAACATTAGTTGGCTTTAAATCAGACTGGTGTAGGGTATTATATAGTCGGCATGCCCGACTTTAACTTTTTTACTCGTTTTTCTTTATGGAGTTAATCGAATTGGCAACTGAATCATTCATATCATCATCTCTGTTCAACAAGTTCAATTGATCTGTTCAATCAATTGAACAAAAGACCTAGTTTAGCACTAAAATCTATTATAGCTCATTCGGACAAAAATTAGTATAAAAGTTGTTAAAGTTTCTTGGTAATATTACAACAAAAAAATTAAAATTAACGAAAAATTTCTTAAGACGCTTAGATAAATGTTTAAAGAGATAAATATGTAAATAAATCGAAGCTTTTGTTTAATATTACACCTTTTCCAGGTTTAAAAAACTATTCCTTTTCGTAAACAAAAATACTTTAAAAAGATATTTTTTAGTAAATTTTTAATTTAAAGAGCGATTGAACTAGAAGTGCTAATTAGGTCTTTACAACAAATTGAACTCGAACTGTAAAGAGGGCTATAATGCCCAATTCTATTGAAGTTTTTTTTTTGGGCTTGAAATATCGTCAGCTTATATTGGTTTGACCCACTGACTAAATTTGAAAAAAAATTGAGTTAGGAATCGATCATATTTATGTAATCCCCCTTTCTGATTCCAAAACCCGTTTTTCGATATCTTCCCAGGTAGAAATATACAAACGGCACAATGTCGGCCTGGTATTGGAGATGGTAGTACATGTACTGGCAATGCGTCGGATTTTCACTTTCACTGTACTGGCATGTTGTCGAAATGATAACACCAATAAACGCTTGGCCGTAGTTATTTCCCAACGTTGGCGCAGGATTGCGATTTTATTTTTTTGGTATTATCCCAGTACATTTAATAACAAATTTAGTAGTTTACTAGTACTTTACTGTCCTTTTAGTGTACATCACAGATTTTTAATGTATTCTTTCGAAACTTCACAAGAAAAGAATGGCTATGTCTCTCTTACATAAATAATTGTGTAATAGATGCAAAAATACATAAAATTGTTAATTTAAATACATTAAAAAAAGGTCGTTAATTTTCAAAAAACAGTACTGGCAAAGCCCGTTTTAAGTAGTACCGGCATTTCGTCAAAAACAGTGCTCTCCCAGTACAATTTTTGTTGCACCGTCGGCAATTTCTACCTGGGTTGTTTCGTATCCGACATATCCAGCATCGACATCGCTCTATATCCGTAATTTTAACAATTAAAAACACGTGAAAAATTTCACTCAAAATTGAAAGTTCATTTAAATTCTAAAAATTAATAATTTTTTTATTTGATTAGAAAGACACAATAACAATAAACACAAAATGTCACTTTTTCACAAGAAAAATAATAGTCTTGTACATATGTGACCTTCTCCGAGAAAAGGGACCTAGTGTGTGAAAATGAAGTTTTGAGAAGAACGTATTTAAAGTTTCAAATTTTAATGTTTTTCTCATTTTTATCGTTTTTCCCAAGTTCCCGTTTTTTGACACACTAGGTCCCTTTTCTCGGAGAAGGTCACGTATATTAAATTTGCGTGAAGCCAACGTCTACACGATTTTTACGTGAAACTCAATGTCTTGAAAAAATCTTTTTTTATATGGAATATGACAGTTTTTTCACGTGAAATCGAAACAACCTACTGTGCACACTGGGGATTTTTGTATGGGGGTGAGAAAAAAAGGTTTTTTTTTTTTTTTTAAATATAGTAGTTTAAGTTTTATTTATATAAACTGTACTTTTTCTCATGGCTATCAACGTTAAGTATTTAAAGCAAATTTATGTTAAACGGATTGTGGTATAAAAAAAATTTTAAAACAGGTTATGTTTATAATTTTTCCGTTATAATCGACCGAACGTCAGCAAAAGTTTTGAGGAAGTAACACGAATAAGTTACTTTAGATCTGAAAATGTATAAACGTTGAGTTTTCAACGTTTATAATTATCCGTGTTGAAAGTTAACGTGCATATGAAAAGTAATATGTTAGTTTTCGTCTTAAACGCGATTTTGTTTACTTTAAGTTTTTTTGTGAGTTAACGGATATAGTTACGTCGAAAACACAGCTATAGAAAAACATAAAATAATTGAGATTAAAAAAAATATACACTCAAAAAAGTGTGACAGTTACCTGACAGTTGTTTGTGTAGTAATCAGTATTTTTTCATTTTAACAGTAATTACAGTTGTTTTTCTATAGAAAAATGCAAAACAACTGTTATGACGGTTATTTAAGAGAACAACTAGCGAAAAGTACTGTAATTTGCTAACAGTTGTTTAAATCAGTTATTATACCCTACACCACTATGTGGTCAGGGTATTATAAGTTTGTGCTGATGTTTGTAACACCAAAAAATATAGGTCGTAGACCCACCTTATAGTATACCGATCGGTTCAGAATTTTTTTTTATTTCGATTTAACGATGTCCGTCTGTCCGTCCGTCCGTCCGTCTGTCTGTCTGTCCATGCAATCTTGTGCGCACTCTACAGGTCGCAACTATAAAGATATTTCGATGAAATTTGGTACATAGACCTATGTTGGCCCAAGGACGAACAAGTTTGATTTTTTTGAACATCGGTCCATGTTTAGACCTAGTGCCCATATAAGGGTCCTACCAAAATTATATTGTTTATACGCTGCAGGTCGTAAATATTAAGATATTTTGACGAAATTTGGTACACAGACCTATGTTAGCCCAATAACGCAGCCTATTGATTTTGGTGAACATCGGTCCATGTTTAGACCTAGTGCCCATATAAGGGTCCTACCAAAATTATACTGTTTATACGCTGCAGGTCGTAAATATTAAGATATTTTGATGAAATTTGGTACACAGACCTATATTGGCCCAATAACGCAGCCTATTGATTTTGGTGAACATCGGTCCATGTTTAGACCTAGTGCCCATATAAGGGTCCTACCAAAATTATACTGTTTATACGCTGCAGGTCGCAAATATTAAGATATTTTGATAAAATTTGGTATACAGACCTACATTGGCCCAATAACGCACCCTATTGATTTTGGTGAACATCGGTCCATGTTTAGACCTAGTGCCCATATAAGGGTCCTACCAAAATTATATTGTTTATACGCTGCAGGTCGTAAATATTAAGATATTTTGACGAAATTTGGTACACAGACCTATGTTAGCCCAATAACGCAGCCTATTGATTTTGGTGAACATCGGTCCATGTTTAGACCTAGTGCCCATATAAGGGTCCTACCAAAATTATACTGTTTATACGCTGCAGGTCGTAAATATTAAGATATTTTGATGAAATTTGGTACACAGACCTATATTGGCCCAATAACGAGCCTATTGATTTTGGTGAACATCGGTCCATGTTTAGACCTAGTGCCCATATAAGGGTCCTACCAAAATTATACTGTTTATACGCTGCAGGTCGCAAATATTAAGATATTTTGATAAAATTTGGTATACAGACCTACATTGGCCCAATAACGCAGCCTATTGATTTTGGTGAACATCGGTCCATGTTTAGACCTAGTGCCCATATAAGGGTCCTACTAAAATTATATGGTTTATACGCTGCAGGTCGCAAATATTAAGATATTTTGATCAAATTTGGTACACAGACCTACGTTGGCCCAAGGACAAAGCCTATTGCTTTTGGTGAACATCGGTCCATGTTTAGACCTAGTGCCCATATAAGGGTCCTACCAAAATTATATTGTTTATACGCTGCAGGTCGCAAATATTAAGATATTTTGATGAAATTTGGTACACCGACTTATGGCAGCCCAAGGACAAAGCCTATTGATTTTGGTGAACATCGGTCTATTTTTAGACCTAGTGCCCATATAAGGGTCCCCCCAAAATTATATTGTTTATACGCTACAGGCCGCAAATATGAAGATATTTTGATGAAATTTGGTACACAGACCTATTTTGGCCCAAGGACGAAGCCTATTGATTTTGATGAACATCGGTCCATGTTTAGACCTAGTGCCCATATAAGGGTCCTACCAAAATTATACTGTTTATACGCTGCAGGTCGCAAATATTAAGATATTTTGATGAAATTTGGTACACAGACCTATATTGGCCCAATAACGCAGCCTATTGGTTTTGGTGACATTAGTTGGCTTTTACCCAGACTGGTGTAGGGTATTGTATAGTCGGCATGCCCGACTTTAACCTTTTTACTCGTTTTTAATATCATAAACAACTAACATAACAGTAATTTTACAGTAAACAGTTGTTTTTGATAGTTATTTATAGGGCAACCAAAAAAAAGCTCTAAAAGCAATGTTTTAAGCTCTTAAAAAAAGCTCGAAAAACAGTAAAATAAGCAGTTAAAATGCAAAAATAAGCCCTTAAACTTCATCACTCCTTCATTAAAATCCTCAAAAAATTTGAATTTTTTATTTAATACAATGCTACATTCCTTGGAACTTCAGGAATCAGACAAAGTTGTGACATTCTTAAATTTATTTTCATCGGTAAATGCATTAAAGAATTAAATGTGCTAAAATCATTCTTGCCTACGGAAATCGTCATTGTCATATTTTTACTATTAGAATTCAGGTTGGAAAAATAAAAAGTTTATTTTAACCAGAGATTTTTTAATTTAAAATAAATTTAAAAAAACAAATTTTAAATAAAAAAATTTATGTCGACTTAAAATAATTTTAAAAATGACTGATTTTATGAAAAAAAAGCAAAAATATGGTATATTTTCGCATAAAAAAGCTAAAATAAGCTTATTTTTCAAAGAAAATAGCAAAAATAAACCAATATTTACAAAATAAGCAAAAACAAGCAAAATTAGATAAAATAAGCAAAAAAAAGCTCTAACAATATAACTTAAAATTCTTATATTTTTAAGATCAGAACTTGTATTTAATCTAAACTGTTCTATCTCTTCAAATAAAAAACATGCCCTGGTTTCTTTTTGGTTGGCCTAGTTATTTAGAACAAAAAAAATTTCGTTGAATTTTTTTTTAATTTTAAAAATTCTTGTTTAGCAATGAGTTTATATTTGTTATTATTGATATATTCCTAGTTTGCAAATAAAAATTGGAAACTTTATTTCCAATGTATTTCCAATGCATAAAAGCATAATAACTGGAGAATGGTTTGGAGTTTTTACTTCAAATTTTAAATAGGTTTACACATAATTTGGTAATGAAAAGAAAAAAAATATTTTTTTTTTATTAAAATATGCTTTTATAGCACCAAAATAATTAACTGTAATAAACAGTAGTTTTTTCCCCATTTTGTCAGTTGTTTTAAAATTTTTATAGTAAAAATTTGTCAGTTAATTTTACGACATTGGTAGTTATTTTTAATGCATTAGTTATTTTTCAACAGTTATATAACGCACTATAATTATCACAATCCGCAGTTTATTAATATTAACTAGTAGGTGTTTACACGTTATTTTACTATAAAGTAAATGTTTACAATGACTACCTTAAAAATTTTGCGTTAATCCCAGCAGTTCAAAAATACAGATCTTAATCGCGTTCCGTTATAAATGCAACTAATTAAAAAGGAGCACCTAGGTGCACTTGAAATTGATTTAAAATGTTAAAGCTGATATTAGAAAATGTATTGGTAGTGGTTTCCAATTGTAGGCAAATGTAGCTAAAATTAAAGGTCCAAGAGTTTGGAGAAATATGGTTTTTTTTATTCTATGTTCATAAAAATATTTTTAAACGGAAAATAAAAGTCTCTGCAGTGTTTATTTTTTCAACCTTAGCATATTGAAATATCCTATTTCAAATAAAAAAGAAAAGAAAGACGTAAGCTCAAGCAATAAAATAATATTCGTCTTGAAATTTTTAGGTCAGTTCAATAAAACATACAAGTAATGAGTTTGAAATGTCTATAAAAAAAACTAGAAGTCAGATCAAAGTAATTCTTTTTGATTTGATTGTAGCAGTTATTCCGAAATTCAAAAATGCCATTGAATATTGCATTAACCCGGGTAAAAATCTTAATATGGTGTCATATATAATTATATCTTATTAGATAAGTCCCCATATACAACGACATACAATTTGATCCGAAAAATGGGTCATCTACTTGTGTCTAATTATATCAAATAAGATATAATTTGATACAGTTTAATCCGAGATTTGTCCATATGCAGCACATCAAATTACATCTAATTCGATATAAAAATATCTGATTTTATATAACATTGTCTAATAGTAAGTATATTTTTATGCATACCGGCTATTAAATTGATATTGAAATTTCTATAGCTTGAACGATTTTAAAGTCCCAAATTTTATATCATAAAATAAAAATTTTAATGCTTTTGTCTTCTAAATCGTACCCATCATTTTTTAATATAAATTTTATATGCAAAAAAATCACGTGAAAATTATTTAGCTGTGGAGAAATTAACTCTTAATTTATATTAATTTGTATGAGATCATATAGAAAGTTATATAAAATTACAAGAATATATTTTTAGTATGACGATACATACAGTGTTATATAACTTAGTATCGAACCATATATAATCATATCGGTCACTACATATATTTTGATTAGTTTTATATGGCTTATGTAGTTATATATGGAGTCAGATGTGGGGATATGTAATAACATCAATTACCGTACAAAAAATTCATTGAAAAAATAATATCAGATGTAGTTGTATATAATTATATGTGTCTTAATGTGACTCCATTCACTGTCAGATATAACCCAACCACATTATATATAACAATATATAAGTATTTTTACTCGGGAATAGAATGTTGACAATTTGACGTTTTTGCCCAGTGTGCGGTGCAACCAATTTTGACACTCTATTTAGTTTTATATAAAGCAATTGCAAATGTATTTTATATTCGGAAAAATGAATGTTATTACAACAACAAATTATTCAAACGAAATTGATTATATACAAATACATATATTTAATTTTATAATTTTCAAAATATAAATTTCACTTTGACAGAACATTTAGAATATGCTTCCAAATAATTTAGTTCAAAATGAATTTAATCTAAATTGCGTTACCAATTTTTTTTATCGAAAATATTTTAGTTTAGTTTCAATTTAGCCTGCACTGAGAGACTTTTCATCATTTCAGTAATGTTTCTTCATAGTTTCAATGAAAATTGTCACTGGAACTCGTCCATTGAAACTTTTCATAGAATTTATGAAACAGATTTCATTGAAGTCAATGTTTATGAAAAGTTCATAAAATTAACGAAACTCTTCATAAAATTAATAGGCCACTCCTCTAGTGAGTAAATCATTCAGGCAATGAAGAGCTTCATAAAATCTATGAAGCAATTTAATTTATTATTATTTATTATAGTCGGTTATTGTCGTTGCTAAGCTGGAGTGGATAAATAAAAAGTATTTAGCAAATGCAAAATGCGTAATAAAATTGTAGCATATTTTACGGATATACAAAATATATCTAATGAAAGAATACATTAAATTAAAAATTTTCATAAAATTTTATAATAAGCTTAATTCAATTAATGAAATTCTTTATTAATGTTTCGAAAAAATTAATATGATTTATAAAAAAATTTCATAGTCCAAAATTAATAATAAAAAATTAATAAAAAAAAAATGAAAGTTATAAAAGATAATTCTGACAGTATGGAAATTAATACACATCATTAAATCTCGGCCTTATTGTTACATAAAACTAATGTATTTGAGAATTAAATGTTTAATATAAAATTCTAATCGTACGAAAATTTTTGAAAATTAATGAAATGACGATAATATATAAAAAATTTAAAAAAAGAGTAAATACTATTGAACAATTTTATATATACATATAAAGAATATTTTCATTAAATTTATGAAAATCTAATTTATGAAATTCAATGAATTTTTTAACGAAATTATGAAATATTATGAAAGAAAAGTTATGAAAAATTTCATAACTATTAATTAAATATTATATACATAATGAAATTCTTCATTGATTCTATGAAACAAATTCTATGAAATTATATCATTAATATCATTAAGTATTGCTTTTGCGAGTACTCAATACCCTATTGAGTAGTTAAATAGTTTCAGTTATATATTTTCCCAAATAATTTTTTCCATGGAAATAACCTACGACAATATAACTCTGCCTTATAACTCTTTCGGAAAAAGATTCTATGAACAACTATTGAGCAGTATCCAGTACTCAATTGAAAAAGTATTGAGTAGTATCGAGGACTCAAAGTTATAGAGAATTTAAAGCTCTAGTAAATTAAAAAAAGGGAACTGCTTTAAACGCACATAAAAGTTGGATATACAGCAAAGACAGTCAAATTAAAAAACAAAACTTGATATGCAGCACAAAACAAGAAAATTAATTTTTTTCGAAAGCTTAATAATTTTTGATTTGTTGTATATAAATTTATGAAAATTTATACATTTGATTAAAATATATGCCGAAATTAAGGGCGGACATAAAAATAATAGGGGATTTCATATAAACTTCTAGTCTACTCGCTAACGATGTAAACCTTGTATATTTGAGTTTAATGCCAAACTCCATATATAAAAATAAAAATAAAACAACTAAAATTAATGACATCCAAATTATTAGCCAAAATCACACTTTTCTCTAAAATTTTCAAATTTAAAACGCCGTCACTACTAAGTTAAATGAGGGATATGTGTAATTTTCAGTAGGATTATTCACTTAGGTGTATTTAAAAAAAAACCTATGCGTTAACCACTTTTTTTATATTTTGTTTAACAAAATTTAAAAAAATTCAAAATTAGAGTATGGTAAATTTACAAAAAAATATCCCATATTTGGCCATACCTAGGACTAGGTTAGCATAATTCAAGAGAGACAAAAAATTATATCTGAGTACTTATAGATCTCAGAAATGAAGCTAGAGTATAACATTTTAGTTTTTGAAAAAATATTTTATTTTTTGCGATTTTCATTATATATGCCATTTCAACCCTACAATGGTCTGGGCGAATTACAATTACTTCAATATTTTCCAACCGATTTTGGACTATTAAGCATTTCTGAAGCTCATTCTTTTAGAAAATGTCCGAAAATGTTAAAAAGCTTTCAAAAGCTTGGATATAAAAGTGAATGAAGTAACCCCACTTTTTGCAAAAAAATGCCATTTTCAGGACACGCATAGAAGTTTTGACTTTAAAAAACTATCACCGGTAAACAGCTCGAGATAATTGAAAATAGTTTTCATTCTGAAATTTAGAAAGGTCATGACAATGACACAACAAAATTTCAAACATATTGTTCTGATAATAAAATACTTATTGGGAAAAAACCAAAAAAAGTCAAGGTAAAAAATTAAAATTTTGAAATTCAAAGTTAAATATTTTTTAAACTATAAGAGATACTGTGGTACTTGAAGCATGTTTTCTATTTATCTTATAACATAGATTACAAAAACTGTAAAATAAAATGTAAATCGGTTCACATTTGTAAAAGTTGCACGACAATAAAGCTTTTGTATACCCGACCCAGCAAAATATTGGTAATGACACCTCATTACTATCTGCATTACCAAAAATGATATATCATTACCTTTTGCATTATTTTATAATATAAAATAATGACTTCCTAATAACGGCCTATTGTATTCATTGTTTCTAAATATAAAATAATGACTTACTCGTATTAGTTTAAATAATTACTTTTTACACAGTTAAATTTTTTTATTATATGTAAATATGTTTTATGTTTAAATTTTTATGGCGAGTCCTAAAATTACACACTAGAGAAAACTTAAATTTTTCTAAATGTATTTCCTTAGGCTAATAGTATTTGCCTAACTCCTTATTTTTAAGAATCAAGTAAGCAATCGGATAACCACTTATAATTAAACTTTTTGTAAGCATGTGTGTAACCACTTATTATTCAAAATCTTATAACTACTTATTTCTCATTTTTTCGTAAGCGAGCGGGTAAGCGTGACTACTTATAAAAACGACCACGCCCAACAAAAATAATGAGTTTAGACGCCAAAAAATAAGTTGTGCGGAGCTATGATTTTCTATTATATAACCACTTATTTGGTAATGAAAGATTTTGCTGGGGAGATGGTCAACTTTGACACCCTGTAGCACACCTTGTGATAAAACAGGGTGGCTACAAGACTAAAAGCCTAGATCTTTCTCTTCAGTTCTTGTGAAGATTTTTTTTCGATTGGATCAGTAGTTTAGAAGATCCATAATTATTACCATTTTTTTTTGGTTTGGAACCACTGTGTGCTGGTACTGAGATATTTACGAAAATAGTTCTGGATTGACGCTTTGGCACCAGTATTGAACCGGTTGAGTTGTACCCCTAAATTCACAATTAAAATATTCAAATGTTTTTTAGTAAATTCTGATTTTACTACTAAAAACGGAGTGAACAATGTGATTGCCAGTTTATAGTCAGAACTAAGTATTGGCCAACTTTTGCTTTGAGGCAAAAATTCTTACAGAAAAACTCTACCGGTTAAAAAAAAATATTTAGATCTGTATTGTCTGTGGGGGTTCCACAACTACTTCCCGCTATTATTTACATCTCGTTTCGAAAGAATTTGATAAGAAATCCATTACTGGTCGAAACTATTGATGTTTTCAAACTCCATTTTTTAATGAGATTTTTCATTAAATTAATGAAATTTTTCTTCACAAAGTAAAGAAATTTAATTTAAAGAATTTCTTTAAAATAATGAAAAACTTCATACTGTTTCTGAATCTAGTTTTTTAATGAAGCTTCTTCATTAAGTGTACGAAACTTTAATAAATGGAATAATATTTTCATAAAAATGTATGAAAACTTGCATTAATTTAATGAAAAGCTTCCAATGCAATTTTATTGCATTTGTGCAAAATTTCGTTAATATCATCAGTGTAGTGTATGAGATAATCATTCTAATAGCGAATTTGCATTATGACCGAAATCGAGTTAAAAGTAGATTTGGATAGATTTCGACGGATATCCAATAAAAATTTGGGTATCAAACATATTTTCCATAGAAAGTGAAATCCCAATTTTTTGGATTTCAGCGAAATCTCATCGAAATCCAAATTGAAATCCAATTTTTCTCCCATATTTGCAGAAAAGTGGCAACATTTAGCAGCTGTTTATGTCATAAAAAAATTAATAAATAATAAATTTTAATAACTTAAAAAAAATAAGGAATAATATAAAGTTTGTTATTTTTAATTGAAAGAAATATTTAAAGTTGAAAACGGCTATTTTTTTGTATCCCACGAAGAGAAACTATGAAAAATCATTGAATGGCGCCGGCAAGACCACTGACAAAACATTGAATATTTTAGCTCTCAACTAATCATCCCTATACTAAAACACATTTCTTAGCAAATATAAAATTGTATCTTTCATAATATCAAAGAGGATTTAAAGGAAAGAGTTTTCGTCGGAAGAAATTATGTTAACTCGTGCTCAATTATTTGTATGGATGCTCTGGTCTGTTAATTTCACTGAAGAATGAGAAAAACAAAAGAAAAGTGAAAAATTTAATATTTTTTTTGCGATTAATGAATAAAACGGTAACAAAAACAACTTTAATAAGGAAATAAATAATAATTAATTAATTTAAATACATTTTTTTGCTTCTAACTTTTGTTTTTTTGTAGTAAAAACGATTTTAATATTTTTTTTGTGTTTTCCCGAATTCTTTCATTTTATCTCATTCGCTGTTAATTTTCTTCATATTCCTTCTGTTATTCCTCTGTTTCTTGCGTGAAATTTTTTGGCTCATAATGAATTTTTAAAACAAGCTGATAGAAACCCCCTGATAATATAAATTATTTTTGTATTCCGCCATTAAATAAAATGGTTTTTAGAAAACCTTTTAATTTTGGTTATTTTTTAAGATTAGTTTGTTTACAAAAAAATTGTTGTTGGCCGATCGAAATCCCATTCATATGTCAAATATTCTAATGTAAACGATATAGATTTCGAATTGGATTTCAAAATGAAATCTAGTGAACATTTTAACAATGTAAATTCGCTGTAAAGTTTAAAAAACATCACATCTCGCATCTATGAAAAATTTTAAAATCATCTTGATTTCAAATCTTGTATTTTGAAATAAAACCACAACAATTTTAACTTTTTGGAAGTTACACTTTTATATGCTACACTTTATTAATTAGATTTTTCAAAATACACATCAGAAAATTCTTCCAAAAAGTACAAATTTTATGTACTAAAACTATAAATTAATAAATTTTAAACTGTTCTTTTTTTTTATTATAATAAAAAGTTATTTGTTTTTATTAAATTATTAATGTAAATAACTGCAAAATAAAATTATACAGAAAAAAAAAAATAAAATTATAATAAAATAATTTAAATGAACGAAAGAATAATTTGCGCGTTAAAGAAAAAAAAAAAATCCCCAAAATATTATAAATTCTATAATAAAAAAAAAAATTAAAATTGTTTAAAACTGTGTGTGTGTTAGTTTTGGAGTTATCAACAAAAATTAAACAAATTGTTTTTTGGATATGAAGTGATACCACCAAACAATGGCACTTTAGGGAGTTATAAAACTCAGTATTGGAAATTAAATGCATTTGGTAAAATTACCTAAGGTGGTGAGAAAAATTTTTTTTTTAAATAAATTTGGAAATTTCATTCTTTACAAAATTTTTGCTTTAACACAAAAGAATAAAAAATGTATTAAGTACAATTGATTCTGAAATTTAAAAGAAATTAATTTCGTATAATTGGAATTATGGAAGATTTATTAATACTATTTTTTTTTGTTGAAATTTTTCAATATTTATGTTTTTTTTTATTAAATTAATATATTTATGTATTTTTTTCATTAAATGTTGGAAAACGTTTTTTTTTTGTTAAAACTTCTATAATCTAAATCTTCATATGTAAATATTTATATATAAAGCTGAAACATTAATTTCAGCGGCGAAAAAATGTTTAATATTCTTAAAATTTTCTTCAAAAAATACTTGTGTTTTCTTTAATTATTGTTTTTTTAATTATAAATCTACAAAAAATAACTCAAAAATATTATCCCTCTCTTAGATTTGCTGTTTATTAAATTAATCCTACTACGCTCAAAAGCAATGCTATCTCTCTATGTGCTCTTCCGAGAGTTCTCCCTTTCTCTCTCTTATGACTTTTCTCATAACTTTCTAAACTTGATTTATAGGAGCATATCGATGTACTTTCGGTTGCTTAGGCTCTTTGGGTGGCTTAATGTCTTCTGTAAGTTTCTGATATACAATGGAATTTGTATGGGCCTGTAACAGAGACATACGATAACGCTCACCACGTTTACGCATGACCATCGATACGATTTTGGCAATAACCAGTAGTAAAATAATCACACAGGTTACAATAATTATGACAGGAACAAGGAATTTATAACCACTATAATAAATGCGTCCACGTTCAATTATATACTCTTCATCTTCGTCATCATCGTCCTCATCATCATCATCATCCTCATCATCGACAATTTCCATCTGTTTCTTTTCATCGGCAATGAATTTATCTGGAAAGCAAAAAGAAAATATTACATTAAAATAGCTATAAATAAAGAACTAAAAATTGTAAAGAGTAATTAGCAAGGATGGTAACCGAAACGAATATCGGTAACGCTTTTTGTGCACAGAGAAAACAGATTCATTGTGAGAAGAAACATTTTTTGCCAACAGAATAGTTTTGGTTGGAGCCACCGATATATTTGTTTGTGGCAACAGAAATTCGTTTAATACTACTCTTAATAGAGGCAACCTAATGATTGTTTTGCTGCAAATGATTTCAAATGGCAAAAATGAGTCTTTTTCTCTGTGTACCATTATGATTTTATTGCTATCCGTAGACGAATACGGTTAAGGTTGAAAATGGTGATCGTCCAAACGAGTCGATTGATAGATATCGTTTTCTATTACTATACGATATTTATGAGTATATAGAGACACTCATCAATATCGTATCGTTTCGAAGATTATTGTTAAACAGCTGATGGGCACTGGGCAGCTGATGGGCACCTTAAAAAGTCGCTAAACCAAACTAAAACATCGCTAGAAAATAACTATTTTACGAGAAAATAGCAAAATTGATAACAGTGTTCGGTTGTCATCAATTTTGTAAAACAGGTGTGCAAATAAATACTCTTGTTAGAAAAAGTGTCCGTACACTTCAAGATAAATATTTTAAACGTCTACAAAAATTTTAATAAAAGATTTCTGCTAACTGTATTTTTAACACTGTTTTACCATCGATTTTACTAGTTTTTCAAAATAATTTCGAAAGTTTGTTACTTATATTTTATTTTTTACAGCGTAAAAAACGCAGTATTCGTACATTTAAAATTGGGGAATCCCACGTATTATATAATGACAAAAATGTATGTTACAAAGCAAACTTAGTACAAAGCAAACTTGGTTGCATACAGTTCATTTGGCTGAGTTATTTTTCTTTTGGAAGCTTTATTTTGAGATGAATCCAAAAACTAAGGAAATCGGGGTTGACGAGCGAAAAATAATACTAAAGCTAAGAGATGAAGGAAAATCTTATCGTGAAATTGCTCGGACAACAGGCAGAAGCCACTCCTCAGTGCAGTATGTCGTTCAGAACTTTAAATCCACCAATTCTATTTTGTTGAAACCTCGTTCTGGATGACCCTCTAAACTGCGAGTTTTGGGGTCAGTCAAACAAAATCCTAGAATAATCGCTTCCCAAATTAGTTCTAATATCAAAGAATCCTTCGCCAAAGAAATTCATGAAGATACAGTCCGTAAAATATTAAAAAGAAATCTGGCTATCATGGCCGTTAGGCTCTTCACATTGTTGACATAATTTTGTTTAAACAAGATTGTTGCTGTTTATTGCAATGATCTTGTAATATTTAAGAGATTACACATGCAAAATAACTTTAACAACCTGACAGATTATTGTATAATCTTCAATGTTGGCAATAATTTTTTTAATGTTGCCAATTATAACAAATTAGAAAAAGCTAAATCTTCCAGGAATTAGCGTTGCGAAAGCAATGATGCTTTCATTAAAGTCAAATATAATCTTTTCAAACAATTGTAACGTCAAAAAATACACACGATCAATATTATATAAAATATTGAAATCATAATCTGTGATATTATAAACACAATATAAATACCCTACACTCAAGGTCCAATGTTGTGAACAGTTTTCATTGAAAATATTATAATCTAAATAAAGGGTTTCTTGAGAACTTTTCGCTAAAAGAATTTGACCATTAACGGTGAGTTTCAGGGTTTGAGTTAACTACGGTTGGTTTATTTGACTGCTCACAATGGGAGCAACAAGCAGAGTACTTGATGACTCCGTTTTGGAAAACCACACCACTCAGAGGGTGTTGATGTCGAGATGGCTAGATATAAACTCTAATATCTCAGCTGAGTGCTGCACACTCAAAAAGGTAGAATATACCATCTCTTCTTGTCCAGATGTCAACATCAGTCAATGTCGAAATGGTTCCACCTACCCGTTACCTTTGCGAGATATTGCACGAATATTCCGCGTTTTATGGCGCCGAACGGTGATGCAACTGACACATCTAACGCAGAACGTACCTTGCCAGCTCGTCTGCACATTCATTCCCATAGAAGTACCTACTTATGTCCAGGGACCCATATAAGAGTGATGGTTGAAAGACGACCTAGTTTTGACAATTCATCCCTGCAGTGTCTAACGAAAGTAAGACAAGAGGGCTATCACTTTCGCCTGAAAAATCCTATAGGAGTCTTGCAATATCCAACATCTCAGAGTAAATACCGGATCGAATACCGCAGCTCATCTTACAGCCATTATTGTAAAGCTTAATATCAAAATGGCCCGTAATACTACCCCTATCTCATTCTGCTCTAGAATGTAAATGAATTGCAGAAGTTTATTCTCGAAAAGGTGGTGTGAGAAGAACCGCGCACATGCGGGGGCAAAACGTCCAAAAGTATCGCATATCCGTAGGGTCTTGCTCTCAAAGAACACGTAGCAGACAGGCGCGCTGCATTGCCAGCAGCTATTGCCCCAATATGCAAGTCAATGGGAATAGTGTGAAGCATAGTGTTAAGTACTTTCAAAGGACACGTACTAAGTGCCCCAGCAACACCTATACATGCCGAACGCTGCACCCTGTAAAGCTA
This sequence comes from Leucophora obtusa, assembly GCA_949987735.1. Taxonomy (NCBI): domain Eukaryota; kingdom Metazoa; phylum Arthropoda; class Insecta; order Diptera; family Anthomyiidae; genus Leucophora; species Leucophora obtusa. Next base: position 54,558,770 of record OX465299.1, read on the forward strand.
AGTCCTAATATAGCCCTTGTCAGTGGCCGTCAATTACACACAAGCGAGCCAAAAGTAAGTATAGGACGTTCTATAGCCGTGTACATCCACATGACCATCTTTGGGCTCAACCCCCATTTAAAAACAAATATCTTCCTGTGTTCGATGTTAAGTAGGTCGTATCTGGCCGAAATTAGTTTTTAAGTCCGCACCAAAGTTGAACTTCGGCCAAAATTACAAAGTTCGGCCGAAACCGAGGCGAAACACTTTAGTGTTTGAATAAAAATACAATTTCATGCAACTTTTAAATTCAAAAATGCGGAAACATATTTTTGAATATTTCTAAACTGCAAAAACATAAACAAGTGTATTTTTCGGCCGTAATATGAAAATTAAGTTAAAAATATGCATGTTAATATATTACTATGCAAAATTAAAGAGCTAAATATTGCAAAATATTGATTTATATAAATGTTCGGTGTTCGACCAAACTTCTGCCAAACACCGAACTTGACCGAACATCACGTTTTGGCCAAACTTCATTAGTGGGTTGGACACTAGTGTTAAGTTTCCATGAGAGTTTCGCATCAAAGATAATGCCCAGACACCTTGCATCATCCAATAAAGAGGGCTCACCACGGAAGTCTGAAGACCGGAATCTCCCAGACCACCACCTGTCGCCCAGACACTTAGTGAATCCAAAGCGCTGGTAAGGATATCACTTATCACATCCAGAAACAAACATGATACCAATATCAGCACGTGATCCGAAAAGGCCTTTACCCCCTAGATTGAATTCTACGATCGACCTGTCTCGGCGTTTGGGCCACCTCGGATATTTAAGTGGTCAAAATAAAGTTAAAAAATCGGCATTATTTTACCTTTCATAGAATTTAATCCAAAAGAATCATATGCAAAATTGTTACCAAGATTTAGAAATATGACCCCCTCTGGAATTAAAAAAGATTTTTTTTTTTCTATATGGTGTTAAGGGGGCCGGTGCCCTTGGGACCCGCTAGGTCCAAAAAACCGAAACACACCCTTAACTAACACACCCTTAAACACAGCTAAAAATGGGCAAAATCGATCCAGCGGTTTAAAAGTTGTGAGTGAAAATGAGTTGTATAAAATATTTGTATTGTTGTATAAAATATTTTGTAATATTTTTACACTGGGCATCATCTTACACTGGGCATCATACTGCAGGTTTTAGAGTTAACCATTACCTAACACAAACATCTGTTGTTTTCTGAACAATTTTTTTTATGAAATAGTTAAGGTAAAGTTAACTGTGTCGCTTTGAAATCCGGCATTACAGCTGAATATATTATTAATCCCCGAGGTGGTCAAAAAAATGAGACAGGTTATTCTTAGATTTCTTTGCTCTAGCTAGCACATCTGCAAATTTCATACAAATAGGAAATTTTGGCTTCGAAACTCTCCTTGTCAGCAGTTTTCCCATTATTTTCAAACTAAACTTACAACTCTATTGTACTTACCCAATAAGAATCTATCTCTGGTTTCCTTGCTCAAATCAATTTCTTCAACACGAATACCATGATCACTAATCTTTTTGGAAATATCAGCCTTCTTTTCATAATCTTCATAGTCGTCTTGATTATTACCAGCAGTTTCACCATCATTGTCATCATCATCGTCACCATCGTCTTCATAATCAGATTCATCATCATCTTTCTCTTCTTCGGCGGTATTCAAATCATCTTCATTTAATAAATCTTCATCATTATCTTTCTTACGTGAATCCTTCAATATCTTTTGCAATTTATTATTTTCCATAATATTCAATAGATTCTTAGCATCTTCATCTAAATCCTTATCAGCATCTTGTAAACGTTTTTCAAATTTATTGCCCTTATTTCTAAAGTGGACTAAATCTTCATGTTTACATACTTCATGAGCTAAAGTGGCCCAATCAGCCTGGGCTTGAATTTCAATTTGTTGACTATCGCTATTTTCCAAATTGGCCAAGCTAGGCATTTTGTGAGGCATTAATTGGGTATTTAATGATACATAACTAATGAAATCTTGGAAATCTTCATTACATTTCAAAGGATTATGTGTAATATCAAGGCTTCTCAAGTTCTTGAAATAACGTACATCATTTGAGTGTATTTTATGGATTTGATTAGAAGATGCATTGAACGATTTTAAAGTTTCATAGAATTTATATTTACGTCCCACACCATACTGATTATCAGTAAGGAGTGTCTTCAATTCACAATCACTAACATCCAGTTCACGCAATTTACTGAAAGGCAAGAACAGGCGTACGGATAATTTGTGTATGGGATTGCCAGCCAAATTCAATTTAGTCAAATCATTATTATTCATAAAGATCAATTCATCTAATTTAGCAATTAAATTATTGCTCAAATCCAAATCAATCAATTTATTCAAATTGGCGAAAGTATCTCTTTCTAAGTTGTTAATATTATTCCAAGCCAATTTCAAAGTAGCCAAATGAGGCATAGTCGAGAAAGTCTTATGACCCAAGGCACCAATAGCACAATTGGATATATCCAAGTAGTAGACAGTGAAGTAACCATTGTAACTACGGAAACCATCTGTTGGCAATTGACTTAATCTAGGATTATCATTCAGTCTAATAACATCCAATTCGGAATTCTTAAAGAATATCATGCTAGAAACCTGATCCAATTCATTAATGGATAGATCAATATGTCTTAAATTCTTCAAGGTCATAAAAGAATCTGGTTGAATTTTAGTCAAACCATTACCCTTCAAATTCAAACTAGTCAAACTAGTCATTCTATCAAACATGCCATGATGAACGGCATGTATTTGATTAAAACTTAAATCCAATTGTTGTAAATCACCAATGCCGAATTTCAAATCGTTCGTAATAGAATTATATTTCAAATGTAAGATGCCCAAAGCGGTATGATTGAAAATCGAGGGTGGCAATGTCTTTAAAGAGTTGTAAGAAAGATCTAATTCTTCAAGGGTGTCAATTTTATCGAAAACTCCTTCAGGTATCAGTTGTAAATTATTCTGCGACAAATTAATGTAGATGATGTTGGTCAGTTGAGAGAAGGCATTTGGATTTAGTTCCATCAAATTATTGCGCGACAAATCCAATTCTTCAATGCTGAGAGACTGAAATTAAATAAACAGAAAATGGAAATTAACGTAATTTAAGTTTTTTTTTAGATTTAACCCTCTAACCGGCAAGCCCGCCTCCAGGCGGGGTATATTAAATTGACCAGAAATGCGCCAAAGGGGTATTTTATAATAAGAAATTATACTTTTTCAACAGAAAACAAAATTTATAAAATTTTTTGTGAAGAATTTTTTTGTATACAATGCACGGTTTGGAAGCGAAAAAGTGTCAAAGATAAATTTCCGTAAAATTTCAAAAATTAAATATTTTAAAATAACCAAAAGTTTCAAAAATCTTAAAAACATATTTAAACTGACTAAAACAATTGATAGTGACCATGAAGTGAGATTGGAGCTTAAGCTATTCAAAAAGTTCCTTACTTTGGTCCAAGGACGCACAGGATTCCATAAGGACACCTTTAAAGGACATCGCCTTAACTTCAAAGCGAATGGACGGATTTTTTTGAAATTTGGTATAGGTAGCAAAGCTTATAAGTTTGAATAATATATATTTAAGTTTTGGTGCATTTTCGCTCAATTTCGCATTTTTCAAAAAACGAAAATCGCTACATCTCTTAAGTAACAGCACAAAAAATGTAATTTTTTTATTGCAATTATATCTTGGTAAGAGAAATAATTTGTGCCTAAGCCTAGTAATTTTTATGCGCTAGTTTTCGAGATTCACCCTTAAACTGTTTTGGCCCATATCGCCTAAAGTAGGCAACGAAAAAAAATTTTGTAGAAGAACTTATTGTTTATTTTTCGTGAGGAACACATGGTATAAATTTCATTGCAAAAAAGCTTAGGCCGGTTAGAGGGTTAATAAATAAATATGGACGCTGCTCCAGTCAGACACGGCATATGTTTTGAAGAAGTTTAAAAAAACATTGTTATTTTGGCGTTTCGCGTTTTTTTAAGTTCTTTTTTTACTATCAGAAAATTAGATATTTTGTTAAAATATTACTTAAAAAATAATTTTGACGCAAGCTGCCTACTCTTCTGAGTAAAAAAGTAAAATAAAGAAAGCTAAATAGGAAAGAAACTACTAATTAGTTACATTGCATTCAAGGCCTTACTTGGGTAAGATCGCTAAACGGTCGCATCTTAGTTTAGTTACGTTTTTAATGTAGGAATAGGCACATTTTCGAATCCTACAGCCGACGAGTTGTTGAAAAAATTACACTATGCGACAGTCAAAATCGGGATGGGATGAAACCAACGGGAAATGTTATATCGGTCAAAAACAAGTTATACGTGTCCCGGCGTTTCGCTGGGTCACCGCTAGGAATTGAGATATATCTTTTTTTTGACATAACTCGAGAACCACTAGTCCGATTTTGCTCAAACTATTTTAAAAAAATTTTAAATTACAATTCCTTTAATCTGTTCATATAACGTTTTTCTATATACTCAACAGTTTTGCCGGTAAAAATAAATGTTTGTTACCGCTACCATAAAAATCAATAACCTTTTGTTTATTACTTTTTTTTAATATTTTAGGCAAAAAATATTTTTTTCTTCATACATTTATTTTTACCGGCAAAACTGTTGAGTATATAGAAAAACGTTATATGAACATATTAAAGGAATTGTAATTTTTAATTTTTTTAAAATTGTTTGAGCAAAATCGGACTAGTGGTTCTCGAGTTATGTCAAAAAAAGACCACCAAAGGTCAAATCGATATATCTCGATTCCTAGGGGTGAGCCAGCGAAACGCCAGGACACGTATAACTTCTTTTTTAACGATATAACTTTCCCCGGTAGTTTGAACCCTTCCCGATCACTGACCCCTACCATTTGTCTCACAGTGTTATCTTATAGAGACACTCTGACAATAACGTACAAAAAATTAATACAATTTAATGGGAAATCACTGAAGCCTATCCATAGAAAAAGGCAAAAACTAGATCTAGTCTGATTTAAAAATTAATAGGGGTTTCCATATAAACTCTTGTTCTACTCGTACACGGTGTAAACCTGGTATGTTTATGAGTTTAATGTCAAACTTCATACATAAAAAATATGGTTTGTATTTATACAAGGTTTACATGGAATTTACGAGTTTATATGAAAACCCCTAATCTATTTATAACCTTTAGAGGCAAATGTTTATTTTTATTCCTAACCCAGCAAAATATTGGTAATGACACCTCATTACTATCTGCATTACCAAAAATGATATATCATTACCTTTTGCATTATTTTATAATATAAAATAATGACTTCCTAATAACGGCCTATTGTATTCATTGTTTGTAAATATAAAATAATGACTTACTCGTATTAGTTTAAATAAGTACTTTTTACTAAGTTAAATTTTTTTATAATATGTAAATATGTTTTATGTTTAAATTTTTATGACGAGTCCTAAAATTACACACTAGAGAAAACTTAAATTTTTCTGAATGTATTTCCTTAAGCTAATAGTATTTGCTTAACTCCTTATTTTTAAGAATCAAGTAAGCAACGGATAACCACTTATAATTCAACTTTTTGTAAGCATGTGTGTAACAACTTATTATTCAAAATCTCATAACTACTTATTTCTCATTTTTTCGTAAGCGAGCGGGTAAGCGTGACTACTTATAAAAACGACCACGCCAAACAAAAATAATGAGTTTAGACGCCAAAAAATAAGTTGTGTGGAGCTATGAATTTCTATTATATAACCACTTATTTGGTAATGAAAGATTTTGCTGGGAATCTCCACCTTTAAAAATAAAAAATGATCGCTAAAGGGTTTAATAAATCGGTTTTTTTTGGGAGTCTCTTAAAACACATGCTTGCTTGCTTGCTCACACTTATTTTAAGAAATAAGCGATCCCAAAATAAATATTTAGCTTACTAATTCTTATCTGCGAGCCGAAATATATAGTTGATTTAAAGGAAAATGATTGAGCATAATAGGTAAGAACACTAAACATAGGGAATTATAAAGAATGAAATTGGAAAAATCTCGCTAATTGGTAAAAATAGTTACCAGGTGTGCCATGGAATAATTTGTAAACGCCCTACTGATTTATTTATAAAGTGCAACGGAGTGGAATAGAAAATTTATTCAAATCAAAACTATATGGGAATGATATTAAATGGAACCGGGAACTTGTGCAGCTGGAACGTTTCCTGTTCCATTCCCTATGGTTAGTCTTGCAATTCCTATATTTAGGCGTTCCGCGTTCAACTGCATTTCGTTCCCTGTGCTTAGAGTTCCAAATCGGCTCGTTCCTCCTATATACCTTATTGTTCCAATTTGGAATTACGTTCCATTTCATTTTTTCATTTGGTCTATGGTTAACTAGTTGATTAATTTAACAGGGTGATTTATTCCATTTGATGTATTTGTTCTTTGATCCGTTTAACCTAAATGAGATTAATCAAAATTTTTCTTAATGTTTGTCTAATGGGTATATATTGCCATTTCGCATCTTGTGCATTTTTAAAGATTGGAGCCAAAATTTTGTCTCTAAAAGCTCAATATTTTTGTATCAGCTCACCTGTTAGCCAACTTTATTTTAAAGGTTAATTTCGGTTTTACTTGTCAGCAGTTCCGTTTTTAAGCAAATCAGCCTTGAGGTTTTTGTAAAAATTTTTATAAAATTTTGACTCGCATATGAGTAATGAGCTATTTCCAACCCTGGTTCTCACAAGAAATATTTCTTGGAGTAGGATAACTCAAATAGAAAGATTTCGTATCTATTTATAAATATGAGAAAATATTTTGATTTGTGATAGAGGAGAATAAAAAACTAAAAATAAGCATTTTAGTGCAAAAGCTCACATTTTAGTTTTCAAAACTGTCCCGTTTTTGTAGAAAAACTATCGAAAATTTTCTAAATAGGTCAAATGCCATGTGGTTTAAGCTAAATTCAGAAGTACCGCAACTTTTGGTTCTTTCTCTGTATTTTTCTCACACATTTATATAACCGAAACGATGCGGTTATCGGTAAGGGGAACACTGTTTTATATAATTTCGGTAACGGTATTTCAAGGGTAACCTTATTTCGGTAATGGTATTTTAGGGGTGACGGTGGTCATTTGAAAGGATTTTAAATCAATAACGGTATTTTAGCGGTATTGCCTGCCAACCCTGATTTATATTAATGATCTTCTTTAACCCTCTCCACTCTTTCGCTGACTGCAGCAAACATATTAAACATCCCTCGTGGGAAAAGGAACCGATCACCGTACGTCACGTGACCGGTAATTTTGGATAGGGACCGGTTCTTCGTCCGGTTCTTTTATATGAAAAGGACCGGTAACTTTTACATGGGCTTGACCTAGGAGGGGGTCAATTGCCCTTTGTGACAAAAGAACCAGTCAGAGGACAGAATCAAAAGAACCGGTCACACGACTAAAATAAAAGAACTTGCCACAGCATTGACGTAAATGAAACTTCCACAGTACTAATCCATAAGGACCTGTCACAGAACTGACTGAGAAGAACCTGTCACAGGACTGACGAAAAAGAACTTATAAAAATATGCAAATACATCCATTTTTATCTAAATTTAATGATTCGGATTAATTTTTAGTCCATGTTAGTTTTGGACTATCGAAAAAATGCATTTGCATGGAATTCCCTACTCTATTAAATACCAATTTAGATTAAAATTTTTGTTATTCGCAACATATATTTTACCGGGAATTGAATTCTGCAAATCTTATTTGTTTTAGCTCATTCAAATTCCTGGGGGGTTATTATGTAATTCGATTCGAAACGGAAATTCTTTCGAACAGAATTTTCACATTGAAAATAAAGTACCAAAAAACAGTTTTCAATGGGGTAAAATATTGAAAACGTGTGAGATTGTCCAGCATACACTTTTTCAATGTTTTCCCCCATTAAAAACTGGGTTTTGGCACTTGATTTTCAATGTGAAAATTTTTTTCGAAAGCATTTCCGTTTCGAATCGAACTACATAATAACCCCCCTGATTTTTAATAAGTTTTAAAATTATCTATATTTTGTTATTTATTACTGACAGAAAATGAAAACAGAAATTCCAAAATGTTACCTCAAGTTGTAAACTTTTTAACTGATACAAATGGCTATCAAAGAAGTTTAATTTTTGCAATTTTTAGTTTTTCGATGTTTGTTTTTATGGGAAATCTTAACGGACGAAATTTCCAAGAATAAAAAAGATTTATAAAAAATTCAAAAAAGCACGGAACAGGTATTTTCAGACCGGTGTTCTTTTCACCAGTTACAGGGCCGGTACTTTAAGACCAGTCCTAAATTCAGCGGTTACGGGACAGGTCAGCAGGTAGGTATTTTCGGGCCTGTCCTTTTTGTCACTAGTCGTGGTACAGGTCCTTTTAGATCACTCCTGTTTTTACCGGTCATGACACCGGTCACATGATAGGTTCTTTCAGACCGGTCCTGTTTTCACTGGTCACGGGACAGATGCTCGCATCACAACTGTCCCCTGTTTTCCCACAGGGATGTTAGCGAGTAATGGAATCGGTTTGAAAATTGTTAGTAGGTTAATTAGTTTATAAAACTCAAAGTGGCGAATCCAATACGGCGGACGATTTCGAGATGTTTCGCAATTTTCTTTAAAAATGAGACTAGTTTTTGGGATTACTGAATACGAATCTGACATTATATTTTCAAAATTCAAAATAGCGGCTCCAATATGGCGGATGTTTTTTTTAAGGAATCGGTTTCGTATTCGGGTTTTCAGAAAATTTTGCGGTCGTCGAATATGATAACAAATTTTAAAAATTCAAAATGGCGGCATTTTTTCAACAAGCGTTCGAATTCGTACTAAACAGTTTTTGGAGAGTTTTGAGGGTCACTGAACACGGATCTGATATCAGATATTACAAATTTAAAGTGGCAGATCCAACATGGTGGATCAATTTCTTAAAAACATTTCTAAACACTCTGAAATTATAACTCATAAAATACTCCAAAATATATTAAATTTTGAGCGTTCAAATTTTGAAGTCATAAATTAAACATTTATGAGCCTATTGGAAAATCCTATTTGATGAGTGTATCACTTTTCGATAAATTTTATAATGGAAAGTGTTCTACCGTGTTCGAAAAATTTGGGAAACAAATTTGAAATCGGGAGAACAAAATCTATACATTGAAATCGGATAGAGTGAATTTTTCTAAATTTGTTCAGTAGTGTCTATAGCTAACAATAAGTAAAATTACCTTTAACAAATAATGTACACTTGACATTACACTCAAATCATTTCCGGAAATCGTAAGTAAACGTAATTTCTTGTTCTTGGCAAATGTATCAGGATTAATAATAGCCAAACCAACATTGGTTAAGTTGACTGAGAATAATTCATCCAAACCAATGAAAGCATCAGGATGTAAGTATTCAATGGTACAATTGGCAATTTTAATAGAAGAAACATGTTTCAAACCCAGTTGCAAAAAGAAATCAGGACCCAATAGAATAGGATATTTAGGACCAACATCAGTTACAACCAAATCAGTGATATCCTTGCCGAATTTCTGGGTACCAGTATCAATGCTAGTGAAAAAAAATGAAAAGCAAAAATGGAAATTAAAATAAATTCGTGAAACTAACTGTTTTTAAACTCACCGACTACAATAGGCCACCAAATAACTATTGATATTACGTTCACAGGTACAATAACGTGGACAGGGAACATCTTCACTAAAGATAACCTCCTCTTCATCGTTAATGTCATTATCACTATCAAATTCGTCATCATCATCATCCTCGTCATAGTCATCTTCATCATCATCGTCGTCATTATTTAAAGTATTATCATCATGGAATTCTATGTTATTAGATTCTTTGTTTTCCTCACCAGCAATTTTAGCAGTGGAAGTCTAAAAGAGAGAATTACATTTACACTAAATCTGAATATTTAATACAATTTCAATGGCGACAAGACATTAATTCAACGCTCATTATCCCAATATACGGGTGTAAAATAGTCTGAAAAACTTTCTTCCATATTAAATAAATTATATTATTATTTATTATTCTGTATTTATATATTAAAAAGCTTAGATAGCAAATCCGCAGTTAGCCATACCCCAAAGGAGGAAACCTTTAAGAGTGGTCGGCTATAGAGAAAACTTTTAATCAGGGAAGCCGGTGGAAATACCACCCAGCAGAAAACTCTTTGTTTCGTCTACCAACAAAACCTTTATCTTTCTTTGGTTCGTAAAGCACAGAATTTGAAAATATTTTGGAGATTGTGACCCATATACAGGGCTTTATGTAAATTTTATATATTTAATAAATACCAGTGTGGGGGTTATGTTCGCAATATTTGCCGACGTTAATCCAAAATTGGAAACTGAGACAATAATGCGTTTATGTTCTGTCACCAATTTTAATATCCTACCTTGATATCTTCCTTAATTGGTTTCATTTCAATTAGTTTCTTTGCCGATTTGGGTGTAATTGTTGTAGTCAATTTGGACTTTTTATTTTTAAATTTCTTAGTGGTAGTTGTAGCATCATCATAATTATAATCATCATCACCATAATTATAATCATCATATTCATCATAAGAATCAACCAATGGTTTTAAGGTGGTGGTGGTAGTAGAATTTGATTTTTTCTTAGCCAAAAGTTGATTGAATCTAGAGAAAAGATTGGAAAATATAAAGTTCATTGTCTTATTCCAGATTTTATGCTCTAACTCACCTTTCATCTTTAGCTAAAACTTCTGAGTGTTTGGAAGCTTCTAACAAATCATTCAACATATTATCACTAACAGTTTTTTGTGTACTACTTGCGGATGAGGAGGCACTTTGACTCTTTTCGCTTGTTGTCGTCGATGGCAAAGGAGTTTCTTTCACTTTAGGTGTTGATATTTTTATATGTTGTTGCTCGGTTTCAATATCATCTAAATCCAATTGATTATCGGGTACATCATCATGTATAATGTTGATAGGATTGACTGTACTGGAAAGTGCTAACTGAAATACCCCTATAGAGAGTAGTAACAATAGCACCAGTCTTGACTGGCGTGACATATTGGAGCTTTTTGAAATCTGTAAGAAAAAAATAAAGGATTATTAATATTAAATATATTTTATTCCATGTTTAAATTTAATTTAGTAATTAAATTTTATAATTAAATTTTAGGTTTGATCATAGTTGAGTATTCTAATATCTGTTGCTTTTTAAAATTTTGATTTATTGCCAATTACAGAATATTGGCCAAAAAAGCTGAAAATAAATTTACAAAACCAATTGTCAATAAAATTCGAATTCGTGCTTAATACTCGTGATAATATTTATGCTTTATATTTGCACAGATAAAAATATCAAGAAATTTTAAGTGACAAAAATTATTGTTAAAAGTTAATTTCCATTTCAACAACATTTTTAATTAAATTCACAAGAAGAATAAACCTTTTTCTCTAAAAGTTATTGTTGTTTATATTTTATTGTCAGATTGTATCTATATGATAATTTATCAACAACCCATCGCTTGTAGGAATCGAACCTGTGGCTATTCCTACATTACAATCATAACTATACAAAGCTGCTACAGCTTAGCCATCTCACCCAAGTAAGGCCTTGAATACAATGTATGTATACTACAGTAATTTCGGAATTCACATATTACGTTATACCCTATTTCATTTAAGCGGACACGTATTTTTTTTTTTTTTTTTGATATTTCTGCTTTTTGGATTTAAAGAATATTTCCCGAACCACTTTTGGTACTTTTTGGAACATGCTAAAACAGACATTGGAACTTCCTCTTCTAGTTCATAAAATATCTACAGATTGAACTACCCTACAAGATATAAAAATGCTTGGTTTAATGATTTTATAGTTATTTCTATTTACATACTCTCCTACATATTGCTAACTTATTTCGAAGTGCATTATTAAACCTTTACCAAGTAACCGATTACTTTTTATATACTCCCTTGTTTATAATGAAACAAAAACAGTAACTAATTTTTTATCTCAAGTAAATAAAATTAAATGTTATCTCCCTGGCTTGATAAGATGTATGTAGTAAACAATTATACAGAAAAAATTGATATTACCAAGTCTGTATGTCATACCAGCCGTAATATACTACATACGAAATGAACTTTAGCTAATGAAAAAATATGATTAGCTTCAGAAGAATTTTTAGAATTTTGTTAATAGTTACGAGTATTTATAAAAATTTGAACGCAATTCACAGTTCGTATGCTTATTTATAGAAAATTAGGACGACAGTAAACTTGACAATTTTATGCAAAGTGTTGCTTTTCAAATGCGGCATATAGACCAACTGCAATTAATATGCATTTTTATTAATTCTAATTTAGTAGGTTTGAGGTTAAGAAGAAGAATAAACATTTTTTCAAAAGTTATAAACACATTATTAATTTGCAAATCAGACTAGATCCAGCTTCTGCCTTTTTTCTATGGACATTCTTCATCAGTGATTTTCCATTAAATTCTATTATTGTTTATATTTTATTATCAGATTTTCTCTATATGATAATTTTGCAACAATCCGTCGGCTGTAGGAATTCGACAGCTTAGCCATCTAAACCATGTACGGCCTTGAGTGTAGTGTAGCTAATTCATAGTTTTTCTTTCCTATTCAGCTTTCTACTATTGTTTTTACTTTCAGAAGTGATCAAATAGACACATGCAAACATTCTACTTTAGATTTTTTTGTTTATCTTCTTATCTCCTCCGTGTCACCTTTTTCGCAAATGTTGTTATATTGATTGAACTTTAAAATTATTAAAAAAAAGAGAAAATGAAAATCAATTTTCTAATATTAATTTAAAAATTTTTTCAGGAATATATTTTAAATTAAGATAGCAATAAAAAATTTAAAAAAATTATAATTTAATGCAATTTAATGACATTTAAAATGATAAGAAAAGACATTGAGAGACCGGAAGATTGAGAAGAACAACTACAAAGAAGAGTTACACTATATTCTAACATACCCATACCAAAAGTTAATATTTATTAAAATTATTCTTTTTTAATTTAGTTAGATACCTTTTCAATTACAATATTGAGTCCCTATTTGGTAAAAATTTAATATGCTATTGAAAAAGGTTTGATAACATTTTTAGTTTAAAATTGACTTCAGAGTTTTTTAAAATTAAAATCTTAACCGACTAATTTTCAATCCTATTACTCACAATTCCATTATCTACTGTAGGGTAATTTCCATTTAAAACTTGTTTTACAACAATATTTTTTTTAAATTGGCGGCAACCTTTTGTTTTACAAAAGTTACATATTGAACGATAATTGTCTGGTTTTGAAAAAAAAACAAAGTGTGTGGGTAATGCGTTTAAACAGAGTTTTTTTATTATTGTTTTTTATAAATAATTGGGGAGTTTATTTCAGAAAAACAACTAAAATACAAAACAATATAGGAAGAAAATGTTAATTATTTTTGTTTTAATTTATGCAATTTGTTTTTTACTGGAACATTTGCTTTATTTTTAACAATTTGTACACACTTTTTTGTTAACATTGTTAAAAACATTTACTCTACGTGATTTGTTTAATAAATTCTTTGAAAATATACAATACTTTGTAAATGCTTTTACAAATATTTATGTAAGCATTGAATTCTATTTATTTATAAACCTAAATATTTTATATATTCTGAGGTTTAAATGAGTTTATATTTTTTTATAAAACTAAATTTTTTATAAATAAATAATTAATATTCTAAATAAATTTTTTGGAATTTATGTTAGACTATGAAAATAACAAAATGGATATGAATCTTCAATTAAATCAATATAAATTTAATATTTTTCAAATTAATCAAATATTTATAAATCGTGGCTTGTAATATCTGAAAATATTTGTAAAATTTACACTTAAAGAAATTTGTAGATTTATTTTTTTCAACTTATACTTTTAATTATGGTATTCGCAAAAGAAAAGAAATTGTGAAAACAAAGTTTGAACTAAATATTTGAAGTATTCAATTCAGTTAACCTGCAAACTAAAAATTATTAGTTTAAATCATCTAATTAAAGATTTATTTCAAATTAAATCTGTTTTCAAATAAATATTTAATTGAATCCGTTAAATATTTGATTTGTTTAAATGTCTCAATTAAGCCCATATGACACTTGCTAATTTCTAGATTCTAGTTTTTTGCACCATCAATGCAAATCATATGAAGGGTACTGCATTGCCTACATCAATTTGACAGTTTGATAGTTTTTCGATATATGTAGTTGTTCTCTTCACACACATTATTTCTCACATAAGGAAATTCGTGCTCTCTTCTATTTTGGATTATTAATACTGAAACTAGCAAGTGTCATATAGGCTTTAATCATACACAATTTTTAGTAATTGATAGTATAATTTGCATGGCACACTAAAAAAAGAAGTCAGTAAAGTTAGCAAAAATGTTGCTGTGTCAGCAAATTTTTAGTCAGGAGCGTACTTGCAAAAAAGTTGATAATTTCAGCAAAAGGTGTTTGCTGAAAATCAGCGAGCTGATTTTTACCAAAAAATAATAATCTCAGCAAAAGTTTTGCTAACATTTAGTCGAATGCAAATGAAAAAAATCCTTGCTAAAATCACTAAACTTTTTGCTGAATATTAGTAGATTGAAAAAAACTCAAAATATTTGTAGAGAAGTTTTACTTTAGTTAATTTATTTGCTGAAAATTTAAATACAGAAATTGTGTAGAGTTGTTTTTTTAATTATCATTTCCGTTGTCTGTAGCTGCGACATCTACATCTTGTCTATCTGGTTGTCGTCCACGCTATGAATTCGGTTATCTGCACAATTTTTTAGCAAAATAAATTAGTAAAACATTAATTCAAAATTAGTTTAGTGCTAAAAACATATAACTAAAACTTTTGCTGAAAACGGAATTTCAGCGAAAAAATTCTTGAAAACTAGTACACTTGATATACAAGACGTTTTACTAATTTTTCTACTAACTCCTTTTTTTGAGTGTACTAATACTAATGAAATCGCAATAATGCCTTAATAATTACAATTGAGCAAAAAAAAACCATTTGATTACTAAAAAAAACGGGATGGTTAGATTGCTTTACATTGTCAGTTTTACAAAAATGGATCATTCGGGATCTCTCCCGGACCTGGCCTATTTGTATTATCGGAAATACCCATTTCAAAAAATGGTCTGTATCTCTGAAATTAAGCGAGATAGAGCAAAACTAACAAAATTTTTGCAAGTATCAGTGGAATGTACACGCTCCTGAGGTAGGTCCGAGAGCGATCCACAGGAATCAATTTTTATAAAACAGCCACAGGGTAACCCATTTAAAAAAATTTTTTTTTTCAATTTATAGGATAATAGAAATTAAGGGCCTGTTTATGTATTACGAAAATAGTCTAAACGAAAGGAATTGAC
Source organism: Leucophora obtusa (assembly GCA_949987735.1). Lineage (NCBI taxonomy): Eukaryota > Metazoa > Arthropoda > Insecta > Diptera > Anthomyiidae > Leucophora > Leucophora obtusa. The sequence goes on from OX465299.1 coordinate 54,574,237, forward strand.
AATTACTTTCGTCAAAAATACATGGGAAACAAAAACAAATTTTAGTTACTTTGCTTCCGTTTAGAGTATTTTCGTAATACATAAACAAGGGCTAATACACTAAGATAAAAAGAATTTCGTTCCCCATTCCATTCCATATCGTTCCGATTTACACCGATTTCCCAATCCATTGTCGGAGTGTGTTAATTAGTGTTATCAGGTAAATTGTTAAAAAAATAAAAATTAAAAAGTCAACCTGAGACTGTTTTATAGAAATGTATCCATCGGAAGCTCTACAAGAACAGGCCTATTTATAGTATTGGGGTGTGTTAACACTCCAAAGGAGCAAACCTGGCTTATTTGTATTACAGGAGTGTATTATTACTCCAAATAATTAATTATTATCATGTATGACACAAATAATATATTATTTGTGTTATTTATTAACATTTAAAAATAAATGAAAAGTTCTTTTGATTTAAATGAAAAGTCGGTAGACCGGTTTTCAAATGATTTTTCATTTATTTTAAATTACATATTCAGTTAATTTAAACTACAAACTATTTTGAGTGTACACAAATGACAAAAAATCCTAAGGTTATGGTCAAAAATTTTAAACTTTCTAATGTAAATATCGGCTGGCGCCTAACAAGTGTTAAAGTGGCTAAGGCTCACAATGTGTATACTTACCCTCGTATTTTCTGAATTCCAAATGATATTTTCTTAATTCCCAATAATATTTTCTGAATTTCAAATGGAAAATCTAAATTCCAATTGATGTTTTCTGAATTTCAAATGGAAATTTTAAATTCAATTAATATTTTCTGAATTTCAATTTGAAAATATTGAAATATTTCGAATGAAATATTTTCTGAATTTCAATTGATATTTTCTGAATTACAATTGCAAAAGGGGTAGGTGGTTCAAAACGGAAAAATTCGACTCTTATTTTATTTTTTTTTTTTTTTTGGAAACCGCTAACTCGTGCCCCAATCGCTGCCGAAAATGGCACATAGTTGGAAAAATTGCGTTTTTATAAAAAATTGGCAAAATTCGTAATTTTAACATATTTGAAGCCCTTAATCTTTCACCACCTTTCACTTCTTCTCTCTCCCCTTTCCAAAGAAAGCAACACGTTAATTAATAGGAAGAATTTCCTGAGTGTTGCTTCTCTTTAAAAAAATAAAAAAAAAAATTAAGTATGTTTGAGGTTAAGAAGAAGAATAAACATTTTTTCCAAGTTATAGACACATTATTAATTTGCAAATCAGACTAGATCTAGTTTCTGCCTTTTTTATGGACAGGCTTCATCAGTGATTTTCCATTAAATTGTATTATTATTTATATTTTATTGTCAGATGTCTCTATATGAGAATTTACTCTCAGAAAGACATACAAACTTTAGATTTTTTGTTTATCTTATCTCCTCTTTGTCTTAATAAAAATGTTCTTAATAAAAATGTTCTTAATAAAAATGCATATTAATTACAATATTAATTGCATTTGTTCTATAGGACGCTTTTGAAAAAAAACACTTTACTAAAAAAAATTCCTTTCTTTATTTTTCTACAGTGTTGTACTACTTTCACATAGGAATTATTTTTATTTCATTTACTCATTAAGTATCCTTAAACCTGGAAACGAAAGGACATTTTTTAACACAACATATAAATACTTTACTACTAAAGGAACTTCAGTTTATAGCAACAACTATAATAGCTTTGTAAAAAAAACATGTGAATTTCGTTGTAATACAAATAACTAAGTAAAAATGTTTGAGTTTAGTTCTCTTAAAATTCTTTACTTTGAGTTAACGTAAATACAAAAACTAAATGCTACATTATAACATAGAGAAAACCCCATAAATACAATCTGATGAGAATGCTTGGTAGCACTTGAAAATGCATTAATTGTCAACCATTGGTTCTAGAAAAGTTTTTTTTCATAAGTTTTTCTCTGTTTGTTGTAAAATAAAATGTAAATTCTATTTGGAATTTGTCATACTCGTATTTGATCCTAAACCGAACAAAAATAACATTTATTGATTGTTTTGTCAAAAATTGTACATAATTTGCATCCCAGTGTAGAAAATCATTACCAGATATGTGGTTATGTAACTACATACTTGGTAATGGTAACTAGTTACTTTTGTTATTACATTTCTTATTACTTTTATATGGCGATGTCGCGAAAAATAATGAGTTGTCGTTACACACCAGCATACGAAAAATCAAAAAATATATCGTTACCTATGTGCTTACCAGTACTGACAAAAATAATGAGTCTAAAAATAGATTTTCAAAAAAATTAATTATATAAAAAAAAATATTTTTTATTGTATTTTTTTTTTTTAATAAAATTTACTGGTACGGGAATCGAACCTGGGTCTACAGACTGCCAGTCAACAGCTCTACCATCTGAGCTATATCGACTTGTAATATTTAATATATAAAAACATAATTGACCTGCTGCACACAAGTAAGCTTACTCGCCAACATACAAAAAATCAAAAAATATGTGGTTACATATATCCTTACCAGTGTTTAAAAAATATTGAATCTAAAAATAGATTTCAAAAATTTTTTAACAAAATCTAGAAAATTATTTTCTATTTGAAATAATGATGAAAATAAGTCATTATCAGTAACTCATTATTATATGTTTTAAAATAATGCAGAAGGTAAGTGGGTGTCATTACTAGTAGTCCAAAAAATAATGATATGTCATTACCGTTTCTACACTGGGATGTTTTGGCCAAATTTGGACTACTTTTAAAAAAGAGTTTCATTTGGATATTATTAGACTGTAATTATCTTTATATTTATTTTAAAAATGTTAGTGGCCTGGCGACAAAAATACTCATGAAGCTTAATTAAGATTTTGACTCCAGGTTTCTAAAACTTTGAAATTGCTCGAAACAAGTATTCCACTTGAGAAATATTATTTTATTTATTTTTATGTAACCTAATCCACATAGGGTTAATGTTTCGACTTGTGACCAAAAAATAGCCATAAATTTAATAGGCTCACGTGATTAATTTTAATTGGAATCATGCTCACGAAGTACTCACGCTCACGAAAAATATGAAATTTGTTTTTATCCATGGATGGTAACCGAAACGATGCGGCTATCGGTAAGGGTAACGCTATTTTAGATTATTTCGTAACGGTATTTTAAGAGTAACACTATTTCATTTATTTCGGTATCGGTATTTTAAGGATAACGGTTTTTTTAGTTATTTCGGTAACTTTATTTTAAGGTTAACAGTTTTTTGATTATTTCGGTAACTTTATTTTAAGGATATCGGTAGTCAGTTTTTTCGATGCATCACTCAATTTTTTTACGAAAAACAAACGAGATTAAAAACAGAACCAATTTATCAACTTAATATACGAAAAATACTCAATGATCCAGTGCAATTGCCAAAAACAGAAAATTAAAAATATCGGTAACGGTATTTTAGGGGTAACGGTAGTCAGTTGAAAGGGTTTTGAATCGATAACGGTATTTTAGCGGCATTGCCTGCCAACCCTGTTTTTATCTTAATTATTTAAGGAAATTTTTTTTTATTAAATATAAGTTTTATTTATTAAGGGGTATTAACAATAAACAAATTAACCTAAAGTTTGAGCTAACTTAGAGTTACAGATGTCAAATTCCATACAAATTTGAATTTTTTAACTTTCAGTTTGTGTAAACTTCAGGTTATTGGTTTAATGTTAATGGGGGTTAGAATTGAAATTAGCTTAACTATAAAAAAATTTTGTTAAAAATTTAACTTATATGCAAGTGCTTGTGCAAATATAAATATTACTGATACTTTAGAAAAACTTTTATTTTCTATTGTTGATTATACTTGAATGGATGTCAATACATTGCTAGATCTGTCAAAACAACAGAGTACTATATTGGAAGATGACAAAGCAAATTGTTAGAATGTTTAGAAATGCTCCTAGACGAGAAGAAGAAATTCTCATTGAGTTTGCACTTTAACTTAACAAATATTTCTAGAAATAATAAAAACGTCGCCCCCTGACGATTGTCTTATTCAAGAATAAAATTTGGATAGGGACATGCTTTTAACAGCCCTACGGGGAATGAGGAGTCAATTTCCCTCCAAGTACCTATCCCGTGACCGGTCAACCGAAGGCATATTACTAAGTTAGTACAAATATGAACCAAAGAGAATTAATTAATTTTCTAAATATTTTCTGATTCGTTACTTTCAGTGTTGCTTTTCAAAAACTTGACCGATACCGAAATAAAAAACAAAATTCGCGGCATATTTTTTAAAATATTTTTTTATTTATTTTGCTCTTTTATTTATTTTGAACTTTATTTTTTTACGATTTGCTTATTTTAGCTCTTATTTTAAATGTTTATAATTTTTTGCTAAAAATTTTAAGTTTTGTATTTTCAACGTTTTTTAATGTTAAAGCTGTTTTAGTTTTAACAATTGGTATTTAATTTAATTTTCTTTTTAACTTACTGGCAATTTTTAAAATTTTTATTTATATTATCAGAGTTTTTGAGGTAATTTTCTAATTTTTAATTTAATTATGGCCAACGCAAAAAACGAGTCAACTGCCATTAAAGGACCTATCCCGTGACCGGTCTATCGGGACATACTGAAGGCACTTCCACTATATTTGTGTGTGTTAGTGTTTTCGTTTCTATTTTTTTTCTTTTTAATTTTTTTTATTTGGTTGTAGTGTTTGTTTTTTTTTTCTTTTTTATTTGAACAGAAACGAAAAATATATAACTTTACCATCAGCCAGCCTTCACGCATAAGCAAAATTAGCTTAGACGGTAGAGCGTTTGCCTTACAAGCAGGAGGTTGTGTAATCGGGCCCTACTTTATCGCCAAGTAGATTATTTTTAATTCTTAATTTTTTATTAGTTTATTTGAAAAGCTATTTTTAGACCACTACATTATTGTCACAAGGTGTCTAAACTGTGGCAATTGGTCATTTCCAATGACAACGCCATGTTAAAGTGATATGTCTCTTTCAAACAAAAAGACCGATCAACGACCGGTCTCCGCCCCCTTGGGACCTATCCTGCGTGTCATCTGGGAGCGGTCCCTTTTCCCATAGGGAGATTATTCTTCATAATTTGTTAATTAGGTTTGGAGATTTTAGCGCATTTAATTCCTTTAATTTAATTTTATATTTAAAATTTTTAAATAACTTCAAAAATTCACTGTTAATCTTTAAATGTTATTCCAAATTTTTGTGGAGGAACAAAATTTTTCAATGTTTTGTGCAAGAAGTCGATTTCTTATTTACATAAAATAGTACCTCAACTGACTGGAATACACATTATTTGAAGGAGGGGAAGATCTCTGGAATTTTTCCAAAATTGTAAATTATCGCAATCTGGTTTAATATAATCACGCAAACTCACGCAGAAAAATTTACTCACGCACGACTCACGCACGAACATTTTTTTAAACTCGCGCTCACGCACGACTCACGTAAGCGCCCATCTCTACTTTCAAACATTAAAAATAAATTTGAAAAATAAAAAAAAATTATAAAAATAGTGAATGTGGAAAGGCAATATCTCCCTAAGTACACTTACTTTTTAAAAAAATTAAAAAGCATCAGAAAACTCTTATTGTTGATTTTTCAATTTGTAATTAAAAAATAATTTTTTTTCAAAAATGCTTTTATAAAGCAAATGCAATTGTTTCGTGCATACGACACTGTGCGCTGAATACATATCTTTTTTAAGAATACATTTTTTAACCATAAGTTGCTTAACTCGCTTTTTATACCTTTACCAAGTACGAGTAGATAAGATTTTAGACCCTAGTGTACGGTGTCAATATAATGCTTACATCATTTCGAAAAAAGCTACATACATAGTATTTTTTTTTATGGAAATGCATAAAATATTTTTGGGATCAATGCATATTTAATGCAATTTCCATAACAAATAATCAAACGTACAAATTACAAGACACGATTGAGTTAATTTATTATTTATTGAGAACCACAATCCGATTATATGCATATCAAAATGAAAAATTGATGGCGACATGTAAATTTTGTTTGTTATTTAATGACATTTAACACAATATTGTACTAACATAAAACTCCCCAGCAAAAAAAAAATGCTGAAGCAGTATAAAAGCACTACAATTGATGTTCTAGATGTAATTCTTTTTTAACATAAACACCCGACTAAAAAAGTTTTCATATAATCTTATATGATTTGATATTATTATAAATGTTTATATGCGTGGCTTTATATAACCATATACATTTATATTAACACTTTGGTTTTATAAATATGTTTGATATGACGTTATATATAATCATATGCGATTTGGTCTCCAGCCATATATGAAGAGATCTGCGATATAGTTTATATATAATTACGTATAAGCTTCTATAAACGATCTTATATAAAAATATATAACATGACATGATATCTACCCAGCAAAAAATTTTCAAAATAGGGAATCGAGTTGGGAATCAGGTATTTTTGGTAGAACGCCTTCCCAATTGGATTACCAACTTGTTTCTTTTAACAAGGCGTGAGACTAAATGCAATCGATTCTTTGGAATCGCAATGGTAGCTAGTTACTATTTTTCTTACAGAACACCTTTGATTTTTAGTAAAAGAAGGTGTTCTAATAATAAAAAGAATAAGCGAGTTTCTAAAAATAGATATTCTCAAAATAGAATTTACGAATTAAATTTTAAAATAAATAAAAAAAACTTACACATGTGTTTCGTTGGGATTTGATCCCTGGCTTCCTGCGTGTCAGGCGGATACTCTTCCACTGAGCCACCGTCTTGCATGATAATTTATAGCTTAAATCAGATTTTATTTTTTTATAATTACTTTATACTTTTTAGCACAAGCTTGTTTTTTTGATAAAAGAGGTAGTTCTTTAGAATTTATATATAAGGCCTTACAATACACCTTGCAAATTACACAAAAGGGAAGCGAATATTAAAATCGCTTTATGGTTATGGTTAAACTAATAGAATTCGACTTATACTAAATTAGACAAATACTAAATAGCATATCAGGTTTAGTGTATATTTATTATATTAGCTGTACTTCCACTCTTACTTATCAACATTAAATAAATATAATAAAATATAATAAAATAAAATAAATTAAATAAATTAAACTAAATAAAATGAAATAAATTAAATAAATAAATTAAATAAATAAATTAAATAAATCAAATAAAATAAATCAAATAAAATAAATAAATTTTAATGAATTAAATAAATTAAATAAATCAAATAAATTCAATAAATTAAATAAATTAGATAAATTAGATAAATTAAATAAATTAAATGAAAAAATTAAATTAAATAAACTAAATAAATAAAATAAATTAAATAAATTAAATGAATTATATAAATTAAATAAATTAAATAAATCAAATAAATCGAATAAATTAAATAAATTAAACAAATTAAATAAATTAAATAAATTAAATAAGTTAATAAATTAAATAAATTAAATAATTATTATTAAATAATTTATTAATTTATTTTCGATAGAAAAGGTTCCCAAAACCTTAAAATTGTATATAAACGATTTTTAATGGAAAAAGTAGTCAGAATGTGAACGTTTTTCTATGGCAGAAATAAATCAGATATTAGCAAAGAGAAAACATATTACACTCACTAAAGTTTGTCGGTAGAATCTACTGAAAATGTCAGTTAAAACAAAGTTATATGCAGTTAAAAAGGCGACAAAGGTATTTACATTTAAAATAACTAAAAATTGTGTTATTTTTACCTCCTGAAAAATAACTAACAAATGCATTAAAAATAACTACTAATGTCGTAAAATTAACTGAGAAATTTTTACTACAAAAATTTCAAAACAATTGACGAAATCGGTAAAAACTGCTGTTTTTTATAGTCAAATGTTTTTGTTTATAAAAGTTATATTTTAATAAAAAAAACTATTTTTTTTCTTTCGATTACAAAAATATCACAAAAAAATATTACAAAAACTCGAAGTAAAAATTCCAAACCGTTCTCCAGTTTTTATGCTTTATGCATTGGAGATACAATACAAGTTTCTGATTTTTATTTGCAAACTAGAAATATATCAATAATAACAAATATAAACTAAACAAGAATTTTTAAATAAAAAAAATCAACGACATTTTTTATTTTTTAATTAACTACCAAAAATAACTGTTTGCTGTAAAATTACTGTTTTGGTAGTTGTTTATTATGATTTTAAAAATAACTGCTTTAAACAACTGTTACAAAATTACAGTACTTTTCGTTAGTTGTTATCTTAAATAACCGTCATAAAAGTTGTTTTGAATTTTTCTGTAGAAAAACAACTGTAATTTCCGTTAAATATAACAACTACTGATTACTATACAAACAACTGTCAAACTTTTTTGAGTGTAGCCAATGGATTGGTTCGGTGTACTAGTGGAATATTTCGTTTATATCTATCAGAAAATTAGTTTTTAGAATGTAATTTCCCTACGGGAAATTTTAACAAACTGTCACCGAATTGGCCCCTTTATATGGAATAGACTGGTCACTTTTACATGGCGTTGTCATAGGACCCCTTGTGACATGTCACAAGACAAACCCCAGGACAGGTCCCTTAACTTTGTTTTTTATGAGAGTTCAGTAATCTGTCCTAGGATTTGTCTAGTGACATGTCACAAGGGGTCAATTTCCCCCTCCTATGACAACGCCATGTAAAAGTGACCAGTCTATTTCATATAAAGGGGCCAGTTCGGTGACAGTTTGTTAAAATTTCCAATAGGGTTATTTCCGAGAACGGAAATTCGCTGTCCTAAACAAAAATTCGGTAGTATTATCCGAAAAAATTTGTTCCAGCAACTGAACCATTATATTGGCATTATAATTGTTTTTTTTTTGGTTATATTTTAAAAAATTTGTACTGATTTCAAGTCAGAAAAAAATGGTATGTATCAAATGAAAAAATATGGGGTTTTGTTGGCCTTTTTAAACTACTTTGCCAAAAGATTTGTTTTGGACGTTTTGCAAAATACAAAGCAATAAATTAAATTAATCGATTAACTGACAAAATTGCAAAAGACAATAGATTTTCCTTTTATTTTAATTCTCAATATAATAACTTAAAAGAAATTTTAGTAATTTTTTATATTTTTGTTTTGAATAACTGCTAAGAAAAATTAAAAAATATATTTCTTTGTAATGTTACTATTTATTTAATCGAAAACAACTTTTCTGGTTTACTTTTTTAATTACCATTGAACATTTATTTACTCTTCATGCAGTGATTGTGTATATCATAAATAATATTTGTGATAAAGTGCAAATTTATTGGGAAGAAATGGGAAATAGTCCTTAAAATATTAAAATGCCGTATTAGCACAAAATTTTTAAAATAATTTTTTCACTGTTATGTTTAAAACTAAATAACTTCTCTTTTCAAAATGTGGAACTACTTCTTAATTTGTTGTTTTACTACCAAAATGTAAACGGTTACTTTCTAAGATCAAATAATTTAAAAAGTAAGTTATTAATTTTTGAAAACTTTTGTTAGTAAATAATTATATTTGAATGACTTTCATGCCTTGTTTGTTTTGATTTTTAGAATTGATTACAATACCTCTTGCTTTTTTTACGATCTTGTTAGAATGTGTTTGGTAATGCAGTAAAGAAATTTGGCAATGAGATTTGTAAGCGGTTATATGGCAATGCCTTGTTAAGGTAATGGGTAATTTTTTCCTGGGTAATTATACAAAATTTTATAAAGTTTAATTGCACTATAACAATGAAGAAAATAAACTTAGAAAGAGTTTTTTTTATTTTATAAGAAAGGCACATTTTATAAGAAAGAAACATTTTATAAGAAAGACCAAAACTCTAAACTATAAAAAGTTGTTCCGACAAATTTTTGTAAAGTTGAGTTAAACCGAAAATTTACTTTGTAAGCTATTTCCAAGTTTATTAGCATAAATTTTTCTAAACAACTTTTTCTCGTTTTGAATTTAGCTTTCGGCCATTAGTATTTAATATGAATGAAAATAAGTGATCTCAACAATATTTACTAAAATTTTATTTGAAAATTTTTATAAAATTATATGTATTTATATATAATTTAATGCAATTAGATAGACCCATTTTTCGGATTAAATTGTATCAGGTTAGATAACATGCTTATCTCGTTTGATATAATTATATATTCCAATATTCGGATCAAATTAGATATGAACATATATATGGGTTTATATATGGCGATATATGATTATATAACATCTTTTTTAGTCGGGCACTAATGATTTTAACATTGAGTTGGTCATATGAGAGGAGTACTCCCACTTCAACATTTTTTCAGTACTTTTTGAACGAGTGCAAAGTAAGCTCTTTTCCACCAATTGAAAATTAAAAAAAATTCTTGGCAAAAAAAAATTATATTTTTTTTATTTTACAAAAGTTTTTTACTGCCGCCACCAGGTATCGAAACTTGCGACCTCACGATTGCTAGTCTATCGCTCTACCGCTGAGCTATTCTTTGATATGAAAGTTGACTGGCATAAAAACACCAATTTGTTACTGTGAGATATTGTTCCTTATGCTCTTCAATAAAAGTACTTATTAAACGAGTGTAAAAGGTGCACTCCAATTCAATATTGTTTTCAGTACTATTTTTACAGGTGCATAAAAAGCAATTTCTTATCATATTTTTTACATATACATATTTTTAAAAATTAAAAAAAATATTGAATTTAAACAAATTAATTATAAATATTAAAACAAAAATTAATAAAATAAAAAAAAAAAAATAAAAAAGAAAATAAAAAAAATCATGGTCCCGCCAAATGATACCAAAATCACTTTCTACGATCACTTTTAGAGCAATTACTCTTTAGAAACAATACTTAAGTGATTTTTTGTTGTTCAGAAGTAATTCTAAACACGCTGAAAAATATACTAAAAGATACTTTGGAAGCAATGAAAGAAGTGATTTTTTTGAAATTGTGCAGAATTACTTCTAAACGAGTAAAAAGGTTAAAGTCGGGCATGCCGACTATACAATACCCTACACCAGTCTGGTTAAAAGCCAACTAATGTCTGGATCCGAAATTCGAATGGGTTAAAATGGGACTTGTGTCAAAATTTTGTATAATGTGAGTCAGCGAACCAAATTTCATTAAAATTTCTTAATATTTGCGACCTGCAGTTTGTAACCAAGCCAATTTTGGGGGGACCCTTATATGGGCACTAGTTCTAAACATGGACCGATGTTCACCAAAATCAATAGGCTTCGTCCTGGGGCCAACATAGGTGTATGTACCAAATTTCATCAAAATATCTTAATATTTGAGACCTGCAGTGTGTAACCAAGCCAATTTTGGGGGGACCCTTATATGGGCACTAGGTCTAAACATGGACCGGTGTTAACCAAAATCAATAGGCTTCGTCCTTAGGCTGCCATAAGTAGGTGTACCAAATTTCATCAAAATATCTTAATATTTGCGACCTGCAGCGTATAAACCATATAATTTTGGTAGAACCCTTATATGGGCACTAGGTCTAAACATGGACCGATGTTCACCAAAATCAATAGGCTTCGTCGTTGGGCCGACATAAGTCGGTGTACCATATTTTATCAAAATACCTTAATATTTTCGACCTGCAGCGTATAAACAATATAATTTTGGTAGGACCCTTATATGGGCCCTAGGTCTAAACATCGACCGATGTTTACCAAAATCAATAGGCGTCGTCCTTGGGCCGACATAAGTCGGTGTACCAAGTTTCATCAAAATATCTTAATATTTGCGAGCTGTAGAGTGCGCACAAGAATGCATGGACAGACAGACAGACAGACAGACAGACGGACGGACGGACGGACAGACATCGTTAAAACGAAATAAAAAAAAATTCTAAGCCGATCGGTAAGGTGGGTCTAGGACCAATATTTTTTGGTGTTACAAACATCAGCACAAACTTATAATACCCTGACCACACAGTGGTGTAGGGTATAAAAAGCTGTAAAAATACACTAACGGATACTTGTTAAGTAGTGAAAGAAGTAGTTTGTAAAGCATTACTTCCAATTTTTTTTGCTGGGTCTGCATCATATATGATCATAATCAGTGGCTTACCAAAAATTTTGATTCGGCAGGGGAGGGGAAGAAGTGTCCCTATTTATGAAAAAGTCCAAAAATTATAGAAAAAAATTTCGGGCTACGAAGGCCATCTTTAAATGCGGGTAGCGAACTGTAAGTACCCTCGAAAAATATTTCTTGTATTTTTCCCATAAACAGCTCATTAATATGCATCGTTTGAGTGCAAGTAAGATTTCCAATTTTGGGACACCCTAATGCAGCTATAAACATATTTCGATTAAAAACCTTTAACTGAATTTTGGGGGTGCCAGGGCCCCTTGAATACGCCACTGATCATAATGACGACGTTTCCGAAAATTATGCATGTAATGATGATTGAAATTCAAAAACATTTCTAAACATATGGAGAGTGAGAAAAAGATGCAATAAAAAAAAACATATCGACAAGAATATGAATAAATCGAATCTTTAAATTGTCATTAAATGCTGTATTTGGAATCTGAGCGAGCAACATTGACAAACATCATAAAATACAACAGTTTCTTATATTAAGGTGACACTTTTGACTAGGCACGATCACGATATTTTCTTGTCTGTCTGTATAAAGTAGTCGTAAGTTTGTTTTATCCAAAGTAGTATCTCTTAAAAATACTGTTGTGTGGAGGCACTCCCATATGTCATTCATTTGTCTTGTATAGAAAAAAAATCAAATATTTACAAAATCATCATTTAAATAATAATCGCCTATAAATGAGAAATAAGGTGGAGTATGGAGGTATGAAAAATGCGGTTTCATTAGTTGTCTGCTAGCTTATAATTTAAACTTGAAAACAAGTTAAACAAATAAATTTAAGGCTGATCCATAACGAATAGCGAAATACACTTTATGAGCTATTTAACCACTTCCACTTCACTCGAAACCAAATAAAATAAAAAAAAATATTCAGTTTTAAAATGTTGGTACTTTTTTAGTACAGTTTTAGTACAGCAAGACCAAAACTAAATAAATTACTGTTTGTAGACGGTACTGGTTGTAGACTAGTTATTTAAATGTTTTTTTTAAATCTGACATAAAGCCATTTAACATTTTTTAAATAAACTTTTCTGCGTATGAGTAATGTGTAATTATAATAAAAATATTTATCATACGCATAATGTTGCTTAGGTCAATTATTTTAGAAAAATCTTCATGTGACTTATAAATTTTTTTTCCCCAAATGTCTTTCTTCATCATGCCAAGCTGTAGGGTATCATAAACTAAAGTGTTTGTTGGTAAAACATACAAATAATGCAATTGAGCTTTAAATATTTTTGTATAGTTTGTGCCAACGATCATATTCAGTTTTAAATTCATTATGTTGTTGTGTCTTTTAATATTTTATTTTGGTTACATTTTGGTTTAAAGTACAATGTAACAAACATAAGTGTCATAAGTAGGGCAAGGAATTTCATGCAAATACATGTTTTTTCTCGATAGTCCAAAACTGATGTGGACTAAATATTTATCAGAATCATCAAATTTAGAACAAAATGGCATCGATTTGTAGTTGCATATTTTTGCATATTTTGACAAAAATGCATGTTTTTGCATATTTTGACTTTAAATGCATATTTGGTGCATTTTTAATGCATATTTTGGGCTTTTTAATGCATATTTGTGCATATTTTAAATTTTTTGGAGCACTTTAAAAATATATAAAATGTAAAAAAATATAAAACACGTTTTCGTGTTTAATTCAATCAAAATATATTTTTTTTTTCATTATTTTTAAAAATAAACATTCTTGAAAACCTTATTAACCTATGGAAAAGCTTGGAGTTCTGTGTCTATTTGCAAAATAACTAACTTACATATATTTTTATATTTTAAAGTGCGTTATTTTTTATAAGGCCCTTTGCTCCTTATAGGAACCGAGGGAACATATATATATATTTTGGCAAAACTAATCGTTTTTAATGCATATTCTTTATGTTTTCAATGCACATTTTTCTTTTTTAGCCTCATTTTTTAGGCGCATATTTTCGATTTTTAAGTGCATGAAATTCCTTGCCCTAGTCATTAGTTTAGTACGGTTTTAAATAATGAAATCCGGATAGGGACATGCCTGCAGCGGATTATTTTTCACAATTTGTTAAATACGTTTGGGATTTTTAGCATATTTAATTCCTTTGATGCAATTAATGTATATCCCGATAAAATAAAATTAAAAAACTAATATGCAAGTGCTTGTGCGAATTTGAATGTTACTGACACTTTAGAAAACATTGTTCTCTATTGTTGTTTCTACATGAATGGATGTCACTACATTGCTAGATCTGTCAAAACAACAGAGTAGTACATTGGAAGATGACAAAGCAAATTGTGGAAAATTTTCTGTCGTTGTTTTTGTTTTTTCTTTGATATTTTAAATGTTTAATAACGCTCCTAGACGAGAACAAAAAATTCTCATTGAGTTTATAATTTAACTTAACAAATATTTCCAGAAATTCTAAAAACGTCGTCCCCTGACGATTTCCTTAGGCAAGAATGAAATCCGGATAGGGACATGCCTGCAGCGGATTATTTTTCACAATTTGTTAAATACGTTTGGGATTTTTAGCATATTTAATTCCTTTGATGCAATTAATGTATATCCCGATAAAATAAAATTAAAAAACTAATATGCAAGTGCTTGTGCGAATTTGAATGTTACTGACACTTTAGAAAACATTGTTCTCTATTGTTGTTTCTACATGAATGGATGTCACTACATTGCTAGATCTGTCAAAACAACAGAGTAGTACATTGGAAGATGACAAAGCAAATTGTGGAAAATTTTCTGTCGTTGTTTTTGTTTTTTCTTTGATATTTTAAATGTTTAATATTTAACTTAACAAATATTTCCAGAAATTCTAAAAACGTCGTCCCCTGACGATTTCCTTAGGCAAGAATGAAATCCGGATAGGGACATGCCTGCAGCGGATTATTTTTCACAATTTGTTAAATACGTTTGGGATTTTTAGCATATTTAATTCCTTTGATGCAATTAATGTATATCCCGATAAAATAAAATTAAAAAAATAATTAGTTTTATTTTAATTTTTTGTAAACAATTAGGGCCATAAGAATGTAACAATCAATGATTGAATGAGAGTATGGATGTGTTTTGGTTATAATGGATGGTATTAATAGTCATTATGTTAAATATTTTCTATACATTTAATAAAAGAAATGTCATATGTTATTGAAAAAATTTTTTCAATATTAACAAAAATGAAAAATTAACAAAACAACAATTGCATTAGCTTTGTTTTGTACTTTGTGGATAAAATGACAGTTACCAAAAAATACTCTCACGAAGTCACAAAAATGTACAAAAGTACGCGAACACGAAAAACCGTATTTCAAGACCAAAAAAAAAATGTCAATAGACTTGGGCATTATAGTTCGTTTTGTCGAGCGCTCTTTCTAGTTCCAGTTCGATTCAAGTTCTAGTTCAATTTGTTCATAGTTTATTAAACCTGGAAAAGATTGAAATATTAAACCCAGGAAAAAAAGTGAGAAAAAGAAGGAGTTAAGGCACTGCAACTGTTGAATAGGAAGTTGTTCTTTTTGGGATTTTTAAAAACAAATTAAAGGGTGAACACCCCAAAATTGCGACACTTTGGAAAGCTTATAACTTACTCAAAAAAATTTATATATTTTGAAATTCAAATGCCCTGAGTAGGCCATGACCTAAATTTCATGTATAAGAAATTTCATTCGAATTTGACTTTTAGTTTCGTCAAAAATGACCACCGAGTTAGAAACGATTCAAATTATTTTGCACGAATATATAAAAATCCGGTTCTCAGTGCGCGTAAAATAGCTAAAAATGTAAAAGTTCACCACTCGACAGTTTCCAGGGTTTTACATCGCTACAGAGAAGGCCTGGCAATTGCTATAAAGCCTGGTAGCAGAGGTGAGCATGACCAAAATGATACAAACAGTGCTCGGAAGGTCCTCAGGGCATTTTCGCAAGATCCGAAGAAATCCTCACGTTCTGTTGCAAAATCTGTCCGAAAAGCGCAGTCTTTCGTACAAAAGGTAAAGAGGCAAGCTTCACTGAGAAGTTTTAAAGCTCAAACAGCACCAGATCGAGACGCAAAGCAGAATGTTACGGCGAAATCCCGCAGCCGCAAGTTGTACGAATCCCAAAGCACGAAATATGAATGCATTGTCATAAAGGACGAAACCTACTGCTTTTAAAATTTCAAATATATTGCTGGCCAAGATTTTTATACTGCTGCAAGTCGTAAAGATGCTCCTGAAAGCTGTAAATTGAAAATGAAGTCCAAGTTTCCAAAAAAATACATGGTTTGGCAAGCCATTTGCTCCTGTGATCGTAAAAGTAGCCCTTTCATCGCATCTGGAACAATGAACGCTCAAATTTATCGGGATGAGTGCCTCAAAAAGCGTCTTCTGCCATTTTAAGAGTCACATCACCAAACTACTGTTCTAGTAGGACCTGGTAAGCTGCCTCTATGCCAAGGACACATTGCAGTGGTACATTGCAAATAAAATCGATTTTGTACCACGCGACTGCAATTCACCCAACAGCCCAGAGCTACGCCCTAATGAGGAATATTGGTCTATAGTGAAGGGAATATTGAAGAAGACAGGTGAACTGGTAAAATATATTGCAGAATTCTAAACCAAGTAATTGTCGGCGTCGCGAAAAGTCGATGATGCACTCGTGCAAAAGATGATTTCGCGTGTGCGACGAAAAGTCCGATCAGTTGCATATGGAACAAATAATAACTAATATTTTTATTACCTTTCAACTTCAAAGTATTCAAATAAAAAAAAAATGTATTTCAAAGCCATCTAGTTTTTTTCTGGTATTAGTTTCTAAGTGTCGCAATTTTGGTGTGTTCACCCTTTATGTACACTCAAAAAAAAAGTCCGTAAAGTCAGCAAAAAAGGTTGCTGTGTCAGCAAATTTTTAGTCAGGAGCGTGCTTGCAAAAAAGTTGGTAATTTCAGCAAAATGTTTGCTGAAAATAAGCGAGCTGATTTCTTTTTTTTTTTTTTTTTTTTTCGTGTTTTATTTATTTATTGAATCTTCACTAAATATGTGTGAACTAACAATAAGTATTCAAATCTTAAGACTAAATAAAAGTATTAAGTCCAGCCAGTGCCGGAGCTGATTTCTACCAAAAAAATAGTAATCTTCAGCAAAAGTTTTGCTAACACTTAGTCGATAACAAATGAAAAAAATCCTTGCTAAAATCACTAAACTTTTTGCTGAATATTAGTAGACTGAAAAAAACTCAAAAAACTTGTATCGAAATTTTACTTTAGTTAATTTATTTACTTTAGTAAATTTAAATATAGAAATTGTGTAGTTATTTTTCTTTTTTATCATTTCCGTTGTCTGTACTACATCCAGACAAGCTGCTGCATCTACATCTTGTCTATCTGGTTGTTGTCCATGCACAATTTTATCAGCACAATTTTTGTAGCAAAATAAATTAGTAAAACATTAGTTCAAAATTAGTTTAGTGCTAAAAAAAATATAACTAAAACTTTTGCTGAAAACGGAATTTCAGCAAAAAATTGCTGAAACTAGTACACTTGATATACAAGACGTTTTACTAATTTTTCTACTAACTTTTTTTGTGTATGTATATTTGAACCAATGATAAGGAAGTTCTTTTTCATTTCTTTTTATTTAACTTAATTAAAAAAAAAGAAAATCTTAATGCAGCGCGTGGGGTTTGAACCCAGACTTGTTTTCATTTCATGTAGACGCTCTACCCCCTGTGCTATCGCTTCTTATACATGACAGCTGCCTTTTAGCAGTCTTGTTCAGTAAATTGTTATATTTCTTTTTTAATTTTTTATTAACAAAAATATATAAGATATTGGAGAAATATATAAAGTTTTTTTTTTTAAAGTGTTATTTTTTTATAAAAAATAATACACTCATAAAAAGAAATAAAACTGTAAAAATAGGAGAAAAATCTACTAAAAATTATGTAATTAAAAATGACCTTTCAAAAGAACTGCTGATAATAGCAAAATTTCACTTACATTTAAGTTAATTTTTAGTTAAATAAAAATAACAAATAACTTTGATAAAATCCGCAAAAATATTTTCAGTATATTAGTAGACAAAAAATAGTTTTTTCTGCAAGGTAATTTTTAACTTATTTTTAGTAGTTCTAATTAAAATGTTTACAGCATTTTTCTTTTTCTGTGAGTGTAATAATAAATATATTTCCTAAAAATTTGAACAAAATGGATTATTAAATTACAATTTTTTAAATAGAAACGAAATTGTAATATTTACTTTTTGGTATTTATAAAAAATATTTGAAGAATTGATGAATTTTTTATTTCGAATTTTTACATTTCCATAAAATTTCATTAAAAATTAATAGAAAATAAAAAAAAAACAAAAAATAAAAAAAAGTTTAAATCGTTTCAAAAATTAATTGAGTGTACAAAAATAAAAAGTTTACATTGAAAACTACAAAAAATTATTAATTGTGTAAAAAAAGTTACAAAAACTTTTTTCCGACCTGGTAGTACTCGAACCCGTAACCCTCTGATTTCTGTGCCAGCACGTTTCCATGCAACCCCCATATAAAAAATTAACTTCTTATCACCCATGAAAAAGAACTTCTGACCAGCATATACATATTTATTGCAGCATTAGAAGTTGTGGAAAACCAATTCCTAAGGGAGTGATTCCTTGTGATATAATGAAGGAAGTGATTCATTTAGAAGTCATTTCATTTATTTTTGCTGGGAATTTATTTACATATTTATCTTTTTAAACATTTACCCAGCAAACAAAAAAAAAAATGGAATTCAGACTTTATACCACTTCGTTTATTGCTCCAAAGGTATCCGTTAGTGTATTTTTACTGCTTTTTTAGTAGTAGGTAATTCTGAAGAATTTCAAAAAAATTACTTTTTTCATTGCTTCCAAAGTATTCATTAGTATATTTTTATAGCTTTTTTTAGAAGTAATTCTGAACAACATCAAAAAAACTACTTATTTATTGCATCTAAAGCATTACTGCTCTAAAAGTGATCCTAAAAAGTAATTTGCATACAGTTTATTTCCAAAAAGATGATCGCGGGTTCGATTCTGAGCGGGACCAATATTTTCTTAAATTTTTTTTCATATTTTTTTAATATTTATAATTAATTTGTTTTAATTTTTTGTATTTTCTTTGATATTTTAAACCTTTAATAACGCTTCTAGACGGGAACAAGAAATTCTAATTGAGTTTGTAATTTAACTTAACAAATAATTCTATAAATTTAAAAAAAAGTCGTCCCCTGACGATTTCTTTAGGCAATAATGAAATCTGGATAGGGATATGCCATCAATAGATTATTTTTCACAATTTGTTAAAAAAGTTTTGGGATTGTAGCACATTTAATTCCTTTAATGCAATTAATATATATTTTGATAAAAATAAATTTAAACAAATCATTGTATTTCTTTGCTGTATGCAAAACGCTGTAAAAAACTGGTAGAAAAACGAGTGCTATCTAATTCTTCAATAACATTATGTTGGTCACTTGCATGAAATCGCTTAAAATCGCTTAAAATCGCTTCGCCTTGATAATACCCTTTAAGCTCAATGTCCTCTCTATCAAATATCCAAATTTCTGCGGGAACGACCGAAATACTCTTGAATGCAGATTTCTTAACCCTCTAACCGGCCTAAGCTTTTTTGCAATAAAATTTATACCATGTGTTCCTCACGAAAAATAAACAATAAGTTCTTCTACAACATTTTTTTTCGTTGTCTATTTTAGGCGATATGGGCTAAAATAGGTTAAGAGGGAATCTCGAAAACTAGCTCATAAAAATTACTAGGTTTAAGCATAAATTATTTCTCTTACCAAGATGTAATTACAATAAAAAAAATTATATTTTTTGTGCTGTTATTTAAGAGGATGTAGCGAATTTCGTTTTTCGAAAAATGCGAAATTGAGCGAAAACGCACCACAACTTCAATATATTTTATTCAAAATTATAAGCTTTGCTACTTGTGCCAAATATATTATTTCTACGAAATTTCAGAAAAATGCATCCATTCGTTTTAAAGTTAAGGCAATGTCCTTTAAAGGTATCCTTATGGAATCCTGTGTGACCTTGGACCAAAGTAAGAAGTTTTGTGAGTACCCTAAGCTTCAATCTTACTCTGTGGTAATTTTCTAATTGTTTTAGTCAATTTGAATATGTTTTAAGACTTTGGAAAATTCTGTTTGTTTTAAAATATTTATTTTTCGAAATTTTACGAAATTTTATTTTTGACACTTTCTCGCTTCCAAACCGTGCACTGTATACAAAAAAATTCTTCACGAAAAATTTAATAAATTTTGTTTTCTATTGAAAAAGCTTAATTTCTTATTATAAAATACTCATTTGGCGCATTTGTGTTCAATTTAATATACCCCGCCTGGAGGCGGGCTTGCCGGTTAGAGGGTTAAATAGGTAAATCCAAAAGTTTGCTTAAAATTTTTAATCATATGGAACACAACAGAGCATTGAAAATCGATAACTTTGGTAACAATTGATGTCATTTATTTTATTACTGCACTTCAATTTCGTTGTTATCTCACTTTATTTTTCTATTGAAATACAATTTATTTATTGATAGATTTCATTATTAGTTATAGAAAAAATATTGACAAAATTAATTAACACTACACACCTTGTTAGTTATAAACAAACAAATTTGGTAATTTTTTCCCAAATAAATAATGTAAATTAGGTAGGAGAGGAAAAAACTAATTATAATTCATTTGCAAAATAAATTTTTTTCTTAATAACTGTTTAAGTGTGAAATATGTTAGCGGAACATGAGCATGATAAATAACTTGGACAAATATAAATCATGATTACATTATAAAACAGAAAAAAAGAAAGTGGTGTACCATGAAACGAGTGAAGGTCCCTTCAAACGTTATATTTAAACGTAAAATTTTTTGCATATTTTCGGAATTTTATTAACAGAAATGTTCTTCCAGAAACTATTTGCATTGCGCTCACGTTTACCAAAGATTTAAAACCATAAAAAAATTAAAAATTTGTTGAGTTTGCAAATGCAAAGGGTTGGGGTTTTAGTTACAACTAAAAGCGATTTTTGTCTTAAATTTTACCTAAGTTCGAAATTCTGACCCCGAATTACGGCATTCATGAACGAGTGAAATTGTTCAAAAGCAGTATTTTTAATGAGTAAATAAATAAAAACTAACACCGATAATATCACATTTTACTTTTATATCGAATCAAGGGCTGCACTACAAAATCACTGGTCCAAATTTATCCAAATCACTCGTTTCCTGAAACAAAAAACTAATTCCGAACGGAAAATTTCGATCACGAATGCCGTAATTCGGCCCCTGTTTTAAAGTTTCCGACCAAAGTATAATTTTAGAAACAAATTTAGGGTCAGCTGTTTAGTTAGAATTTTTTTCGGGAATCCCTCACAATAAATAAGAAGTATCTGACCCCCTCTAGAACTAACAAAAAAACTTTTTTCTATTATCGGTTAAGGAAGATGGGACCCCAGGCCCTACAAATATATAACTATGGGTAGTCAAATTCTCACGATGTTAAAAATGTATTTTGTTTTATGATCCATAAAGTGTGGCACCTACTAGATCTATTTAAGACTCTCTGGGAGTGTAAATAACCAGTTAATCTACTATTCATTAAGGCCCAGTTTTTAGGATCTAGGTTATCTTTAAACTCAGTTTAACGCAGTTTGTAACTGGAATACCGCTACTAAAATTCGGTTTATTTGGTTTTATTTCAATGAAGCTCAAAACTCTTATTGAGAAAAAGTTGTTTTGGCAAATTTTTGTTAATAAACTTGGAATTGGCTGACATAATTCGTTTTCGGTTTAACTAAACCAAGTTTAACTGACATCTCAAAAACTCGGCCTAAGTATGGCTACTCAAAAAAAGGAATTATTATATAAGGAATTCATTATAACAAATTGAATTTACTATAATAAAAATGAAACTTTTTGCCTGTGGCACTACGTACCGCCATTAACTAAAAACCCATATGTCACTTCCTTTTTCATTTTTAACCTCAACAAAATCTTTTTCCAAGAAAAATAATAATTTCACCTGCCGCACTAGAGATACAAACTTGCGGCTTCTTCTTCTTTTTTTATATGGGGGTTTGACAAATAAAAACGTACTGTGGATTCTCTCTAATTAAAGACTTAATTTAATTTCTCTCATACACGCATATTTTCATTCTCACACTCCCTTCAATGTTGCCATATCTTCAAAAAATAATCCCATTATTTGGTGGTGTTCAGAGATGGAAAAGTTGATATATTGAATTTTTATCCTTGTTTTTCATGTTTATTAGTAATTTTGAACTCATTAAGCCTGTCATTTTAATTTAATGATCTTTACCGAAGTTGAAATAAAAAAATTTTAATAATTAAAAATTGTTCTATTTCGAAACAAAAATTCCATTTCCCATAATTCCATTATTAAATATTTTTCGTTTTTGCAAACATTGTGTGGAAATCTTTTTCATCAAAAATAGTCTTCATAGAAAATTAAATTAATTGATTTCAAGCAAAAATTGATTAATTTACTATCGATATGATCCATGTTTTCATAAGCAAACGCAAGTTCCGGATATTTCGCAAAACTGTAGGTCGAGCAATTTTTCGATTTTTCGATTATTATGGTTTTAAAATTTACAGAAGTTTGGTTTTTATTTGAGTGTAATAATATTCTTGAGTGTAATGTTGTCTTTCTAGGATTCTGTAGGAATTTAGAAAATTCTCCTTTTTCATTTTAATCCTTATTATTTTTACTACAGTTAATGTATTTCACTGTTTTCTAGTAAACTAGATACTCTAATTAACAATATTTCGTATCAAAGTTGGAAAACTATTGGATATGCTTTAAAATATTAAAAAAGCAAATAGAAATTTCAACAAAATATTTAATATTCTTTTTTTTTTTTTTTTGCAGGAAAAACTGGATTTATTAGTTTTTCATATGAAAACGAATAAAAAATATAAAGTCAGGTATGACTATATGATACCCTACACCAATCTGATTGTAAGTCAAGTAATTTTTAAACGAAACTATCTATATTTACCTAATACCCCATTTATACTGAACCCAAAACTAGTAGTTTTCAAATATAATTTGTTTTCGATTGTCAAATCCCATACAAATTTGAAATCGAAATTTAGCATTATTTATATTTTAATGAGGGTATTCACAGTTCATTCTATTTTAAGTAGTAAATTAGCATTTATCGTAAATTTGACAACTTTCTATAGGTTAAACTTAAAAAATCTTACTATTTTACAACAATAGCCCATTAGCACTTAAACTGTGAAGTCCTTTAATATGAAAGAAATTCGTATTCGTATTCTAACATAATAATAATATAGGTTACCCTGTGATGGTTTCATTAAAATGAATCCCTCAATATCCCACTCAGACTTACCTCATTTGTTTTATTTGAATTTGGTTTTCATCAGAATTAAAAAAAATTAAAATCATTTGTTTTTTAAACAAATGCTTTGTTTTCTCAATCAGGGGTCTCACATCTTCCAGAATTGCGGCAATACCGGTTTTTAACGCAAAAGGTGGCGCTGACTGATGTTTTGCAAATAGTAGGAAGCTGTATTGCCAGAAAAGTTTTAGCTCATTCCCATTTTTTAATTTTATAGCCAATTCATTTTAATTTAAACAAAACCCCATTTAAAAGAAAAAAAAAAAATTAGAATCTAAGTTGTATTAAATATTTTCTGCAAAATTTTATAACTGGAAATACCAAAAACTAATATCGAATGCTGTTTTTAAATTCATTTCTCTATTTTTATTTTATCACCATAAAATAAATAGCAAATGAAAAGCACAATATACAATTTTATTTTGCGGTAAATATTTACTTAATTTTAACATTATTTTGCGTTTTATTAAAAAAAATTGTTTAAACAATTGCAATTTTGAATTCATATGAACGTATATGCCTAAAGGTCTTCAAGATAATGAAATGCATATATTCCAAAAATTACTATACATTTCAGACAATCAAATTGTCTGTTAATTTTTTTTTTACTTATTATCTAGATGTCTATCTCTATGCATAAAAAAAAATTAAAATCGTTTGTTGACTGTAGTAAGTACAAGCTTTAATGGAATATATTGCAAAAAAGTTAAAAACAGTTTTAAAATACAAAAACAAAAAGAAAAAAAAACCATAAATTTTGTGAAAAAAATATGTAGGTGTTTAAAATTGCATTAACTACGCGTCATATGATTTAAAGAAAAATACATTATTTGTTAGCAATCATGAAGATTTTATTTAAGTTTAATGCATAACATAAATTTTCAGTTGTATTACTCACCTTATAATTAATATTTAAATATTTTATATTTTCGTTTATTAAACCGATACGTATCTGTAAATAAAAATATAAAACAATTCAATTAGTTTTAGTATGGAAAACATTTTTTTTGTTTTAAGTAATAATTGGGGTAATAATTTCATATTTAAGAATATATTTCAGGTTTTTTTTATAATTATTGAAACATCTGTTGCGATTTATTTTGTGATGATTTTAAACTAACAAATTCAGGAAATAACCTAAAGTGAATCTTTAAATTTTTTTTTTTTTTTAATTATTTATTAACCCATAAATATGAACACATAAGTTTGTTTTGTAATTTTGTAATTATGGGTACGTTCGTAAATGCAGTAAATTTGTGCAAGACTGCGAAAGTTATGCCAAGTTTTGTTGCTGATGTGAGATCAGCTATTGCAGATGCTTTGCTACTGCTCAACAACTGCACAGAGTTTGCTTTTTAGAACGTTTTGCTAAAAATAAAAATCTTGATGGTAAAAATGACAATTTTTTTTGTTAATTTTGTTAATTAATTTAATTAATTTTGTTAATGTTCGCAATAACATTAACAAATATTATTGAAAATCTTGATGGTAAAAATGACAATTTTTTGTTAATTTTTATATAATGCATTACTTTCTCTTCCATTATGCACCAACGTTTAGTTTTCTTTTTGCATTAAATGATTTTAACATAAACATTTAGAACGCGCACTATTGCATCAGAAATTAAAATATTGCGATAGTTGCAAAAATTTGTGGCAGCACTGTCAATTTTTTTTCATAAAAAAACGTTTGACGTAAATCAGTGCTGTCAAGTGATGCTTTTTTGAATGTTTTACTTTTATTATGCCGCAGTGATGCCTAACTACTGCATTTACGAACGTACCCTATATTTTATGTGAATGAAGTAAATAATATAAAAACAACACTAGTTTACAGGAAGTTTGCGAACCAAATATATTTGTATTTTGACCTTGTAGATATTTAATTGTTTTTCTAGAGCCTTTATCTTTTTTAAGAAAAAAAAGCTATTAATTAGAAATTTATTAATTCAGTTCGAGGCCAATTTCCTTATTATGAATTAACATAATAAGTACTTTTTTCAAAAACTGCTATTTTTCTTCATCGGGATACTCTCCTGACAAATACTTCAGAGTTTTTGCTTTCAAAAACCTCTACACTTTCAGGAATGAAAAGACGATCGTTTCGGGGATTTTCCAGGTCCCCTTCATCAGTTTTCTGTAGAAAGTGGTGGCAGTAGTGCAATGCCTTTTGAAGCATCAAAATCTCATATTAAATGTAGTCTGCTACATTAACAAAATGGGAATGGAGCAAACAATAAAATATATTTTCGAAGTCTTCTGACAAATACTTCAGAGTTTTTGCTTTCAAAAAGCTCTACACTTTCAGGAATGAAAAGACGTTCGGTTCGGGGATTTTCCAGGTCCCATTCATCAGTTTTCTTAAAAAAAAGCTATATTTAAAGAAAATCCATGTATAATTTTTGAAGTTATGATGAATTTTCTTCAGCAATCTGTATAATTGTATCAATAAATTAATACTAAAAATTATAACTGATATAATGAAAATTTGAGCTAAATCGGATAACTGTAAGGCGTACACTTTGGAGGTAAAAATTTCAAAATTTTGAAAAAAAAATATTTTAGACATTTTATTTAAACTAAATTTTTTATGGTGAACAGAAATATTGAAATCTTTTTTTTTGTAATTACGCAGAGGATTTTCGAAATATGGAGATTTTTGTAAAATTTTTCTTAATTTCAAAAATCTCGATTATTAGCGAAATTTTTACAATATCTTGAAAATTGTTTGACCGATTTCAAAAATATTTTTATATTAGTGTTCAACAAACTACATTTTATTAGAAAAGCTGTGTCATAGGACATTATTATATAGAACCATAAATCATACCTCAAAATTTGAATAAAATTGGAACACATTTGGACCTGGTCCCCATATAAACCCACCTTCTATTGAGCTTTTTCGCCAATGCCATTTACCGTTATTTTATAAAGTGGGACCTGACACTTTCTATAATAAGGTACACGACTTAATAGTTGTCCGATTGGGCCCAAATGTTCTCCATCTGAGTTTTAAGGTTAACAAGGAAGGTATCATTTGGTGGCCTCGCCGATTTTGATGAAATTTGGATATGTGATAGAATGGAAAAACTAACCCACATATGTTTTATGCATTTTTAGCGACATAATCACAAATCTACACAGAGAGAATTTTGCTGGGCGAGTTTTAATGAAATTTTTCAATAACCTAATGAAGTTTTCTTCACAAAGAAAATGAAAAATTTATTTAGTTTCATGAAAAAGCGTCATATATAATGAGTATTATTTCTGTTCGGTTTTAAGATCAAATATGACAAATTACAAATAGAATTCACAATTTATTTTACAACAAATAGAGAAAAAACTAGGGATGTGCGATTAATCGATTAATTTAACTTCCTGATTAATCAAAATTCGATTATTAAAAAATTTTGATTAATCAAAAACATGACTAATCGATTAATCAGTTATTTTGATTATTCAAAATAATGATTAATTGATTAATCATTGTTTTGATTAATCAAATTTATGAATAATTGAATAATATCTTGTTTTTCTTCGTTGAAGATGCCTTTTAACGCCAGTTTATTATAGAAACATGAAATTTAAGAATGGACATTGGTAAAGTCTGACCAGTGAGCAAAGAATCTATCCAATTTTCTTTATTTAGATCTTTATAAAGCATCGCCACAAAACAAAGACAGAATTGGCGTAATTTTTTATTTTCAAACATTTTTTCAATACTAATTAAAATTATTCAAGTTATGATTAATCAACATTCAAATTAATCGATTAATCACAATTCTGATTAATCAAATTTTCAATTAATCGATTAATTAATTAATCAAAGTTCTGAATAATCATACTGTTTGATTAATCGATTAATGGTACATCACTAGAAAAAACATAGAAAAAAAAACTTTTCTAGAACCAATGGTTGACAATTAATGCATTTTCAAGTGCTACCAAGCACTATCATCATATTGTCCTTATGGAGTTCTCTCTAGGTTATAATGTAGATTTTAGTTTTTGTAGAGAAGTAAACCCAAACATTTTATTTATTTATTTATTTCATATAACAACGAAAATCACATGTTTTTAACAAAGCTATTATTTTTTTCTCCATGTTATAGTTGTTGCTATGACTAAAGCTCCTTTAGTAGTAAAGCAAACGTTTGTATGTTGTGTTTAAACATTCATATTTATATTTTATGAATCTAGTTGTAATGAGACTTTTTCATTGAGTGTATGAAACTTTTAATGAATAGAATGAAATTTTTCAAAACATTTTCCGAAATATTCCATTAATTCAACGAAAAGTTTTAATGGACAAGTTCCAGTGAAACTTCATTAGTTTTATGCAAAAATTCATTAATATCATGCAGATAATTCTCTCATTGTAGGATGTAAAATAAAGGCATACTAAAACTTTTGAAAGTATGAGAAAAGTAAAAATACCAAAAACAGGCCATTTTAATTTCTTCTATTTACCCACTTAATTGAGATTGGGTCGTTAAACTTGCATATACTATTATTTTATCTAAATTTCAGCGCAATCTGTGGGTGACTTCGGGAATATCTTCCCTGTAAATGGCATAACAATCCGTTTTGGGTTCGTTGAAGTTCAGAATCAGTGTTGCGAGCCTATATTTTCTTACTACACAGTACAACAACAAAGTTGAAAGGTTTGTTTAACAGCGAAGTTTGAATAAAAAAATTTCCAGCGGATCCATAAAGTGTCCTCAATGAGTTAAGATTCCTTCGCAACGGCCTCTAAAACCTCCTTTGTGATTCTTCTTAGTCACTTTTTTCAAGTATTCTATTTATGGCCAAACATTTAAATTCTTGGGGGATTTGTTTTTGTAATGGCCTAATTTAAATTCGCGTAGGGACCCTTGAGACTGCTAATGATGATCCACAATTTTTTGAACAGTGTAATCTGTGCTAAAATTTCATAAAACAATTTGGTTTTGAATCTTGTTTCATATTCTGAATAAAAAAACTTTTATTGTTTATTTAACAGTTATATATATATTCAGTTATACAGCTTCTGCAATTAAAGTTTGCGTAAGACATTTTTATTTATTTTATTATTTTTACTCACATTTAATTTTCTAAATATTTACTCGTTTAAAAGTTTATAGCCACTATGGATCATATTAAGTATACTAATGTAAAAAAAACAAACAAAAATCAAGGTACAATAAGTATGTATTATAGAATCAGCTGAGAGTCTATTCAACACACCTTTTTTCACATTTAATATGTGTATGAAATTTTTAATGAAAAATAGAATTAAATTCGATAAAGTTGGCTTTTTTTGCCATCAAACAAAATTAAAAAATATGCTGACAAGTTTTTTTTTGTCTAAACTAGTTTTAAATTAAATGTAAAAAAATGCTTTTAGCATTAAACTAAAATAGTGGGCTTTAAAGATTTAACAAATCCTTTATTTTGTCATTAATGACTACTAAATTAACCTTTAAAACAGCAGGATTTCATGTTTGATATACGATATAAAAATTTGTTAGTTTTCATAGATATTTATATGACTCAGACATATATTTTAACACCTACATAGCCTAAAAAAGTAATTGAAAAGCTCCGCAGTTGGATATTTATTTAAAATGAACATAAGTTATAAGCGGGATTTACTATTGAACATTTACGATTATATATTGTAAACTTAAGTGTAAATTTAGATCACCGATAAGAAAAAGTCCTTAACAATGAATTAAATGAGAATATCTATCTATATGTAAAAGAATAAGGTCGCTTTGGGAAAGGGGAGGCTGGCAGGGACCGGTACTTTTATACGAAAGGGACCGGTCAATTTTACATGGAGTTGTCCTAGGAGAGGGTCAATGGCCTTTTTGATCAGTCACGGTACTGACGCAAAAGAACCAGTCACAGGACTAACGCAAAACTTTAAATTTGAAAAAAATCGACTGGGGCTCGATCAAAGAAGGTTCTACTTACCTAGGCTATTGTTGTCTATGCATATTGGCTGGCTAATAGCAAAGTCTTATCCTCCCACCGAAGGAGGACTTTGTAATATATAGGAGGGATAGAAAAATTATATATATTATTTTTATAAATTGCTGTTGCCGTTACTGGGAATCGAACCCGCAACCTTATATGTAACAGTTTAATGCTTCAACCATTACACCACAACACATACAAGAAATTTAGACAATAACATTAAAATATCAGGTAATATAAATTTAAATTAAAAAAATTCCGTTTAAATTAAAAAAAAACTGATTTTAGTGAAAATCAGGTCACAACAACTCGAAAACCTTTCGATCGATGAAAAAGAAATAATATTTTTGTGGTTAGCATGCCAAAATTAAGTAGAAACTTTAAGTCGCATGATATATAAAAATTATTGTAAATTTTGAAAATTTTGAAAATTTTCAAAAATTCGGGAAGTTGAGAGCGATTCGGCATCTAAGATCTTTAAAAAACATTTTTTTCAATGGGTACATGAGACAAAACTGGGGTTGTTAGCATTAAAATTTGACAATTCGTAGTTTAAGGCACGCCTGGTTCTGTGCTGTTTTCACCTGTCACGGGATAGGAACTTTCAGAGAGGACAAGTATAGGGTTTTTCAATAAGAGCGCTACAAAAGTAAAAAAGTTTAAATAAAACAAAAACGGTTTTGAATATCAATGAAATTCTTTATTCCTGTGAAAGTACGTTCGATGCCATTATGTATGGAAATCGATCTGTTTTGAATGGCTACCACGGGCACGCTTGCAGAAGTCCAGACGCTGAACCCAATTTTCGACGGTTTTCAAGCATAAATCGGCCGATACTGCTGCAATTTCACGTTCGATATTCGTACGAAGTTCATCAATCGTCGCTGGCTTGTTGGCATATACCATAGATTTGACGTAGCCCCACGCTCAATTGTTGATCTGCTAGGACGATTATGACGACCATAAATTGGACGTAGCGCTCTTAACGTTGAGGTCACTGACTCCGAATTTCGGTAGTAAATTTTAATAATTTCGACTCGTTGTTGGCTCGTATATCTTTCCATCATGAAATGGCAAACCTTACTGAAGAGAAATGTCAAAAGAGCGGCGAGAAATATGGCGTCGTTTGCTGTCCCTGTCTTTCTACTTTTGTAGCGTCCCTGTTGAACAACCCTTTACTTTGAGACAGGTCCTGTTTTACCTGTCGCGGGACATCACCGAATAGGTACTTCTAGTCCGGTCCTATTTGCACTGGTCATGGAGTTGTTCCTTTCATACCGGTTTTGTCATACGATAGGTTCTTTTAGACCCGTCCAGAACAGGTGCTCGCATTTCCATTTAACCCCGGTTTCCCAAAGATGTGAGTGACTGAGTCACTAACTCAACGTGCGATCTATCAAATTCCCACGGGAGGGACAAAAAAGGCAAAGTCTCCCCTTGACGGCCTGCCAAAACCCCTATGGAAATTTAAAACATTTATTTCCTAGAGTATGATCTATTTTCACTAATAAGGTAATTTTAGGAATTTTTGTAGGAACGTGGCAAAAATTCATTTAACTATCTGCCAAACTGCTTTGACGAGAAACTTGAAATTTCAAAAAAGAAAAAAGTCTTCTCCGAAAAATGCTCCACAAATCTCTTCGTCTAGATTTCTGAAGTTTATAATTATGATCCCTGAATTTGAGATAATTCACTGACGAGCAGTGTTGCCAAAACTTGGTTAGCAAAAATGGCTAAATTTCTGGGAAAAAATGGTTAAATAAAGCTAAAAAATGGCTAAACAATTTCTTAAGAAGAATCTCGAGATTTTGTTCAAAAATTATTAAATACAGTGAAACCTACCAATAATGGTCATTCCCGTTAGCGGACACCCCCTTTTAACAGACAATTTAAGCGCAGTGGCTATTTAAATCAAAATTATAGAGTACCAAAAATTTTCTAAAAGTAGGGGATCGTTTCTTTATTCAAATGCGGACATTCAAAAACGCACTTTTTTTTTGTAATTTTGAAAGAATTTAGACCTCTCAATAGCAAACAGTTTTTAAGATTTTATTTTTTATTTTTGAATTTGATTTTATTGAATTTTTGAAACTGAGTTTAACTGCCTTTTTTTATAAAAAGAATCAGAAGAATTAGTTAAAATATTTGTGTGAAAAACACAATCTTAAAACGTTTTTCTGTAAATTTTTTTAGCCGTATATATTCTATATCACTGTCCTAAGAAATTTATGCAAACATTTTGAAACAAAAACGTTTTTAAATTAGTGTTTCTCGTACAAATTTTCTAACGAATTCGTCTGATTCTTTTTTTAAAAACACCCAGTAAGTCTTCCCACTTATTAGTCAGTTGACTTTGAAATTTATATAAACATTTTATTATATTCTTATAAAAAATATAGTAATTTTTTAAATTAATTTTTACTACCTGCCATAAGTGGACACTTTGCTGTAACGGACAAATTTAGACTGCTGTTCGTTATTAAAACGTTAAAATGTCATGTTGAAAAATTTCACCCGAACTTTAAAGGCCTCAAATCGTAATTTAAGTTTTAAAAACAATTTTATTTATTTTATAAGAAAGACACAATCACAACAAACTCAAAATGTAATAATGGTGAATCATATTTTATTTGAAAGACACAATCACAATAAGTCCAAAATGTCACTTTTTCACAAGAAAATTGATAGTCTTATATATTTAATTTGCGTAAAAACAAAATTATGAAAAATAGTTTTTTTTCTAAATTATATAATGGTGCGACAGCTATGCCTAGATCTGATCAGAGAGTCTATATTAAATTTTTTTATAATAAAGCAACTTTAAACTGTTCAACCTAAATTCATTTTAGAGAACAACTTTTATAACCAAAGAAAAGTTTCGCTTTAAACAATAAAATGACTAATAGTTTGACTTGTTTATATCTTAGCCACGATGCAACATTTTTTGATGATCATGGTGTCAATTCCAAGTCAAGTATTTCTAAAACTTAAATTTGTTTAAAATTTTTGGCGATAGTCAGTAAAAATCAGTTTTTAGGGGGAAAATTTGTATATGAAAAAAATATAGTTGTATTTTATAAAATTATGTTAGTTATCTTGCAACTATTGGAAAACGGAATGCAGTATCGATTCACGGTTTTTTGAATTTCTTTAATTTAGACTGAGCAAAACCCATGTTTTCGCAAAAAGAACTGAATTACAAAAGCCAAGCCATTTACACTGGTTATTTAGTTATTCTTTGTCACATCACTTTTTTAATAAACACTTTTCTTTATGTTTTTAATGATAAATTAAAAAAATATTTAACACATTTAAAAATATTTTTTATTTTTTTTTAATATTTCGGTTTTAGTTTAAAATTGTGTGTTGTTATCCATTTTTAAATGTGTTAATAATTGTTTTAATTTAATAATAAAAACATAAAGAAAAGTGTTTAATAAAAAAATGATGTGATAAACTAAATAACCAGTTTAAATGACTTGACTTTTGTAATTTAGTTTTGTAAAAAACCATCTGGTTTTTGCTTAGTCTAAATTCAGTATAATATTATTTTTTTATATACATTTATTTTCAAATCTTTTTGAATAACTTTGTTATCATTTTGTTAAGCCTAAAAGTTTCTGTTAATTTATTCCAATATTTGAGATTGCAATAAAAATTTTTGTAAGCTGTTAAAATTACTGTCATTTTTAGTTAAGCTTATACACCTTTCAGTTGAATTACCATGTATTAAGTAGCAGTAAGACTGTTGTTTACTTTATATTTGTTATGACTTAGTTAATATTTATGACAACGAATGATAACAGAAATATATTTTCAAAAGTAAGCAGTTTTCTATTTTTATAAAGAAATGAGTATTAAAAATTCAAATATTCTATATATTAAATGACAAGTAAACAGAAAATTAATAATAAAGAAAATAATAGAAAAAAAATATATATATTATCTAAAACTAAAATTAAATCAACAAAGAAAAAAAAATACCGTCATAGCAAGATAGATAAAAACTAAAGCTAATTAATCGAAAATATACACTCAAAAAAAATTTGAAAAAATTACAGTTAAAATAAAAAAAAAAAAAAATACACACTTAAAACCACAACAAATGCATTTACTTTTAAAATAAATTAAAATGTAGTTATTTTTAAATATTTGAAATGAACTAACAAATGCAGTAAAAATAACTTATGATGTCGTAAAAAAACTTACAAATTTTTACTGCAAAGATTTTAAAACAACTAACAGAAATTAAAATATATTTTAATAATAAATATGAAAAAGAATCAATATTTGCATTTTTATGCTATGCACTTATAAAAAAGTTTTCTGATATATTTTTTAAAACTAAGAATATATCAGTAGGAACAAATACAAACTAAATAAAAATTTTCAACAACTAAACGAAATTTTTCATCTTTTAAATAACTTACAAAATTAACTGTTTACTGGAAAAATAATATTTTGGTAGTTGTTTTTGTAATATTAAAATTAACTGCTTTAAACAACTGTTACGAAAAACCGTACTTTTCGTTTTTGTTTTTTGAATAACTGTCATAATAGTTGTTTTGTATTTTTCCATAGAAAAATAACTGCATTTATAGTTCAAAACAACAATTGTCATGTTAAAAATGGTCAAACATTTTGTGAGTGTATAACAACTTATAAGATAATTTTTTTTTATAAATAAAATTACCTAGATATTGAAATTTTATTATAAATCACTTTAATTATTTCATAATCTTGAAAAAAAAAACTTTCACCTAAATACTTCCTGCCTTCTCAATTCAATCTAAATAAATTAGTTTAATCTTATTTATTCCCTCCTTAAAAAAAAAAAAAAATAAAAAGTTCGAGATTTATTTATTGTTATCTAAACAAACTTAATTAAACAAAGAGGCCTTGATTTAAGCCGTTTTAGCCATTATTTGTATTCTTTACAAAAAAAAAACTTATTTTCAAAAATATGCGCATTTGAAAATAAGGTTTTAAGTCAATTTTAAGTCATATGTCAAACTGTCATATGATTAACTAAATACAATTGTCAACGGTTTTTTTTTATATTGAATTTTTTTTGTAAATTTTTTGTTCGGCTGCACTTTTAAGCCTTGATTTCATACATATGAACATTTATTTAGACTATTGAATATAAATTTTACAATGTTTTTTTTTATTGCATTTGTTCTTTTAACACTTTTGTCATAAAAAGCTAAATTAACAAAAAAATCTTTTTTCAAAACTTTACAATTTTTTTTCGAAGAAATATGTTGTCAAAAGTTGTATTCGTGTTTGGTAACGCATACAGTTTTTTTTTGTAGAGTTGTAACATACATGCATTTGGTAACATAATGACCACTTTAAGCCGGTTTCTTTTTTAAGAAGCGAAAAATATTTATGTTCGTTTAAAATATGAATTAATATTTAAAAAAAAAGTTACGAGTTTCAGGCACATATGAAGCATGCCACGCACGACAACTGCATTTTAAAAGAATTTTAGATAGACGTCAAACTTTCAAATGGTATGTCCAGTTAAAATCTATTTTTCTTTTGTGCAGTACACACAAGGCCACTATATGAAGTATTTGGTCAATAGTCAGCTAGCTTTGATTCAGCATCTGGTGGTTTTCGGGGTCGATAATTTCAAAAAAACCCTCATTAGTTTGAAATTCAAAATGAAGGATTAAATATGGCTGTAAAACAACTGAAAATAGCTGAATTTAATTTTAAGGCACACCAGAGATCAGCAATGAATCGATTTTTTGCTATTTATAGTCACTCATGAAATTTAAAATATAAGTGAGTAGAAATCATTGAAATTCAACCACTCTGACGTACTCATACTCACAATAATGTTGATTTATATATATTTAAGTTGCAATAAATATGAATCCCACGTCGACATCATACTCATACCATCGCAAATCTGTTTGACTCATTAATCTACTCATTATTATTTATAATTTTAGAAAAATACTTATAATACTCACTATTGACTTAAATCATTCAGCTCATTCAACTCATCCATGTCTAAGCACATGTATATTAAACATAGTATATACAGTGAACACATGTATATAGTAAACACATGTATAGTATTTTAATGTTCCTATTCGAGTCATACTCATTTTGCATCGTGCATACAAATTGAGTTAAGCAGAGTCGAAATCAGCAACGTCATAAATGTTGTTAGGTATGAGTATGATGAGTACATTAAACTTAAGAGGAAGTATGAGGTTCGACAACATTTCAATACATATAAATACGTATAAGTACAATAAATCATGAATCATGATTCAACTCTACTCACTTTTTTACTACTCATTGCTGATCTCTGAGCCACACTAACAGTAAACTTGTGTTAGTATGGCTTTAGGGTCCATAGCTGTAAATAAGTCATTCTTTTTTGATTTCAATTCATTGCGAATCAGCTAGATTTTGAATTCATTCTTTTCACGAAGGAAAAGAATTGAATTAAATTTGAATCAATTCAAATGAATTTGAATCAAAATGAATCAAAGTGAATTGCAATTCATTTCCATTTCAAATGAATTTGGCAAAATGAATTGGAATTCATTTCCAATTATAACGAATTGAATTGATTTTGAATTAATTCAAATGAATTAAAAATGAATTGCAATTCGTATTAATGAAATCCAAAATGAATTGCAATCAATCAAAGTAAACATGGTGTTTGGTATGTCAACGCTGAACGACAGAAACACATTTAATATTCAAGAAGCAATTAATAATTTCATTGCAATTCATTTTTCATTTTTCCAATTAATTTTAATTAATTGAAAATCAATTCAATTCAAATGAATTGGAATTGAATTGCAATTCATTTTGCCAAATTCATTTGAATTGAAAATTAATTGCAATTAATTTTGCAAATTCATTTGAATTGCAATTAATTTTTGCCAAACTCATGTGAATTGATGCAAATTTCGTGATTTTTGTGAAAAGAATTAATTCAAAATTTTTCTAATTCAATGCATGAATGATTCGCGAATTTTGCAATTGAATTTTGAAAATTCAAAATGGAGAAAATAAATTGACTAATTTGTGGTTTGTTTTATTACTTAATAGTCAAAAACAAAAGAAACTTAAGTTGAATTTCATGAAATGTTAGTAGTCCTGTTTTCAAGTGAAATTTCATTTGTTTTAAATTACATTTGCAGCGGTCTTTACAAGGAAAATATTTTAAGTGTATGATGCCGAATAATATAATACATGAACTAGTTTTCGAAATCTTGTTT
This sequence comes from Leucophora obtusa, assembly GCA_949987735.1. NCBI lineage: Eukaryota > Metazoa > Arthropoda > Insecta > Diptera > Anthomyiidae > Leucophora > Leucophora obtusa. Next base: position 54,611,001 of record OX465299.1, read on the forward strand.
AAATTTAATTACGAGCGCAATGAAAAAATGCCGCCCTATAATTGGTTTTTAACCCTTTCGCCGCAGTTTTTTTTTGGCTGAATAATTTTTGACCAAATCAGAAGTGAAAAAATTTTGAATTCAAATTGGCGGTAATGAATCCTATTTGATTCCATTGTTTTTTTTTTTATATATTTTTAGCGATTTTTAATTTTTTATGTTTATATTTTGAGAATAGTTTTTTAAAAATTATATGTGCAAATATAAACCTATACCTAAAAAATATTTTTTGTAGCTATGTCGCCTCCTAGCGGAGAAATTTTGGCTAAAAAGATTTTTTAAATTTTTAAGTTATGATTTTTTAGATTTTGCTTTGTTTTCGCGGTAAAACTAAACTTAAAAAAAAAATCTGTCAAACGGGTTTCAAATTGATTTGACTAATTTTTAACAAATTTTAGTTGATTTTAGTTATCGTAACTTAACGTAGTACTAAAAATCTTCGGAACTTTAATTAATTTTGAGTGTTATTATTATTTATTACAAAAAATTTTTTTAGAACCCATTTGTTAAATTTTACACAATTATTTGTTAATATAGAACATCTACGTGTTCTGATATTACCCTTTAGATGGCGCCACCAGTCTGAAATTTTCTTCTATTTCTTTCCCTACACTCAAAAAAATAAGTTAGTAGAAAAAATAGTAAAACGTCTTGTATACTTAGTGTACTTGATTTCAGCAATTAAAAAAAAGTTTTAGTTATTTTTTTAGTACTAAACTAATTTTGAACTAACGTTTCACTAATTTATTTTGCTACAAAAATTGTGCTTATAACCGCATTTATAGCATGGACGACAACCATATAGGCAAGATGTAGATATCGCAGGTTATCTGCATGTAGTACAGACCAAAGGTTTAAAAGGCTTAATTCTTTCATTCAAATTTTAAAAATTAATGAAATTTAGGTTAAATTTCATTCCCTAATAGCATTCTTATGGAATTAATTCGATAGCTTAATTCCCTATAGCTTAAAATTATATGAATTCATTCTATTTTGATTGAATTCTAACTGAATGAAACCCAATTTACCTGAATTCATTTAATAAAAAAGTGAATGAAAAATTATTTGTTTTCATTCACTTAATCAAATGAAAAATTTTAATTTGTATGTAATTGCTGAAATATTAGCATAATACAATGAAAAACGTTTAAAATTCATCTACCAGAATTAAATATCGTATGCTTTGTTACAGCTTGTATTCTTTGGTTTTGATTATATGTTAGTTTCATACTACACTGCACTAAGTGAATGGTAATAAAATTTCTTCATTCAGTTAGTAAAATGGTGAATGAACATGCGATTTGAATGATTCAAGTTAGGAATTCATTCAATTCATATTAAAGCTTTGGGAATGAAGCTTATGAATGAATTCTTTACGAATGGTTTAAGGGAATTGTACATGAATCTTTTTAAAATCTGAATTTAATTTTTAGTGAATTAAGCTTAAATTGAATTAAGTTTTTCGAAGCTCTGGTACAGACAATGGTAATCAAAAAAAAAAAAACCAACTACACAATTTCTTTATTTAAATTTTCAGCAAATAAATTAACTAAAGTAAAATTTCTTTACAAATTTTTTGATTTCTTTTTTCAGTCTACTAATATTCAGCAAAAATTTTAGTAATTTTAGCAAGGATTTTTTTCATTTGCAATCGACTAAATGCTAGCAAAACTTTTGCTGAGATTACTATTTTTTGGTAAAAATCAGGTAGCTGATTTTCAGCAAACACCCTTTGCTGAAATTACCAACTTTTTTTGCAAGCACGCTCCTGACTAAAAATTTGCTGACAGCAATATTTTTTCCTGACTTTACTGACTTTTTTTAGTGTACCGATTTTTAAAATGGCGTATATTCCGAAAACTAAGATAGAGCAAAATTTACGAAAATTTCGACCCTAAAAATCTATTTAAAAAAATGGACCTTGGAGCGGCCTTGGACTCTCGGAAATTTTTATTGAAAAATTTCCATTCATAAAATGGCAGATGCCGACAGAGCAAAATGGAGCCTTACATAGTCTTAGATGATATGGACCAGGTCCGGTGAGGGTCCCAAGGCCCCATAATGAAAGTTTAATGACAATATTGTAATGCCATTTCCGTTCATTTTTGCAACGGTTTACAGAATACAATCCTTTTTCAATTCTATTCCGGTACAGATTTCATAAAGCCCACGATAGCAGTTAATTAATTACTTAATTTTTTTTTGACGAAAGCGTGAAGTTGAGCGAATTCAGTGAACTAATTTAAAAATAATTTAATGTATAAAGTTTATATCGTTGGTAAACTAATGTAGGACCTTTATAAACATATAATTTTTAAAAAAAACTATTCTCAAAATATAAACATAAAAAATAAAAAATCGCTAAAAATATATAAAAAAACAATGGCATGTTTAAACCTCATCGCGGTAGGTCCTGGAAAATATTAACGAAAAAGTTTTGTGGGTTAATAACTGCTTATAAAACTGTTTAGTATATAATTAAAATTGGATCCACCAATAAAAATATTAAATTTTTGATTGAGGATTCAATACCGCCATTTTGAATTCAAAATTTTTGTCACTTGTGATTCGTTATCAGCGACCTTAAGATCTGCTTAGGGAATAATTTATTTTCCAATATATTACAATTTTAAATTTATGGCCGCCATGTTGGATCTGCCATACTTCGTTTATAACTGTGCACTTAATTCCCTGAAGGAAATAACTTTTTCGTTTAATTCCCTAAGGAATTAATTTTTTCGTTTAATTCCCTAAAGAATTAACTTTTCCGTTAATTCCCTGAATTTAAGTTTTTCATTATTGGGTCTGTTTGTTTACATTACAAGTAAAAAATAGTAAACTTTGAAAATACGAAAGAATTGTCTAAAATTTGTTTTTTTTTTTTTTCATGTGGAATTCCAGAAAATAATATAAGAAGTAGTACATATAAAAAACTGGATAAAAAAATTAGCAAATTTTTGTTAGAAAACGTTTTTAGAGAAATAAAAACTAGTAAAAATAGTAAAAACTAGCATGAAAACAAATAGACATATTATTATTTCTTATTAATGAATATTAATAAATTCCTTTCTTGAATTAAAAAATTTAATTAAATTTAAGGGAATTCATTTCAAAATGGAATTAATTTCTTTAAATCTCTGCTGTACATTAGATAAATTAGAACTTTCAGTAAAACTGATCCAGTATGTACTTATTATATTGGTTAAATATTTTTTTGGAAATTTCCAGATTTTAATTTTGACCTAAATGTTTGTGCAGTGTTCGTTTCATGAAAATACTTTTATTAAAATATTTATTTTGTAATGTAAAACAGTTCTATTATTTAAAAAGGTATCAAATTTCCAAAGCTTTTCATAGTTAGCAAAATAAATTCTCACATTAATTAAATAAATTGAACTTGATACGTGTACTAAATGTGCAACTATGATTTTATATAATATACAACAAATACATAACAAATTGCTAAAAGAAAAATGTATAACAACAAATTTTTAACAATATCACTAAAAGACATTGCATGTTACGTGAAAATTAATTAAAAAAACTATAGCAATAAATAACAAATGGTTAGAAATTAATAAATTGATTTAATTCAATTAAATTTGAATATTTTATAAATCAGAAAATTTATTAAAAAACGTACAAAAAAAAAAAAATAACTGTTTAAAAACCTAAACCAGATAAACGCAGTGTATACAGTGTTTTACCACAGTGCGACGTTTTGTCGATAAAGCTGGTTTTTGTATTTTCTTTATTTGTCACTGCCGAGAAAACAAAACTGAATAACAAATTTGATTGAATTTTGCTTGAAGATTTGCTTGTTTATTTAGAATATTTTCTAATTTCTCGACAGTGACAAATAAAGAAAATACAAAATACTGCTTTATCGACAAAACGTCGCACTGCGGTAAAACATTGTCATCACTGCGACTATCTGGTTTAGGCTTAAGGTATTAATTTTCCTTTAAAATTACTAGAAATCTAGTTATTTTTACAGTTGAAAATAACTAAAAAATGCACTAAAAATAACCAACATTGTTATAAAAATAAGTGACAAATTTTTTGTATAAAAATTTTAAAACAACAAAA